>OZ014496.1:4113120-5313120 GCA_963966045.1 Xestobium rufovillosum
GTACGCTTATAGGAGCTTTTTGTCTTATTTTTGGACATAGAACACGCTGGTAAAATATTGCACGCTAATTTCGGGCCACCCTGTAGAGACATAAATTATACCTTCTTCTACCGTAATCAGACTTTCTTTCGTGTTGCTAAATTTACTAGGATGAAGGTTTAATCGTGGTACAGCGACAGCACTGCAAACGCAAAATATGCCTTGGTATGTGCTGCCGCCCCGTGCCGACTGAGCGTAAACTCAGAGGAGCGTTGTCACATTTACTAGGTACCGAAAGCGCGGGCGTTGAATGTGCGTTGTTCTTGTGTCCATAAATATGTTTAGTGCGACGATGTTGCAACACAGCTGATAGTTTGCTCCGTTTTCTAACGGATACTTCACCGACCCGATGCCCCGCAGATGTAACTTTTGACCTGCTTTGCCGGATTCTTAAGCCTAAACTTTTATCTTTAATTTTATTATCTATACTTATCTATACTTTTGTGTCTTGTCCTAGAAATGGTATTGAAATGAATCAACCACGTTGACTATACTGCATATAGTGTTTGTTTACTAATTTTTCCTTATTTCGGTAATTCCTGTTCTCTATGTAACTTTTTGTCATTATTATTACTTGATGAATTAATAAAATACTTGGCGTACTACCATTGTAATAATTTATTATAATATTTGACCGGTTTCAAGATTTAAAAAATCTCATCATCAGAAAATGTAGATTTGAGTCAGGCTGAAAATGGTTGAAACGGAGATTACAGGCTACCATATCATATAAAACAAAAATTGTGTTTTTTGTCACAAAGAGAGTAAATGCAAGAAAGGAAGCAAAACAAGGGAAGCGCTTACTCAAGTTTTAGAGTTGAGAACTGACAAGCAGAATTACGTGAAATTGCTATTGAGAGGGGCGGTAAAAAATAATAAGAATCACATCAAGAGATATAGCTGCAGAAGCTCATTATCATAAAACTTGTTACCTTAGCTATACAAGACTGAGGCCCCATAAACTTAAAAATGTCGATAAATATAGGGAAGCAGAAAAGGTGGCATATCAAAAATTAAATTATTTCATACGAAAAGATATATTCTCGAATCCGAGGGTTGAATCTCAAAGTAATGTGGTTTCAAAATTAACTGAGTACTTAAAGGATGATCTTGACGAAATAACACAGTCTACTAAAAAAAAAATTCCGTCACAACTTAAACAAGGAATTTGATTCCTCCTTAGATTTTGCTAATATTGATGGCGAGCGAATGGCGAGGTATATATTTCACCAGATAATCTGACTTACGATTTGCTACTTGCAAATTACGTGAGGTCTAAAATTAAATTAGAAGAGCACCTTTTGACAAAGGAACCCGGAAACCATAACCCCCCAGCAGCTCAACAGATAAAAGCAGATTTAAAAGGTATAGAAACCCATGTTTGACCTCCATCGCCACATGAGCTTCACATAAATTATATGGTCATACGTCATACCTCCCTCGTTGATATGCTTTTTGCAAAAACTTTTTGGAGATTCATTACCTCGAGTGAATAGACTAGCATGGTCCATTTCAAAGATACAATTTTGACTCCAAAACATATATTTCTACCAATGAGAGTGAAGACTCCGACTGAAAACATGTTGAGATGATTTCAATTTTAAATCGTCTAGGCCACGAATATAGTTAGTCTAAACTTTTGGAAATAGATACAGCGTTGTGTATGGAGAAACTAAACACTGTTAGAGAGGGTGAAATACCACTACGAAGCAGTATCCATGTCAGTATTCCTACCATAGTAGCCTATGACAATATAGACCGTATTAGAGGAAACATTAAGTGGGGCTGGTACTTCTCATCGTGTCAATGGCTCGCCACAAAGATCTGGCATGGTAGATATTGGGAAAAGGCAAAGAAGTATTTCAATGCCAGTTCCATGTACTCAAGGTAACTTACATATAGTTGGTAAAAGGAAAAATCCTCCTATCTCCTGCAATTACTACACTGCTCAGCTTTCGCATGAATCTGCAGAAAATATGGAATATTGGATTATGCCTTTTGTTTATCTGTTTCTCTGATTTATGTATTTCAGTTTAACAAATTGATGTGATAACTTGCTGTAACTTTATTAACTGTACTATTATACTATTGCTTTTTCATATTATTATTCCTTAGGTTAACAAAAGTTTTGACAGAAATTATAAAATTTTTCTCAATTATCTGTTTTAATCCACTATTTACCAGTTAACGATTGCACATATACAAAAATACTAAATAACCTAAATTATAGGACATCTTTTAAGATATCATTTAAAATGAGGGGTAAACATCCCGAAAAATTTTTGTACACAGGACTCGGAATTCCAAAGATTTCCTAGGAATTCCAAAGATTTCCAAGGAATTCCAAAGACTTTCAAGGAATTCCTAGGAATTCCAAAGATTTCCAAGGAGTTCCAACGAATTCCGAGGCCTTCCAAAATAATTTTATGGAATTCCGTCTTCGAGCAAAGTAATCTCCTCCAAATTATCCCAAACAAAAGTGCAATACTGGCATAAACCTTTTTACTTTCATGCTTAAATTTCTTAATAGAGTGCTTAAAGAAACAAAATAAACTAATATATTATTTTGTTAAAGAAAACAAAATATATACATATGTATGTATATAAAAAAGGCAGCTCTTTAAACTAAAAATAACAAAATGGTAGCTTGAAAATAAACGTAAATACTAATACAGTGTGCCTCATTTTTTACGACTTATTGCTCTGTTATTAAAATGGAAGTCATGAAAAGTGAGATATATTGTGTAACGAACGAATATCATTAAAAAGGAACATAGAACGTATAACCTCTAATATAGGTAACTTTACATAAATGTTACGGTAATTGTGATTAATCCGGCTATTTTGTATAAATATCGGCAATTATACATACTTAATCACCACGAAATTTGACGAATATAATAAATTCTTTAATATTTGCAGTAGGTAATTATGTAATTGAATTGGCTGGTTTTTATATTTGATACCCACAATTTAATGGTAAATGTAATAAAAGCCTTTAAAATATTCTATTTTTTAAATTAACCGGGCGATATATAAAATCACCAACCAAGTATGGCAAATGTAATAAATTACGTTAGATATAACCGACCTGCCCTGTACGGAGTTCACCCTTGGAATGTATGACACTTGCGTACAAGGCAAATTTTATGACATTAGCGTCCATAAAGCAAAATAATGCTCAGCAGGTAAATTAAACAACTCTGATCTAGTGCCACTTGCGTGCAACAGAAAATTTGGATTCCTAATTTAAATATTTATTTCGAACACCTATTATGTTAAATATTGAGGTAAGTTAACTTGATTCCCCCGGTGATTTCTTTTATAAAATGTTTGTTGAATGATCTTTGAGGAGAATCATATTATAAACGCTAACGACTGAGACTTACAACGCCCCACTCGCTTCGCTCCGCTCCGCTTGACCTTAACCTGGCAGATTTTTATGTTGTACGCAAATGACACTTATTTCGAGCTGCCCGCTTTTCCTGCTGGACATCTTTCCTTATGTACGCAAATGTCACGTACGCAAGTACCTTGACGCCCACCCTAGTACTACTACAGCTCCATGCCTTAATAATTTGAACAGAAAATAGAAACAAACAAAATAATTTATTATTATTAGTATTATTGCCACCGCGTCTTGGAACCCTTTCGCAATTTTATAAATCAAATATTCTCGAAATTATCAAAAAAGTACTATTTAGAACCCAATAATACCTACAATGGACAGTTACACAACTAAATTCACAGATTAGAGACTAAACTTCTGAAACTAATACAGAATTGTGACAGCACTGTACCTCACCCCACCCTCAAATTGAAAATTATTGGCCGGTGGATGCGAATGCAATGTGTAACGTTGCAAAAAGAAACACATTAGGTAATCAAGAATTGATTGTGTTTACTTTTAACGTTCTGACGTGACGCCCGGATCCCGAAGAGATGCACATCACCTGTGTTCGTAGACACAGGTGGGAGACGCAAGCGCGCGCCAGTTGAGACGACCGTCAAGCGAGATAGATGGTAGTTGCGGCCGTTACTAATCTGACGTCCTGCATTTTGCACCCGGCACTACTCTTCCCGCTAGAAACTCGAAGTGACCCGCCGCCGAGGACCTCCCGCCACCACAGCTGACGTAGAAGAATCCGACGTCAGACCGCTGATAAAAGTGGGTGCTCCGCCGAAGAGAATTCAGTATTTGGTCGCCCGGCCATCAGCCGAAACCAATACTCCCAGCATCCGGGATGATGCTGGCCGCCGATCCGACCGAGTAGTAATTGATCGACCGTTCCGACTTCACCGTGTGATCAAACCGAAAGTAATTATTTTACCCCGTAAATATTTGAGTAAGTAACTTTGAATAAGTACCCTACCTCGTTCGTATCAAATAAATTCAGTTTGTTCATGCTGGGGAATTGGGAGTGCTGTCTATGAAGATCGATCGATTTTCCCATCCTGTGGGGGCCCTAGCGCCTGTAATAGGACGACATACCGGTGGAAATCGATCGCATCCGGGTAACGGGCGGCTCCTGGTGAAATCTTAAGGTAGAACGAATTGATTATTTGCGACGGAGGAGCTAGCGGCGTTCCCCCAGGCGATTGCACTCGCGTGCTGCGACGAGAATTGCCCGCCGTTCCCGTCTCGGGGTTGGCACCGTTCGGTGCTCCCACGAAATCTCCGAGACCCCGTAAATATTCAGAATTGATCACTCGGCGGACCGCAGGCGTTCTATCTGGACACTCCGTAAAAACCGTGTTTTATTTCCCCGTAAATATCTCGTATTTTTGTATATATTCCGATTTATTCATTCTTTTAAGAATACTCCGTGAGAACCGCATTTTATTTCACTGTAAATAATATCTCGTATTTTGTGTATAAATTCTGTTTTTATCCATTCAAGTCTGTTTATTCAATTCTTTCAAATGTAAATAGTTAAATTAATAGAGTACCGTTTCATTTTCTTTCTGTTGTGTTATTCGACGTTTAGCAATAGTAACCTAATATTTGGACCCACCCTTCTGCGACTACGAGCAAAAGGGTGACCAACGTATAAGTCTTACCTGACCGTAAATACAACCCAAGAAAAACGTTCATAAGCGAACGATCCGACCAGCCTAAATATACAGCGTATCCCAATAAGTGATACCGAGGGGTACCGCTGCATATTTAAGGACCGCACCTAGAACGTCCAGAATTTGGCGTACGAAGTAAACCCAGACGAAATTTATCGTTGTATAAGTGACGTCCGAAATCCGGAGAAAGCAATCGTTGTAAATGGATGCCTGCAGATTGCAGAAACTCAGATACCCCTCCTATTACTCATCACACCACTAAAATTTTATTTTCATACAGATAATGAATAGAATATTAAAATGTATTTCAAATATTCTTAAGGAACGTGTGGAGAAATTTATGCTTCTTTTTCCCGGAAAAAACGATAATTAAAACGAAATCAAAGTTGCTTTAGAAACATTTGAAATTGACTATTTTACCTCATACAAAATTAACGGTTTCGGGGAATTCCAGGGAATTCCCAGAGAATTCCAAGGAATTCCAAGGACTTCTAAAGAATTCCAAGAAATTCCAAGGACTTCCAAGGAATTCCATTGGAATTCCAAATAAGTGTACACAAATTTTTCGGGATATTTACCCCTCAATTTAAAAAAAATAATGTTGAAACCGGACGGTTATTTCCAGAGATATGGCCGTTCTTCGGAAGTCAACATCCGCCATCTTAGATTGGCGGCCATTTGTATTAGCTACCACTTTGAGATGGCAATCATGGTTTTCAGTCATTCTTATACATCCATATAACTGTGGTATAAAGGAAAATTAGTACCCCCAAATTATACCGAAATCTTGGCTGGCCCATAGACTAATGTAGGATGATATACTTTTAGGGAAATACGTAGGTTAGCTCAGGATATGAAAGGATGGAGGTACGCGTCCAGCCAGTTTTCGGACTGAGAAATTTATGGTGATGTAAATTTACGGTAGAATCCGACATGAAGTGAGAATTACGGGTATATTTAGATTAATAACTTCTACAATTTGTCGTCCAATATCATGTAAGGTATTAATTTCTCGCAGATTAATTTCTGTTTCTTAGGAACCCTTCTCAGAGCGCGAACTAACTTGTCTGGCAACTTACTGCGCATGTGCATAAATTGCTGCCAACGGTTATTCCTCTTGTAATTCCCAATAAATCCCCTATAATTCCTAATAAATCCCTTGTAATTCACGATAAATCCCAATAATTCTCCATAATTCCTTAAACATTCCCATAATTCCTTATAAATACCCATAATTCCTTTTAAATCCTGTAATTCCTACATAGTGTACACTATAAATCCCCAGCGGTTTACCCCCCGGATTTTTTCTTGTAAATAAAACAAAGATTCAGATATTTCGCAACATATCCGTGTAAGTCAGTAGCGTAATATAGTTTCGGTAATAAATGTGGTCTCCCCACCTCATAGTGACGCCAATGGTGAGAGTACAAAATTCGGAATTCATAAGCTCATAAAAATTTTCAATAAATTATTATACCCCAAATTTCAAATGAATAGCTTTGGTAGTTTTCCAGATATTAAAAGAAAACATATTTTTTAAGAAATTTTAACAACCTCTGAATCTCACTTAGATTTTTGGACGTACGTTGATTACAGCTTTTTGCAATATTTTTAAGCATTCGATCTACTCTTGAAGTTTGTTACGCTCGTTATAGATCATCCTGCTACTTTTTCGTACATACCTAATTATTATTTCTCGTTTATTATTTCTTGAGCAAATATGATATAGTCCCCGGGACAGCACATCTTTTGAAAATTGATTACCACTCCTATGTAACGTTGTGTACTGGTATAGTTTTGCGAGTCTACCACGTTCTGTATACGTAAGTTCTTGGAAACGCGGCGTTTTCGAGTTCGCGATCGCGAAAGGCGCTAATGTGCTGATGCTTTAAAAATGTATGACCATCACATTTTTTATAAATTGAATTAAAAGTTAATTAAATTACAAACGCTAAAAAATATTTGTCCGACAAAAATGGTGCGCCGTTCGGCGCGTCTACCGCCTATATCTGGTCAAAATAACGACTTATAAGAATTTTACTACCAACCAGTTAATTTGTTCATAAATATTAAATAAATATTTCTAAAATCGGATGGTAACATTGTCCGACAAATGTTGTGCGCTATATTGGAAGTCCGACGCTCGGAAAGTGTCAGTTTCGTGATAACATGTTCACTGATTACCAACAATCTATTGTTTTTTTTATGTCGTTTGAAACGAAGTATAGAGCACACTGAAACGATTGTCCGATAAGATTACTGCTGCATATCTTAAAAAATGCTAGTCGACGTTGGACGGTGTCAATCACGGGACTATCACCATAATATCTATGTGCCGTGGTTGCCATTTTGTAATAAACGTTATTCAACTTTTTTTTAACTACATACACATTGTATTACAGGTTCAGATAATATGGATGATGTAGATGATACATCTACGCATTTTTGCACTACTCGAAGCTCTGTTTTAATGTGCTCCTAAGCAATACACCGGCTTATTTGATGAATAAAATCACGTTTAGACGACAAATACATGATGTGAATGTAAGGTTTGCAAATCTTGTGACTATTCCATGTCACTCGACTACACATTTTCGGGGCTATGCGTGGCTATGCGCAACAACTGCATGTTTTCCCAGGGTCGGGTAAGGCAGCGAACATTTTATTTCCGAACTAAATTTCAAGATCTATGTTCTTAATAAGTGGGTAGGGTATATCTTGGGCGACGATTTGCCTGTAAATGTTACCTAAGATTTTTTTGATTTCTCGTATGTGCAATTTATTTACTTACCTACTTATTCGATTAAATTTTTTTAATTATTGGACCATGGGGAAGCTCATGCTTGAGGATTGAATTTCAATTTTCATGATTGACACTATTGTTGTTTTACTGCATTTAGAATTTATTGTATATTATGTTTCCGGAATATTATGTATTATTATTAATGTTATTGTTGTTATTATTATTATTATTATACTACCATACGGATGAAGATGATGATCATGATGTACATATGTAACGAATCAGTTGAAGAGGAAGACATCAACGGATGAGTATGATGACGAACGAAATACATTATTTCATTTTTGCGTACAAAATAAATAATACATTTCAAATATATTTTGAATATTACCGTAAAATGGGGTTACTTTTGCAGGTTTGGACCTATTTTTGCAAAATATCTCAGAAACGAAATAAATAATTGAATTTATAATTCGGCCATCGTAACAAACTATGAAAGATGAACATTTTACCTTGCTTTCAAAATTTTTCGTCATCAAATAACTGAGACAAAAATTTGTTTTTGGGGTGCCAAAGTAGGCAGAAAAATGGGGTTACTTTGGCAGGTCAGAAAAATGCTTGTAATCTTAAGTAGAATGTGTTTCTGGCCTACTTTGGCATGTAGAAAAATTGGGTAAGGTTCCAGTTTTCTTTCGCTATCCTTAAAACTTTCATAGTCCAATTCTAAGTGGGTCAAATTGACGTGCAAAGTTTCACAAACATTTTTATTACGAAAAACAAAGAAAATAAACATTTATTTTCTTAAAAAATTAAAAACATAAAACAAATAACTAAAGGAAATATGTAACAAAATAAACAAACAGTCTCTCTATAAAAAAAAATAAGCGTTTTCTGTAATAAAAGTATCACAAAATAAAAATATTTTTTACTCGAAGTTCGCGTCTTTTATGCTGTCATCGGAGTCAAATGGTGATTCGAGGCACATTGAGCACGTGATTGCTCCCATTGTTACAGCTGCCACAAATCCATCGTTCACACATGATGCAACAAATCTAATCTGGACCGGTGTAGAATTTCCAGTTGACTGAGCAAATTCTGCAAAAATTTGAAAGAGTGCCCTTGGCCCTCTTTGGCTGTACTCTGGATGGTCCTGCAACTGGTTCTATTGGTTCTGCTGTAGCCTCCTCAACATTTTCCGGCTCTATTTCTTCTTGCTCCTCCCCTGGCTCAACTCTAAGTCTTTTTCCTGCTTCAATTTCGCGCACATCCACTTGAGCAAGTGGGAAGCCCCAGTCACTTACTGTTGTCATAGTGTGCACCAACAGCCACTCCTCCTCTGCCGAAAACACGGTCGGGTGTCCAGGCGACCGTTGGTGGATACCGACCAACTTATTTTGTAATTAATTTTCCATCGTCGACTCGCCCCCGCCTGTGATACGCCGCCCCTAATGGCGGCAAGTGCCTCAGCAAGTGCTTCTTCCGTATAACTCAAATATGGTCTCCCCCCCCACTTTCTTTTGGTAATTTCTGGGCATATTACGCTAACTTAGACCTGAACAAGAACCCGCTTCAAAAAATGCAACTCAAAATAGCAACAAATGCATGAAAATTAATTATTAACGTTAAGAAACCACCCTGCCAAAGTAGGCCCCGAGTGCCAAAGTAACCCCATTTTACGGTAATCCTCGTACAATTTAATAAACATTCCTTTTTGCATATTTTCCAATCTTTTCACGTATTTTAAGAAGTTTGATAAACATAGATTGTCGGGGTCCCATGTCCGATCTCATCACATGTTCGACATCATATATGTTGTTTATACAACCATATTGGTTGTTATGGTTTGATATAAGTACAAATCCCTAATATAATAATGGTCAGACAAATTTGCTGTGTATAAATTTATTGATGTAACAGTTTGCCATTTTTATTGTCGGACTAGCGATACAGCGCAATATTTTTGTCGGCCATTGTCATTATTGATCACAAAATACGCTCACCTACATGTATGATCTTTGTCCGACAAGTGGTAATCAGTGAACATGTTATCACGAAACTGACACCTTCCGAGCGTCGGACTGCCAATATGGCGCACAACGTTTGTCGGACAATGTTGCCATCCGATTTTAGAAATATTTATTTGATATTTATGAACAAATCAGCTGGTTGGTAGTAAAATTCTTATAAGTCTTTATTTTGACCAGATATAGGCGGTGGACGCGCCTAACGGCGCACCATTTTTATCGGCCAAATATCTTTTAGCGTTTGTAATTTCATTAACTTTTAATCAAATTTATAAAAAATATGATGGTCATACATTTTTAAAGCATCAGCACATTAGCGCCTTTCGCGATCGCGAACTCGAAAACGCGGCGTTTCCAAGAACTTACGTATACAGAACGTGGTAGACTCGCAAAACTACACCAGTACACGACGTTGCAGAGGAGTGGTAATCAATTTTCAAAAGATGTGCTGTCCCGTGGACTAATAAGTCATCTCATATGGTCATCCTGTGATAGTAGATAATTTTCCCATTTTCTACCATAATATGAACTGTTACGATACTTGTATCTTAAATAAGTAACTATTATTTTACTCAGAAATTCAATAAAAACAAAATGTGTGTATATGTTTTATCCCTTACACTTCTTGTATGAAGTAAAAAGCAAAAATTGTTGCAAATGTTCACCTTTTGCTTTTACCTACTTCTTTTAACGTTCAGACCACTAACGCCACATATTGGGCCGGTTGTTAGAACGTGGATCAAAATGAAATAATGCGATGCTACATTTAATTCGGCTTTCGTTGCTAAGGTACCTACTGACTTCGTGATTGGTTGTATCATAGCAACGAAAGTCAATTTAAATGTAGAATCGCGTTACATTTTGATCCACGTCCCAACAACCGGCCCATTATGTACTACATTGATAGGTACTGATGGTACTGCTTTCACCAAATCTACCTTTACAGTAGCATCGATATTTCAATGCTGTTTCTGAAGGCAGGAGTCCAGATGATAAGGTGTGTGCTTCTTGAGAGCAATAGTTTGCAGCCATTAGTCTCCGGCCAGCATTGGATGGTTTTTGCCTCATGAATAAGTGACGAGTTCTGCTGGAATACTTGATGTGTTCTAGCAAACAAAATATGGTTGAGGGGCTTTACAACCTTTTCCAAAATATCGTCTTGATAGTTCATTGCTACTGTTTTGACGCTCTTCTCAAAAAGATGCAGTAACGTGCTATTCCCCACCAAACCATTAATGAGATTGGATGACCTCTTTCTGGTGTCTACCATAGAAATCTTGGTATATTAGTAAGTACATATGCCGATAAATTCAGTTAGTCGCAAAACTACTCTTGGTTGAACCAAAATGTACCAATTTTCTTTCGACATAATAATAATAATAGTCTTGCTTTTATACCATCTGTTGAGTGTACGAGTAAGCACATTACAGATGCTTAATTTAGCTCCGGCTTCTTGAAGTACACTTTCCGTGCAATTCAGAAAGTAGTAGAGCAAACACTACACCTTGAGCTGACTATTATTTCCCAAGGTTTTCCCATAGGTACTCATTATTTTCTTTAGGCTGAGTCAACCCAGAGGCAGAAAACCGTCATAGTGACTGCCGACTGCGGGATTGAACTCGCACCCACTGTATTGCAGTCTAACGCTCAACCACTAGACGACCACATCTGCTAGGTATATATAAACATATTGAAAAATTGTGTTACAGTTTAAAAATAATTTGCAAAGATTTGAATTTATTTATTTTGTAAATTTGATAATGACAGTTTTTATCGATTTCTGTAACAATTAAAAAACAAGAAATGTAAATTCTGGTGCCTCAACTCAGCTACTCAAGTATTCGTACTTTTAATTTTCACTGTGGATAAAATCCAGTACGTGATCGTGCCCAAAAATGAAAATTCAGCATTTGCAGCGGTCTTCCGGCAAGTAAAGCATAATTATCGTTCCAAGCCCTTGACTATGCTCATTTCAGATTTACAATTTTTTTCCTGCCTGGTAAAATGCACCAGTCAGTGCTTCTCAGAAATAAGTATCGGTTTCGACAAAATTTTCTATAAAATCACTATAAAGCATGAGCCTTTTAGTGGTTTAAGAAAAGAAAAAATCAGGGCAAAGCAGTTTTGGAGGCAGAAAAAAACTGAGGAAGTTTCTGGACCGGAAGCTAAATGGGGCACTGTGGAAATAGGAGAAATACTTATTCGTAGATCTAAAAATTGTCACATTTCCGGCAGCTGAAAGGAGCCCACCAGACGCGTTTATTTATATCCTAACTTCCAAGGAATTCCAAGGAATTCCAAAGACTTCCAAGGAATTCCATTGGATTTCCAAATAAGTGTACACAAATTTTTCGGGATATTTACCCCTCACAATCAACATAGGCATTTAGCAAATTCAAACATTGAAAGTTCAATTTATTTTATTCTCATTTAGCGGTATTTTACAACTGTGCAGGGCACCCTAAAATTTCTTAACCTAAAGTTTCAAGAAAACAAAGTGACACAGGTTTCGGGAATGTTTTTCAATACAACACTGAAACTGTACCTGTTAGCTGTTATCGGACGATTTTAAAACTTCTGATTCTGAATGAATATACACTTAAAATATATGAACTTTTTATCTTTACAAGTAACAACCCTCATTTGATTAGGTTATGTTGTGATTAATGATGATTCTCATGGCCTACTTTTGATAGGTAGGTAATAAGTTTCTTATTTCTTATTTGTTATTGACGTGCACCGTTTTCATTTTACCTTACGTCATATTGAATGGATCTAACTATTGGGAAAACGACTATTGCCGAACGCAGTGTGTTCGCTGCACATTGTGTTATTAGGAGATTGTGGCATTTGCACATTGTGTTCGATGGAGCCATCTCGTCGGTTACATAGAATAATGCGTCCCGTGAACAATACCCCGTCGTTCGACGCTACTGCATTATACGAAGGTTATCATCTTGTGTTTGTTTTAAAAATTCAGCTGCTCCAGTTGGGAAAGCTCTAGAGTTCCCAAATTTCGCCCAAGCCGCGTACATGGTGGTGTATTACGAGCAATTTGGTGTCCTCGCGATCTCAAAACACGGCTACAGCGACATCCATACGGCAGGGACCGCAATAACAACGACGAAACCCACAAGGAGGTAGATTTCTGTAAAACCATTAACTAAGTTCATAGAACTACAACACACTGCACACCGCAACCAAAGAGCGAGCCTAGCGTAGCATAAACAGATTGATTTATAAACGGAGGGCGTGTCAAGGTTTAGAAAGCCCTTAATAAAAGAGAGGGAGCCAACCCGTTTTTAGAACACAGGCCTTTTTCCCTTAGCCAATAAATATAAATCTAGTCACATAACTCCTCCCTTGGCAACAAAATAAAAGCTTGAAATGGAAGATCTTTCTTGGACAAATAGTATAAGGCATATTTTTATGATTATTTCTAGCACTTGCGCTTTAGGTAGTTACCTAACTGTGTTTGTTGTAATTCTTTGCAAAGACTACTTTTTCGAAAATAGGGTGGCTTAGTACCTAAGTACTTTTACCAAAATGGAACAAACGTTATTACATAATTATTATGTAGGTACGTATTTCTGTACACAGTAAAAAATATTTTGTTGAATCTAACTAAAGTGGAAGTTGTTAGCATTTCTTTGTCAGTACTGACCAACACGTTTATAGTTAATTTAACTAATCAAGAAACTTAGCGAGTTTGTTAATAATATTCTTATGTTATAATATACGTATTATCTAATAATGCCTGTGGTAAAAATAATTCCCATTAACTATGTTTGTTAATGTAAAGTTACTCGTATTTGTTTGTGGGTTCTACTTCTACAGTTTCTTTATTTTAAACTAACTAATAATTATCGTTCATTCCCATTTCAGTGATGCCCGAGGTAATGCCCTTCAGCTGTTAATGTAAAAAATGCATTTTTTCCGATTTATGACCACGAATTTGTATTACCTACTATAACTACATTTTAAACTACAACATATAATAAATTGAACGCCTTATTTCAACAATGTTGTTCCGTTGGCATAAATACGGACTAAAACCTACAATATTCTATAGCAAAATTAGAATTAGGCCTCAAATTCGTTGCTAGGGTGTACAACCGCGAGATCCTATTGGCTGGAACTACCTTTTTTCATTGCACTTCATCGGTTTGATTCATGCCGAGGTTCGTGCCTGCATCTCACTAGTGCCAGTACAATTGACCATCGTAAAATTTAATAAGTTATAAAGCTTTTCTGTTATATTTTTTCGTCCAATAACATAGTTTCTCTCCGATGATTTAACACAATAAATTAGTATTAGAATTTATAGTTATTCGTATTATAAGGATTGTGTTCTAATGTGGCAGCTGTTGTTGACGACCTGCTTGTACTAAAAACATATAGGTACCTACCTATTTGCTATATTAATGTTCATGTTATTATATAAATCTATCAATTTTCTTAATTTATTGGCAAGAATTAATATATTTTTATACATAATCGACGTTTCGCCCCCGTTCGGGGGCTTTGTCAAGATTTTATTTAGAAAAATGTATAAAAAATGTGACATAATTTTTTCTCATAAAATTTGTAAATAACAAGGTAACTATGTACTTATCTAAAATTAAAAATAGAAAGTAAAAATTAGCACATTTGATTTTGATAACAATATAAAATAGGAAATAAATGTACATGTGTTAAATTAAAATGAAGTGGTAATAGAGAACAGAACGAGAAGCAGATTTACGTTATTATGTTACTGTAAATTATATATAATTTTATATAATTATTCGTGCCAATTTTTTTCTTTAAGTTTATAACTTTTGTGAATTTTTTGGCAAAATTGAAACTTCTTTTTGTAAAACACCAACGTTTCGCCTCCGTTAGGGGGCTTTATCAAGGTTTTATTCAAAATTGTATAAAGTATAAAAAAGTGACATTTTTTTTCTTAATAAAATTTGTAAATAACAGTAACTATGTTAAACTTATATAATTATTCGTGCCAATTTTTTTCTTTAAGTTTATAACTTTTGTGAATTTTTTGGCAAAATTGAAAAAGAAAAAAAATGTCACTTTTTTATACTTTATACAATTTTGAATAAAACCTTGATAAAGCCCCCTAACGGAGGCGAAACGTTGGTGTTTTACAAAAAGAAGTTTCAATTTTGCCAAAAAATTCACAAAAGTTATAAACTTATGTTAAACTTAATAATAGAAATTATATCTAGCACATTTGATTTTGATAATTATGAATAAGGAAATAAATAATGTACATGAGTTAATTTAGAATCAAGTGGTAGAGAACAAATTACGTTATTATGTCACGGTATATTTGACTTAAATTTTGAATGTCAGATCTGTCATTTAAAGAATTTTTGTCTTTTTGGATGTGTATCATTTCTAAAATAAGTCTAGCTTTTAAATTTCTCTCTTGTTCAAGAATAGTAGTGTTATTAAAATCGAAATTATGTTTAGTATTTTTTATGTGTTTACTGATAGCTGAATTGCTATTTTGGTATGTATGTTGTTTTAACCTAGTCTCGAGATGATTTTTAGTTTGTCCAATGTATGTTTTATTACAGTTATTACAATTAATTTTGTATACGGTGTGAGTTTTCATCAATTTTGGAATGGGGGTTTTCAGATGAGAATATAAAAATTGTAAATTATTATGCTTTTTGTAAGCAATTACAAAATTATGTTTTCTTAATAAGTTACTAATATTGTGTGATATTTCTTTTATATAGGGTAAGGAAATGTAGTTTTTAGATTCTTTTTGGTTCTGATTAATATTGTTGTTATTATAAAATTGATGTAGTCTGTTTTTTATAATTTTGTCAATAAAATATCTTGGGTAGTTATTTTTTATTAAACAATTTATGGCTTTGTCAACTGCAGATTTTCTGAATTGTGGACTAGAAAGTTTGATTGCTCGATCGGCTAAACACATAACAATACTTCTTTTGTGACAAATTGGTTGTTTAGAATTAAAGTAAATGTAACGGCCAGACCAAGTGGGTTTAGTGTGCCATTCTGTTTCTATAGAATTATTAATTTTGTAAAGAGTTAAGTCTAAGAAGTTAATTTGGTTATTTTTTGAAATTTCTATAGTAAACTGTAATTTGGGATGATAGTTATTAAATTGATATAGTATTTCATTTTCTTTGCCAGGAGGAATAGCAGTGAGACAATCGTCCACATATCTTACAAAAAATGGTAAATTAAAAGATAATTTGGGAATAACAGTGCTTTCTAAATCTTCTAAGACTAATTGGGCAATAGTGCTTGAAATTGGAGAACCCATAGCACAGCCATCAGTTTGTTTGTAAATTTTATCTTTAAATTTGAAGTATGTAGTAGTTAAAAATAAAAAATAACCAAATTAACTTCTTAGACTTAACTCTTTACAAAATTAATAATTCTATAGAAACAGAATGGCACACTAAACCCACTTGGTCTGGCCGTTACATTTACTTTAATTCTAAACAACCAATTTGTCACAAAAGAAGTATTGTTATGTGTTTAGCCGATCGAGCAATCAAACTTTCTAGTCCACAATTCAGAAAATCTGCAGTTGACAAAGCCATAAATTGTTTAATAAAAAATAACTACCCAAGATATTTTATTGACAAAATTATAAAAAACAGACTACATCAATTTTATAATAACAACAATATTAATCAGAACCAAAAAGAATCTAAAAACTACATTTCCTTACCCTATATAAAAGAAATATCACACAATATTAGTAACTTATTAAGAAAACATAATTTTGTAATTGCTTACAAAAAGCATAATAATTTACAATTTTTATATTCTCATCTGAAAACCCCCATTCCAAAATTGATGAAAACTCACACCGTATACAAAATTAATTGTAATAACTGTAATAAAACATACATTGGACAAACTAAAAATCATCTCGAGACTAGGTTAAAACAACATACATACCAAAATAGCAATTCAGCTATCAGTAAACACATAAAAAATACTAAACATAATTTCGATTTTAATAACACTACTATTCTTGAACAAGAGAGAAATTTAAAAGCTAGACTTATTTTAGAAATGATACACATCCAAAAAGACAAAAATTCTTTAAATGACAGATCTGACATTCAAAATTTAAGTCAAATATACCGTGACATAATAACGTAATTTGTTCTCTACCACTTGATTCTAAATTAACTCATGTACATTATTTATTTCCTTATTCATAATTATCAAAATCAAATGTGCTAGATATAATTTCTATTATTAAGTTTAACATAGTTACTGTTATTTACAAATTTTATTAAGAAAAAAAATGTCACTTTTTTATACTTTATACAATTTTGAATAAAACCTTGATAAAGCCCCCTAACGGAGGCAAAACGTTGGTGTTTTACAAAAAGAAGTTTCAATTTTGCCAAAAAATTCACAAAAGTTATAAAATGTAAATTATATAAAAAAAAACATGTTATTATAGAAGTCGCGTACTATTTACCTACTAGTCATTGTTAAAATAACCTGGTAAACTTTGGGTATCTCCCCGTTTCGTGCGTTCCCGTTTCGGGCGTTTTTGGGTTTCTACCTTTTTCGTGCCGATTCGAGCGTCGAGAATTTTCTGGGTAATTAAATAGTGCCAGTTCGTGCGTTATAATAGGTACCTACTTGTTGTAATAAAGGCATACAAAACGTACTGCTTTGTTTCATAGTAGCCCGTCACTGAATACGACCAAAAAAGTGGTTCCACGGCCCACTATTTCTGGTCTGTGTGCCTTTTCGTGCCGATTCGAGCGTCGAGAATTTTCTGGGTAATTAAATAGTGCCAGTTCGTGCGTTATAATAGGTACCTACTTGTTGTAATAAAGGTATACAAAACGTACTGCTTTGTTTCATAGTAGCCCGTCACTGAATACGACCAAAAAAGTGGTTCCACGGCCCACTATTTCTGGTCTGTGTGCAAGCTCAGCTCAGTACCCCCCCCCCCCCCAAAACAAAAACATTATTTGAAAACAATAGTAAGTAGCGAAATCAACATACCTACAATTCCGCATTGAAGTCTAGTTATTAACAGCGTTGTGTTAATGTGGGCTTATTGCATTATCAGCAGGTCAGCGCCCGAAAGGGCACTCAAACCAGGTAGAGGTTTAGGACGACGCACGAAACGGCACAAATTTCATCGACGCCCGAAACGGGAACGAAATGGGACTAAACCAAACTTTGAGGCGCATGTTAAATATACATACATATTATACAGATATACATGTATAGAATACTTTTATTATTTGCTTAAGGTGGTTTTTCGAAGTCTCCTTCTCTCGCCCGCGCACATTGATCGTATTTAGGAACTTGGTGTTACATAAAAAATTTCGGAGTTTCTACCTAGTTTCTTGCACAGACTGTCCTATTTTCATTGTGATTTGGGAGTTTCTCATAGAAGCAGCAGAGATAGAGAGTCGGGGTTTTCGCGAACCTGAGCTACTTTTTTGAGCATAATAGAAAGCTGAAACCATAATTTGGATATCGTTTTTAGTTTTCGAAAAAAAAATAATGTTGATTTTATTGTTTTTCGAAAACTCTCTCCAATAGGTAGGTACTAAGCAGACTAAAACTGTAAAAGCCCGTTTACAATCGGCAATTTTTATTGCGTGCAACTTGCAATTGCTGCAATTCCTACTATGCGCATGCTCCGTGAGCAATAAACTTCAAATTATTGCTCACGGCGCATGCGCATGGCAGGAATTGCAGCAATTGCAAGTTGCACGCAATGAAAATTGCCGACTGTAAACGGGCTTTTACGATTGACTCATATAGTACTTTTTCCAAGGGATTCAGTGGCGTACGTAGTTTTTTTCTAGGGGGTGTATTTTTTGAGTTATGACATAAAGTTATTTTTTTTTAATGGAAATCATAGTAGGCTTTGGTCTCGGCTTTGGTCTAGTTCGAAAGGTCTTTTTTTAAGCTATCAAAATATATATACTTTTATATTGTTATTTCAAAAAACGGCAACGATTTTGGTACTTTTTAAGTTTTAACTTTAGAAAATATAAGATATGTAGGTAGGTACATCCAAGATACCTGTGATTTTATGTTAACAACTGAATAATTATCTGTTGACATACATTATAGTCCAAGAGCCAGCAACGCTTTCGTTACGTTATTTTTAATCAGACTAGAACTTCAACGACGAATCCCTTGCAACGTAGTAACAAGGGAATCAGAAGTCTGGCAGCCGTCCGAGGGTGGCTTTCGCGCCTCTAGCATTTTTAAGGGCGAGAAAAAAATTTAAAAATACACTATTATAATCATTATGGCACTTCGCAATATTAAAGTTAATACTATTTTAAATCAATAAAAAAAATGCCAGACGAGTGAGTGGGTGGAAAGTGGGTGCCAGAGGGGGATAAAAGTGAGAGGTTCTATGCAAGGGCCCAGCGTACGGAATCTAGTCGACCACATTATCATTCCCTGGTCATGGGTCACCATGGAAACGTTATATTATGTGATGACAGTTTGTTTGCGATTTTGGAGATGCACAGTTGTGTTTGAGTTCAATTTGATTCGCCCCTTTAACCTCCTCTGGCGAGCACTTTCCACCCACCCACTCGTCTGGAATTTTTTTTATTGATTTAAATAGTATTAACTTTAATATTGCGAAGTGCCATAATGATTATAATAGTGTAATTTTAATTTTTTTTCTCACCCTTAAAAATGCTAGAGGCGCGAAAGCCACCCTCGGACGGTTACCAGACTTCTGATTCTCTTGTTACTACGTTGCAAGGGACTCGTAGTTGAAGTTCTAGCCTTATTCCCTATGGTGTAACGAAATCCGTTGCTAGCTCTTGGACTATTAGTAAAAGTTGCATGCAGCTAGTTTTATTCATATTATACAGTGTGTTTGACTTTATGTGTCACAGCAGATATCTCGACTGTTGAAAGAATTTCAAATAAATGTTATATATGAAAGTTGTGAGATACTTTGTTTTCAATAACTTTTGAAAATCAGAAAAACAATTGAGCATCAAATAATTCAGATATAGCAAATACATTCAAAATTTTAAATGGAACGTACCCAGTGTTTTTACGTATTCTAAAACTGTATGAAATTTTCTTTACAACGATATATCACATGTCATAGTTATCTAATCAATTAAAGGCACAAATCGATAATTAAATAAGAACTGCACGTCTATATGACTTAAGAGTTTTGATCGAAAGAGTAGGCTTTGACAAGAATTGCTATCTCGTGAACTGTCAAATTACTTGAGTAAATTCCTGCGTATTCTTAATTTTCATAACGGAGGTCACTTTGAAAAAAAACTTTAGATTTTATTAACTTAAATTTTAAACTTAACTTGCCTGCCGGTTTATTGTTACTTTCTTGTTGTTGTTGTTGCTATGTCGCGTCTGTGTTGAATAGTTTTATGTTGTCAAGCTAGTCTTAAGTAACATTGTATCATGTAGAAACAGACATCCGAGTTTCATTATTTTCACCGCCTACTCTTTCGGATGGAGCTGTAAGTAGCGTAAGCGTTCAGTTGGTAGATACTTAATTATCGATTTATGCCTTTAATCGATTGGATAAATATAATATGTGATATATCGCTGTAAAGGGAATTTCATACAGATTTAGAACATGTAATATTACTGGGTATGTTACATTTAAAATTTTGAATGTATTTGCTATATCTGAATTATTTGATGCTCAATTGTTTTTCTGATTTTGATAAATTATTGAAAATAAAATGTCTAACAACTTTCGTATATAACATTTGTTTGAAATTCTTACAATAGCCGAGATATCAGCCATGACACATCAAATCAAACACACTGTATACATAATAGCACTTCAAAATTATCAAAATTTCGAAAAATACGACATAATTGCTGTTTTCAATGAATGTCGTGAGAATGTAAATGAATCAATGGATCTATATCTCAACAGGTACACAAAAAATTCCTAGTTACCCATTTCCAGTATAATACCTATCCATCGATTTATTAAATTTAGATACCCAGAAAGAAGACAACCAAGCAAAATGATGTTTTCGAGATTAAAATCAAATTTAATTCACTATGGGTCATTCAATAAACCTAGAAACAAAATTTATAATAAAGAAAATAGGGAAGAGGAAGAAATACATGTTTTATTGTTGGCTGAGGCGAAATCGAATCACAAGTTGGTGTTTCCAAATCAAAAGTTAAAAAACATCTAAAAAGGCAAATATAGGCAATATAAAATTCAAATTATTCACCATCTCTTCCCGGAAAATCAAGAAAGAAGGCTTAATTTTTGTAGGTGGTACTTAAATGAAATTCAAGAAAATCCAGAATTTGGGCGCTGTCATTTGGACAGATGAAACTCACATATGTAAGCAGCTGTAGGATTATTTAACAAACATAATGTGCGTCACTGGTCTGATACAAATCAGCACCAAACTTTTGAACGTCAGAGGCAAGGACGTTTTGGATTTAACGTTTCGTGTTTTATTTTGGGTGATCAACTAGCATACCAAATTTTTGATGGAAACTTAACGGGATTGAGATACATTAATTTATTGAATATTAACGCAGAGGCGATAAAGGAAAATCTTCCATTGATAAACATAAACAGGGTATATTTCCAACAAGATGGTGCCCCTGCACAAAATTCTGCAATAGTTAGAAATTATTTAGAAAATCATTTTCCGGGTAGATGGTTGGGTACAAATGGACCTATATTGTGGCCTGCAAGATCACCGGATCTGAGTATATTAGACTTTTTTGTTTCGTCATTTTTAAAAGAAAAAATATACATATGAAGATACAACAATCAAGCCGAGCTAGCAGAGGCAATACATGCAGCTTTCTGCTATTTGCAAGCCTATCCTATTTTTTTAATTAATGCCATCAATCTATTAACTAAAAGATGTAGATTATGTGTTGAAAAACATGGCAATCAATTTCAGCAGTTCCTATAATTTTGTTGTTTGTTGTTTGATGTTTTTGTTTGTTTTTCTGTTTTTCTGTTTTTCTGTTTTTCTGTTTTTGTTACTTTTATTTCAGTTGTTATTAAAAGTTGCTAACATAAAATCACAGGTATCTTGGATGAATGAACCTATCTTATATTTTCTAAAGGTAAAAAGTACCAAAATCGTTGCCGTTTTTTGAAATAACAATATAAAAGTATATATATTTTGATAGCTTAAAAAAAGACCTTTCGAACTAGACCAAAGCCTACTATGATTTCCATTAAAAAAATTTTTTATGTCATAACTCAAAAAATACGCTCCCTAGAAAAAAACTACGTACGCCACTGAATTCCTTGGAAAAAGTTCTGTATGAGTCAATCGTAACAGTTTTAGTCTGCTTAGTACAAAAAGAATTGGAGAGTTTTCGAAAAACGATAAAAATCAACATTATTTTTTTTCTCGAAAACTAAAAACGATATCCAAATTCTGGTTTCAGCTTTTTATTATACTCAAAAAAGTAGCTCAGGTTCGCGAGGCTCTATCTCTGCTGCTTCTATGAGAAACCCCCAAATCACAACGAAAATAGGACACCCTGTGCAGTTAAACTATACGTGTTGTGTAGATATGAGTTATGGTCTCAGTTTTTTTCTCATTTCTGAAAGAAATGTCTTACAGTTTAATAATGGGAAAACGTCAATTTTTCAGTAATAAAAAGGTTTTTCTTTAATATTACAAAAAACTGAGATCACAGCGCATATCCGCACAACAAGAAGTTTGAGTGTGCAAAATTTCAGGGAGAAACTCCTGAAACTGAAATTGATGGTGTAATCTTAGGAAAACGAACCCCGAGTTCTCAGTGATACCTGATACCTGATAGGTAATCTTTGAACGAGACGACCGAAACTTTGTAACGGCCCCTTAATACATTCTGGTTTTTTAAATTTTCGTGTTAAATTGGTATTAGACTAGGATATACAGGGTATTCATGGAATCATTCTACAATGGCTAACTTTTTTATTTGAAATCGGAGAAAGTCAAATAGACAAAGTTTAATAATTACTCGAGAAGATTTGGACAGTACTGACAAAAAAAAACCATCACCTACAGTCACCTGTTTTGGAGTTGCTGATAACTGTTCACGGAATCGTTCTACAATGGTTAACTTTTTTATTTAAAATCGGAGAAAGTTAGTTAAATGGACAAAGTTTAATAACGTTTCGAGAAGAATTTAATGGTGCTGGCAAAAAAACAATCGAGCATCGCATTTTGAAGATATCGCTATCAACGTACTTAACTTAAATAGAACTACCAACTTTCAATTACACCATAGCATTTAAAATCAAAAAATAAACAAAAAATTATATGGTGTAATTGAAAGTTGGTCATTCCATTTACGTTAAGGAAATTGGCAGCGGTATCTTAAAAATGCGATGCTCGTTTGCTTTTTTGCTAGCACTATCAAATTCTTCTCGAAAAATTATTAAACTTTGTCAATTTAACGAACTTTCTCCGATTTTAAATAAAAAAGTTAGCCATTGTAGAACGATTCCGTGAACAATTGTCAGCAACTCCAAAACAGTTGACTGTAGGTCGTGGGTCACCTTATATTTTTTTTCGTATTTTTTTGATTTTAAATGCGATGGTGTAATTGAAAGTTGGTCATTCCATTTAAGTTAAGGAAGTTGGCAGCGGTATCTTAAAAATGCGATACTCGATTGTTTTTTTGCTAGCACTATCAAATTCTTCTCAAAAAATTATTAAACTTTGCCCATTTAACGAACTTTCTCCGATTACAAATAAAAAAATTAGCCTGACTTTTTTTTAATCATTGTGAGATTCCCAGCAATATTGTTGTGTCGATAGCAGTTTAGCAGTAAGCTGTGAAGTGACATAAAGCGTCATCTGGTTCAGTGTATCAACAACGACGCCTCTTAAAATACACGTTGTGCCATTGACTGACAACTGATGTGGTATGCCTTCGTCAGCGTCAGTGTTAATTCTCTGCCTTTAGTGCCTTCGTCTTTCTGAGTTGAGCCACTCTCTCATTTATCTCAGATACCTCGTTCTCGACTTCATCTGCCACTTTTCTTATTTCTTGTGTTTCTTCTGATATTCGAGCTTCTAATTGGATCTGTATTTCAGTACCTAATTCTAGCAGATACCTGTCATTGGCTTCTTTCTATAACTCGCTTTAATTTTCTGCTTGAATTCTTCATTTCTTCTAGGTTGTTCTTCATTATTTCTTGGTCGTTTTTCATTGCTTCTTCTAGATGGTTCTTCATTACTTCTTGATCACTCTTCATGGCATCTTCTGGATTGTTCTTTATGACGTCTTGATTGTTCTTCAAGTTTTCTTGATTATTATTCAATACGTCCTGACAATCTTCATCTTCTTTAAAGGACACTCGAACTTTACACACGTTACACAAACTACCCACTTAACTAGAAATAACCATAAACTAATGACTCGATGGGATGATGCTTCAGACAAGTCCCCAGACTTTGAGATACAGTTAAGTTGTGCTCCGGAACTACGTTCAGAAGCGCAGATAAGTGTTCTAGTTTGTGTATTTCGTATTTCCGACGGTGTATATTTCTGAATTATTATTTTGTTTATTATGTGTTATTGTCATTCTAAAGCTTATATACACTATAGCTGCAACGTACAATGCAAGTAATGCAACGTGTAATGCAACGTGGACGGTAAGTGCAGTTCGTCGACGCGCATCCCCGCTCGCACTCGTTCCGAGTCATTCCCGCAGTTGTGAACGAACGTTGCACGAATAGAGTCGTCGTATCTAGCCATGGCGACTGGAGCTTTCATGTTAATACACGAAATAATAACGACGCATAGGAAATCGCGAAGATGGTGGAAAACAAATACCTCTTTTCTTTGGTACATCTGTATGAACAATATTGTTCTCTCTTCATCCCATTGATATATTTCGGTTTCCATCTTTATGCACTTATGCACTGTTCGCTACGCGGACGTCAACTCTGTTCTCCCGTCCACACTGCAACGCGCGCTTCCTTTGTGTTCGCGACAAAAACCGACAACCGACGGGTCGACGGCGCTCGTGCAATGCAACACGCAATGCAACTCATGTCCACACAGATTGCATTACATGTCGCATTACATGTTGCATTGCACGTTGCAGCTATAATGTATACAAGGCTTAATATTATACGCGGACGAGCGGCTACCTACCCGACTGGACGCGATGCCAGCGCAACACGTAATTTCTCTATGTAACCAATATTCCCAACGCAAAGCTGTTATGTAACCAATATACGCCATCCGCTCAGCTGTTATGAATCAAGAAATGAAAGTGATTCCCATATCTGATCGGGCACCAGACATACACAAAATGATCCATGAAACTTTAAAAACAAATTCGGAGTTAGCGCAAAGAGAAACGGCAGAAACCTACGTTTGATCCGCGGATATCTTGATTACACACCCAACGCATAGCCATCCGAACACGGAGGAGTTGTCCGACATTTTCGAATTAATAGTATTTAAGTAGTAATACGCCCGGTGCCGTCACAACCTTGTAGCGAGTGGCGCTGGCATCGCGTCCAGTCGGATAGGTATAGCCGCTCCTATACGCGGAACGCAGTGGAAATAAAATTTTTTGCGGTAGGGCGACAGATAACTACGAGATCTGGCGCGGTGCTGCCAGATTCTCTTTTATGTATAGATATATTCAGAGCGGGATCTTTAAATTTAACAAAATAACAGAAATAAGTTTGACTCTAATTAAATTTATTTATTTATTGGTTATCCAAATGATGCAGTACCTATTCGTCGCAGTATTACAAAAATTCTTCGTGGTGCAATGCGGTGCAAAAGAAGACTCAAAGGGGTGAAACAAAATTAATATTTCTTTTACCTGTGAGGGGCCGAGTTCAAAATTCTAAACATTTCTATGGGAAAACAGGGAGGTGTGCGTTGAATAATTCTAATGGTGTAATGATGTGCAATGCTAGTGCAATATATCCAAGCTGTTTTCTTGTGTTTTTGAAAGTTTGTGGGGCTCGAGGTGGGGCTACTCTCAATTTGGCCCCCACGTTTTAATTTTGCAATTGCAGTTAGAGGGTTATGGTGCAATAAAAATACTTGTGGTGCAATGCGGTGCAATAAGAGTGCAATGCATGTGTTTCAACAAAAAATACGAAAAGAGGGCTAAATTTATCGACCCTTAAAAATTTAAACAAGTTACGAGTCTGAATCGAAGTTTTCTGTATAGGCACACGTTGATCAGGTACTTACAGTTGCCAATATATGAATAATTAGCCCAGCAAAATTGTTTTATTCAGAGCGCATTTTGCAGTGGAAAGTTGCACGAGAATTTTTATTAGAAATCACCTTAGGTAACTAATTAGATCAAATGAAAGCAGACTCTCTGTATAAAAAAATAACAGTACTTGTAGTACTAAACAATAAACAAATAAGTACAGACACATGAGTATTCAAAGAGTTCCAAAAAGCAAAAAATCAATTATTATTAATTTGGGCAAAGAAAAATTATAATAAAAGGTTCATAACTGCTCTCCACTTGGATCTGTTGTTTCAATGAATGCTGCATTACTATGAACTTAAATAATAAAGAACAAAGGGGATTACCATTATGACAACTGACAAATTCAAGTGAATCAAATTCACCAATGCTAATCAGTTATATTAAGTATCTGTCGAGAAAACTAAAAACCTCGCTAAAAACTGTGTGAAAAATATACTAGTGAATACAATTTTAGGTGTTTAAGCACCGTTGGGCTAAATATGCAACCGGTTGGTCGAAATCTAAACGAGAGAGACACATTGGTGGTAGAGTATGTACGTACATTCGTACAACTGGACAGCCACCATTAGACTTATAGACGTTAAATAGGTACCTTGGAACTTTCACCAACTATGGTCTAGGTAAGCCATGGAAATGGTCAAACCCAGTACTGCTGCGATTGGGCCTTTTGTGTGCATTGTTCTGTAAGTCAATGCCTGGCGTGGTACTTGGCCGAGGAGTAGCTGTTTGAACAAGTATTTTAGTCGGTAGTTGTTATTGTTAAATACCTTGTATGAAGTGGTTTGAGATATAGAAAATCAAATGTATGTTTTCCGAGATGTGTTGTGTAAAAATAAAAAGTTCGCATCTCGTTTATGATTTTAGAATTCAACCTTTGGATTTGACCGCTTGACAATATCCTCGACAATATCCTATGTCGGTTCTTATAATAGGCTCTAATTTGGATTTTCCCAAGTATACCTACATAAATTAGGGTATCAATAATTTTAAGGTATGTATATGAAATGGTTCAGTTGCGACTTTTGAGATGCATCCTAATCAATCAAATTTCAATTCTGAACGGAAATCTCGACGGAAATATATGCGATTGTTGCTGGTTCTAAAAACATTTGTTTACCGTATAAAAGTGTAGAAAGGCACTTATTTTATTATTTTACAACTCACCGAACTTCCTTGTGATTTACATTAATTTATAACCGCAATGTTGGAATGCCAAGTGATGTTGTCTAATTCATTAATTTATTCCGAAGGTCAAAAGCAGAATAATTTTATGTTAAAAAAGTAAAGAAATTCTCGATATCGAGACGAGACGAGATCGGGAAATTTCTCGTCTCGAGCGAAGGTTGGCTCAGGAGGATGCGAAAGGATAGGAAATAATCTGTAGGTTCGCGTTCAAGTGTCTTCAGACTGAAAACTTTGTGATGAAGATAATTAGTACTGAATACCTGTAGAGAATAAGGCTAGAGCTTCAACTACGAGTCCCTTGCAACGTAGTAACAAGAGAATCAGAAGTCTGGCAACCGTCCGAGGGTGGCTTTCGCGCCTCTAGCATTTTTAAGGGTGAGAAAAAAATTAAAATTACACTATTATAATCATAATGGCACTTCGCAATATTAAAGTTAATACTATTTTAAATCAATAAAAAAAATGCCAGACGAGTGGGTGGGTGGAAAGTACGCGCCAGAGGGGGTTAAAGGGGCGAATCAAATTGCACTCAAACACAACTGTGCATCTCCAAAATTGCAAACAAACTGTCATCACATAATATAACGTTTCCATGGTGATCCATGACCAGGGAGTGATAATGTGGTCGACTAGATTCCGTACGCTGGGCCCTTGCATAGAACCTCTCACTTTTATCCCCCTCTGGCACCCACTTTCCACCCAACCACTCGTCTGGCATTTTTTTTATTGATTTAAAATAGTATTAACTTTAATATTGAGAAGTGCCATAATGATTATAATAGTGTAATTTAAATTTTTTTTCTCGCCCTTAAAAATGCTAGAGGCGCGAAAGCCACCCTCGGACGGCTGCCAGACTTCTGATTCCCTTGTTACTACGTTGCAAGGGATTCGTCGTTGAAGTTCTAGTCTGATTAAAAATAACGTAACGAAAGCGTTGCTGGCTCTTGGGACTACTGGTATCGAATTATAAATAGCAGAAGTCCGGATCGAGATCCATATATTTTAATGTTCGAATTGCTACCAAAAGTACCGGATAGGTAGGTATAGTTACGGCTACAATACTTACTTCACTAGTTTGTATTCTAACTGGCTAATATGTAAACTGGGCGTTTCAGGTCAGGTTGTTGCCTGGTAGTCAGATTGGATCTATTCGACAACTACTTGACCCGAACAGGACGTGATTGTACCCTGAAGTGCTGAAACTCTATGAAAAGGTAGTACCTATTTTGTTAATATGCGGTCTAGCTGGAGTACAAACTAGTCAAGTAAGCCCTTTAGCCATAGGTAACATATATGTACCGGGTGTCCCATTAAGAGAGGTCGCCGGCTATATCTCACAAACTGTTAATCATACAGCTTTGGGAAAAAATATTTTCAGTAAATATGGTCATGAAAAATCGCTGGAAATTAGTTTCGAGTTCCTAAAATGACAGCTAGAGGGCGTAACATACATGGTCAATTACAAAAATGGCTTTTTCTCAGATATTTTCCGATACAATATATATTCCAGTGGCCCGCATCTCAAACCTCAACATTTTTGCAAACTTCTTGTCCCATGTTTTTTGCTCCATCTCTTGAAATGAGAGCGCGCGGGGGGGGGGGCGTCAATCGTTGTTACGTTGTCGTAACTCCCGTTTGGTTCAATAGAATTTAACAAACTTAGTTTCATTGAAAACGGGGGTATACCTTTCTTCGCATATTTAAAAAGATCGAACATTTATATAAGTCAGTGAAAACCTCAACTTTATATATCTTTCCAAACCGGAGATATATTAACAAAAAACTAATTATGAAATGAAATAACCATAGAAAAGCTACTATTTCTTTTTAATATAGGTATCCAGCTAATAAGAGCATTACCACCCCACTTGGAATCAGTGACTATTAATATTCTGTTTACATATATTCAAGTATTCATAATTATTTTGTGTTATGTAGTACGCCGGTAATTACCAAACAGTTTAATGCTATCTGGGTCTAAGAATCCAGGTGTTCCCTTTTAGCAAGTTCGCAATGAAAACAAAAAATGTATTGTAATTATTTGATACGTCAAAATATTGTTTCGTTAAATTGTGTTTTTTTGTCATCGAAAATGCCATTTTCTAATGAAGAATCATATAATATGCTAGAGATATATTTCAAATGCATGCAGAATGCAACAATTAACGAATAATTAAAATGCATTTTTTGTTTTCATGGCCTACTTGCTAAAAGGGAACACCTAGGTTCTTAGACCGAGATATCACTAAACTGTTTGTTAATTACCGGCGTACTACATAACATAAAAATAATTATGAATACTTGAATATATGTAAACAGAATATAATAGGCAGTGATTCCAAGTTGGGCGACAATGCTCTTATTAGCTGGATACCTATATTCATAAACTAGACACTATAGAGACGTTTAACGCAAATACAATGACGTTTAAATAAAAAGTAGTTCAACTTACAAAAAGAGAGGGCAATATACACCAATACACGGCCTTCTCATATGTTAAAAATACAAAAATGTCAAAACTACTGTCATATCGTCACCGAGATCGTCACTGGCTGCTCACTAGATCTGAAAACTGAGCACACTGTTTTAAAATAAAATAAAAAAGTATGCGGGATATTTTTGTGCTGTTGCATGGCAACAGAACAAACAACAAACACAAATGTCAAAAGTCGTTGAATTTAAATTGTAGTTTGATCAGGCGTTAAATTTATTTTCTTACATTCTTCTTATTCTTGTTCAACACGGATCGGATAATAAGGTGACATATTTGGCATTTGGATACTACACTACCCTTTGCGTTTTGTGTATGTTTCATAAAATTATCTTCGGACTTATTTTTAACATGCATTGTGCATTGGATTCTTGACAGTGTCGAATTAATTTATCAAAGGTCTTTGAATTTGTTAGCGAGTGTATTGTGGATAGTAAATACTACCTATTTTACCAATATTATGTGAGTAATTTTTTATCTAATATTAATATAATACACATCATTTGTTACATTTTTTAAAACGATTTTTAACGTCAAAAGTAAGTAAACTTCAAAAGTGAAATATTCAAAATTCCCGCTTTCCGCCCGTATTTCTGTTTACAAACATCAGAGGCGCTGTTAGCAGTTCCAATGGGGAAGACCCGCTTAATCGAATTTATAACGTTTAGTACTGTAATATCAAGCACAAATAGAATATGTATCGCGTACCACGTAAAAATGTTGATTATGCGCCATGCTAAAAGAAAAACATGCAACTAGAAAAGCAGCATAACCGGGAGGGCTAAAACGCGCGCTTTCTGTGACGTAGGAGGCCTATCCGTTGCGCCGTGATATAACGCGTCTCCCTGGATAAAGTGGAGAGGAGTCGAAGAATGAGCAGAGGCTCAGGGTGTTAACGGATCGGTTTGCGCATGTTAAAATCCCTACCTAATTTGTAGGCCACGTACCTACGTCACAGCGTCATTCAAATATTGCGTTTCAAGTGTGATGCACGTTTCGTATTTAATTATGATTAAAATAAGTCTCAAATATAAAAAACGAAAATTGCGGAATTTGTTTTGGATAGTAAACTATTCAATAGGATCATTTTCAAAATATGCGGGTTTTCCCCATTTAATATATTATGTGCGTTGTCTATCTGTACTGTTTAATTTGTGCCTATATTAATAAAAATTAGTGGAATTTTTATGGTTATTTTATTTCATAAGTAGTTTTTTGTTAATACCTCCGGTTTGGAAAGAGATATAAAGTTGAGGTTTTCACTGACTTATTGATAAATGTTCGCTCTTTTTAATTGTGCGAAGAAAGGTATACCATTCCATATTTTCCCGAAAATTTATAAAACCTGTTGAGTTTACAAATAGTGAACAATAGAGTTGAAAAATACGTTTTTAATGAAACTAAATTTGTTAAATTATATTGAACCAAACCGAAGTTATGACAATTTGAATGTAACAACGATTGGTTTTTAGTGGTGGTTTATGGGGGTGGTTATTGCGGTTGGTTTTAGGAGTGGTGTTGGGGGAGGCTGCTAGTTTCGTTTTGGGGGCGATTTTAATTGTGACTTTAGGGGTAGTTTTGAGGGTAGTTCTTAGGGGTAGTTTTGGGGGTGGTTTTTAGGGATGCTTTTAGGGGTGGTTTTAGGGTGGTTTTTAGGAATGGCTTTGGGGTGGTTTTTGGGGGTTGTTTTTCGGAGGTGGTTAGGGGTGGCTTCAGGAGGTAGCTGTAGGAATGGTGTCGGGGGTGGTTTTAGGAGTGGTTTTTGGAGGTGGTCTTTGGGGGTGGCTTTAAGGGGTGGTTTTTGTGGTGGATTTTGGGTTGTTTAGAGGGCTGGTTTCATGGGTGGTTTTGATGGATGATTTTAATGGGTGCTTATGAGGGGCGGTTGTGGGGTTGGATTTTAGGAATGGTTTTAAGGGGTGGTTTTAGGTGTGGTTCTTGGAGGGTGGCTTTTGGAGAAGATTTTGGGAGTGGTTTCAGGGGGTGGCTTTAGGGGTGGCTTTTGGGGTGGTTTTGGGGGTGGCTTTAGGATGGTTCTTAGGGTGGTCTTTAGTGGTGGTTTGTCTGCTGGGGGGTTACCCGTATTTCCGATTCACCTGTTAATGGGCGCGTGCTGCGCGCTCATTTCTCCCACGTATTACACATCGACGCTTTTATTTCTGTATTACACTTACCTCTAATACATATACAGGCTGTCTGAAATTCGGTGTGCAACATGGGGATCTGTTTTGGCTATAACTTTTTTGTTTGACCTTGTATCTTCATTATGTAAAAACTTTTACATTTGCACTTTTTAGTCTCTATTTGATACCGCTGTCACTCATTGGCTACGTCGATTCATTTTTCTTTTTTCAAAGCCAACTTCTTTTTTCTTATGGGCGTTATATCTGAGTGGCAGGTGAGCTAATCCGCGTTATTTTCCTGGATACAGCGATGTGCTTCATGTTGTCCTTTTTCATATTTTTACAGTTCTTATACATTTTTGCCGATTTTTATTTCTGCGTTCTAGTTATCTAAAGCTGACCGCACACGATCAATATTATTGACAATAATATTGACAATATCGTTATTTGACCAATAAAAACACGGTATTATTGGTCAAATCACGATATTGTCAATATTATTGTCGATAATATTGATCGTGTGCGGTCAGCTTAAGACAAAATCAGAAATAATGTGAGTTACCATGGAAACAAAGTCACCTAACGTCAAGTTACAAATAATTGTCGCTTGCAAGTTTTTTCGATTTGTGTCGTATTTGCTTATATTTTGACCGCCTTGAATTTGTTTTTGTTTGGTTCATTTTCATTTTTGTGTTCCTAGGTTCATGATGCTGTTATTGCTTCTTCTTTTGTTTTTGAATTTTTTGTATTACCTGAAAATGTTCCCTAACAAAGAAAAACGAGATATAATTGAACTCTATTGTTCGTTGAGACAGAATGAGCAATTAGATTTAAATAATTTGCTATTAGGTTACCTTGTTTCCATGGTAACTCACATTATTTCTGATTTTGTCTTAGATAATTAGAACGCAGAAATAAAAATCGGCAAAAATTTATAGAAACTGTAAAAATATGAAGAAAGTCAACATGAAGCACATCGTTGTATTCAGGAAAATAACTCGGATTAGCTCACCTGTAACTCAGATATGGAGCCCATAAGAAAAAATGAAGTTTGCTTTTAAAAAACAAAAATGAATCGACGTAGCCAATGAGTGACAATGCTATCAAATAGAGAATAAAAAATGCCAATGTAAAAGTTTTTACAGAATGAAGATACAAGGTGAAACAAAAAAGTTATAGCCAAAAAACGAAAACGCAATATTTCAGTTTTTTTCAGTTTTCACGAGAACGATTCAGAATATCTCGATTTTCTTTTGAGGACATTAGTCAGCATAATATTGGCAACTTTTCCGAATTTAAACCTAGGGTCTAGCTGTTAAGATAATAGAGATCCCCATGTTGCACACCGAATTTCAGACAGCATGTATCTCGATAATACTGTTGCACTTTACGTTACAAATCAACGCTAATTTCCACATATCCATTATTGATGTGATTCTGTTTAAACATTGCCTCCTTCACACAATAAAATATGTCGCACATTATTTGTTAATTTTTTTGAAAACGATTTTAAACGTCAAAGTAAGTAAACTTCAAAAGTGAAATATTCAAAATTCCCGCTTTCCGCCCGTAATTCTGCTTACAAACATCAGAGGCGCTGTTAGCAGTTCGAAAATAATATATGTGCGTTGTCTATCTGTACTGTTTAATTTGTGAATTTCCATTTTTATCATATTTCAAATCCCGCAAGATTTCCACTAGGTACTTCATCATTTTCAATGCCCCGCGAGCATTATTCTATGTAACCGATAAGTCGTCCGCTCGAATTATGCCGATGTGAACCGATTGGAATACTGCTAGGTAACTTTATGTGCCTTTCACTATTTATATCTAGTTTCCGACAACGACTGCGGGCGACGCGACGAGTGTGGCGCAATGGTTAGCGCATTCACCTCGTGGCCCAGTGCGCTCGGTTCGATCCCAATCTTGAAGGCTTTTTTTGTAATCCACCGTTTATTTTTTTACATAAAAAACCGTTCTGGCCAAAAGGACAATTGAGCGGAGGCCGTTAGGCCGGAGCGAGTCTGTGTCATCTATATAAATAAAAATCAATTGCCGCATGTATGTAAGCTCATCACTTGAGAACGGCTCGACCGATTTGGCTGATTTCTTTTTTGTTGTGTTCGTAATTTTCAGGACAAGGTTTGTATGAAAGAAAATTTTGGAAAATCCACCGGGAAAGTAGAAAATTTGGAAGGTAAAAGTTTGTATGAAAATCTGTTTGACAAACAAAAATGTGACGTTCAGTTTGACAGTTCTAAAAATTGAATTGTCAGTGTGTTATCGGTGGTGATCATGTATTTGGTGGTTCTTTGGAAAAAATGCCACCAGTGAGGCGTCGAAATATCCGTCGGCGTACGCGAAGAGCGTAGACAGCGTTTGGAGCCAAGTCGAATAAGAATTTCTCAAGTCACAAGCGCGATCCATTATAACTCCGGAACAACGGATACAGTCGAGTTCGACGCGCTCAGTTGGAGCTTACGCACAAAATAATTTGGAACGTCGACAAAACAGAGGCCGAACGTGGCATTAGGGAACGAGAAATTGGAAAAGCTGCCCGGAAAATTGGAAAATTCGGGAAAAACTGAAACTGTAAAAATCATAATTTTGGAAAATCCACCGGAAAATTTCAAAATTCGGGAAAACTAAAAGTGCTTAACGGCTGGACCGATTTGGCTGATTTTTTTTGTTGTGATCGTAATTGTCAGGACAAGGTTTGTATGAAAGAGAATTTTTGGAGAAACCACCGGAAAATGTGAAAATTCGGGAAAAACTAAAAGTGCTTACCGGTTGGACCGATTTGGCTAATTCTTTTCAAAAATAAGGTTTTTAGGGAACGAAAAATTGGAAAAGTTGCCCGGAAAATAGGAAAATTCGGAAAAAACTGAAAGTGCTTTTTCTATTGGATTTTTGTATGATATGGATAGGCGTAAGTCGGGAAATTCGGACAAACTGTCAAAATCATAATTTTATCTAACCCCGCTATGAAATGTCACATTTTAAATGCATTTTTGACATTACGAAACGTCATATTTTTCATAACTATCAGTTCATTACGTAACTAGTTATGTAATGAACTTTCATTACATAACTAGTTATGTAATGAACTTTTACGTAACTGAATATTTAAAAGCAAAAACAAAAATAAGAATTTATAACGTATAATTAAATGCGTGTAATAGCAAGAAACTAAAATTAATTTTAAACATGCAATTCCGAATTGTTACGGTTACAGTTGTGGTTGGTTTGTATGTACTTTAATAACAAAATTACTGCAAACACAGTTACTAAACCTAAGTCCTGAACCTGACGGTATATTCATTTCTTTCTTCGAAATAGCAACCTGCTCGTGGTATTCTGAGCCCGATAGATTTAATTGGATTGAAGCAGTTCCCTCGGAATGTTCTCCTAGTATGTTATTTGCAGTTCTTTTTTTGTTGGCCAAAGAATTTTCGATGTAGCTTTCTGCCACAGTACTCGATTTCCAGCCCCCATGCTGCTTAATCTTTAAAATGTCAGCTCCTGAATCTGCGAGCAAAGATGCAGATGACCGCCGGAAACAATGTCCAGTATAACCGGCAGGATTTGGTAAACCAAGATGTTGGGCAATTAATTTTGGTAAGGATCCAAATGTATTGATACCTACAGGCTGCACTCCACACTTGCTATTACTATATTTAACAAAAAAACGATCATGCTTTGTAATTTGTGGTCGCAGGTTGACGTATTTTCGAATAATATCAACCAAATTGTCTTTATATCCAGAAATGTTGCTATTTGTGACCACAAACTCCCGTATCACATGTGTTTTTGTGTTTGGAATAGTAATTTTAAAAAAATTTCCTTCATTTACAACATCTCTGATACGCATCTCAGTCAGTTCCGCTTTTCTACAAGCACCGGCTACTCCAACAATCATTGCCACCTAAAATAATCAATAAATTAGAAACGGAAATGTTTCAAATACAAGGACAGTAAATTATACCTTTGCGAATAAAAACTTCCTGTCATCAGCCTCTCTAATGAAAGTTTCAAAGTTTTCTCTTGTAAAAATCTTAGATTTTTTGGCGTGATAACCCGCAGATCTGCGCTTCAAAAATGCTACTAATGTAGTATACTTTTGGATGTTAATGCTTCTTTTGACATTTAATTCTGCCTTTAACATTGAATACATACTCCATACTGAAGATGATTTATAGTTTTTCATTGTTTCGAAGTACGCTAACAGAACCTTTTCACAAACATTTTTTACTCCTTTTTCTTGGCACCATTTTTCAAAGTTCTTATATGTATCTTCATACCTACTTCTTGATTTACAGGTTATTATTGAATCTATTGCCAAATTCGCCGATTCTTCTATATCAGAAGGCATATCTACCTCAGAATCATCCATTTTTGGCGTAATTTGCAATAAAAAAACTCATCACTGACAATAGTTATTTATAGTATCCATACCAACGCCAAGGTAAAGCGATGAAGTTGAATTTATTTGTACGGCTACAAGGGATGTTACATTATTTGGAGTAGCACAATTCTTTTTTATTTTTTAAAGCGGGGTTAGATAAAATTTTGTACTTAACACGTTATGAAAAGGCTAATCTTATTTGACTCATATAATTTGCAAAACTCGCTCACTTCGTTCACTCGTTTTGGCAAATATTATATTCGTCAAATAAAATTAGTCTTTTCATAACTGGTTACGTAAATAACTATTTTGTATGCACTCGCGATCATAACTGACGATAGGAACGACATTATTTGGTTGAAGATAAACGTAATCAGAAAAATGTTTCACATTGAATAAACGATTTGGTTAATGAATCAAAAGTTCAATACGAAAAGTAATTTTAAGCAGGACGTCTGCCGGGTCCGCTAGTTTTTTATAAATTAATATACCTGCATTCAGTGTGAAACATTGAAAAATGATTTGAAATAATAACTTCCATCTTTTTTTACATTAAGCGATGTTAAAAGTAATTTCTTATGCTCGTTTCCAACCCACTGCATGAGGTAGAGTACCCGGCGTGTTTTTACGTGGTATCCCTGTAGGCCTAATCCACTATTCTCTATTACCTACATATATTAGTCTGCGTCGTTGAGATACAAGATTCAATGCCTCTCTGGTGTACACTTCTTTAGAGCATCCCTTTTCTTCTTAATCGTGTCCTATGTCTTTATCGTCTTCGTTTTGTTCTTCATGACGATGGCATACGAAATGTCGTCTAATTCTTCTTCTTCCGTGTTCTCTACTAAGAACTGTTAATTCTCCTTGTACTTTATATTCTGTTGTTCTATGGAATTCCTGCACGATTGTCCTTGGCTGGCAAAGCAAATTATGGATCAACGGAGACCAACCCTCCGACAACCGCAATTTGCTTTGCAGACATGGATACATTTGCACGATATCATTTTAAGTAGATCTTCAGGAAAAGGATCTTTGGTCGTGAAAATAGGCACAAGATTTTGATCTCTTCTAACCCCAGTCTTCAGGGTTCGTAATATATGTAGATGTTTGAATCTGAAGATGTTAATGACGTTAATAATACGAGAAGGTCAACGTCTTCACCAACAATTATTACAGATTTTTAGTTCTTTGACAAATCAATCGCGGTAATTAGAAATTTAGAAATTAAACTGGCCTTGTTTTTGTCATTTGAAAGAAACTTTTACTGTGACACTGTTGATGACCTATTGATTCATTAAAATTTCATTCAGGTCATGAATATGATTTCCAAATCGTGGATCTTCTGATAGGGGGGAAACTAATCGAAAAGTTTGGATTTTTGTGTCTTTCGCTTTTCGCATGACTGATTCGTCGAACAGTGCCAGAGGAAATGGAGCCAATTCGAAATTGAAGTAATTCTGTAGTTGCTCGTCGGATTTTTTTGCTAACGAAATTCGTTGAAATAGTGTAGCAGGATCGATTGGAACAACTTCTTTGCGTATTTTGATAGATTATGTTAAAGCATAATCTTTGGAACCTCACGTTCGTGAAAGTGTTTCCAATGAGAGCTTCCATTGAAGATAAACCTTTTCTAAAACGCTGTGACAATATATTGTCTCATCTCCTATTATTCCTGTGCTTACCGAAATTATGTTATCTGTAAATGGAAACGGAGTATGCAATGAAAACTATTAATCCTAGGGTAATAATTCGAAAATGTGTTTGTAGGTAATTTAATAGGCTTCCAAAGCGGTGTGGTGTATGTTTGGCCTAGAATAAACTAAAAAGGAGTTATTCGCAAGAATGTCTTCTCGGCACCGTCTTGTCGAAATGGCGGCCACTTCCGGTTCTCGCACGAGGTAGAAAACTTAGGATATTGTTATTTGAGTTAAAATGAAGCGATTAAAAAAGTTTCAGCTTTGTCCGAGTTATTTCCGTATTTCTTGCTATTTCGACTGGACTATTTTGACTTTTTGTCAGAAGAGAGATGACGTTAACACGACAAAATTAGGTAGAAAAAGAGGGAGAGAAAAAAGCATGTATTTTATCTGCTATTTTACTTATCCCAATATAAAATCGACATAATCTTTGCAATTGCGCGATAGGGACGAACCCGTTTCGATCTAGCCAAGTCAGATTTTTCGTTTCCGTCTCTTTTTAATATGTACGGGAGCCGATCGCCGAACGTGCGTACGTCTGAACTGTCATGTTTGTTGTCGTTGTAAAAGTAATGTTCCTAGCATCAACCAGTGGAATAGGCAACTGATTATGCACGGACGTGTTTATGTAAAATGCTAAATCCTGCAGTCCTAGAGTTATTCAATGGTTCTCATTCAAAATCGAATAACTTTTTTAATCATAACCGAAATTATAACAGTACATAACAGTAATCTGGTAAATTTTAATTGAACATGTACTTAGAGGTTCATTTTGTTTTTAAAATACAAGGATAAATATATTATCAAATAAATACAGCACTGTACCCAGCTTTCAATGAGATTCCAAGTTATGGTCAACTCTCAACTATTTATTGTGGATCCTCATGAAGCACACACAGTGGATGGATCAAGAACTTTGACGTAAATTCACTATGAATTCTTAATAAGTTAACCCCACACGCCAAAAGACAGTGACACAGTAATTAAACTCGACACGTGTTTCGCTGACATCGTCAGCATCTTCAGGAGTAGAAGATTATCTTCAATGTTAATAAAGATGCAGTTCAGGCTCTTCATTTGTGTTATTAATTGACCTTTGACTTTCCAATTCTTCACCCATCTTTTGATATGTTCACTCATCAAATTCTCAATTACTTTCATAAGTTCTGAATCACACTGTGAATTTTGCTGAAAACGAAATTCTAGTGCTTCATGAGGATCACTATGAATTCTTAATAAGTTAACCCCACACGCCAAAAGACAGTGACACAGTTATTAAACTCGACACGTGTTTCGCTGACATCGTCAGCATCTTCAGGAGTAGAAGATTATCTTCTACTCCTGAAGATGCTGACGTTGTCAGCGAAACACGTGTCGAGTTTAATTACTGTGTCACTGTCTTTTGGCGTGTGGGGTTAACTTATTAAGAATTCATAGTGATCCTCATGAAGCACTAGAATTTCGTTTTCAGCAAAATTCACAGTGTGATTCAGAACTTATGAAAGTAATTGAGAATTTGATGAGTGAACATATCAAAAGATGGGTGAAGAATTGGAAAGTCAAAGGTCAATTAATAACACAAATGAAGAGCCTGAACTGCATCTTTATTAACATTGAAAATGTTTTTATTTTCGTAGTATGGAGTTCGATTTCTTGATTCATTTGCAGCATTTATTCGAAACAGACCCGAGCGCTAGCGACTAAATGCGAGAGCCTGGCGGATCTGAACTTATTAGATTTAAAAGAGACGCGACAGGGGTAGTTTGTAGGGGTGGTTATAGGGGTGGGTTTGGGGGTGGTGTAGGGGCGGTTGTTAGGGGTGGTTTTTGGGGGTGATTTTTGAGGTTGGTTTTAGATGTGATTTTTAAGAGTGGTTTCGGGAGTGGTTTCGGGTGTGGTTTTGGGGGTTGTTCTAGGGGTGGTTTTTAGAGGTAATTTGGGGGCGATTTTGGGGGTGGTTTTTAGGAATGGTTTTGGGGAAGGTTTTGGGGGTGGTTTTTAGGGGTGGATGTAGAGGTTGTTTATGGGGGTGGTTCTTAGGAATGGTTCTGGAGGTTTTTAGGGGGTGGTTTTGAGGGGTGGTTTTTGGGGGTGATTGTCGGGATGGTTGTTAGGGGTGGTTTTTAGAGGTTGTTTTTAGGAATGGTTTTGGGATGATTTTAGGGAAGGTTTTCTTTGGCGGTTTGGGGGTGATTTTAGGGGCGGTATTTAGGGAGGTTATGGGATGGTTTTTATTTTTGGTTTTAGGTGGTTTAAGGGGGATTTTTAGGGATGGTTTTTAGGCGTGGGTGGAGGAGTGGGTTCTTGGGGGCAGTTTAGGGGGTGGTTTTAGAAATGGTTTTAAGGGAGGTTTTCTTTGGCGGTTTTGGGGGTGATTTTAGGGGTGGTATTTAGGAGTGTTTTGAGGGTGATTTGGGGGGTGGTTTTTAGGGGTGGTTCTTGGGGGCGATTTTTGAAGGTGGATTTTAGGGGTGCTTTTAGGGGGCGGTTTTGGGGTGGTTTGTGGGGTGACTATTCCATTGCAAGTCGCCATTTGGGCGACTTTTCATATCAAGTGTTGCCAAGCCAGGAAAACGAAGATTAAGAAGAAATGTTGACAATTGGCATTCGGAAATCACATCTGAGCGTTGCTAAGCTCAGTGAGTATTTTAATTTTAAGTGATGAAGAAATGAATGCAGCGTTTTACACCCCAAGAAACTGCACGAGGACGGTGCAGCAGGCGCAGTGGCAAGGAAACGTTCTTCAGATCACAGAACAGTTTCAGATACAAACAAAGCTGTTACAAAGGTTAATAAGGTATATCTTTATCAGACTTACCAAATATCAACTTTTGTCATTTTGCAGTTAAACTTCGAAGAGAATTAAACAACAAAACATATTTTTTGCATGTGAGGTACACATTATTGCTACATATAATTATATATATTACACAATATTTAATCTGGGCCTTTCTTAGGCATTTTCAATTTTTTAGTCAAAAATATGCGTCTTTGCATTTACAAATTATATTTACATCGTTACAGGCAATAATGCCACTTATATACCTATTCCTATTTCCCATAATTATTATTTATTCGTTTTCAGGAATCAGTTTATTTTTATCTCCAATCAAGTGTTACCTACTTCATTTATATTTTTATAATATGTATGTATTTGCAATAAATCATAAATGTTTAAAGTTTCTAACTGAACTTTTGTCGTTAATGCCATGTGGAAATTCATATCCTAAATAAATATAAAAAGAAATGCGGATGGAAACGATTATAATTATAATTTTGGTAATTGCCAATATACAAAAACGAAGCTATTTTTGAAGGCCCCGGTTTTTTCGTCTGTAGTTAAAATTATTGGTAAAATCATATGAAAACATAATTTTCATTTGATTTCACTAGGTCAATGAGCGCGCGAAGCGCGCGAGCTGACCTAGTGTTAGAAATAAGGTATGTACATACATAATATGCCGAATACATGGGATCTTGGTGTCTATTAATATAAATGTCAAACTGGTTTAGTGACCAGTATATTACTAGATTTGTTTGGGTTCGTTCGTATTCCTTGTCGATACCTTGGAGTTCGCTCGTTAAATGTATACGTGGTTTACTGTCATTTGTCAGCACTCGGCACAATGATCAAGTAACGCTGCTTCTGGGAATCTGCCTATCTCGCTGCCTACTTGAAGTCTAAATTCAAACACCTACACCTACACTACACTACAGTAAATTTGTGTTTTAAAACATGTTTTATTCGTGTAACATGTTCTTTCTATACAAATAGTGCCGCAATGGGTAACTTGGCTAGTACTGAAGTTACAAAGATGGTTAAATGGGGAAAGTTTGTCACAATTTTATGAACCCGCATTCAAATTTTGAATATCTTGTTTTGCTTTTTGAGATATCTGAAAGAAACAAAAAATGTTGTTTAGTTTTTTATGTGTACATATTTTCTTTCTATTATTTATTTTACATTGTTGGAACTTGAACATTGTTAAGATATTTCTTGAATACACGTTTGGTAGTCTTATCAATATTTTTCCTTTTTTATGTCCGAGATAAGACTACTAACTTTTGTTTTCCTTATGGATGAAAATTGTTTCGTTCATACTTTTTAATATCACTTTCTATTATCTCTTCAACGATATATTACAACCCCTAAAAATTTTTAATTTTTCAAAAATTAATAAAACAAAAGAACGGTGAATAACAATTTATTTTCAAGTAAAAGAACGGAACAAGAAGTGTTAATGTACCACAACATTATTTTGTTTGAAAATAAATTTTTATTCTCTAGATATTCTTTAGTTTTAACTTATTTTTGAAAAATTGAGAATTTTTACGGGTTGTAATATGTTGTTGAAGATAATAACAAATATGCAAACAAAACAATTGGCTACCATAAGAAAAACAAGTTAGTAGTCGTATCTTCCAAATTAAAATAGACGGAAAAATATTGAAAAGACCAAGAAAGGGGTCTTCAAAAAGTACTTTAACAATGATGAAGTCCCAACAAAGATGGATAGAAAAAGAAAATACTCGAGAATATACGAACTTTTTGTTTTTTTCAGATATCTCAGAAACCTCGTCAGAAACAAAAAAAAAATTATATTGCGTGTTGATTTGAAGTGGTCACAAGATTCTGTTATAAACTTTTACCATTTAACCATCTTTGTATCTTCAATAGTAACCAAGTTACCCATACTGACGCCTCTAAATTGGGGCACTGTATATACCTATGGTATGTTTAAGAAAAAAGTTTTAAACAAAAAACATGATTAATTTTTTAATTTGAAAAAAGAAGCGTTTTCTTTAACTACGGCAGTAAGTACCGACGTAAGTATAAAAAACGCAAAGTAAACTGCAAAATCTAAAGATTCCAACACAGTGGAGATAGCCAGGAAGATTGTAGCAAGACATGAGGATAAGGATAGGCTTTATGCCCCCGGCGCGGCGCCATCAACGAGGTACTACGGCATGTTAACAACTTACGCTCGAACTTACGTAATACATATCAAGAGTAATAAAACCTTTTGAGGGTACAATATTTTATTTTAGCACTCCTAGCTCTTCTACACCAATAAAAGATTGATAGCTCATCAATTCATTTTTATCAAGGTTTTTATGCTTTACTGAATTTTCGTCCATTTTATTTTTTCTGAAAAATATTGTAAATCACTTAGGTACCTAGCCCCGCCTACCCGTTCTTGATCCAATTAACATCGCCGCCGGAAAGCAAACAAACAAAAGAAACGAGCCAATGTTACTCTTTACATCTCCCTAACCACGAAATTTTGTCTCCCACAGTTTCCTTGATTTTGTTATAAACACAGTCCTAACTAAAGGTTGAATCCGAGCTACATAAATATTTAAAATGAGAACTGGACGCTGCCGGTTTATTCGGCGGTTCCTGATGGTAACGTCGATGGTAACTAAAGCGAACGAAACAATTCTTTTAACTTAGAGACATTCATTTTAATTATTGCATTTGTCTCCCTTTTGTTTAAAATCATTCTAAAAACAACATGGAAAACACGTTACCGTCTTAATACCATGATTTTGTAGAACAATATCCTGTGGTTTACATTATGTTTAGCGCAATTCTCAGAGTCCAACAATTTCTGCTACGGGCTACTTCGTTAGTGGGATATTCCTGTTGCACAGCCTGTTGTCAGCAGTGGATTAAGGTTCCTGTGATTGTGATGATGCATGTACTGAATCAGGGGAGTTTTTCGCAGAGTCCGCCCAATAGGAGTACATAAGAAGAGCCCGCTGATCCCTCGGAGGGAAGGGCAACGATTCTGTTTGTGCTGAAGTGGCAAGCAGCAGACTCTTCGATAATTTATGATGGACATAAACCGGGATGCATTTAAACATTATGACCCTGGATCTAGCCAACTACTCGCCTACTAAAATGCCGTTAATCGACACTTTGCAAAAAATGACAATAAAACTCAAATGAGTGGATGTCTGTCTAGCGTAATGGCGACCCTTATTTGTCCTTTTGGACCAGAACCCTTTTTTTGTTCAAAAGAAAAAATTACTATAACAAAAATAAGAACTGCGGTGAGGTGCCAACCCTCAGCGTGACGGCATGGTAGGATGAGATCACAACCAGTGAACCACCAACGTGTGGTGGCAAGAACGTCTACGAAACTCGTATATAAGCCGATAAAAACGGCAAGTCTCTTAGGTTAGATCCAGGGTCATAATGTTTAAATGCAACCGGGATTCGCTGGGATATTAGATGTAGCTCAATTTTTTGTGAATGATCCCAATACTTTCTGATGCATATTCTTATTATAAATAGTATATAAGTAAAATAAATAAAAACTTCCTATTTTCTGATTCTACAGTTGTATATCTTTCTTTTAAAAATTATGTCCGAGGGCCGCGCACATAATCCGTCGCTGCTCATGGGCTTTCCGCTCTCGTTTCCGCTCGGCTTCTCGTCGTAGATTAGAGTCTCCACGTACCTACCTGTAAAATTCCTTATGATATCTCGAATGTCGAATAGAACCAGACGACTGGTTGGGTTCAGTCTGCACTACATATAAGCATCAACCTAACGAGTGTTAAGAGTTTCTCAGAAAACACTACTGATTTTGATTGAATTTATTTGTCACTACCTAATTGCAACCGGTAAGACGATACGTCGAGATGTAAGTGCCAAATTTGATGTTTCAACGTCGAAGAGTTTCCAAATGAGACACAACTTACAGCGTGTTCACAGTTAACGGAGCACTGTTGGTAACTTTGTTATCTTTGGAGTTACGATTCCGGTTAAATGGGCACTACACTAGTAGTATTTCTTACGTAGATTATGGTTGTGAAAACAGAAAAATTTTTTAACTTCAGGTTTTCGAGTGATTTGCAAAAATATATCTTTTTTAACGGAACGCTTTGAATATTTTCAGATATTTTGAAAGAGAAAAAAATTCTTAACAAAAAAGTCTTAATTGAAGATTGTCCTAAAATTTAAAATAAATAAGTTTTAATCCATTTAACACACTACATTTTTACACTATAAATCGAGGAATAAGGTAAGTGTCGAAATTAGCAAATAATTTTTACACATTTTTATTCCTACTTACTTATTGCCGTTTCGTATTATTTTCGTGATTAAGAGGGATACGTACGTTGAAAACAGCGCCGATATCAAGCTCTATGTTAGGAACCGTAGAGCTCTTACTAATAAATATTTTGCAGAAATTTCTTCTTTGTCAGAAAGAAGAAGATTTGTTCTACAAATCCGTCAAACCAAATTAAGAACAAATATGTACTTAAATAATCACAGAAACGAGAAGTGAAATTTGCCTTTTGGTGTATTTTCAGCAGCTAGAAACTTGGTTCAAAAAGCAAATACTGGAAAACTAATTAGAGCACACTATAATATGAACATTTGATTGCTTGGGTTTCAAATTTGAATGCATTTAAACTGAAAATAGATAAGCTACATTAAATTTACTTCAACAATAAACCTATTTCTAAAAACGGGAGCGCCTCCTTCCACTAGCAGATTCTAACCGCCCCTCAGTAGTCGGTGACAGCCGAGTACGTTCGGGCCGTATCTGGCTGGCAGATCTGTTTCTCTTCGTGTTTCTCCTACACTGGCTGGTGTAGTGGGGGTGACCGAGTGTTTATTTTTCTTGAGCAACGTACGTATCCCTCTTAAATCGACAACTTCACCATCGTTTACTCATCGAGAAAAATGTAACACGCGTTATTTAGTAAGCTCGTTAGTAAGCTTTAAGCTTGCCACCCACTTGCCCGTCACAGCACGGCACGGTCCGTCCCGTCAAAATTACGGGTAGAATGAAAACAATGCAAATGAATGGACAGCCGCCCACTAGTACAGCACGGCACGGCCCAGCGTTGTCCATTAATTTGCATTTTTTTCATTCCATCCGTATTTTGACGGGACGGACCGTGCCGTGCTGTGACGGGCAAGTGGGTGGCAAGCTTAAAACATGAATTTCAATCCATCGCATATGGCTATGTCGAATTATTTTTTTTTGCCGGGAACAACCGAACCGGATATGCTTCTAAAATTATGCAAACAATTAAGGAACAATGCAGATATTTTCGCAAAGAATAGAAGGAAAGGGGATTTCATTTAGGTATGCAAAAGGACATAGCTGTAGTGTTTTAAATGGCTCAAATCGAGGCTCAAATCTTCTTTATTTCACATTTTACGATAATCATTAATTAGGGCCGAGATTAGGGCTTATTTGTCAAGAATTTTTTCTCTTTCGAAAATATGTAAAAATATACAGGGCGTTCCATTAAAAAAAATTTTGCTGATAACCCGATGTTCAATTATTTTTCTGATTTGACGGCATGAATCTATGTAAAAAGTACTACTAGTTTGTCCATTTAACCGGAATCGGAGTGCCTTGTTAATTGCGAACACCCTGTTTACATAACGTATATGTATTACTTAATCTACGCTTAAGTACACAATCGGGTATAGAGCCTCGTGCCCGCATGCCAGCAAGTTTTGCGAGTTACTCTCTGAAATAATTGCACTCTGGGTAAACAATAACTACAATAAAATCGCTGCACGTAATAATAATATTGCTCTCATCGCAAATGCTCTCAGCTTGCCAGGACTTACTAGTGTACACGCACGACTTGCAAAGACCGACTTTATACTTAGAAACAATTCCGAAATTTTTGCTGTGCAAGCGTTTATTTATTAATTTTGAACATGGAAGATAAACATGTTTGGAGTAAAAAAGAAACCGACCTTGTAGGCTTCCGTGGCCATTATCTTAGCTGCGAACGAGACTGCTAACTTGGCTTTCGGGCAAAGATTGGTTGGATGATTTCGTTCACTATCGTAAAGAACACTTCAGAACTGCTGAGTTGGTACTGGCAAAGAGTTAGTCAACGGTGAGTGATTTGGGTAAGTGAATACCATGGAGTGTGACAGTTGCGGGTGACTGATGATGCTCGCTTCCATGTATTTTGAAGATGGTAGTCATGGTCATGATTGACCTTGAGGGGATTTTTGATGGTTTCCACCGATTCCCTAAGCCTCCTGCTATAGATATCCACGAGGATTGACCACTCGGTTATTTTCGAGGTTATTTTGGTGTACAAGATGATGCAAATGTCTCTAATTGTTTGAAATTGTCTTGTAATTGTTTGCAAATTTTGCAAATGTCTGCAATTTTTTGAATTATCTGGAATTTTTGTAATTGTCGGCAATTTTTGCAAAAGTCTACAATTTTTGCAATTCGGGACCTAAGTGCCTCCGTCATACGTCAGATTTTCATTCCAAACAAAACAAAAGCACGTGCCATTTGACGTTTATCGATATTATTTACAACGTCTTAAACTAGTTTTTGCAATATAATTATAGACGTTTTGCAGTGAAAACAATTTATTTTCAATTTGTGTGTTGGGCTTACGTGGAAAAACTTGAAAACGACCATATTTATATTTCGGAGGTTAGGTTAAAACGTCAGAAAGCACGTGGCTTTGTTTTGTTTGGAATGAAAATCTGACGTTTGTGACGCGCCACTTAGGTCCCTAATTGTCTGCAAGTTTTGTAATTGGCTGTAATTTTTGCAATTGTTCTTGATCATTTTCCATATCTGATTCAGAAGATTCAAGAACCACTTGTCTTTTCTTAGAAGCCAAATTTTTCACTCCAATCTTTTCATTTAGCATTTGGGAGGGCATTTGGGTCTCCGATTCAGTGCCTTCGTCAGTGTTTACGGGGGGATTTACTTCGTCCTCGACTTCATCACACAAATTAACAAATGAAGATTGTAAAGATTGTGTGGTCCATTGATTAGAAGTGCTAGGAATTGCTTTACAAAAAGAAAGTATACTACTTGATTGTCTGCTTTGTTGGGTTTTATTTGACACTACTTACACTTACATATGTTGTTTCTGTTTTTGTTTCTTTGATTGTCATCGTTGTCATCTGTGTGTTCCAAGTGTTTCGAGAAATGTGAATAGAAATTTGATAAAGGCCAATGACATTTTTCAATACGTTGAATTTGATTTCCCTGCAGCAAGAAGACATTATTCATTATTTAATTTCTTTACAGAGGAACATTGGCTCTTGTATTGAGCTTTAAATAAGACATTTGATATTTTGTTTCCCGTTTTAATCAGTAATTATAATTCTCAAATTGCTGTTACATTACACGTTTATTATATACATGTGCGTTTCCTAATGCCCAAAATACTATATATTATACTAGCGGGCCCGGCAGACGTTGTCCTGCCCGACATTAAAAAAAATTTCGTAAAAAAAATCCTAGAACCTGATTGCAGCGCCGCCTATCGGGTCTAATATTGTGAATGTAAACCATCCAGGGACCCACTCAAACACACACAAAAAATGTCATCAAAATCGGTTCAGCCGTTTTTAAAAAAATCCTAGAACCCGATCGCAGCGCCACCTACCGGGTCCAACTGTGAATGTAAACCATCCAGGGAACACACACAAAAAATTTAATCAAAATCGGTCCAACCGTTTAGGAGGTATTCAGTAACACCCGATTGCAGCCTCACCACAAAAAATTTCATCAAAATCGGTCCAACCGTTTTTAAAAAATCCTAGAACCCGATTGCAGCGCCACCTACCGGGTCCAATTGTGAATGCAAACCATCCAGGGACCCACGCCAACACACAAAATTTTTATCAAAATCGGTCCAGCCGTTCAAAAAAATTCCTAGAACCCGATTTTTTTATATATACAGATTGTTCATACAAAAATACTAAATTCGCGAATACAAAATGGTGGGTGGGGGTAGGAGGGTGAAAAATACTTTACGACCTATTCTCATACCTACGAAATGTACAAAAAAATTTCAATTATTTGGATATTGTTCATACAAAAATACTAAAATCGCGATTAAAAAATGGGGGGGGGGGTGGGAGTAGGAGGGTGAAAAATACTTTACGACCTATTCTCATACCTACCAAATGTACAAAAAAAATCAATTATTTGGATATTGTTCATGCAAAAATACTAAAATCGCGACTAAAAAATGGGGGGTGGGGGTAGGAGGGTGAAATATACTTTACGACCTATTCTCATACCTACCAAATGTACAAAAAAAAATTCATAAAAATCGGTCGATCCGTTTCGGAGGAGTGCGACCACAAACACCTGACACGAGATTTTTATATATTAGATGAGAAGAAAATATTATATTGTTTTATGTCTAGTTTGATCTAGGGTTTTAAAAAATTAACGCATAATAGTATAATATTACGTAACGAGCATGGAAAGTGACAAATTTCATTCGAGCGTAAGCCGAGTGCAGAAAGTTTATAGGAAATACACTTTCCATCGAGTTATGTACACTATTTTTCCCACGACCACTTAAGAAGATAAATTTATTCAAAACAGTAACTTTAATTTTAAGGATTTGTTGTCTACGTTAACAGATGCCAAAATTTCCAAGTAGCCTACTATAAGCATAATATTCTAGTAATTCCGACCGGCTCATGGATTACAGGTTGATTTATTCATTTATTCTCTTGCCCACCAATTCATAAATGACCAGTTCGTATCTAAAATATTTAGGTCTTCCACGGAGTAGCCATTAAAATGTTCAACTGCCGTTTGCCTTTCAGAGATTTTTCAAATAAAAAATTATTATATTTAAAAAGTGAGGCTGACAGGATATTTATTCAGTAAACGTCAAGATCTCAAAGCTGCCTACAAAATTTGAATGAACCTGTGCGATTCTCAAATATTACAACACAGTTGCGAGTTTAGCGCACGGGCAACGCAAGTTTCCGGCCTACTATGCCGTATGCAACGTGCCGCTTTCCTAGGGGGTCGTGGGAAAATTCGTTTACTGCGAGGTTTACTGCGTCATTTGTACTTTTCTAGACAAACGCTGGGACAAAATGATTTTTAATTGCCCACACTCAGCTGTCATTTTCATAGTCATACGGTCATATGACCGAACAAACTAGGTAGTTATGTTTTCAAGCTATCTTTAATCAGGAGTCCTGATGTATGAGTTAAAAATAGTATTATATGAGCGATTATGACAGCCATTACTCACGAAGATGATGTTTGAGCCCACGAGCCGAAGGCGAGTGGCGCAAATCATATGAGTGAATAATGTTTTTTATTTACCTTAATTCTTTTCTTGCAAAAAATGTAGCACAAAATTTAGCTTTGTACCTATACCATTATTATTGTCAGATGAACACTCGATGTTAATGTCGCGCATAATGTGTTCTATAAAATCTTCCGCACGCTCTGCGGTCATCGGGATGGTCATTTTCTTTTTGTTACTTGTTGTAAAAGACCAGCCATTTGACTAAAAGGCTTCTGCAGGCATTTTACATGCTCATTCATATATTAGTTGCAATCTCCAAAGGGCTGGTTGAGCTGCTGCTCTTTTGATAGATAACAGTGCTGGCTGGTGGTCTATCACTTTTCTTTAGATTGGCTTTATCCAGTGCGTCTCTCAAAGCTTAAAGTATCTTCCGATGGCCAAGCAAAAAGCGAAACTTTTCGGAAAGTGTTAGCGTATAGTCTGTTTAACCGGAAAGTTGTTCGCAAGAATATGACAGAAGTGTGTGGCAAATCACTTTGGCGTTTCCTGCAGCCTCACTATATCTGAATACGATATACGGTAATGTGACTTTAGCGTTTACATTATTACTGTATTTCTAAAGTGTATAATGCGATAACTCCCTAATGACGTTCCGAAATAACGGTAGATACATAACTACCCTAAGAGACCTGCACGGGCCGGGTTTCATAAATCCGAGGATAAATCTAATTCATTCTTAACATTGCATTGCACTATCATAATGGATGGCTGTAGCGAACCCCACCCCATCGCGTCTCAGGAAATTTACAAACAATTTTAAACTTTGCTCCCATTCCTTGGGCGTATTTTTGAATATTTGAAAATAATTTAAAATCGAGTTTAAAATTCAAAGTTTCATAGAAAAAACAAGCATAATATACATAAAATAACAAAATAATGCATGGTAATAACAAAAAGTAATTTTCTAATCTCATGAAATTTTTCCAAATGTGTAAATGCCTGAAATTGTTGGTAAATGTTTACAATTGTTTGCAAATGTCTGCAAATGTTTGCAATTGTCTGCAATTGTTTGCAAATGTCTGCAATTGTTTGTAAATGTCTACAATTGTTTGCAATTTTGCAATTGTGTGCAATTTTGAAAGTTTGAAACACGAGCTGTAGGAATGTATTTTAATTCATTCGAGTAAATAATAGCCACCATAACTCAAGAGCGGAATACTGTACTTTATCTGGAAAAACTCATAAGAAATCGCACTTATAAGGCTGTATTAATCCACTTGGTCTAGATAAGTGTACACAGAAAGTAGGCATTGAATATAGAGGAGAGAAAGGAGATAATGTTGTCGTAGAAACGAACAGTAGATACATACACAAGAACATACATGATTTGTTGAAAATTAAATATGAGTTTACTATGGTAGACTATGTGAAAACTTAATAAATTAAATATAAATTTGACGTTCTCTTCGTCATAGCAATATCGATATGCTACAATACGAATGGTTATGATTGGCTCACAGTCTGTTATTTAATTATTTAATTGCTTTTGAATAAAGGAGCATGATAAATTTTGCTTTAGGAAAAGCACACGTAATGGCCGTTTTTTGAATTTTTTTTTATATTGATTTACTTTAATCTCGATTAAATCAAAATGATTATTAAAATCATTGACGCCCCGATACAAATAAGAAATTCATAAGGATAGCAGTAGGTGCCGCAGCGTTTTAAAAAAATTTCTAGCAACATGCCACTTTTATTACATGACTGAAAATGCTCTTTAATTTTGAGAATTTTATCTACATTCAATTTTTTTAAAAGTTATGACCCAAATAAAATTATTTATTTCCCAGATCAGTTTCATTCAGGCTAAATCCGATGTTTTTTAATTCAATGATTGTCGAAAATAATTGTTCTGTTCTTTTAAAATTCGTGATCTAATACTTTAGATTACATATTTATTCTGCATATTTTGCATATTACCAAAGTTTACAAATAACAGGAATTGCTTTTTCGAAGCCTAAGTACTTTGGTTTAGATGTAGAGTAAAGTTTATTGTAGCTTTTTGTGAGAAAAACGTGACCTACTTATCGAAAATATTAAAGCATTCGTAGAGTACCTATAAATAGGTTGTTACTTTGATTTTCGAAAAAACTGAATTGAAAGAAAAATATTTTGAAAAATCGTAGGATACCTAATTCTTAATACATATATAAAATTAGATTGTAACAAAATTTAATTACGGAAAAATCGGAGGAAAAATACTCCAGTAATGTTAATACAAGTGATATGTTGATGGAAAAATTTCTTGAATCGATGCAACATCTAACGCCGATACTCGCGCCGATAGTAGATATTATTTTTTATTTGTATATTTATTTTGGGCGATAGTCAGTAGAAATATAATACTTCTCGCAGAATATAATTTCCTTTACTCATTTACTCGCTCATTTACGAGAAAAATACATTTACCCTGATAAAACAATCACCTTGGGTACTTTATGTATATTTTATTATACCTACCTTCTTTTTAAATAATGTTTTTCCATATTCAGTTGACAATATCTTGTTTTGTTTTTAATCCTTAAATATTTTTCTAAAATCTTTGTTTTGCGTCGGTATTTCTAGAGAAAACGCAAATACTAGATGAAAACCGAGGGAAATTATGTTTGATTAATCTAATAAGTTATTAATGTTGTGTAATTATGTCTTTTATATAGGTAAGGTAAAGAAATGTAGTTTTTAGGTTCTTTTTGTTTTTTATTAATTGTATTGTTATTATTATAATTTATGTAGTCCGTTTTTTAGGTATAATTTCGATACTAAATTTTTTTAGGTAGTTATTTTTTACTAAACAATTTATGTCTTTGTCTAGTGCAGATTTTCTGAATTGTGGACTAGAAAATGTAATTAATCGGTCAGCTAAACACATAACAATAGGTACTTTTTTAAGTGAAACTTCTTTTGTCTCGGTAGAGTAAGTTCCTGTGTTGTCAAATGCGGGCGTCACGAAAAGTGAAACGAATGGAGAGGAGCAGACTGAGAAGACGGGCAGAGGAGAAAGGGAATATCGAACGCCCCACTCTTTAGCCACGCGCTCTCTTTCATGCTTCGTGCTCTTTCTCTCAGGCAAGCGTCAGTAGAGAATAAAGGTAAGTACAGACTTGAGCAAATTTATGCACACGAACAGTGTACGCGCACGAATATTCGTGCGCGTGATTTAATTTGTTTACGTTCATGCCTGCGCGCACGAACGTGATCCAATTGTTCGTGTGATTTCACAAAAATAAGGCCGACATAGCTCCTACTCATTTTTTGGACCCCATAAAATGGGAAATTTATCGTATCCATCAATTAATTGGATTACATTTTCTGTCGTCCACTCCATTCCCTATAAACCTGCATATATGTAGATATACTTCTACATCGACAACTAAACAAGAACTGGCACGACCGATGTTTTGCCGTCCAAACTGCGCGCACAATTTCCTTTGAGCATGGCACCGAGACCGACAAGCTACGGATCGCGTGCGTGTTATGCGCGCACGAATAATTTGTGCGTGCGAACCAATTTATTAGCGTCCACATTCGAGCATTCGTACGCGCAAACTGTTCGTGCGCGCAAATTTGCTTAAGTTTGTACCCACCTTAAAGCGAGACCACAGCGTTTCATTTCTCGTGGCGCCGCACCACTGTTTAGCAACGCTCTGTCTTATGCTTCGCGCTGCTTCTCTCAGGTAAGCGTCAGTAAAGCGAAGTCACAGCGTTTCAGTTCTCGTGACGCCACAAAGCGCTTAGTTAGAAGCATTAAAATTCGATTTATTCTTTCATTATTATTATTTTGATACAGACAATACAAATTTTTCATTCCTCTAATAAGGTTGAAGTTTCACTTCTATCGCGTGTGGCTATCGCGCACCCAGTTTTTTTCCGTAGCAAGTGGGTTGTTTAGAATTAAAATAAATGTAACGGCCAGACCAAGTAGATTTAGTGTACCATTCTGGTTTGTGCCTCAGAGCCTCAGAGGCACCAAGCATATTGTCGCAACTGAGGTCGCAACTATAGCTTTGCTACCATGCCTCAGATTGCAACGCTACACGGCATTAATTTCTCGTAGGCGGCATAGCCGTTTGACTTCGCGTTTGACATTTGTTTTGCAAATGTCAAATTAAGATATGCAGACCGTATACAAGTTTGTTTGTTGAAAATGGACAATTTGGCTGGCCAGGGACTTACTGACATTCCTTTGAGATATTACATGTAGTGTCACAGCGATACCTCATCGGCACCAAGTGTGTACGTATTGGAAAAAAATAATCGTCTATACTCACCACTCCACAAAACTCCAGCATTTATTTTTCAATCACCATGTACAAGGCGTTTATGTACCTAGGTATATGATTTGCAGACGATGGCAGTTCTATACTACGCGACGCGACGGCGAGAAAAGGCACTTTACAACGCCAAACATCCCGCTAATTTACAATTTTGGATTTAAATTTTTCTCGTTTCTCTGAATTTTATAATATAATATAACAGGCAACAATTGGTTAATACTCGTAGATAAACCCATTTTGTTATATAATTACTGTGATGTTTGTTATTCACGAATACTTGCGTGAATATAACAAATGTTCAATTTTACACTACTCTACAACTATAAGCGTAAACCGAGGATTGACCACTCCGTAATTTTGGTGTACAAGATGATGCAAATGTCTGCAATTGTTTACAATTGTCTTGTAATTGTTTGAAATTTTTGCAAATGTCTGCAATTTTTGCAATTGTCTGCAATTTTTTTAATTGTCTACAATTTTTGCAAATGTCTGCAATTGTCTGGAATTTTTGTAATTGTCTGCATTTTTGCAACATTGTCTGTAATTTTTGCGCTTCAAATTTACAAGGTGTTTGCTATTTTAGATTAGCCTGGGTTATGAAAATTAATTAATTTTCTGAATGTGACTATAGTACTTAACGGTTGTTATTTTTGTATTGATATAAATAACAATTTTTATGTTCACATCTCGAAAATGAATTAATTTGTTTTCATAGCCTTGGCTATTCTCGGGGCTATTCTGAAACAGCAAGCGCCTTGTAAATTTGAAGCGTTATATCTCAAAAACTATTCAAGATACCATCAAAAATTTAACCATGCCAAAATTGTATTGAAAAGTCCTATCCGATGAAGTGTCCCTTATCATAGGGTGCTATTTGAAAAAAAAATTAGTGACGTTATAACTCGAGGTCATATGACCGTATGACGATAAAACTGACACCAGAGTGTGGGCAAACGACGTACCTATCCGAGCGTTTTCTAGAAAAGTAAAAATGAGGACGAATTTATGCGTTACTTCTTTGACACACTGTATAATAAGGGTGGTTGCTAGGTCTTTGCCACACGCGAGTGAAATTTGCAAATCGAGCCGTTGTAGGTGAGGTTTGAAATCACCCAGGGATGGTGAAGACGTTATACCACCTGTATTAGGTATATATGACTTTTTATCTATAACCGTGAATAATTTAAAAGCTAGACTTATCTTAGAAATGATACACATCCAAAAAGACAAAAATTATTTAAATGACAGATCTGACATTCAAAATTTAAGTCAAATTTACAGTGACGTAATAACGTAAACCTGCTCTCTACCACTTGATTCTAATTTAACATGTACATTTATTTCCTTTTTCATAGTTATCAAAATAAAAAAAATGTGCTAAATATTAATTTCTATTTTTAATTTTAGATTCATAGTTACTGTAATTTACAAATTTTATTAAGAAGAAAAAAAATTTCACCTGACCTGACCTTATTCCTTTTTAACTAATATCTTGATAAAAACCCCGAACGGGTGCGAAACGTCGATTTTTACTAAAAGTATTTCAATTGCTGCACTAAATTCACGAAATTTATAAATAAGCCGTGAAGTAACTGAAAAAAAATACAATTTTTTTTAAATATAAGTACGTCACTTCCTTAAATGACAATCAGTGTCATGGCAAATCTCATAACAATCATTTATGTATTTGTTACTACAGAATCCAACTAGTGCAATAAAATCACATTGCACTCAAAATAGTGAAGTAAACTCCATATTACTGCACGGTTGTAGATAAAGTTTCATTACTCAACGTGTTGTGTAACGATCCATGGTAACGATTCAATGGTTTATGGGGAATAAAAAAATGTCTGAATTTATTATTCACAGGTCCGACCAATCAAATTTCAGTTGTAGCATATCGAGGATGCTGTAACGCAAATGCCATCGTTTTCTAGATATCAAAAAAGCTAGCCCTGAAACCCTAAAAGTGCAACTTTGAGTTTCGTAGAAAAAGGTATAATATTCTACTCGAACATTATTAATTCAATTAATTTTTGTAAACAGCGGTACCGTTGCATTCAGAGTTTTTCGTCGTAGCTCGTGCTCTCGCCTGTCTTTCGACTACTGATCAAAGTTGCTCAGCTGTCAATCGATCCCGAAATAGGGAGTGCACGCAACAAATTCATTCTCAGTATTAGTTTGGCCGAATAGTTCCCTGCTTTTCCAGATAATTTTTGTCGTAAATTGTATACCCAGCGGCCATCACGTTCCACATTCCGCAAGAGATTTCGTTACTCATTTCCTTCAGCTTCACTTCTTCGTTCCAGCGATAACTAAAAAATGTAAACCGTAAACGTAAACCTCTTCAATAACCAAATAACGTTCCGAAATGTCCAAAGAAGATGGGAGCTATTGCACTGCAAAACATAAATCGTCAAATAGGTGCAAAATGACAAAACGAGTGAGATTTTCTAAAAGAAGTTTCCTCCAGGAAGTGTCAGCGCATAGTCCGCTTAACTGGAAAATTATTCGAAAAAATTTTACAGAAGTGTGTGGCAAATCACTTTGGCGTTTTCTGCATCCTCACTATACCTGAATACGATATACGGTCATGTGACTTTAGCGTTTACAGTATTTATGAAGTGTATAATGCGATAACTCCCTAATAACGTTCCAAAATAACGTTACATAAATAACTAGGTACCCAAGAGACCTGCACGGGCCAGGTCTCAGTCCAGGCCAGCTTTTTAGACCTTTCTCATAATACAAAATGTAAAAACGGAAAGGGAAATGGAAATAGGGTCAATCTAATTCATTCTTAACATTGCATTGCCCTATCATAATGGATGGCTGTAGCGAACCCCACCCCATCGGGTCTCGGAAAATTTACAAATAATTTTAAACTTTGCTCCCATTCCCTGAGCCTATTTTTGAATATTTGAAAGTAATTTAAAATTCAAAGTTTCATAGAAAAAACCTAAGCATAATATAGATAGAACGAGAGATAGAATAACAAAATAATGCATAGTAATAAGAAAAAATAATTTTCTAATCTCATGAAAATTTTCCAAATGTGTGTAAATGCCTGCAATTATTTGTAAATGTTTACAATTCTTTGCAAATGTCTGCAATTGTTTGCAAATGTCTGCAATTGTTTGTAAATGTCTGCAATTGTTTGCAATTTTGCAATTGTGTGCAATTTTGCAAATGTTTGCAATTTTTTGCAATTGTAATTTTGGTGTACACATTTTTCTTCAGTGGTCAACCCCCCGGCGTAAACTTTAAACTAACATAAAATCTTTTGCCAATTTATTATTGCGCATGCGTAAATACCATAATTTTGGTCGGTATGTAATAATACCCTTTATAATGCCTGCACAATACCCCATAATCTCGCTGAAATACCCGTAATATCCATAAAAAATAAAATATCTCCAATACCCACGAAATACCATTAATATCCTCGGAATACACCTATAATACCCGAGATAATACCCCTAAAATACATCCATAATACCCATAGTTCCCAAAGGATGTACACCAAAATACCAACCTCAGCGGTTAACCCCTCGCATTAAACCGAGCAGTAAACAATTACTTAATTGTTTTATTAACAATAATGTGAATGAGAATTACCTATCTATAAAAAAAACAGGTACCTACTTAAATTTATTAGTAAAAGTTACCTCCTTTCAATGAAAGATTCCCATCTCTTCAAATTTCTCCACTAAATTATTTATTGTTGTTCCAGAGGTTGTTACCGAAGATAGGACTGTTATTGATTTGTACAGAAAATAAGTCAGGAACTATGTGTAAACTATTGCAGCCATTTTCAAGATGAAAACTTCGATGAAAACAATTTCTTCAACTGAATAAATAGGTATTTTTGTTCATTTTGAAACACAAATTTTAAATTGTCGGTAAATGTTGGCAGTTCAGACGAATTAGAAAATCCCGAGGAAAATCCATAAGAATCAAAGACGTCTTTGATTGGAATAAATTAAGTTATCATGGATTATCTGATAAATTTCTGTGTTTTACATTGAAAATTATTAATGCAATTTTTGCTTTTAATGCTTTAATTTCGGCTTTAATAAATTTAAAAGTTTTGATATCTTCAATAGATCTGAGAAAAAGTAATGAATCGTAATTGCTACCTTTACCACAACTGGTAACCATACATGGGGAGCAGGATTCCCCAAAGACATAGGTACCTAGTTACCCATGTAACTTTCCCATGTACCTACACAAGGAAGTTTGTCACTCCTCACTCACTGGCGTACGGTGCTGTCGGATTACAAAAAAACCAGTAGGAAGTAGGTACCTAATTACAAAAATGATGGTAGCGCCTATTTTAAAGGTGCTTATGATGTTTTAGAATTTCGACAATACACAGAAAATGTAGGTAATTTAAAATAGTTGTCTACTTTTACTAATGAGTTACTTAGAAGTTCTAAAATAACCTACATAGGTACCTACCTAATACCTACATTTGCAATTCACCCTTCTGTACATTAAGTTAATACGAGTTCAAATTGCTTAATTATGGAATTAATACCTACAGGTACAAACATTGACGCGATCACTACCTACCTTGCACAGACAAGTTTCTACCGAGGTTTCCACGGAATGTTACCCATTTTTCGAATTTAGATGGAACACAAAAAATTGAGGTACCTACCTACCTAATTCAAAATACCTACCTATTTATTCACTTTTAATAAAGAGTTAAAAGTTCTAAAGTAACCTAGGTACATACATACCTACCTACCTAATACCTACCTATTTGAAATTTACCTTGCCAGATGCCACCTAGATGAGTTTCAATCCCTTAATTATTATGGTACTAATATACCGGGTGGGGATTTAGTGTGTAATAGGCTCATATCTCTGGAACTATTTAAGATATCAAAATGAAATTTTGCACGAATGTGGGGAACCACATGGAGCATTTCCCAAAAATATTTAGGTATATACAGGATGTTCACAGTACCAGACCAAAGTTCTATTTCTTTAAATGGAAACCCTACGTGTCATTGCATAATATGGATTCCCCATAAAATTCCATGAAAATTGATATACTACATGATGTGGTTTTGCCTAATGCCTAAGGAATGTTGAGATATTGACATTTTTGTGCCATTATGAACCCAAATTTATGACGCTACTGACGCAACTAACCAAAGCCACCTAAAATTTCTTTATTGAAATAGGTTCACACACTGCTGTATTTTTGAAATCTAAAAAAAAATTTATCATAATACTTGAGATAATATGGTTAAGTCATGCAAAACAGAATTTTTCTCCAAAATTTCAAATGGAACGCCATGTATATTATTTGTACAATGGATGGTAATTTTAATAAGCTTTTTATTGATGTGGATATTGTCAAGTCTACCAGTAAAAGTTTCGACAGAATGTAGAATTGAATTATAAAAATGTAGAGTTTCGTTAGTACCTATTTTACATTATTTTTGACATTTCTCTATTTTGTCACCCAAAACTCCAAAAAAGATCTGCATTTTGTTTCTATAAAATATTTAACAAATGAAGTTTACATTAACACAAAAAATCCCATTGCAAGATTATTTCTTAAACATAATATTTTCTTCCATGGCCCTCCTTGCTTGAACATTATACCCGACTTTAAAAAGACATTATACATTTAAGAATATAACCATCAAGAAACAATTTTACAATAAGATTTTTTATTGTCTTTATATTGATACCAATTTGCAAATACAAAATATAAACATTATTGTGAGTTTTGAGCAACAGAATAGGGGTAATTCGCCAAAAACAGTATAAACTCATAATGAAATTCAAAAATTTTGATGTTCAATCGTAATATCTGCCGAAACTATCAGTAGTAGACCTGGCAAGATCTACATCAATTAAAAGCTTAGTTAACTGACTGTCAGTTGTGCAAATAATATACATGGTATTCTATTTGAATTTTTGAGAAAAATTCCCTTTTCCTTAACTTAACCACCTTGTATAATCCTAAGTATTATGGCGAAAGTGAGGGTTAAAGTATTTATAGATTTCACAAACAAAGCAGTGTGTAAACCCCTTTCAATAAAAAATAATTAGGTGGCTTTGGTCAGTAGTCGCCAGCCAGTAGCGTCATAAATTTGGGACCATAATGACACAAAAATATCAATATCTTAACAGTCCTTACTCAAAACCACATCATGTAGTATATCAATTATCATGAAATTTTATGGGGAATCGAAATCACGAAAATGCTTGTGGGGTTTCCCCGGGGGTTTCCATTTAAAGAAATAGAATGTGAAATAGAATGTGAACATCCAGTATATACATAAATAATTTTACGAAATGCTCCATGTCGTTCCCCACATACGAGTAAAATTTCATTTTGATATCTTAAGCAGTAGGTACCAAAGATTCGAGGGGTTAATCACTCTGTGCAATTGTGGGACACAGCGATGTGCAATACATTTGCAATGTTATGAAATACATATGAAATGCTTTGAAATATATGCAATAGCATGAAATACCTGTGAAATACTTATGAAATGCGCTGCAATACCTGTGAAATACTTGTGGAATGCTTTGCAATACCTGTGATATACTTGAGAAATGCTTTGCAATGCCTGGGAAATTACTTTTGAAATGCCTTGCAATGGCTTTGAAATACTTATGAAATGGTAGGTGGCTCTGCTCATTAACTTATGCATTTATTACGTTGTAACATGTGTAAGCTCCAATAGACGGCCAGCACTTCGATCACGTGACTACGTCTGGCCACTCATAGCAAATAGCAATCGTAATTCAGTTTCTTCCAGTTCACTGACCGCAATACCACGCGCACGTGTTACATAAAACATTTCGGCATTACCCACACTATTGGATGATTAGGTACTATTGCGTTACATACTGTGCGTTCTCTAGGGACATTGTGCTACTGCATGTGTTTCTAGATTTGGATTATCTCTAAGCAGGTGGGCAGGTGACCTGACCTTCCCTATTACCATTATTGTAGAAATGATAATCTAATATCGGGGCCGGTATACTTTTTTCAGGAAGGGTCCATAATTTACATTATATTCCTCTAATGTTTATAGAGAATATATTCGAGAAAATCGGAGCAGGACAGTAGTCCAAAAAATCAGAGCAATTGTTTTGAAGCCTAAATAAATTTCATTATCAGGCGCGTCGCATGTATTTAGTGATTATGTTAAGATTAAGTTTCTAGTGCCCATTCTGTCCTTGTGGATGGCAACTTATGTATACACAAGGGTTGGGGGAGTATCACAATTTTTCGGAACACACGGTTGCTGGATAAGTGAGTGTACCTATTCGTGGTCACCTCGATTATTAATATTGAAGTTTCCCGCGGTTTTGAATTATGTCAGTCAATCATTACTAGTTTACATAAACTTATATGCTGGGTTTATAAGACATGAATAAGAAAAACCAATAAAGAAACACGAATTAGCGTTTACGGTATTAACATTTAAGGAGTTACCTACCGTTTTCTTCTTTCTTATGTAGCAAATTCACATGGAAGAAATTCCTGGAGAAATTTATTTTGTACGAATTTAATCCCAAATCTCCGAGCAAATCTCCCATTGGTTCACTAAATCAAACTAGTATACCTGTTGGCCAATAGGAAGCCCGGAGGAACATTTGTACATAAGAAATTTCTCCCATGTTAATTTGCTTTTATACCTGTTCCTGGTTTATACATAAACCTCGAAATAAACCCATAAAACTTTTCTCCAGCCTTTTCTACTGTGTACTCGACTGTGGAGAATTTTCGAGTGTGCTAGAAACAATGTTATTTAATCAGAAATTATGATATCTCAGAGATTCATGTTTCACTCTAGAGAGCTTCCAATAATTTCGCCCATTTCATTATCCTAATATTTTTTCCTTTTTGCGAAATTCTCCTTAATTAATAATTTTCTTCAAAAACCTTTCGGCATCCAAAAATTATACATCCAATTTCTTTAATAATTCATTATTTAATTTTTATTAAAATTAAGTGCAATACTAATGAAATGCTATGCAATGCTTGTGAAATTGTATGAAATACCAGTGAAATGCTATGCAATACTTGTGAAATACTTCTAAGTATTTCAAGTGTGGGACGCCTTATCATGGAGTGATTAACCCCTCGCAAAGATTTGAACCGATTACACACTAAATCCCCACCCGGTATATGTATAAATTTCGATTGCCTACATGTAGTACATAACACAAACTTCCACGGGATAACACGAATTTTTAGATAATAATTTAATTCATATGTATAAAATCTCGTACTCCGCGACGTTTTTGTCAGAATGACAGCGAGAAAAGTTAGCCCCTCGGTTAGCCCTAACTAGGTATTACAGCGATAATTTTTTTATTTAAGTTTTGCTGCCATGGCGACGTCCCAAATTTCGTATTTTTGATTGTAAAATGCCGGTAAAATGTTTAAAAATAGAGTCTCCCATAATTGCGTAATCTCGTATTCATTAAATTATCTAGCCGAATTTGACTGGAACTTTTTATTTTGCCTGGATAAATTTCTGTTTTGCAAACTCAGTTTTGTTGCTAAGTAGACGGCAATTCGACTCATAAAACTGACAGCCAAGAGCGCTCATGGTTCGCCTTCGCGCTCTTACTGGCTGTCAGTTTTATTCGTCAAATTGCCTAGCAACAAAATTTCGTTCAAAACAGAAATTTATCCGGCAAAATAAAAAGTACTCGTCAAATTACTGTTGATAATGAAACAAAAAGACTGGGTAGAATGTTGTTTTTAAATTATACTTCATTTAAAAACAGTAGGCGTTATGTAAATAGGTACCTTTCTGAAGTCGTTCGAGCTTATGTATTAATAAATTTACCTCGAAATTTACTGAGCACTAAGAATCGAATTTTTAGAACAATTTTAGTTTTAAAACCAACAAATTGAAATTTTGTAATTGCATATTTTAAATGTGCCATACAATCAAAATTCACAATTTACAATAAAATAGGAATCCTAAATTCTTCGCAAATAAATGAGAGGAAAACGAAAAGCGAGTCCCAATACATCACAGTACCAGAATGGGCAAATAAGCGGTAACCACTTAACATGTGGACCAGCAAAAATCTAGCTTGTAAAGGTGCCAGAGACAGACTAATCGGCACGGCACATACGCACATATCAGTAGACTGAACACCGACCCAACCCGCACCTTTCCGACATTGATTATGTAACAATACGTTTCAAACGCAATTCCGAAGCTGATGCACTTTTCGCAGTCAGTTTTTCAAGATGTGCTGCCAAGATATTAATTATGCAGCACGGCGCCGTAAAGTGATTATCGAAGTGGATCTGTTATTATTCGTTAACAGATAATACCCAATATTCTGCTCGAGAAATTGGTTTATAAGTGATACCATTATTTACTTTTGGCAATTTGAGAAAAATATTTTAAGCAGTTTGCTTCTGAGGGACGAGTTTTGAAAGTTTGCAAATTCTGAACAAAGCGCGCCAACCCGGAACTACCGAAATTAGCTAATGTTGCTAGGCATTCAAAATGGCGAAGAGAAGCTGTTAAAATAACAATCACCAAAGCAATTTCCTAAACATTTTTTCGCCGCGGCTATGCACCACCAAACTGCAGCGTCCACGTGAAATATCCGTGCAGACGCGTCTCGACGACAATCACGTGTTTCCTAAGGTGATGGTGTTTGTCATTACCTTACTACATTTAACTGTGCGGGTCCAAGCCCTTGGTGATCAGTAAACGTTGGGACACATTCACACACCAGACACAAAATTATTAGAGAACGGTAACGTGCACTATCTACTGTAAACGACGAACGTCTAACTTACTGCTGACCCGTCCCGTAATGACGTCGCCGGCCAACTGTCTGAACGTGCTGTCAGCCGCCAACTCGGGCCAAATCGCGAATTTTCGCCCCCGCACCAACCCCACTATTCTCGTGGTGCACACGCATCACGCTGCTGATGATCGCATCGCATCGCACCGGCATCGTCATCAACTAGTTTTTGCGAACTTTTTATCGAGCGAGTTGCATATTGTACCAAATTCCTCCTAGCAGCTTCGCCAGAGGTTTCGCTATTTTTGCGCCGTACCCAATAAGCAAGCATTTCCTATCAATGCAACCGGTGTTCGCGTATAACCTAGTCAATTTTATTAGATTTCGTGTTTCTTATAAATTTCACTAATTTTCATACTTATAGGAAATATTCATATTAAGTATATTATTTCTATCTTCCTAACAATCCTTTGTGCTTCGAACGATCTGTGTACTTAGTAAAATAGCTATTTATATGTAGTGAAATAATTTGGGATTATTGTAGAAGAGAATGATACCCAGGCTAAAGACCTAATCAAAAATCAAGTGAAAAGGAAATTCAGTTGGATTAAGTACTGCGGATCTCACAGCAACAAGGAACAAAATTAAATATATTTTATTTTATCAACTGAAATATCACACACATTGGTTGGATCGAGAACTTTGACGTAAATTCACTATGAATTCTTAATAGGTTAGTCCCACACGCCAAAAGACAGTGACACAGTAATTAAACTCCACACGTGTTTCGCTGACAACGTCAGCATCCTTAGGATTAATCTGATTAATCAGATTAATCTTCAACTCCTGAGAATGCTGACGTTGTCAGCGAAACACGTGCAGAGTTTGATTACTGTGTCACTGACTTTTGGCGTGTGGCGTTAACTGAAAGAATCCATAGTGAACTGAAATATCGGTAGCCATAATGGAAGTTATGCCAACGATTAGCTACTCTTTGCATGCGCGACCTTGCGATAAATATTTGAAAATTTCTGGAAAAACCTAAGTACATTAAGTTAGATTTACCTATAATTTTTGGAACAAACTTTTTATGAAATCTCCATTTTTCCTGTTTGTATTTTAGTTTCAGTTCTATTTTCTCGCCAAAATTTTAGTTTTCTTTTTATCCCTGTATCAAAACTGCTTCCATTTAGTTCAGAGCTATTCCTAATTCTTCTTTACTGGATGCTAACACTGCTATATCATCCGCGAATCTGGGTATGTTAATAAATAGTTTGGCCCTACATTAATCCCTACGGCTGTTCTGTCCTTAACAATAGTAATCGAATCTTCGGTATACATGAGTTGAAAACCAGAGGCGACAACACACATCCCGGACTCGGACAAAAAGTCTAGACAATATCCATCAAGACAAAGTATGCGTAAGGTTTTCGTGCAGCTAGATGCGGTTTTTATTACAGTGCGGCACCTATTTATGGCGGATTGTTTCTTCTATTACACCTTTCTTATACAATTTAGAGAAAAAGGATATAAATATAAGAGACCCCTCCCCACTACATTTTCTATTCGGTGTTATACAGGATGTAGTAGTACTCATCAAAATAAGTCAGAAAGTTTATATTATAAAAAAATAGTAGGAATATTATTATATTATACACATGGCCTAAAACGTAGCCCTATATGGAGTTATAAGTCCTTAAAGCAATTCAGATGAAATAAACAAATAGATCGTTTATTTAAACTAGTTAGTCGCATATACCTGACAGGCGAGATTCCAGAAGATTACAAACGGAACATCATAGTAGCTTTGCCAAAAAGGAAAGGCGCGGATAGATGCGAAAATTTTAGAACTATCAGTTTAACTTCCCATGCGTCAAAAATTTTAACTAGAATTGTGCAAAGAAGGATGGAGAAAAAGGCGGAAGAAATATTAGGAGAAGATCAGTTCGGATTTAGACGAAATAGAGGAACGCGCGAGGCCATTCTAGCTTTACGAGTAATTATAGAAAAAACGATAGAAAAGAGAAAGAGCGTCTATATAGGATTTGTAGATTTAGAAAAAGCCTTCGACAACGTAAAATGGGGGAAGATGTTCGAAGTGCTGAGAAAGGTAGGGATGAAATACAGGGACAGAAGAATAATACATAATCTCTACAAAGAGCAAAAGGCAGTTATAGAATGTGAGCAGGAACAAAGGGAAGTAGATATCCGGAAGGGAGTGAGACAGGGATGTGCATTGTCACCTCTAGTTTTCAACTTATATATCGAAGATGCGATTAATATTGTTAAGGAAAGAACAGCCTCAGGGATCAATGTACAGGGCCAAACTATTAACATGCTCAGATTTGCGGATGATATAGCAGTGTTAGCATCTAGCAAAGAAGAATTAGGAGCGGCTTTGAATGAAATGGAAGCAGTTTTGACACAGGGCTTCGGCATGAAAATCAATAAAAAGAAAACTAAAATTTTGGTATGTAGGGGATGTGAAAATAGAACTAAAATGGAAATACAAATTGGAAATGAGAAGATAGAGGAGGTCGCGGATTTCTGCTACTTAGGAAGTAAAATAACTCAAGACGGTAGGAGCACTAAAGATATAAAACAAAGAATGGCGCAGAGCCGAGTTGCGTTTAACAAAAAGAAACAACTGTTATGCTCGAGAACGGTTAATATAGAGACTAGGAAGAGACTCTTAACGTCGTATGTATGGAGTACGGCATTATACGGGTGCGAAACTTGGACAATAGGAGAAGCGGATAGAAAAAGACTAGAAGCGTTTGAAATGTGGTGCTACAGACGCATGATGAAGATACCGTGGATAGATAAGGTTAGCAATAGGGAAGTATTAGAAAGAGTTGGGGAAAAGCGAAAGATATGGAAAACAATAAAGAGTAGGAGAGATAGGATGGTAGGACACCTTCTAAGACACGAAGGAATAGTTCGTGACATACTAGAGTCAGAGATAGGAATAAAAAGAGGTAGGGGTAGGCCTAGATTAGACTACTGCTCTCAAATAGTTAGGGATGTAGGATGTTCTACTTTTAGGGAAATGCGTAGGTTAGCTCAGGATAGAAAAGAATGGAGGTACGCGTCCAACCAGTCTTCGGACTGAGAACCTTATGATGATGAAACAAATAGTCAATATTTTGGGCATTTACTCAGTTTTTCAAGCTAAATAAGATGCGCTGGTTTATTCTTGGTTATCATTGGCGTCCCGTTTAAGAAAAAGCAAGGGTGTCACAACCTCATAAAACTTAGTATTTTAGACCAAACGTTTATACTTTTTAATTTATTTGCATGCGTACCACACGCTGCAAATTTTTTAACACCCCGCCATATAGTTATTTTCGCTTTTACAACTGTACCATTTCTTACACACAGCATTTCATTTAATTTTTTTAATTGAAACACCTGTAGTAGTTGATTGCATTACTGGATCCCTCAATTAATTTTACTATAAGGTCGTAACGATATTTGCTGCCTAAAATGAATATTTTTGATTTTGTCAAGATCCGCCGATCTGGAAATTGCGAATTGAAGAAAGTTGCAGTGGCTATATTTTGGTGAAATGTAAGACATGCTTAGGAGCAATTGTTTTAGTAATAAAAAATTATATTATACTAAATTATACTCGTATAAGGGAGCCTAAATCAAATACCCTTTGTCCAATTTTCACTCTTTGCTGCACATCGGGCTTCAAACTTTCGCATCTTGCTAAAATCAAGGGGGGCGCCCCATATACTCAAACGGTGTATTGAAATGATTAACTTCCCTTCGTAGCAATTTAACCTAGTAATGTTGATAGCCAATAATCAAATACTAGTGGGCGTGATCCAAATTTGACATGTTCCTCTATGGTTTCAATAGATAATGATAATGTTATATTTCTTAGTTGTTCAGGTCTTTCACTTTAAACTGACATTAGGGATATTTCGATTAATAAAGCAATTATACTGAAGTAGCCTAGCTGCTCCAGTCCATCGGCAGCCTTTCGTTTACGAAAGTTAAGCAGCACTCACCGCGTTCTACGTTTGAATGAGTGGTCGGTATTTAAAACCGTGAGCTCATTCAATACCATGGGATGAGTTGAACTCCCCTCGCCAACCCACCCTAAGTCAGCGTGGCGTTGTAAGTCATATATGAAGGCCGAGCATCCAGGAGTGAATGATTAAGGCTGATAAAGAAAAGTATTGATTTGAAGTCGACCTATAACTTGTTGAAGTGAAATTAATTTATTGTACGAAGATATTAAAAAGTGTGAGGATTTGTCTCCTTACTTGAAGGAGGAACTTTTCAAATCAGTATTTGTTTTAATAGCCGTAATATGGGTAATGTAAACTTAAATTGAATGTCCCTATGTGATAATTATGAAGCTATTTCGTAAAAAGCATTATATCAGAACACAAACTTCATATTTATAATGTAGATTTTCAAATATGCGAGAGCTTCCCAAGATAAACTACAAATGATTCACTTTCATAGTAGAAGACCAGTTAGGTATATTTTTTGTCCATTTGAAAATACGTGTCGATCGCTCTAACTGACTGTGCTGCACGTTCGTGCATAAAGTTTTATCTGGGCTAGATGATCCCACTAGAACGCATGAAATGTAGGCAATATACCCAAAAAATTATCAAAAAAATAAAGTGATGGTGATAGGCAAAGGTTACATACAGGCTGCGACACGGAGTTTTTTTAACTGAAAAGGTAGGGGTATGTTGCGTCTTCAATATGGGCATTTTTCAGAGAGCAAACAAAATTGTTTTAAGCATTTTATTAAAAGAAATGCTCTGTCGTAGGAAAGATCTATAATTTCATTTAAAACTCATCTGACCAAAATCGTACAACGCATTTTGTTTTAGCTCGGTATTTTGTGAACGCTTGCAAATATAACGGAACATTACACCCTTAAGTTAGTGATTGTCAAAATGTACCAAACGCTTACAAATAGGTAATCAATTTATTCGAGAATTTGTAAAGAATCGGGCATGGAAAGTCTTGCTTAAATGGAAGAGAATTTTGCAGTGAATTGAAAGACGTGCAGCAGTAAAATTCACACGTTCCATCTGAAAAAGTAAATCAGGTACATGATGTGAATTGAACTGTTGTGTCAAAAAAGGGCAATTCACTGATCCACCTGTGCATATACAAACGTAATTTATTAATTTAGGTATGTAGATACAGTTTCAGTTACCCTAATGGTTTGTGAATTAGACCCTGAAATTTTAACTTCCCATAGCTGTTTTCGCCTCGGAGATATTAAATGTTAACAATTGAGATAATTCAAATTTACTCAATAACTATTATTAGGATTAGGATACGGATTAGGTGAGCTTTTAAAATATCAAAGTTGGCTGTTGCACCGACAAAATTGAACTATACTTGGGCCGCCGAACAGATAGACTGATCACCCTGCAATCACGAGCTCTAGGCGAGCCACTATTAATTTATGACGACCGAACTGCAGTGATGCGCCTCCTTTAGACCCAACGAAGTCGCATTACTCCAATTCGCTCGTCAATTAATATTGGCCCCGCTAGAGCACATTCTTGAAGGGTGATCAGTCTATCTGTTCGGCGGCCCAAGTATACCTATCTGTAAACGAAAAAATATTTTAGAAATGGGACAAACTTTAAACTTTTTCTTCGTTTCTTACGATTCCCTTCGTATTTTTAAAAATCCAATAAAGTGCTCTGAAAAAACATGATATGAAGGAAATAAATATGACTACCTGCCTGCCTGATTTAGTTTTGTGGTGACTTTCTGTAGCACTAGATAACTCTTAAAATTTTTGACTTACAATGAAAGTTCTAAAAAGTGAAATAATCTGTTGACTAAATAAATTATCTTTTAAAAATAATTAAGAACAAATCTATACAAAATTATTTAATGCCCAGAATAGCAGCAACAGAAACCTGTGCGATCATAAAAAGGGTGCTTTTTGATTCTAATCTAGATCACAAACTAAGATATGTTCATGATATTTGCATGTCATGTCATTCCAGAAGATTACAAACGGAACATCATAGTAGCTGTTTGGTTGTCAAACGTCGTTAGGAAAGTTATCATAGTAACCGTTGCTGTTTATAAAAATTATTATTAATTAATGACAGATGTAAAGAAAAAAATAAATAGAGAAAAGTTTCAAGTAATTTCATTTTTCTATTTTGATCTACTTCTTGTCGTTAAACATGGTCCTTCGCAGCCACATCACATAGCCACAGAAGCGATATTTGCAATAATATCATCAAAAGCAACGGAAGGTAGTCGTAATCCACTACAACGAACAAACTGGTACCCACGATTAACGCCCGGACCAGGGTAAGTGGTGCATACTGATCATTTCCGTTACTTAAAATTCAAACGAAAATCCATTCGAATATCCTTGTGTTTTCATTGGGAGTGTTGCTTGTCAGCGTGTGTAGCGGCTGCATTTTATTTGTTCAATACATAACACAATAAAAATGTCGCTAGAAAATCTTAAAAGAAATCGTAAAAACATTAAGAGTTTTTTTACACGCACAAGTACTTTCATCACAACCACAACACAATGGACAGATAAAACAGTTGCAGACTTAAAAAGCAGGTTTCAAAAATTTGACAAATTTTATGAAAATTTCGAAAATTTGCAATCACAAATAGACATTTTGGAACCAGACATAAGTGAGGAGATCTCTGATCATGAATTCGACGAATTTGAGCGAAAATTCTTCGATCTTTCAGCAAGCATTTCATTAATTTTAGAGAATCATTCACAAGCGAGTAAACAATCACAATTAAACGATCATGTTAATACCTCCTCGGGAGATCGCATGAATGATCAAATTGCACGAATTAAACAATTTTTTGAGAGCGGATACAACAGTAATCTTGTCGAACTCGAATATCGATTAAATCAGTTAACAGAGTCGTGGAATCGATTTGAAATCGCGTCAAACGGAAGTATAGCAGACATAGAGGATAATTATTTCCATATTTGTGGTACAATTAAAAAGTTTTTAATTGAGAAAAATACACCAATACATACAAATCCTGTAAATCATAATTCTCTAGTTATACCTCAAAACATCAAATTACCGATAATAAATCTTCCACAGTTCAATGGCAATTACGTAGATTGGTTAAAATTCAGAGATTTGTTTAATTCAATGATACACTTAACGTCAATAGCAAAAATTCAAAAGTTTCATTACCTCAAAACGTCACTAATCAAGGATGCCGCAAATGTAATAGATTCGTTGGAGGTAACTGAAGACAATTACGAAATAGCATGGAAATTAGTACAGGAACGATTCGAGAACAAACGCATTTTAATTCGTAATCACGTAAATGCTATTCTCGAACTTCCAAATTTAACTCGTGAGAGCTATACTGCGCTTAGAGAATTGATTGACACGGTAAACAAACATCTAAGGGCACTAAAGACTCTCAATCTTCCAGTTGATCAGTGGGATACTATTCTTGTCAACATAGTCACATCCAGACTGGACAATCAAACAAAGAGGGAGTGGGAAATGTCAAATACATCTGATGAACCATCCACCTTCACAGAACTCATACAATTTCTAAATAATCGTTGCAATTATTTAGAAACATTGTACGCAGGAAAATCACAGTCAAAATTCGAATCACAGACAAAATTCGAATCAAAATCAATTAACATAACCAAAAGGCAACCAGGTAAGCAAACGCAATGCAATGTAGCAACTACACACTCGAACTGGAAGACATGCATTTTCTGTAAAGGTTCACACGTCATATTTAAATGCGATTCCTTTCGAAAACTTCCAATCGTTACAAGAACGTCAGAAATTAGCAAACTCAACTTGTGTACAAATTGTTTTCGTTCTGGTCATGGTGTCAACGAATGCAAATCCTCCAATTGCCGAGTCTGCAATAAAAAACATAATACTTTATTGCACACTGATTCATCCACGTCAATTCAATCACAAACACTTCCGTCAAATATTCAAACTTCATCAACATTGACAGCTCAGATTAATTCATCACAAATTTTGTTGTCAACAGTACTAGTAAACGTATATGACGCAGAAGGTGGCATTCATGAATTGCGGGCATTATTAGACTCAGGTAGCCAAAGTAACTTCATAACAACAAACGTTTGCAAACGTTTGAAAATTCACACTCATGCCATAACTCAATCAATTTCTGGCATTCACCAAAGTTCAATAAATGTAAACGAAAGAACGAATGTAACAATCCATTCAAGGGTAAAGCAATTTTCTAAGGAAATCTCGTGTTTAGTACTTCAGAAATTAACTGAGAGTCTTCCGTCTGAATACATTTCAGTGTCACAATTGCGAATTCCTAGTTCAATAAAGTTAGCGGATCCTGACTTTAACAAATCCAAGTCAATCGACATGTTGATCGGAGCAGGAATCTTTTGGGATCTTTTGAGGGAAGAGCCGCAGATACGTTTAGGCCGTGATCAACCAATTATTCAGAGTACAGAATTGGGATGGATAATAGGCGGTCCCATATCTACTTCAATATCAAATCATTCTAAGACTCAAAATTGCCTTTTAACCACGATTGAACAGCAAATGCAGAAATTCTGGGAGGTCGAGGAAATTCGAAATTGCGACATTCGGTCTGAAGAAGAGCGCACATGCGAACAACATTTTTTGGATACTCATAAAAGAAACTCTGAAGGTCGGTTCGTAGTAAAACTACCATTCAAAGAAACTGCGAAACCTCTCGGTGATTCAAAATCAATTGCAGAGAAACGTTTTCATTTGCTTGAACGCAAATTAAATAGAAATAGCGAATTGAAAAATGATTATAGCACTTTCATGAACGAATACGCAGATTTGAATCACATGGAACTTGCTCCACAAATTTTGTCTGCACCAGAATCAAACAAAGAATTTTACATGCCTCACCATGCCGTGTTTCGAGATTCAACAACTACCAAAGTTCGAGTTGTTTTTGACGCATCAGCCAAAAGCACCACAGGTATAAGTTTGAACGAAAACTTAATGGTAGGGCCAACCATTCAACCTGATTTATTTTCAATAATAACTCGGTTTCGTATGCATCGGTTTGTGTTGACTGGGGACATAGCTAAAATGTACAGGCAGATCTTAGTAGCCGAAGAAGATCGAGAATTTCAAAAAATTCTTTGGCGTGCTGATCTAAATTTACCATTGCAAACTTTTCGTTTATCTACTGTAACGTACGGAACTGCTTGCGCTCCTTACCTAGCAATCAGATGTATTAATCAAGTAGCCATAGACGAAGAGTCAAAATTTCCTCTAGCACGTTCTGCAATCGAAAACAGCTTTTACGTAGACGATTGTCTCCTCGGTTCAAATTCGGTCAGAGAGCTTGTTAAAATTCGAGATCAAGTAAGTTGTTGTCTTTTACAAGCAGGGTTTGAATTGCGCAAGTGGACTTCTAACGTAGTTGAAGCACTTCCAGATAATAGCGGTTCATCTGGAGACTCAATCATTAATCTTGATAAACAAGGAAAAATCAAAACTTTAGGTTTATCTTGGAATTTTCAGGAAGACGTGTTAACCTACGAAGTAATTCCAATCGATAAATCAGTCAAATTTACAAAACGAAACGTTCTTTCTGCAATATCCAAACTGTTCGACCCACTAGGTTTAGTCGGGCCAATACTAACAACTGCCAAACAAATAATGCAGCAGTTATGGTCTTTAAAAATCGAATGGGATGATACATTGCCACTTCAAATACAAATTTCATGGAACAACTTCATAACAGAGTTATCCAATCTTTGTTTATTAAAGATTCCAAGAAACGTCACTTCCGGGACAATTAGTAGTTCAATCGAACTCCATGGTTTTTGCGACGCATCCGAAATAGCGTACGGTGCGTGCTTGTATGTACGTACTATCGATGACGACGGTAATTATCAGGTTCACCTGCTATGCGCCAAATCAAAAATTGCACCTTTAAAAACGTTATCAATTCCTAGATTGGAGCTCTGCGGCGCATTACTGTTGTCGAAACTTTATCATAAAATATCAGAAATTCTAAAGGGCTTGATCAAGCATGTTTTCCTTTGGACAGACTCCACAATAGTATTAGCGTGGCTATCATCGCCTCCAAATACGTGGAAAACTTTCATTGCCCACAGAGTAGCTGAGATATTGAAACTTACCACTTTTGAATTTTGGGCTCATGTATCTTCAGAAAATAATCCTGCAGATATTATTTCACGCGGTACAAACCCAACAAATTTAGCAAATTTAACAATTTGGTGGCAAGGTCCTTTTTTCTTAAAACAAAGACAAATGGATTGGCCTCCACAACCATCCTTAAAGGAAACAAATATTGAACAAAGAGGAAACATAACATTCACAACGATTTCTTTTGATCCCAATCCATTGGCACATTCATTTGTTAACATTTCGACTTGGAATAAATTGCGAAGAGTGTTCGGTTATGTCTTGCGTTTCATCAGCAATTGTAGAATACCCAAATCTGAACGGTCAAAACAAAGCTTGTTATGTTCCGAAATTAGAAAGGGCGCAATGACAATAATAAAAATCACTCAACAAAATGAATTTTTCAATGAAATCAAGCAGCTGAAAACCCGAAACAAAATTGACAAATCAAATCGTTTAATTTCGTTAACTCCGTTCTTAGACACCGCTGGAATACTCAGGGTGGGCGGTCGACTTTCTAATGCAGACATTTCAATTGACAGAAAACACCCGATACTTCTCCCTAATAATAATCACGTTACACGAATCATAATATTACATGAACACGAAAGACACTTACATGCAGGTAATCAAGCTACTTTAGCGGCAGTTAGGGAAAATTATTGGCCAATTTCCGGACGAACTCAAGTTCGAAAAATTCTTCATAAGTGTTTGAATTGCTTCAAATATAAACCTAAGCTTATGCAAGAGATCATGGGAAATTTGCCATCTGATAGGGTAACAATTTCAAGGCCATTTCAAATTAGCGGCGTAGACTATGCAGGTCCAATAATGATTAAAGAGTCACGCACTAGAAACAAACGTATGGTCAAGGCTTATGTTGCTTTATTTATTTGCTTTGCGACAAAGGCAATACATATTGAATTAGTCGGCGACCTAACAACTGAAAGTTTTTTAAGTGCTCTAAAGCGATTCACTTCGCGTCGGGGACACGTGAAAAATTTGTATTCTGATAATGGTACAAATTTCGTTGGTGCCCACAATGAATTGCGTCAGTTAATGAAATCAAAAACTTTTCAATCAAAAGTAACAGAATCTCTTATGAATGACCAAATAAAATGGCATTTCATTCCTTCTAGATCTCCTCACTTTGGGGGTTTGTGGGAGGCAGGTATAAAATCAGCAAAATCACACATAAAAAAGGTATTAGGAAATGCAGCCGTTACATATGAGGAGATGTATACTCTCCTAGTGAGGATTGAAGGTTGTTTAAATTCACGACCCCTTGTTCCTTTATCCGAAGACCCAAATGATCTTTCTGCACTTACGCCCGGTCATTTTTTAATCGGGGCTCCGATAACGTCAATCGACGAACCTGATTACATCGAGGCAAAGTCAAATCGTCTATCTAGATGGCAAAGGATCGATCAACTTTCGCAACACTTCTGGAGAAGGTGGGGGAAGGAGTATTTACCTACGTTGCAACAACGAGTGAAATGGCGAGTAAATGCAAAGCAATTATGTATTCCTAATGCTATGGTACTGATACATGAAGATAACCAGCCACCTCAGCGATGGCGACTGGGACGGATTATCGCTCTCCATCCAGGTGAAGACGGAATTGTGAGAGTGGTGACGATCAAAACTGCCAATGGCAACATTAAAAGAAGTATTCACAAAATTTGTGTACTTCCTGGGGAACCATAACTTTCAAGTTCAAATGTTGGTTGGTGTTTTTCGTTGTTTAAAGACTTTTACTGAATTATAATTTGTTGAAAGCTGCCATCTTTCAAGGTGGGCGGAATGTTTGGTTGTCAAACGTCGTTAGGAAAGTTATCATAGTAACCGTTGCTGTTTATAAAAATTATTATTAATTAATGACAGATGTAAAGAAAAACATAAATAGAGAAAAGTTTCAAGTAATTTCATTTTTCTATTTTGATCTACTTCTTGTCGTTAAACAGTAGCTTTGCCAAAAAGAAAAGGCGCGGATAGATGCGAAAATTTTAGAACTATCAGTTTAACTTCCCATGCGTCAAAAATTTTAACTAGAATTGTGCAAAGAAGGATGGAGAAAAAGGCGGAAGAAATATTAGGAGAAGATCAGTTCGGATTTAGACGAAATAGAGGAACGCGCGAGGCCATTCTAGCTTTACGAGTAATTATAGAAAAAACGATAGAAAAGAGAAAGAGCGTCTATATAGGATTTGTAGATTTAGAAAAAGCCTTCGACAACGTAAAATGGGGGAAGATGTTCGAAGTGCTGAGAAAGGTAGGGATGAAATACAGGGACAGAAGAATAATACATAATCTCTACAAAGAGTAAAAGGCAGTTATAGAATGTGAGCAGGAACAAAGGGAAGTAGATATCCGGAAGGGAGTGAGACAGGGATGTGCATTGTCACCTCTAGTTTTCAACTTATATATCGAAGATGCGATTAATATTGTTAAGGAAAGAACAGCCTCAGGGATCCATGTACAGGGCCAAACTATTCACATGCTCAGATTTGCGGATGATATAGCAGTGTTAGCATCTAGCAAAGAAGAATTAGGAGCGGCTTTGAATGAAATGGAAGCAGTTTTGACACAGGGCTTCGGCATGAAAATCAATAAAAAGAAAACTAAAATTTTGGTATGTAGGGGATGTGAAAATAGAACTAAAATGGAAATACAAATTGGAAATGAGAAGATAGAGGAGGTCGCGGATTTCTGCTACTTAGGAAGTAAAATAACCCAAGACGGTAGGAGCACTAAAGATATAAAACAAAGAATGGCGCAGGGCCGAGTTGCGTTTAACAAAAAGAAACAACTGTTATGCTCGAGAACGGTTAATATAGAGACTAGGAAGAGACTCTTAACGTCGTATGTATGGAGTACGGCATTATACGGGTGCGAAACTTGGACAATAGGAGAAGCGGATAGAAAAAGAGTAGAAGCGTTTGAAATGTGGTGCTACAGACGCATGATGAAGATACCGTGGATAGATAAGGTTAGCAATAGGGAAGTATTAGAAAGAGTTGGGGAAAAGCGAAAGGTATGGAAAATAATAAAGAGTAGGAGAGATAGGATGGTAGGACACCTTCTAAGACACGAAGGAATAGTTCGTGACATAGTAGAGTCAGAGATAGGAATAAAAAGAGGTAGGGGTAGGCCTAGATTAGACTACTGCTCTCAAATAGTTAGGGATGTAGGATGTTCTACTTTTAGGGAAATGCGTAGGTTAGCTCAGGATAGAAAAGAATGGAGGTACGCGTCCAACCAGTCTTCGGACTGAGAACCTTATGATGACATCAAGTATCAATTAGTTATCACAGGTAGTGGTGGGCAATAAAAGTTTTTAAAATCAGTTGTGTGCAATTTGGGAGACAGCCGTGGTGTTCGTTATTCTTTTTAACATTTTAGTTTTTGAAGTGATGTTCCTGTGTTGGCAAATGCGAGTGTTAACGAAAAGTGAAACGAAAGGAGGGGGGCAGTCTGAGAAGACGGACAGAGGAGAAAAGGAATATCGACCGCCCCACTCTTTAGCCATGTTCTTTCGCATGCTTCGCGCTGTTTCTCTCAGACAAGCGTCAGTAAGGCGAGGACACAGAGTTTCAGTTCTCGTAACACCACAAAGCGCTTAGTTAGAAGCATTAAAATTCGATTTATTCTTTCATAATAATTATTATTTTGATACGGACAATATTTATTATCGATTTTTTGTGTATTCGAAGTGCGATTGGTAGAGGATAAAAAATGAAACCCTCACCCTCAGAAAAATACTGAATTTGAATGTGTGTTCCAAGACACAAAATGAACTGCTTTAGTGTTTGGATATTTTGGGAAATATCAAGTAAGAAAAGTTTTCCTTCAAATACGGAAAACTAAATAATACCTAAATCCTAGCCTAAATCTATAGGTTGTAGGTTCTCAGTACAAATATGTTACATAAAATTTTTTTATAAAATATTAAACATGCACTTTCCAAAAAACAAGGCAATTCGAAAATGGGTTTAAAATTTCGGCGCCTCCGCTACACCCGAAATTGCATGTAACTGATTAGAAAAACTTTTATTGACTACTAACCATTACCTATTTTAACTAATTGGCAGAAAATTTCGTGCCAAATATCGTTAACTCAATTTATACCTATCTGTAACTAACTCAAAATCTCTATATTTCACACGACGTGAAAACATAAGTGTTGGTCTACGACAGTAATACTAATTCAAAAACAAAAAAATGCTTTCGTATTGTTTGCTCATATTTTGATAAAGGACAGAGGTAAGAAAAAACTAAGCCGTTTCAAAATAAAAACCCCCTGTAAATATCTAACCGTCTCTATTTCATATAAAACAGAACGTTTCTCACTAAACAATATGCAATAATTTTCTCTGATGAGGAATTAAAATAATTTTCCTTACTTTTAAACCGTTTTTCATTCTGAAAACATGTTATGTGCCTAGTGTTATTTTTAAATAGTTCTCAAACAATGTGAAAATATCAATTAATTCTTGGTTTACAAATTAAATACGGTAGGTAGGCAATGAGGCATAAACAGTATGTTAGGCTGCTCACATATACATTATTATTATAAATAAAACAATTAGATGTCAGGCATACAGTATGCCCCGGATTGGATTACAAAGAGGACAAAAAATAATTATTTTTAACTTCTCAAAAATATTGCTCTTTATGAAAACCCCCGCTTGTTCCCAAACTCCCGTAGCACATATAATTTCTTATCCAATTGTTACAGGAAATTTTCTATTAATTTTTATGCACTTTTTATTAAAATATTCATGACTTCAAAACAACATTTTCTTGAATGTTTAAGAATCCCAATAGTGCGCCATTTACATTAAATAGAAAAGTGTCGTCTTCGTTAAGAGCCAAGTATCCCATCGCCAACATCAAGATATTTTAGGGACGTAAGACGCGGTATGCTCCGAAGGCGGAGCCACGGACAAAAACACGTGGCTCGGAAGCTCTTCCAGGGTCGCACTCTGGCTTCGCTTAGCAAAGCATTATTTCAATTTGTATTGCAGCTTGTATAGGTCTGAATCTGGTTCGGTTTGACGTTTGAAGGGACTATGCAATTGGATTTTTGTCTGTACAGGGTGTCTTATTTTCGTTGTGATTTGGGGGTTTCTCATAGAAGCAGCAGAGATAGAGCCTTGGGATTTTCGCAAACATGAGCTATTTTCTTGAGTATAATATAAAACAGAATTTGGATATCGTTTTTAGTTTTCGAGAAAAAAAATAATATTGATTTTTATCGATTTTCAAAAATTATCTCCAATTCTTTTTGTGCTAGCAGACTAAAACTATTAAGATTGATTCCTATAGAACTTTTTCCAAGGAATTCAGTGGCGTACGTAGCTTTTTCTAGGGAGCGTATTTTTTGAGTTATGACATAAAGTTCAATTTTTTAAATGGAAATCGCAGCATTCTTTGGTAAAGTTCAAAAGGTCTTTTTTTAAGCTCTCAAAATGTACCTACCTATCTTATATTTTCTAAAGTTACAACTTAAAAAGTACCAAAATCGTTGTCGTTTTTTGAAATAACAATATAAAAGTATATATATATTTTGATAGCTTAAAAAAATACCTTTCGAACTAGACCAAAGCGTACCTACTATGATTTCCATTTTAAAAATTCAACTTTATGTCATAACTCAAAAAATACTCTCCATAGAAAACAACTACGTATGCTACTGAATTCTTTGGAAAAAGTTCTATAGTAGCCTGCTTAGTACAAAAAGAATTGAAGAGATAAAAATCAACATTATTTTCGAGAAAAACGGTATCCAAATTCTAGTTTCAGCTTTGTGTTTGTGTAATTTTGATTAAAAAATTAATGCGGGAACGTAGGAATGGGGGGGTTGTAATACCCACTGACCCCCCAACTTTTCTCTGCGCACGTGTATGGTTCAAAGGTATTGATTTGATACCAAGCGTTCATTTCTTTTATTTTTTCCCTCTTGTAAAATTTTGATTTAGGGCTTGGTTTTCGAGATGTTGCAACTCATTTGACTATGTGTGTCGTTAATCCACTCGCTGTTTAAGTCTCCCAGTTTTTCTAAGGTGGATGCATATTATGTTCCTGCATAACGTCTAAGCTTCAGAAAAATGCCCTTGGATGGTACCGATTCGGTCATAATCCTGCATAACGTCTAACAGCCAAATTAGCATTGGAATGAAAGACGGGTACTTAGGTGTTAAGTTGCCAAAATAATTATTAATAAAAGAGGTACCATCCAAGGGCATTTTTTGAAGCTTAGATGTTATGCAGGAACCATAGGAACCATAGACGTGTGCAGGAAAAAGTTTGGGGGTCAATGGGTATTACCAAAGACGTCTAGAATGGACCTAGCGTCCTTATGGAACAGCTGATTTTGTTTTGAAGCCTATACGTTCGTAGGCAAGCGGGTCGCGGGGATCGTTGTTTGTTATTATATTCAAGCAACGGACCAAGCGAATGTTCCGCGATATTATGTTTCCGCGGCGGCACCTGTTCACTACACAACTGGTCGGCTGTTTTGTTTTGCCTTTTCCACACACAAACGCTTAGACTGTGAATATTCACCCTGCGTCAATCGAAAATGTAAATAGCTAAGTCCCCTCTATAAGTCTTTGGGTATTACAACCCCCCCTTTCCTCCGTTCACGCATCGATTTTTTTTATCAAAGTTACGCAAACAGTTTATCGGTATATGAGAAAATGTTGTACAAAATTTCAACGGAATATCTTAAAAAGCAAAGGAGTTATTCATAAAAATAGTTTTTTAAATTTTAACTTTAACACCCTGTATCTTGAAAGAAAGAAGCCTAAATGAAAAATGGCATAAGGAAAGTCCCATTACTTTCGGTCAGATAATCTGTGGTTAACGGCTTGACCTACTTTTTTGTAACACCCTGTATATGTACGGGCATAGTGGTAAAGTAGGGCAATGCTGACGGTACCCGGGCAATGCAAACAATGACCGTTCATGCTGTAACATATACAGGGTGATTTATACCAGGGGGCGAAAAATTAAAATTAGGGTTCAGAGCCACAAATTAAGTAAAAAATGTCATATGAAGGTGTGTTCGGAAATGGTTCGTTTAAAATTTATACTCGTCCAAACATGATAGACTCCATGTTTGGACGACCATAAATTAGGTTGAAACGATAAGGGATGATTAAAAAATATATCTTCGAAGCTTCCATATTAGTATAATAGGTGTACCAAAATTCATTTTTATGTCTTTCTCAAAAGTTGAGAATAATTAGAAACCTAATTTAATAGCCTCCATCTATGGACGAGCATAACTTTTATACGAAGTATTTCCGGATATACCTTCATATTTTTACTTCATTTGTGGCTCTGAACCCTAATTTTAATTTTTCGCCCCCCGGTATAAATCACCCTGTATATGTATAATAAAGCGAAAGAATATTTCAAGAACTGAGCATTCCGTATTTGTCAGAAACTCCGGACGGTCTTATAAGAGATCAAGGTGTTGTTGAAGTTTATGCCCAAAGTTCTTGTAATCTAACCCCGGAAGAAGGTATCGAGAAAAGGAAAATCATATGTTGGAATCGAAACGGGAAGATAAATAAGAATCACAATTACTTTTACCAAATTCAGGGACAAATGCAAATTACAAAAAGAGGGTGTTGTATCTTTACAGTCTGGACACCCAAAGGCATAAAATTTGAAACGGCTGTGAGAGACAATGAATTTTGGAAAATGAAAATGGAAAATCAACTTGTAAACTTTTATACGAATGTGTTACCAGAATTAAATGATAGTAGAAAAAGTAGGAATATGCCTCTACGATGAATGTTGAAAGCCACGCTATTAGAACTCTGGGCGAAATCAGCATTTTTAGTTTGTTCAGAGTTACATTACCTAAATACTTGTTATTTATGAGGATCATTCCATTATAACCCGGAATTACTATATTGCGGATAAATTACTTGCAATCTTGAAAATATTTGATCAGGTCTACTTTTGGATCAATTTACAAATAAATTATAATAAAATCCCCGCTCATGTCAGAACAACCCTCGTATCGGAAAAAAATTACTGGGTTTTCATTCCGAGATGTTAAGTTGTTGCTATTTGGTTATAAAGAGAACATTATTTAAGGTGAAATTTGAATTATTTTATATCTTGCTATATGTTCATTACTTTCAATAACAAACGTGTTCAAATTGTGTAAATTTACTTTCAGATAAAATCGACTCTAAATTGAACAAAATTATAATAAAAATGTGGGATATGGCAGAGCGCTGCAATTAAGCACAAATATATTCATTCGCAAGACCAAAATTCTATGTTCGCCTATATACGATTAAAATATGTAATGTATGGCGATACAATTATTGAAGTGGGCCCCATACAAGTTCGTACTAGCAGTTTACCAAGTGTTGCGCGATGAACAAGCAGAGGGCGTTACAACGCAGGGCATTAAATCGCGTTTGCAAGGGCAGCTCTCTTTACAAATTACTTCCTTATTTATGAACCGATTTTGAAATTGTTTGTTTTATTTGAAAGAAGAAACTTGTGGAAATCGGCCTCTCATCTCGGATTTTTAAAAGAGTAATTTTTTAGTAAGTTATAAGTACACAAAATTAGGGTATATTTGGAGACGAAAAAGACAAACTTCTATATTTTTTTTTAGAAATCGCCGATGAGACGACTCTTAAGAAATGTTTTCTGTATATGCTTGCAAAATTAGAAACCAAAATATTAATAAATAACCGTACAGTTTGTAAAGGCGGGAACGTCTGAATCGCTCGAAAATGCAGCAGGGAGACTTGGCTCTTAAGTCACTTTTTTTTTCTTTTTTGAACCATTTTCTAAAAAAAACTTTTAACCAACTTCCGTACCGACATGAGAAAAAATATTTCTTCAAGTTTTGTGGAAAATTTTGTAATTATTGAACGGCAGCATTCCTCACCAGTACCACACAGTACTGAATTAAATAAAGTTTTACCGTTGTGCCAACATTAATGAAAAAATGTCTAAAGATGCATAAAAAATTAATAGGCAATTTGGGTCACGGGAATTCGAATTCAGAAGACAGGATACTTTTTTGGTAAAGAAAACTCTTTTACCCCGGTCTAGCTTTCGGAATCATTGTTGATTCCATCTTTAGGACAACACCATATCCATGGACAACACTAAGTCGCAAGTAAAACACTTAGAAGAGCGATTTTTACAGTTTGGAAGAAACTATGCTGGCAGACATTATCCTCCAAAATAAAGTCCGACCACGTTAGCTTGGCGACCCTAAAGAATGTAACTGATCTAATTTAATAAGGCAGCGCACAATAAATCAGAAAATAGTTTCGCCACACGAAATGTGGTGAAACTGGCAATATTTGATAGGTATTTAGGCAAAACTATAGTATTCTAATTTGTGCGCTGCCTTATTAAAATAGATCATTTACATTCCTTAGGCTCGTCAAGTTAACGTGGGCGGACTGTACAGGTATCCCACGACGACCTTACACGATCTGTATATAGAAAAGTATATATAGTAGAATTACACAAATTTGCACAAATTGGTAATCGAGGATGCTCAATTCGACTAAAATATTTTTGGCTTTCTGCGACTTTCGGTTATACCGGAAATAGACACCAACTTCCTTATTTTGAATGGAATGCCCACATTTTGATTACGGATTTAGATTTTTGATCGAATTTTAATGTCACCTTATGCAAAACATCATATGTAATATGTGTAAAGTGCACCCTCTTCGAGATATTACTCGTTAAAAATCGTCATTTTTCAAATTTCATCATTTATAGCTTGGAAACGGTACGAGATAAAGAAAAATGACTTACATGTCCCTATCCCAGTTTTTAATTCTCTATCTAAAGAGTATGGAAAATACCGCCTCCTGATTGGTCAAAAAATGATAAAAAGTTGCCAATCAGGAAGCAGTATTTTCCAGACCCATTAGATAGAGAATTAAAAACTAGGATAGGGACACGTAAATCATTTTTCTTTATCTCGTACCGTTTCCAAGTTACAATTGATGAAATTTGGAAAATGACGATTTTTAACGTCTAATATCTTGAAGAGGATGCACTTTACACATATGATGTTTAGCATAAGGTGACCTTATAATTCGACCAAAGATCTAAATCCGTAATAAAAATGTGGCCATTCCATTTAAAATAAGGAAGTTGGTGTCTATTTCCGGTATAATCGGAAGTCGCAGAAAGTCAAAAATATTTTAGTCGAATTGAGTATCCTCGATTACCTATTTGTGCAAATTTGTGTAATTCTACTATATATACTTTTCTATATACAGATCGTGTAAGGTCGTCGTGGGAAACCCTGTACATTTATGCATAGCTTCGTCTACAATACAAAGGGTTTAAGTTTGAAATCTCCCGCCTCTCTGGAGTTTAGAAGAAATAAAATGTAGATTACAAGAACATTATGTACAGTTACCTGTAATTTAAAGTTTCCTGAAATTGTGTTTGTGGGGGGGGGGAGGGATTTTGTCCCCCTAGGTTGGTATTGCGTCTGTCAGAATTGGTGATAGAAGTAACTGGATTCACTTGGCCAAAAAAAGTTTTTGAAATTCGATGATGAACATTAGGGACTTATAAATTTAATTTTATTGAAAACAGTTTTAATCCGTTAGTGTTTGTGTTGTACAAGATTTTAAACAGGGCGTTTAGAGACGATAGAGTAGGCAAAAGCGAACATTTTTTGTAAATAAACTTATGTCCGCCTGGGTTTCGTTAAGGTTCCACGAGGCAAAAAACATTCTCAATTATAATAGCTCTAATATCTAGGCAGCCAGACGAATTCACAAGTAGCTAATAATCATGATCCCAAATTGCATTCAAATAATTAAGGTTTATGCTCGGGTTTATGTTCAGACATTGTTTTTCTGCCATTTTATAATAATAATAATAATAATAATTTTATAATAATAATCAGTAGTTTTGCCTATGAGGTGAAATCCAAATCACAGAATGCAATAATAATTGAGAAAAAATTAACAGAAAAAGAAATTTACAAATAATGTTCAAATTGTCTACCATTTTAACGGTTACAAAGTTCGAGATGTCTTGATAGCGATTCGTGAATATCAACAAATAATGTTTCGGTTGTCTCGTACTATTCCAGCCCCGACTGCTATTCTTGCTACAAGGTCTTCAACATTTTCTACAGGTGTCACGTAGACCGATGTTTTCAAATGCCCCCATAGAAAAAAATCTATGAGGTTGAGGTCCAGAGAGCGTGGAGGCCAGCCCACAGGTCCACCCCGACCAATCCAACGCCCTGGATATATTACGTCTAGAAAATCGCGAGTTGCGAGTGAAAAATGTTTCTAGTCTCCTGGAACCTTAACGAAACCCAGGAGGACACGAGTTTATTGACAAAAAATGTTCGTTTTTGCCTACTCTATCGTCTCCAGAAAAATCTGTATATTGTTTTGAAACACCCTGTATATTGTAGACAAAGCTCTGAAAGTAAGAGGATTATGTCTATCAGTGTAGATTTTTCCAAATTGTCAACCGGCTGTTTTTCGCTTGCGATTGTCAAGGTTTGCTGATTTCGTTGTAGATTGAGATAAGTTTTCTTAAGTCAGCGTGGCGTTGTAAGTCTTATAACAGAAGTGCAGGCCGAGCATCCACAGGAGTGAATAAGGCTGATAAAGAAAAGTAACCCCATCCGAGGACATACAGTATAAAAGAAAATAAATAAAATATTGAAAAATATACTAACATATTTAGTGAAATTAAATAACTATATTATTAACAACTGAAATTCAAATGTTGCTTAATACACGTAAAGTCTGTAAAGTTAAAGACTGGGCTGTCACGTGATCAGCGCAATAGACCTGTTTTCGTCCGAAGGCGGAACTCGTAAATCCAGTGGCGCCGTCAAGAACTTCAAGATTACTGTGCGTCCATTGTTGTTTTATTGACTCATGTTTGAGTGTGCTTTTTTTAGTGGATATTCTGTTTTATTTTGCGTTTTTATTGTGAGTGTTGCTTAAAAGACTAAAAAACTATCATCTTTACTCGAAAAACGGAGTTCGAGGTAATTAATACTACAAATTCTTGTAACTGAATTGAAGGTTAAAATTTTTTGTGTTTGCAGATTATTCTCCTTATTTTGTGATCTCGGTGTTATTTAAAAGACTTTTGAAAAATCGTCGATAGTATTTGTTATCCAGGTAATACTACAATCAAAGTAATTTTACACATTAAATCCAAGTTGAAATTTTTGACGTTTGTAGGTTAGAAATGTCTCCCAAAAAAATTGGCAAACCCGGCATGGTAATTCATAGCCAAGGCCGTGAAATTATCAGTAACGTGATAAAGTTTATGCGGGAAGAAGCGCAAAATGGAATTAGGATTCCTTTAAAGAATTACAGGTATGTACGTACCCACTTCATAATGAGCTTGATTATTGTTAAGATCCAATTGTGTTTAAGGCAAAGAGTTATAGAAGCAACAGGTGTTTCGAGAAACACAGTAGCGAAGATTTTGAAGGAATCGAAAAGCGTAGAAGCTGAGCCTAGCACCTCCTTTGCTACACCACATAAGGAACGACCGCGAAAGAAGCGTAAGCTCGGCCTGATTTCTGTGGGAGAAACGGAAACAATACGGGAAATTATACATAATTTTTTTATTTTGGAGAAAAGGAATCCCTCTCTCAATTGTAAGTACATAATTACCATTATAAAAAAGAAAACTTCGTTAAGGTGTGTTTTCATTGCAACTGCTGGCAGTTGTTACTTGTCAAATACGGGGTGATTCATTGTAAAGTCTGCTGAACTTCTTTTTTCATAAATAGAGGGAACGTGGTAATAAGAAAGTTCAAGATATTTTCGTGTATTTTTTGGATATAATATCAAAAAACCAATTGGGTGCTGCTGTTGCGTAGCCAAGTTATGAAAGTATGAATCGCACTTGCATTTTAGTAAATGGAATGCTTTGGATATTTAACTTCCTGGATTCCGTCTTCGATTGTAGATAAATTTCAAGAAACTTACCTACTTTCTGTTGAAACCCAATGATTTTTCAGACAATTATATTTCACGATGTGTTTTCAATGTGTATAATGTATTTTTCATCGAAACATGAATGAAATATGCAATGACGGAAAGTGATCCCAATAATCAGGGGCTATTTGAACAAATTATTCTAGGAACAAATGGCAATTACTGCTTTTTCGTTAAATAACAAATGCTACATTTAAATACCTACCTATCGCATCATCTAGCCTAATATCACCTTGTATTCCAGGTATTCTACAGAAGATTAAAGATTCTGAACTTTCTTTTTCTGGCTCGAGGCAGTCGCTATGGGTTTTTCTGAAATCTATTGGATTCAGGTATGGCTGCTTTTGTATATCCAAAGTCAAAATATTTCGGATGCCGTTACTACATGCATATTCAAATTTCTGTTTCATTAAATGCTTATGTTTTGAAAATACTTTTATAACAACAGATAGCAAAAGTGAGCCTGCTTGAGTGGGACACCTCGTTTACTTCTATTTCCATTTAAGGTGGCGAAAGACAGAAGACAACCGTAAGATTTTAATGGAAAGCCATGACATTCGCCTGAAAAGGGTGAAATACTTGAAACAAATTCTGCAATACCGGGAAGAAGGCCGAACCATTATATATACGGATGAAACGCATATACACAGCAGCCATGTCCAGCCGAAAGGGTGGTATGATGAGTCTACTAAAAACTTAAAGAAGCCGATTTCTAAAGGCCAAAGGCTGATTATTGTACATGCCGGAGGTGAAAATGGTTTCATTCCCAATGCGTTGCTCATTTTTCGGTCAGGTAACACATACGTAAGTAATTTTAATATCAAAATGTAACCAAACATTGTCTCTAGGTTCTAAATCAGGAGATTACCACGATGACATGAATAATGCCAATTTCATGACATGGGTGCAGAAACAATTACTGCCCAACATGCCGCCTAATTGTGTACTTGTGATTGATAATGCATCATATCACAATGTCCTGGTGGAAAAAAACCTGACATCTGCGAGCCGAAAAGGCGAGATGGTGAAGTGGCTTGAAGAACGTCAAATACATTTTGATGGCTCAAATACAAAACCTGAGCTTTATGGTCTTATCAAACAAAATTTGTATCGATTCCCAAAGAAATACAAATTGGATGAGCTTCTTGAAGCCCATGGTCACCGAGTGTTACGGCTTCCTCCTTATCACCCGGAATTGAACCCCATAGAGAAGATATGGGCCACTGTAAAGAACTGGGTAGCTAGCAGAAACGTTACTTTTAAATTAGGTGATGTGGAGGAATTAGCACGTGGAAAATTTTCCATTATTAGCTCAGAAGAGTGGAAAGATGTATGTGGCCATGTGCAAAAAGTGGAAAAAACTTTCTTTGAGAAAGAGCATCTGATGGACGATGCATTGGATTCGTTGAAGTTCACTGTGAACACAGGATCATCTGATGATGAGAGTGAAGATGAATATCAAGTCACAACTGAAGATGATGGTGGTGATGATGATGATGATGATGATGATGATGATGATGATGAAGACGACGAAGACGAGGATTTAGGAGTACAACCACTACCAAGTGATTAACCCTTAGTTGATAGAGTGTCCAAGCGTCCTTCCAGCAGCACGTATTTTCGACCCTATTGTTTTCAGTACATTTGCGTCCCCATATGAGAACGTAACCACCACCATCGGATTTGTCGTAAAATTTTGCCTATCTAAAGTGTAAGTTTCATCTCGTTCAGACCAGTAGGAGGCAAGCTACGGAGAAGGAGACAACTCTTGAAAAAAATCTCGCACGTACAGTGGCTTGCACGCTAATTATGCCGCGGGTTTTTCAAAAGCAAAGAATTTTGATAAAAAACCAGATTTTAAATGGTGTATGTCCGCGTTTGGAGACAATTATTTGAGCGCCGTATGCAACGGAAGAGTAACTAAAATCTCTGGGTCTCTGGGTCTTGTGACAGTTCTGCGAGACTTGAACAATACAAAAACGAAAATTAGTGCTGAGTTATTACAAAAGAATGGCAAGTGTTTAATTATACTATAGGTAATAAATTAGATTAAAATTTCCTATTTTACGCAGATTTAGGAAACAATCAGCATCGCAGGCGCAGTGTTATTTTTTAATGTTTTCCAAGTTATTTTGTACGAGAATAAATAAAAATGTTTCTCAGCAGATGTTTTATTTAATAAATAGCAAAATTGTTACGGCGCCTATGAAATTTGGGTCCGTACTGCCGAAAGCTGCGCACGTACTGCCGGCAGGACAATCCCATTTAAAAATAATGTCCTGCTGGTAGGACTAGCGGCTCTGTCCAGCTGTCCCGCCCGAAGCTCCTTCCCGCAGGACAAATGCCTGGACGTTCTATCATTAGACCTTGTGCGACATGACATACCTCAAGCACCAAGGATTCTTATTTTTTGAAAGGTCAACAAGGCGTTTAGTTCTTAATATATGTGAATTCCACTTATTTATTTTTGGTAGTTAATAGAACTCTCTAAATTTTTAATTACAGAATAATAAGTTTATTTTGCAATTCTTTAACTCTTCAGTGCTGAAAAATAGTAAATTGGATTATTCGGCTTCCTTTATGATTTATTCTAATTTTCTTTTGTCACATAAGTAAACAACTTGTTCAAAAACCTGTTTTCAACTATAACAATTATGGAATTGAGATTATTTGCACATAAACATGCCGATTTCGTAATTGACATAACCTCACACCAAACGTCACATTTATAATTTATCTGTACTTATGACGAAATCCCCTTTTCTTAAGTTCTTCTTAATGTGTTTCGCGATTTTTTCATGCCTTAAAATGCTAATTTTCCTGTTTTGAATGTAACTTTTATGAATTCATTGTTAAAATAATAATAAATTTCACATATACGCCGGTACGGCACTGTTTCTGTCAAAATCATATTTCCCGCTACATTTTCGCGCAGCCACCATCTTGTCCGGGCCCAGTCTCTAACTTTACAGACTCTACAGTATGGTGAGTTAAAATGTTAACTCAAACAAAGAGAGGACGCGTATCGCTCTTACTTTGAGTATATTTGCATCCATTTCTTCTCGCATATGAAGATTATCTTAGATAACCTTCATCCATATATTTCCGTTGTCAGCGAAACACGTGTCGAGTTTAATTACTGTGTCACCGTTTTGGCATAAGGGATTAACTTACATAGAATTGATAGTTATTCGATTATACAGTGACAGGCAAAAAGTTGGCCACATATGGAAAAGTTTTTTTTATGGTAAATTTCTCACAAAATTTTAGTCTTATAAAAGTTGGTGCATGGAAAAAGAATGCCTTTGGCAATACCAAATTTCAGGTATTACATGCGGAAAGTGCAAAAATACAAAACACTTGCAAAATGAAAATTATTTGAAATTAATAAGTTTAAAACAGTTAAATAAAAGACTATAAAAATAAAATTTAAAAAGCCCTTTAAAGCTTTTTCATATGTGGTATACTTGCTGAGTAGACAATAAGGACAAAGAATAGATTTTTTTCATTTTTTCACTTTCTACTTCAATTTAGTCAAAAACTACACATCCTGTCGAAAAGCTTTATAACACTGTTTGCTTTGTATTTTCAAGGCCATTAATTTTCCATTTTCAAAACTGTTGATTTTAGATAATTTTGGTTTCGCAAAAGCGCTATTTTATATTTTTTATACTCCCCGTACATCATACCTGAAATTTAGTTTTACCAAAAGTATTCCTTTTTCACGCATAAACTTTTATTAAGAGTACAATTTTTTGAGAAATTTACCATAAAAAAGTTTTCCATAAATGGCCAACTTTCTGCCTTTCACTGTATAAGTAATTACTAATAACCTGCATAGTGTTTCTGATCGTCCATTATTGCAACTGTAGAAAATAAATTGTAGGCTTTTACAAAGTTTTGTCATCGGTTTGCCCATTTAGGTTCACATACAGAAATTTGTAGAGTAATTTAGCAGAAGGTAATCTTGATTGTTGATTTCAACAAATAATATTGTAATAGAAGGCAACAAAGATGACAAAATGTCGTGTTTAGTTTCACTACAAGATTTTGTTAAGTATCTGCTAACGAAATTGTGCATATCTATGTGTAATTTCTAAGTAGCTATGTTTTTGTAAATATAACACGAAAACTTGAAGGAAACGTAGATATTTTTCAAGATTTACTTCAAATTTTGTGCACATCATAGAGCAACCGTAGATCACTGATTTCGTCCTACTGAAACTCATCAGTAGGTACGGCACTCATGTTCAAAAAGATCGCGCCTTGCTATCTGCTTAACCAAACCAATTGACTGCAAAACCGGGTTGATTCTTCTCGAATGTATGAATGACTTATGGGTTGCATCTAGGTATACGTATAAACAGTTATAAAATGCCATTGTAACTACATCAGAAATACATACCTTTGTAAAAACCACCAAGAGCCGTATATACCGTGTGTCCCGGGAATTCTGAAGTATCCTGTTTAACATGGAAAATTTGAAAATTGCGATTTGTATGTCCCCAAAGTGTATCAGGACAGGAGTATCAGGACACATACAATGTGCACCAGAGAACGTTCTCGTACAATAATTTTCAAAGTTTGACAAAACAGCCGCGTCGCAATGGTTGAGTGAGTTTAGTCGCTGCGCCTGTTTCATCGCATCTAGCGGATGGTGGTTCAAATCCAACTGCGCGGCGGTAGTGGTTTTTTTACTTGTATTGTTATTTTGAATGAACGACGATTGATTTCTATCAGTAAAGATACCTAATTAAACGTTTTATAATTTTTAATTAAACTGGAAATGGACTTATTAGAAAATTATTCACATTATTAAAAGGCTGTAACATTGGAACGATACCTTGTGTTTGTGCTTTGTGTTCGATTCTTAGAGGAATAATTATTTGCAAATAATGGGGAATTTACGGAGGGAATTTTTACTTGAAAGTACTTACCGACAGCTAGCGAATCAGCGAATGTGCGTCGGGAATATTACAATAGGCTGGGCAAAATGGTGCAAAATGGAGAGCTGTTGCAAACCATCCCAATCGGTCCTTTTCAGGACCGCCACAAATATTTATTCGAGGGTTGATTTCAGACATGATGATTGCCTAGTAGCTGTTATCAATGCCCGCAAATAAATGCAGTTATTGTTGCAAATTAAAATGAACAAAGTTTTAAAACCTTTAAGTAAATAAATAACTAATTTTCTGTTCCAATGTTACAGCCTTTTAATAATGTGAATAATTTTCTGATAGGTTAATTTCCAGTTTAATTAAAAATTATAAAACGTTTAATTATGCATCTTCTGATAGAAATCAACCGCCGTTCATTCTAAATAACAATACAAGTAAAAAAACAGCTACCGCCGCGCAGTTGGATTTGAACCACCATCCGCTAGATGGGATGAAACAGGCGCAGCGACAAAACTCACTCAACCATTGCGACGCGGCTGTTACTGTCTTTACAGTAGCATTTAAACTAAGCTGATTCCCACGCGTTATATTTTTGGAAATATTATTGATATTTTTCGTTAAACTTTGAAAATTATTGCACGAAAACGTTCTCTGGTGCACATTGTATGTGTCCTGATACTCGGAATATTCTTAAACCACTTTGGGGACATACAAATCGCAATTTTCAAATTTCCCATGTTAAACAGGATGCTTCAGAATTCCCGGGACACACGGTATATTATAAGCGCGGGAAATGTGCGATGTGCGTCTAAATGCTAGATTCACAAGCGCGAAGCCCAGCTGATGTGACGCATTCACCGGCATCTCACTTGAGCTGCCAGCCTTGTATATTGAGATGGCGACGGCCAGAGTATAAGCGAAAGTCAAACGCAAATTATTTAACTACAGAAATATGTAGATCATTTTGTAAAAATTTACACTTAGGTATTGTTGTAAATATAATAATATAATTATTGTTTGTACACATTTACAAACAGTGCGTGTAAAAGTAAGAATGTTTGCTGAATTGGAAACGGGAATTTGTTACAAAAACGTGTACAATTTAATCGAAAATTGGTCTATTTAACAAACCGCGTTTGTAAAGGAATTAGTCATTCAATTTTGCAGTGTTCTATGTCAAATTCACACATGTTTTTACTATTTAACCAACATTTTATGTACAAGTTTATTTTGGTTATTTTGTGAGTTGATGGCAGTATTAATAAAATTCTTCATATACCTATATAAGTTTGCCCACGTTTCGGCCTCGTTTAGGGCATTTATCAAGATTTATTAAAACTGTAAAGTATAAAAAATGACAATTTTAGAAGTGCCATCATCTCACAAAATAACCAAATAAATATCAAGAGATGACACAAAATTTTATAATTAATTTTACGTGCAAACTAAAAAATAAGGTTTACAAATTCCTATTTTCTCAGAGGGTAGATATTGTTTTCACCACATACCAGAATATAGGCTCATTCAAACCCAAGATATTTAATTCTCAAAAATAGTCATTTAATCGGTCAATAATTGCAAAAAAGGCAAGTAACCCTCAGATTTAATAATTTAGACAAAAAAATTAAACTGAAATCAATTAAGGAATTCCAAAATTTTATTATACACAGCGTATTTCTTGAAAAGAATAATACAGAAACAATGTAACACTCTGTATAATGAAAAATATAATTTTAGGATGAAAATAAACTTTTATAAAAACAATTTCATCATATAATTGTATACCTTAAATAAAGTGTGGACAGTAGGATTACATGTGGTTGCCAGACAAAATGTACCTGGATGTAAAAACCATACCTGAAATACTCGATCTAAGAGTTTATACGACCGATTCAGCTTTGAAATATGTTTGCTAACAAGTTGGTTACAGATGGAGATCGCTAAAAAGTTAACTACGATATGCCAACAAAGTGTGGACTAGATCAATTCGAAAATTGTGTGCCTGTGCATACAAAAGACAGATACATATTTTGAAATCAATTTCAATTGATAGATTTTAAAAATTCTTCTTCCCGTTGACTAAGGTATAGGTATGCACTTCTGCACACAGAAAACAGCCGTCGAAGCATTTTACCTATGGGCCGTTCTTGAGGCGCCCAGGGAAATGTGTTACGTAAATGCCGCAGCTTCAAGCTAGTTAAAGGTTTTCCGAAGCATTTGATTTTTAATATTGTAAAGAAATCATAAGATGATTCGCTAAATGAACTCCAAAAGAAATAAGTCAATAAGGGGCATAGCCGTGTGCCCGTGTGCTGTACGTGAGATGATGAGTTATATTGAGGAAGGCGAATTGTGCTTCTCGGGCATCTTTCTGAAATATTTTCGAAGACAGTTTTCAAAGAAATTGTCTTTCGGCACACTCTGCGACCGCGTTTAACTTTTATCGATTTTTCTTCCTTTCGCTTAAATATAAGTTCCTCAGATCAATGTTTGCTTTGTAACTGATAACAATATTTAAAAATATATAGTTTTCTGCATCAGTCACGATATCGGCGACACGATTTTTGGAGATTCTGATGCTTCGCAATTCACCCTTGCTTGTTCTTCAGCTGCGGTAAAATGTAGGGCATTCATTAAGCACAGAGTTTCCTGACTAAGGAGCGACCAAACTTGGTCTTGATACTTGATTTGACTCTGACCGACCAATCTTCAAACAAACCTAAATAGCATCATAGTCATATGTTGAGGTTGTCTTTACTGCATCTCAGCATCAATGATTTCCTCAGAAAATGCAGTTGCAGAATGTCATTGGAACCCACTCGACCTCGCTAGAATTCATTGTACCATCATCGCTTGGCTGACCGTATAAGCTTGATTATCATTTTAGGTTTTCCCTACATTGTTCCGGCCTTAGTGAATCTTTAAAATCATAAAAACATTATGACTGAAAAATATTTTGTTTAGTATCAATAAGACCAAGCTTCGAAAGACTTAAACAAAGACTTTTTTGAATAACCCACTGATATTTGAATATTCACAGTCTAAGGGCCATATAGGATACTGTATAAAGCAGTTCTCATCGCAACATGCCATCTGTGTACCTCTGGGCGATTTCTAGCTTGGGTATACGCAACTCTGGCATGGGGAGGTTTTTCCAATATGCCGGCAAAAAGACTCTCGGGAATGCAGCTTCTAACTCGAACTTACGAAGAACCAGGGCAGCTCTTTACAATGGCTGAAACCACCGTTTTATACAGGACAATAGTGTGGGATTCTTAATTTATTATCTAAACACCTTTAAAAGCCCACAAAAGTTGTTCCTAGTGAATTGTGCTGCACCTAAGATTATTTTCGACTTTACTGGTCAACTTCCTTACTTATTTAAAAAGAAGTACCTATGCATAAACCTTTATTTGATTTGATTCCTTCATAGATTTTACTCCCAGGTTGTCTAAAGTGACTTTTATCTATAAGCTTCATATTTTTGAAATTACTGCATTCTTTCCTCAAATTTTCACATCAGATTTAAAAATTAAATATCTCAGGATTAAATAAAGCTATACCTAGAGGTGACAGCTGGAGGAATAAAAGTGGTAAGTAGGAATAACTATCGCCATCATATAAACCCGAAAATATTATACAGGGCATTAGTAATTACATGACTAAATGATAAAATGTCAAAACCTTGCAACTTTTTTTTATTTAGATACAGGGGGTATCAGAAATAGGGACATTTACGAGAAAATATTTCAAGCAAAAGTTAGTAATTTCGATCTCAGAAAATATTGTCAGTTAGGTACAGCTTGTTTTTTATATTTAATGTTCGAGTTTTTTAAATGGAACACACTGCATATTTTTTGTTTTTAAATTCTGCACTTAATTATAAAATATAAATATAAACTGTGAGGAAGACTATTTTAGAAAATGTTGAAGTTTTTTTTTTTAATTTTCTATATGCACCAGGTACCTACCTAACTACGTGCAGACCTTTGGCTAGAATTCGACATAGTCAAAACAAAAAGCTTTAATAAATTGATACCTTGAGGATCATTTACTAAACAGGTTGTTGAAAATAATGTACTTTCTTTATCTGAATTCAATGAATTATAATTTGCGATTTTTAAATAAGTAGAACCCTACAACCATAGTTTTAGTTTTTTACCTATTGTTTTTCGTATTTATTACAACTTGAAAGAGTGGCATGAAATATTCTTATACGTAAACAAATTTACTTACTTAATTTGCAAGAAATACAATTTCCAGAAAAAAACCGTAGGTATATGGGGAAATTGATAAATAGGTGCTATAGAATTATTAAATCATTGAACTCGCCATTGAATTACAATTATATTTATTACAGCTCCGGAGAGTCGTTTCCAAATTCGGATTAATTTCTGAAGATCTAACCACTAGTCAACAGAGAAAGCGCTACATCCACGGTATTGTTTTTTTTCAGAAAATCCTGTTGTTTTTGTAAAATAAATAATTTTATTTGGTTGTTATGGGTCTTAAAATCGTCAATTCGAACACTTATTTTAACATTATTCAATAGGAACTTTTGTTGCAATAATCCGGTGAAAGACATAACCAGAAGCAATTTGGTGGTACATATTTAAACATAAGTTTAGAATGTGTGTAGGTATAACTGTTTTAGATAAGTATGACGACCTACCTGTAGATATTGCTTTAAAATTTTCCTGTTGTTACATGAAGAACGATGTTTCTTAAGATTGAGGCACAGAAGAGTGACATTTGTATTTAGAAATACAAAACCGAACGTTAAAACTACTGAATGATCAATTTGGAAACTGATAAAAATGTTTCGGGCGATTTTCCCAATACGCAGTTACATACGGCGTAATGTAACAAAAGCACTCACATGTTCTTAAAATCGATTACTTATGCGTGCGCGATTTGTTTTATTTAAACGATACCATCATGTTCAAAAACAACGCACAATGCCTGTCTAGGATAGAATTGCCCGTTCGGTGTTTAAATCTGATATCTGACACTGGTTACGTCCGTGGGTGCGAGCGGGGTCCACAGTTTCGCATCGTCGGTCGCGACTGGCTAGACTAGTTGCGAAAACACACAGCGCATACACAAATTTACAATTTGGATAATGCGTTTCGAGGTCGTATCCTACTTGAAGGCAAATGGCAAATCTTTTTAAAAGTTTAGTACATACGTTATTTGCACTCGCATTCAGCGCGTAACATACTCGTGTGGGTTCGTTATTGTTATCTAATTAATAGTCTCTATCTAGTTACTGCGTGCAAAATAATTTCAGGCGTCTTGCTATTTTATGTTTATTTTATTCATCTGAATAATTTTTGGTAGTATTTTGAGATCTGAACAGTGTACCTGTACCTTCAAGTGCTGCAGAATTTGCAACGAAATAAGTGATTATAACAATGGCCATCAGACATCAGAGTATCAACCGTATGCGCATTATTTATACATAATAGCTCCAAGTTGCCCGATAAGTACATACATATTTATTATTATTATCCATCAGTTGTCAACAAATAAATAATTGTTGTAAGTGACATCGATTCTGGGTGAAAAGGGAATGAAAACGTCAGCACTACCTCCCTTTTGCACGTGTCTGATTTTAAAAACTTTCATTACCTACTTATTGTAGCTAATAGATAAAAAACTTCATGTCAGATGTCACTTACTGTTTACTGAACTAAATACTAAAAGGTGAGTTTTTAGAACACAATTTCAACGATCGTAGGTCGCTTAGGAAGCACGCAAGACAAACTTATTAGAGGATCAACACTACCCGATTTTTAATTACCTAACAAATTTAGGGATACATGTACGTATATTATAGCATACCTCTATAATAAGCTCCATCACGAATAAAAGGATACACCGATACCAATGTGCAGAAACCAAACTCAGTTAGGTGACAGAGGGCGAAACAGCAGTTTTGTCCGCCGTGTATTTTGTTATTTTCAGTTCAATGTCTTGGGTGTGCATTGTGCATCCAGGTCAGAGGCTATATAGACCAGGCTTAACACGGGCTCGAACTGAAATAATTCTGAAGATTGACGACGTCGGAGATTAATTATTATAAAACGGCGAGCTTTTTGTTCCGAAATCACGAAAGTATCGAAAACAAATTATTAAGAGCAGGATTTACGATGCGTTTACTATTATGCAAAACATAGGTATTATTTAGTAAATAATCCCCCGACATATCCCGAAAATTAAAGAACCTATTTTGACGAATGACAGGAGAGCATTGAGAGGAAAATTTAGTCCTGTATTCGACATAACATCGGAACAAAATTTGTATTTAGTAATACTCGTGTTACAATCATAGGTATATATACGAGTAGGAAAAGAGCGAGTACAGATAGCCGATTAGCTCAGTGGGTTGGAGCGCGGATTGCGGGGACCCGGGTCCGAGTCCCGCTCGGTTGAATATTTACAGCGTTTAACATTTCAGAAGTGGGATAGGCAACCCGCGTGCTAGGAGAGCACAAGAGGTGCGTTGTGCGTAGCAGGTTCTCGTCGCGTAGTAGCCAGTGGCTGGGGTGGCCGAGGACGGCTAGCTTGTCAGGACGGGCCGAACTGTTACAATCATAGGTATGCATATATAGACGAGTAGGAAGAGAGCGAGTAGGTCGCCAATTAGCTCAGTGGGTTGGAGCGCGGGTTAGGATTGCGGATACCCGGGTTCGATTCCCGGTCGGCGGCATTTTTACGGCGTTTAACACCGTAATTTTATTGCGAATGGTTAACTTGCGTGGACATTTTCTATCAACGAATACATGTATATGTGTTTCTTAATAAATCACTCCAATTTTATTCTCGGGTCCCAGGCAGCACCTTCAACTAAACTCACCAAAAAACCACAACAAAATCTGTTCAGTATTTTCAAAGAACAAGCTCAACTAACTTAGCAATGTAAATTATTTATTATGACAATAAATTATGCAGATGGTTTGGCAGGAATTTGGGAGAGATATCTAAGCTCAAATCGTTTCTAAATGTTAAAAAGAAAAGAACAATTTAAATGGGCATCGTTTCGAATAAAATGAGCATTAGATTTGATATTCTGGCATTAAAATTTGGTACCTTTACTTGTGTCAGGTGGAGGTCAGCTCAGGTAAGACTTCTCTTATAATGGTTTATCCTTTATCAGAAGGCATCTCAACACACGGTCCACGTGAGAGCTATTAAAATTTAGATGCACATATGCCGGTTAATATGCAAAATAAGTATTCGTTTTAATGCTTAGAGTACTTATAATAGTGTGCGCTTAAGAGCCCGACACACCAATTTACTAAGAATTAGGGGGTTCAGGGGTTCGGACCTAGAGCGGACGGCAAAAACTATCTGAATAAGCAGGGAACTAGTTGGCCAAACTAACACTGAGAATGAACTTTGTTGCGCGCACGGGATCGATTGACAGCTGAGCGACTTTGATCAGTAGCCGAACGATAGGCGAGAGCACTAGCTACGACGAAAAACTTCGAATGCAAGGGTACCGCCGCGCCGCTTACTAATAATTTTTTTGTTTTTCGGTCGAAATTGAAAATTTTGTGTGTTCTTACAAGCCAGAGGTTCAGTCTACTATTGCTATTAACCAGATTCTGAGATTTTCTTTTCAGACAAATTTTATTCGGTTCTATAAAAAGCAGTTTTTCGCCCACATATAACATGCTCCTTCGTTTATTGTTTTCATATTTTTTAACAAACTTCAAAATAGCAATTAATAGTAGATTTGTATGTTAAGAACTGTTTGCAAACAAAAACAACTTTATATCATTTATACTTTTTGAAATATTTACAAACAGGCGAACGTCTACCGTGCTCCCAAAATTCCTGTGTGTGTCAGGCTCTTAAATCCTACCCAAAGAGAAGCTCGGTATTTTTCTATTTCAGAGGTCATAGAGCATTTCGCGTCGCATTTTCCGTAGCGTCTGGAGCAAAAAGTTGTAGATTTTTTACGGCATAGACTTTTTCATCTGGTGGCTTTATGAATTATTTTGAACCATAATAAATTTGTAGATATCAAGCTGCAGCTCTGAATGTTATGGGTTACTTCCTCATAAAATCGACAATCAAATAAATTACCATTGTTTTTCTTTTCTTCTCTTGTATAAAGAAATTTCTCTCTTTTCTCCCAAAGGACTTGTACCTTGACGCAGTTCTAGTAATACTGGGACGGGTGGGATGGCTTGCGCGCTTCAATGATATAAAGAGCCGAACCATAGGTTTAACCATATTGGAGGGGTTTTTATTTGAGAAGCCAGACTAAATCAAGTCCCTGGAAGGGGGCAGCAGCTCTTTCAGTAATCATAGTGGCAGAGATCGTGAGGGTTGGTATGGCACTGTGATACATACTACTGCGATGTGGAAGGCAACGGGAAACCACCACATTATTTTATCCCTAGTACAGCGTACTTTAATTTATGATGATGGCACCTTCTGGAGTAAAATATTCCGGAGGTAAAATAGTCCCACATTCGGATCTCCGGGCGGGGACTGCTTCGGGGGGAGTCATCAGAAATGATAAGTGTAACATCTCACGAGTCGGAGCGTGGAATGTTAGAAGCATGAAACAAGTAGGGAAGTTAGAGAATTTGAAAATTGAGATGGATAGGTTAGCATTAGACGTAGTAGGTATCAGTGAAGTGCGATGGCCAGAAGCTGGAGACTTCTGGAGCGGAGATTTTAGAGTAATACACACAGGATCTGTAGGAGGAAATTCGGGAGTAGGAATTGTTATGCGGAAAAAAGTAGGACAGAGTGTAGAAAATTTCTTACAGCAAAGTGACAGGGTAGTTATGGTTAGGTTAGATTCGAAACCTGTAAAAACAGTAATAATACAGGTATATATGCCCACTTCTAACTACAGTGATGAGGCCGTAGAGGCAGTTTATAGTGATATTGAATATGTGCTAGATTTTGTGAGAGGGCACGAAAATTTAATAATTACAGGAGATTTCAATGCAGTCGTAGGCACAGGGCGAGAGGGCGGAATAGTTGGCCCCTTTGGATTAGGCAATAGGAACGATAGGGGAGTTAGACTGATAGAGTTCTGCGATAAACATAACTTAACGGTCGCGAACACTCTATTTCACCATCATGTTAGGAGATGCTATACGTGGAAGATGCCAGGAGACTTAGGGAGATATCAAATAGATTACATTCTCGTTAGGCAAAGATTTAGAAATCAAGTTAGGGATTGTAGAAGTTATCCAGGAGCAGATATAGATAGTGATCACAACATAGTCGTTATGAAAGCCAATCTTAAATTTAAGATTTTGAAAAAATGAAGCGGAAGAAGGTATCTTGACCCAGAGAAACTAAAAGATGATGATATGGGGAATAAGTGCGAGAAAAAGACAAACGAAGCACTAAAGGGCACGGGTGGAAATATTGTTAGGGACATAGAGGCAGAATGGAATTGCATTAAAAATAGTTTAGTTTCCTCAGCTAGGGATATTTTGGGTCATAAACAGAATGAAAGTAGGAAACCCTGGATAACAAAACATATTGTGAGTCTAATAGAGGAAAGGCGAAAATATAAAAATAGGTTAGATGAAACAGGGAAACAAAGATATAAGGCGATCAAGTGGGAAATTATTCGGGAATGTAGGAAAGCGAAAGAGCAATGGATCGATAATAAATGCAAAGAAGTGGAAGATAAATTCGAAGTAGGAAAGACTGATGAAGCATATAAAATAATTAGGAGAAATTTTAGAGAAATTGGATCTAGTACCAAAAACATTAGAAATGAGGCAGGAGATATCCTAAACGGAAGTGGGGAGAAGGCAGATAGGTGGAAAGAATATTTAGGAAACTTATATGCGGGACAGGAAGTGCAAGATATATTAGAAAGCGAAAGCAGTGTAGAGGGGGATAACCTAGGGAGTCCTATAATGAGAGAAGAGTTTGAGATAGCACTAAAAAGTTTAAGGAATAATAAAGCACCAGGTATAGATGGCTTGCAGGCAGAAATCTTAAAGTGCGCAGGTCAAGAGGTAATAGATCGTTTATTTAAACTAGTTAGTCGCATATACCTGACAGGCGAGATTCCAGAAGATTACAAACGGAACATCATAGTAGCTTTGCCAAAAAGAAAAGGCGCGGATAGATGCGAAAATTTTAGAACTATCAGTTTAACTTCCCATGCGTCAAAAATTTTAACTAGAATTGTGCAAAGAAGGATGGAGAAAAAGGCGGAAGAAATATTAGGAGAAGATCAGTTCGGATTTAGACGAAATAGAGGAACGCGCGAGGCCATTCTAGCTCTACGAGTAATTATAGAAAAAAACGATAGAAAAGAGAAAGAGCGTCTATATAGGATTTGTAGATTTAGAAAAAGCCTTCGACAACGTAAAATGGGGGAAGATGTTCGAAGTGCTGAGAAAGGTAGGGATGAAATACAGGGACAGAAGAATAATACATAATCTCTACAAAGAGCAAAAGGCAGTTATAGAATGTGAGCAGGAACAAAGGGAAGTAGATATCCGGAAGGGAGTGAGACAGGGATGTGCATTGTTACCTCTAGTTTTCAACTTATATATCGAAGATGCGATTAATATTGTTAAGGAAAGAACAGCCTCAGGGATCAATGTACAGGGCCAAACTATTAACATGCTCAGATTTGCGGATGATATAGCAGTGTTAGCATCTAGCAAAGAAGAATTAGGAGCGGCTTTGAATGAAATGGAAGCAGTTTTGACACAGGGCTTCGGCATGAAAATCAATAAAAAGAAAACTAAAATTTTGGTATGTAGGGGATGTGAAAATAGAACTAAAATGGAAGCACAAATTGGAAATGAGAAGATAGAGGAGGTCGCGGATTTCTGCTACTTAGGAAGTAAAATAACTCAAGACGATAGGAGCACTAAAGATATAAAACAAAGAATGGCGCAGGGCCGAGTTGCGTTTAACAGAAAGAAACAACTGTTATGCTCGAGAACGGTTAATATAGAGACTAGGAAGAGACTCTTAACGTCGTATGTATGGAGTACGGCATTATACGGGTGCGAAACTTGGACAATAGGAGAAGCGGATAGAAAAAGAGTAGAAGCGTTTGAAATGTGGTGCTACAGACGCATGATGAAGATACCGTGGATAGATAAGGTTAGCAATAGGGAAGTATTAGAAAGAGTTGGGGAAAAGCGAAAGGTATGGAAAACAATAAAGAGTAGGAGAGATAGGATGGTAGGACACCTTCTAAGACACGAAGGAATAGTTCGTGACATACTAGAGTCAGAGATAGGAATAAAAAGAGGTAGGGGTAGGCCTAGATTAGACTACTGCTCTCAAATAGTTAGGGATGTAGGATGTTCTACTTTTAGGGAAATGCGTAGGTTAGCTCAGGATAGAAAAGAATGGAGGTACGCGTCCAACCAGTCTTCGGACTGAGAACCTTATGATGATGATCTCCGTAGAGATCCAACACACCACTCTTACACTCTTTCTCAGCTTCTTCAACAAAAACTTTGCTAAGCTTGGTTAGAGGGAGATCTCTTCCATCATAGCGGCTGCAGAACTCTGCCAATCTTCTTTCTAAATATCAATCTGTTTTACTGATCAATTCTTCCATTCATTCAGGATGATAAACTTCTTGTTTGGTTGATTTAACAGCACATTCTAAATTCTGCATCTCTGTGGAGAAACTCAGTATTGATGGCATATCTTCCCCAATTGCTGGCATTCTTTTCGTAACTTAAACCAAGCTCTTGATGTGTGCTGTAGTCCTGTAGTTCGGCCTAAACGTCTTCGAAGTGTGTTGGCAATTTGCTCATAAATTTCTGGTTTTGAAAGCAAAGGATACACCAGTTCTTTTGCTTCACCCCGTAGACAGTGTCTCAGTCGATCCATATTCTCGGCTTTGCTGAATTTGCGTAACTTCGTACTGTCGTGAGCAAAAAAAAAATTATTTTTATTTTTGCTAAAATCTAGTTGTGTACATCTAATTTTTTAATTTTTGTGACATTGTCAGTTAGTTGTCATATTCATACAAATAGAGACAGATTTACATTAGAAAAAAATAGTTGTCCTATTTTTTTTTGCTCACGACAGTACTACTACTGCTACTGCTAGTTGTGCACGAAAGTACGTAGAGATCCAAGGATGTTCCAAGCCCAACGATGTGTTTGGGATAGCATCTAGTATGAGATCTCGTAGTACACAAAATCTGGATTTAGTTCTATAATTCAATGCCTGGCGGGGTATTTGCCCGAGCAGTAGTTGTTCGGACGGTCCAGTACCACTAATGCATAGTTATGTAATATAATTGTACGCTTCTTTCGTATTGAATGTTGCTTAAATTGTGCACCGAATAAAATGGTTAACATCTTGAACAAAAATACTTTTAATATTGATACCTATTAATGTATTTCATGATTACCTACTTAGATTTAACATAAGTACCTAACTAAACATATTAAATAAATACATTTCTGACTTGTTGCAAATTTTTCTGTGTATCTTAAAAACGCTGCAACTTATCGATTTGTGATAAGAGGGACTTTTTCAAACAAAATTAGATGCTCTTCCATATTTTTGAATAAAAATTGAAAATTTGGTTAATGTCTTCAATAAAAATACTCATAGGTACCGTTCCATCTACGCCACTGGAAACATTGAACGATAGATTTCAATGTCGATCTAACTGTACTCAAGTAATGAATCTTTTGCCGCAATATCAGTATTTTAATTCAAACAGTTATTTTATATTCCGGAAAAGTTAAAGGAAAATGTGTGTTTCAACACCCTGTATCTCACAAATGAGGCATTCTAAGACCTGTTTTTATAGGAATTTTTTTCTTGAGAAAAGGCCTTCTATCAACTGCTAAAATCCTGCTACAAAAACTGACTCACCCAGTATATTATTTTGGAAGTTGTTTATTACTTTATTTTGGATTTACAAGTAATTTATAAATAAATTTATAAATAAATTACTTACCTATATGATAATAAATTCAAAAGTTAGAACCAATATTGTCAGAATTTAATTTAAGCATGGATGGCAGGATATTCAAGAAATTCCGTGTTTCCCACTATAAATATCCATCAGGCACATGCATTATTATCATAAACTTATCTTCGCACTTGAACTCGTATAATTTTTAGCAAATTCAATACTTATCTTCAGTGTCAATGTCATGAATACGCAGTTTATCTAAAATAAGAAGAAAACTAGAAATAGGTGGCGCTTAGTTGTTACTGGTGTTATTTCGGAAAATTTTCATTCAAATAATTTAAAATGAGAGGGTGAGTCAGAAATCTGAATACAAACGAATGAGGGATTCTGATTCTTGTTTTAGATTTTCGGTACCTAACAAAGAAATGTGAAAATTGAAATTGCGAAATTCAAAATTCGATTCCCGTCATTCAGTTCAGCTAATTTTTCTGTATTAATTTCTTAAGCTCTTACGGGGGCTCCTATATCTACCGCCACAGAAACAGCACAATTCAGACGTTCCACTGTTAGCAAACTACAAGAACATTTATTAACATTTTATTTTGAAACTTGGACACTCTAGGTATAGATACATAGACATGACATATTTGTATCCCGGATTATATTTTTTTTGCAAAAAATATGAAGTGCTTTTTTCTATCAAACATTAGTGTTTTTTGACTGCTGGTAGCAGACTAAGGCCTCTTGCACATGATACGGATTTTGTCCGGCACGGTTTTATTGTTTTTCCCGCACGTTCCAATGGACTATACGACTGCAAACGTCGCCGTGTCCGGCTGCCGTGTGCGGCAACGGTTGTCGATCGGTGAACACAGTCGCCGTGCCGTGTAGAAAGAGACGGAAGTTCCAATGAACAATAGGAACATTGGTGTCTTGAAGACGACACGGCTTCATTATTTGAGCCGGACCGGCAGAGGTATTAAGGAAAATTATTGTAGATAATAAATTTAACTCGGCTATCAGTAGCGCAGATTTAGAGACACGATCAACGTGAATGTCGATGCAGAATTACTTAAATTACTTAAACAACTTTATTTGGGGGAAGTCTTGTGCTGTGGGATAAATTTATTGAAGAATATCAGAACAAAAATTTGACGTTCGCAGCTTAGGCAGAAAACAAAGAATGTACCTAATACATTCTTTCGTATCTAAGTACATCTTCGACGAAGGTAGCGTAAATACAGTAATTAAAGTTGGCAATGGAAACACGGCTGTCTATACTTGGGCCGCCCAACAGACGGAGTTATCACCCTGCAAGAACGTGCTCTAGCGGGGCCAATAGTAATTTATGACGACCGAGTTGGAGTGATGCGACTTCGTTGGGTCTAAAGAAAGCGCATCACTGCGGTTCGGTTGTCCTAAATTGATAGTGGTCCCGCCTAGAGCAGGTTCTTGCAGGGTGATCACTCCGTCTGTTGGGCGGCCCAAGTATAATAACTAAGAGCACATGGGGATGCAGCCAGAGGCACCGACTACGGGGGGGCAGTGGGGCTCGTGCCCCCCCAGGAGAACATCAGGGGAGGCACTGCCCCCCCTGGAAAATTTATCCAGTTCCATCACACAATATTAACTTTGATTCAATAATATGGATGTTTGCAATATTTTAGAAAACGTCTACAATACAGAAATGTTGCCTGAAATTGTCAAATTTATTGCGACATGTACGGCTGAAAGGTCATTTTCAAGCTTAAGATGTTTGAAATCCCACTTAAGGTCAACCATGTGTCAGGAAAGGTTAAATAGTGTTTCAATTTTGAACATTCGTGGAGATTTAGCATTCAAATTAAATATTTATGACGTAGCAAATGATTTTTTTGCAAAGCCAAAGTTCGTCAAAATACGTTTTCCATGAATTGAAACATAATTCGTTTACCTTTCCTGATTTGTTGTATTAGACATTAATTGAAAATTCGTTTAATTTGAAATTTTATTATTTTTCTGTATAAATTTCTGTTTCTTTTCTGAGCGAACAAAATGTTACGTACTATTATTATTATTATTATTGCTATTAAGGATTAAGGTTATTGATGTTATTATCAACATTACGATTTCGTGCCCCCCCTGGAAATACCAAAAGTCGGCGTCTCTGGATGCAGCCAAAGGATTGAGGAAATGAAACTCCCCTTATCACTTATTCAAGCTTTAATTGTTTAATTTTTCCTAGCTGACTTTTGCATTGTTTATATTTGCTACAATTTTCTGAGGAATGATTTAAATAAATCCGAAATCTTGATAAAGGCCTTAGGCCTCTTGCACACGATACGATTTTTCTGTTTCCGGAGAAGTAAACAGGGACGTATTTTATTCAGTCAGTACTCGCTGCATCTGTGTGCTGTAAAGTAGTGTCATGGATTGAAAGAAAAAGTTTTGTATTTAAGTAAATAACTAAGAGCACACGGGGATGCAGTCAAAGGATTGAGGAAATGAAACTCCCTTTATCACTTATTCAAGCTTTCGGATTTGTTTAAATCCTTCCTCAGGAAATCTAGCAAATATAAACAATGCAAAAGTCAGCTAAGAAAAATTAAAAAATGAAAGCTTGAATAAGTGATAAAGTGAGTTTATTTACTGTATTTACGCTTGGTACATTCGTCGAAGATGTAGATACGCAAGAATGTATTAGGTACATCCTTTGTTTTCTGCCCAAGCTGCGAACGTCTAATTTTTGTTCTTTCTGATATCTATTCCTCAATGGATTTATCCCACAGCACAAGACTTGCCCCAAATAAAGTTATTAGTAATTCTGCATCGACATTCACGTTGCTCGTCTCTGAATCTGCGCTACTCATACCTGAGTTAAATTTATTATCTACAATTTTCCTTAATACCTCTGCCGGTCCGGCACAAATAACGTATCCGTGTCGTCTGCAAGACACCATATGCTCCTATTGTTCGTTGGAACTTCCGTCTCTTTCTACACGGCACGGCGACCGTGTTCACCGATCGACAACCGTTGCCGCACACGGCAGCCGGACACGGCGACGGTTGCAGTCGTATAGTCTGCAAGCTTGTATTTAAGCCAATGCACCATTGGAACGTACGGAAAAAGCAATAAAACCGTGCCGGACAAAATCCGTATCATGTGCAAGAGGCCTAACGGTTTTGTTTTGGAGGAAAAGAAATGTTGCAAAACTTCTTTCAATAAAAATTGAAATCTATGCAAACGCATGTTTTAACTCATATTTTATCGCCGTGCGCTGCTCATCTCTGGCGTATTTTCTAGAAACAAGTTTTATGAGTGGAGCAGCTTCTGATGCAAGTAATGTTTATACCGTATGTTATATAAATTGATTCAATTTCGAGGGCCACCTTTGGGATTTCGCTTACTTGAAAAGACAGCGGAAAGGTTTAAATTTGGTACATATTAATTTATGAGATAATAAATAGTATTGGCTAAAGCAGGCAACTTAGAAAAAAATTAATAATACAGTGTCCCGTGAAGAATCTGCCAAACTCTAGCGATACGTTCTTTTGGTAGTGTTGAGCAAAAAAATATGTACATCAAAAAGATGCTATTTTGAAAAGTTATTGAGTTACCTATGTCTTGTTGAAGAAAAGTTTCATAAAACAATACTTTTAATTTTAAAACGGACCAATTTGAAGAAGGACAATGAAATAAGTAATCTTCAAAATAGCTCAATTTCAAAAACTTTTTAAAACGACGACGACAACAACAACGACAACAACAACGACAACAACGACAACAACAACGACAACGACAACAACAACGACAACGACAACGACGACAACGACGACAACAACGACGACAACGACAACGACAACGACAACAACGACATTAGTCTTTATTGCTGAATGCATACGTAAGCATAAATGCAGTTAATCGCATTTTTTATGCTTCAGAATTATGACAGATTTCAGCTGTAGCACCGAAAATAACCAGAAGCAATTGAAGCACTCTGCGATGGAAATGCAGTGATGCTCCGTCTTGTAGATAATAATAATAACGCCATAGTATACCGTGTGACGACAGTGTACGGCTAATCACGTTAGATATCTTTAACGTTAGAAATATTTTATTTAACCTAACAACATATTGAAAAGCGCTATGTATATTCCAGAGGGCAACGTGGCAAATACTACGCCTCAAGCATCCTATTATTACCCTAGGTTTAATCCTAGGTTAGTAACTTTCTTGGGCTGAGATGTCTGGTAATTACCACGCCCATTTGGGATTTTTTCTGGCAACTCTTGTAATCGTATAATATAAGGTATTTTTTTGGGAACGACATTTTTTCTATTAATGATTAAAAAAGAACTATTTCGTTTCATATTCATTCCAAATACCTTAAGCACATAATACACTCTTCAATTTTACAAACTTTAATAAACATTACGGCGACATCTAGTTAGCAGTAGAAATATTATATTTTGCGAACTTGTGAACAATAAAAACCGAAACGTGGAATAAATTAAAAACCTAGACCATTCAATGGTCTATTACTAACCTTTACTAACCTTTCAATGTGTGAAAGAATCAGAAAACTGCATAAAATTTTCACCGAATGAAAAAATGATTTCGAATTCACTAATACGCAAAATTCCAAAATATGGTACAAAAATATAGGCGTACCTAGATGAAAATTATGATATAAGTTTTGAACAAATATTGCATGTTATGAATGTTTATGGAAAACCGCAGACCAACTGGTTTCGTCCTTCTGGGACTCATCAGTACGGTGCTTTCCCCTACATACTCAAACCATGCAATTTAACTTGCTATATATGCTGCCGCGCTCTGGACAGATATCAGCAAGTGACAACTACTTTGAGTAATTATCTGGTATTAACTAGTGGTACTGTTAAATTGCATGGTTTGAGTGTGTAGGGGAAAGCACTGTACTGATGAGTCCCAGAAGGACGAAACCAGTTGGTCTGCGGTTTTCCATACACATTCAAAACATGCAATATTTGAACAAAGACCTGCTTAAAAGCACGTACGTACATGGAGACAAATTAGGATTGTTTCAAAGGCACCTTAGGTGGGGTAGCAGTCTGAAACGTCTCGTAGTACAAAAAATCTGGATGTAGTTCTATAATTCAATGCCTGGCGGGGTATTTGCCCGAGGAGTAGTTATTCGAACGGCCCAGTACCACTAATTAATACCAGATAATTACTCAAAGTAGTTGTCACTTGCTGATCTCTGTCCAGAGCGCGGCAGCATATATACGAGCAAGTTAAATTGCGTGGTTTTAGTGTGTAGGGGAAAGCACCGTACTGATGAGTCCCAGAAGGACGGAACCAGTTGTTCTGCGGTTTTCCATACACATTCAAAACATGCAATATTTGAACATAGACCTGCTTAAAAGCACGTACGTACATGGAGACAAATTAGGATTGTTTCGAAGCCACCGTAGGTGGGGCAGCAGTCTGAAACGTCTCGTAGTACAAAAAATCTGGATTTAGTTCTATAATTCAATGCCTGGCGGGGTATTTGCCCGAGGAGTAGTTGTTCGAACGGTCCAGTACCACTAATTAAGTTTTGAAACCAAATCTGAATATAACAGCCAATACCTAATTATTATTTGAAAGCTTCTGTATTGAATAACATCTTGTACCTATACATAATATATTGTAATAAAGTTTTTGAATGTTTAGCGTATTTTGCAGTTTCTGGTATATTTCGCAAAATCTGGTAATTTCATAATGATTTTCACGATCTGGCAACACTGGTGGTTGCTGTGTGAAATCAAAATGCTACTAAATTTTTATGGCGTTTGATGATAACAACAAATCATGATTGACTGCAAAAATGTACTAGATATTTTCAAAATGTATTTTTCGATACTTTGGTTTTTAGTAGTTATATGGCCTTCAACAATATAGCAACAACCATTCATCCGGGAGGCATAATAACATCCTGTACAGACCTACAGCAACGGGCGAGGGACTTGTAAACAAGTGGGACTTACATATCAACAGTAAAAGTGAAAATGTCCAGGCGTTGATGGAGATGACCTTTTGGATCAGACACCGATTTTTTGTACATAAGAAAAAAGCTGAATCACTAGAACAAAACAAACCCACCGCAGCAAGACGCGAACCCCTAGACTCGCACCTTCGTTGTGGAGAATCTACCACTAAGCCATACGAAGGTGTTGCCGATCGGATTTAACTAAATAGTATTTAAGCACTCGCTTTCTTGATATTATGCTCCTATGCTGTAGGTCTGTACAGGATGTTAATATGCCTGCGGGAGTATCTTCAAAGTTGGATTATGAGGTTGTAGTAAGGACCATTGCACTGTCATCTAACACCTAGTATGGAAATCTTGAACCAGAATGAAATTTGTACATTGAGTCAATAACACTCTCGTTCATAAATTCAATGAACACGAGTTCATCAATACAATTAAAACTTTCATCGAGGCAAAGAACATTTTGCATCAATTTGATGAGTATACGCTTCATTATGCCAATGAACATGCGTTCGTTTTATTAAAGAATGAAGTCATTAGTCTATGAAGAGTATTTCTTTGGCATAAGGAATTATTTCATTGGGCCGATGAAAAAAATCAATGACCATCTCGTGTCCAATGTGCGCACATTTATGTCTTCTGAACTTAGTTACTTTTATGAAAGAACTAATTAATTGTTTTACTCTGAGAACATTAACTCTATTTTAGTTCATCTTGCTACATACTGTGAACTTAGCAAGAACTTAGTTCTCTCCTAATGACCTAAGTTCTTTTGTGATCAACTTAGTTATTTTGTATAGAATTGAGTTATTTTTTAACCGACTTCAAAAAAGGAGGTGGTTCTCAATTCGACTGTATTTTTTTATGTGTTTTATCTCAGAACTTTTTTCTAGGTGAACCGATTTTGATGATTATTTTTTTATTTGAAAGCTGGTGCTTCTCATGTGGTCCCATATAAATTTGATCAAGATCTGACCAGTAGTTTTTGAGTTATCCTTAATAATGCGAATTTAATTGACTTCGACTACATTGATGATGTTCTCATTGTATATTGACGTCGGTTTTCTATTTTGTAGGACAAAAATATTATATAATAAATGTTTATTACTCTGGTAGGGAACTTGGATCTTCCATGAATCTTTATTTCCGTGGTATTTATAATCTAGCACAACCAGTAGGTTGCAGTTACTCTACGGGAATCTTGGGTATACAATAAATATAATTTTACTATTGATATCGGCTATCGTTAGGTTCTTATACCATTGAATGCAGTGACGGATGTTGATTTTGTGTAGCCCCAGAATTCGCATTGAATCTTGTTTTTGCTTAATATTAGGTTTCCTTATGAAGCACTGCTGTGTAATACGTAGGTACCTACATACTATAAATATATTTTTATTTGTTTCGTTATTTGAATAATATTTTGTTTGTCTGTTACCTTTGCTACTTACTTATTTACGCATACCTTTTTGAGGGATGGTTCACTAGAATGAACAAAGCAGAAAATCGCAGTGTTTTACTTTGTAAATAAACAAACAAAAACATAACAAAAATTAGAATGGAAATAAAAAAACTGGGTGCGTGCGGTATCCACGCGCGATAGAAGTGAAACTTCAACGTTATTAGAGGAATGAAAAATGTGTAGGGTAAACGGATGATTGGAGTGTATGCATTTGAGTTTCAAATATATCTTTATCTACCAACTTCCATGTCTTCACTCAAATCTATGTAAGGTTTGATGTTCTCTGAAAACAAGAAAAAAACAAGAAACAAAAAGAAACAAAAAAAAAACAATAAATCTTGACAGCTCCCGAAGGGGGACGAAACGTCGATATTATTATACCTATAGTTATACAGTTATTTATTTACTACATGCCTGAAATTCACAAAATTTAAAAAATTAAAATTTGAACTGGCACAAATTAAACAAGACTATTTTAAACGTTTATTCTAATTTTCCTAACACTGGAATATACTCATTAATTTACTGACTACCAATCGCACTTCGAATACACAAAAAATCGATAATAAATATTGTCCGTATCAAAATAATAATTTTGAAAGAATAAATCGAATTTTAATGCTTCTAACCAAGCGCTTTGTGGTGTCACGAGAACTGAAACGCTGTGTCCTCGCCTTACTGATGCTTGCCTGAGAGAAACAGCGCAAAGAATGAGACAGAGCGTGGCTAAAGAGTGGGGCGTTCAATATTCCTTTTCTCCTCTGCCCGTCTTCTCAGACTGCTTCCCTCCATTCGTTTCACCTTTCGTGACGCTCGCATTTGCCAAGACAGGATATTACTCTACCGAGACAAAAGAAGTTTCACTTCAAAAATAATCTCAGGCACACTATAAATAAAAATTCAGGTACGCATCTATGGCAATTCTGTTACCAGTGATCGGCACCTGAATTTTCATTTTATCTGTAAATTTCCTATAATCCCTCAATGTTAACGAGTAAAATTACAGCAAATTCGCTGAAAATTCCTTTGTAAATATACATTAAATGTAACTGATTATTACTTGAGAAATTCACATTAATGATGTACCTAATTTCACACCGTAATATTCAAGATCAAATGAATTATCATCATAGTATTAAAAGCGAACTGGCACAACACTTGAAATACGTGTGGGGATATAGGTCGCTCGGTCTCATTTCAACTGGCGGAGATCGTATGGGTGAGGTCGTGCACTCGATCAGGTGTTTCTTTAACGCAAATAAGAAAATTGCATCGGCATCATTTCGATGGACGCTTGGATCTGCTGGGCGTTGTTCGCAGTCGTAGTTCAACGTCGCACCCGTAGGTAGAATGGTGTTTTGCCGCATTAAATTACACGCAATTAATTATTTAGGAATATTCTATGGGAATATTCTGTGGTGCACCTGGGATGCACCTACGTTTTAACCAGGTATAGGTAATTACTTCACCGATTCACCACTACGTCAAAGTCGTGGAGCGTAGCCCACGAGTTCATCTAGTCAGTATTAATTATCCTGCGGGTATGAACCTATGAACTTTACTCAGTAATCTTCAGGCTTAGGTATATTAAATTTCATTTCTTATTTCCAGGCTTTAATTAATTTTCCCAAAAATATTACCTTTAACAAAATAACAAGCCGCTAATATTTTTATACATTTATTAAGAAAATAGAAATTCCTACACATTACAAAGTTAATTAGAAATTAAAGTTGGTTCCTTTCAATTATAACATTATCACATTAGAAATATACGAGGTGGTATTTCATTTAAAGCTCCCACCTATTAGTACCGTTATTTTTGTAATTACAAAAGTTTCCGTTTTGTTTTTTAAGTTTTCAATAATTATTGTTTAAAGAAAAACAACTGAAAATGAAATTTGCAAAGTAGGTATGATGAATGATACCTTTAAACAAAATTTTTCAAAAAGTACCAAAGTTTGATGCGGTTTACCACTGTAATCAGACTAAAATTTTCTGTCAGATGAGGTTTTAATATTCAGAATGTCCCATTTAAAATGTTCCGAGTTATGTCTGTAATTTGACAATAAATATTACTGATGCAGGATAAAAATGTTACACTAGTACTTACCGCAGCATTAGCAATGGTTCCACAGATGCAGTTCTACAAAACGTCTAACGTATTTTAGGTTTTTACTGCAATAAAAACCCAGCAAAAATGGCAAAATGTGAGGCGGGAATGCAGACTAACTTTCATGTTTCATCAAGATACAACTGCGTCGACCAAAACAGGAGGGATGCTATAAAAATTCACTTGCCGATGGAGATATTTTTCAGCAATGAAAGTAAAATATTCATTGGTTCTTGTAAATTTCAAGCGTGAAATATATTTTCACAAGTAAAAATAAATAAACCATTAAAATTTCGTGGTAAAATTACAATGTTACTGCCAATGTACTGCAACATGTCAATATTAAATGTGAATATTACATAAACTGATAATATTTACAGAAAACTGAACTTTTACCATCATTGTGACTGAAAATGTTCGTAGTAAAATTCTTAATTACTCAGTAATTTTACTAACATTTTTATCTGTGTAGGTATGGGCAAGTCGGGTAAATACGGCCACTTAAAGTAATTATTTTAGAAAGGCAAAAACACAAGGAAATATAAATATGTTTTTATTTCAAATCAAAGTTTATGGGTTTTTAATATAGGAAAAATAAAAAAGAAAACAAATCTTATCGTTAATAAGTGAAATAAAAACTCAAATCCAAACATTTGCAAAGTCGGTATTACTGCAGAAAAGGAATCCTCAGGAGTTGAAAATTAATCTTCCTGAGTATGCTGATGTTGTCAGCCAAACACGTGTCGAGTTTAATTACTGTGGCACTGTCTTTTGGCGGGTGGGGTTAATTTATTAAGAATTCATAGTGAATTTACGTCAAAGTTCTCGATCCAACCATCACTGTGTCACGAAGGCATTGACTGTGTGTACGTTCCTCTAGGACCTATAGAGTCTAGGTCACTTTGTTGGGGGTGTCGGTAAAAATAATACAACATTTCTTTGGAACTCTTCTAATTTTGGAATTTTGGTTGATGTAGGAGAACCAGAGTTGCGGGTAATGCCGGCCAATGTGGTCGGTATTTCCCCTATTGCACCCATGAATCAAATTCTAACTTATTCAAGTTATGACTTATATTTTTCATTTGATTAAAACGCATAATTATTAATCATGCTAATAAGCTTTATTGATGTAAAGTACAGCATAAAAAGTGGAATTGTTTTTGAGCTTATCTTAGTTTTCGCCCAGTAAAACTTATAACGCAATTCAATATTTGACACTTTGATTGATATTACAGACATCTCAAGATGTAGCACCTTAACTAGCGGTGGAATATTATCATCTCCTATTCTAAAGACGGCTGGAGAAACAAAATGCAGAAATCTGTTCCATTATTCTGAATACTACAGTGGCCGAAATTTCCTTCTGACCGGTAATACCCAACTTGCCCCTACCTACTGGAAAAAAATCACATTCACATTTGAAACAAAAATCACGTTCCCGTTTAAAAATCACAATAAATTCTACATTATACAGGGTGGCCCGAAATTAGCGTGCAATATTTTACCAGCGTGTTCTGTAGTCAAAAATAAGACAAAAAGCTCCTATAAGCGTACACCGAAATATGCTTCGCAAAGGAGCTAGAGCTTTTTAAAAGAGAAGGCCTGAAGACGTTTCCTTCTAAATATCTCCGAAACAAGTCCAGTTAAAATTATGAAATTTTATGGAATGTGTAAGTACCAAATTCTAAATCTTTTGCTGTAAACATAATTTTTAAAATTTAACAGGGGCGTCTCAAATCTGGGGGTGGTGGAGGTAAGATTTACCCCAACTTTTTTTACAACATGTCGTTTTCAATTTTTCCATAAAAATTTGAAACTTCAGAGTTTTTTGCAAAAAAAATGTGCTCTTGTCTCGTTTTGATAGGAGGCACCGTTATCGAGCACAATCGGTTTCAAAATTTCGCTGCATGCCCAAAAAATTCCTACAGGAAGTGGAAAACTTCATTTGTATACTTAAACGAGATAGAAACACATTTTTTTTGCAAAAAACTCTGAAGTTGCAAATTTTTATGGAAAAACTTCCGGAAAAATTGAAAACAACATGTTCTGAAAAAGTTGGGCTAAATCTTACCTCCACCGCCCCCAGATTTGAGACATTTGAGGCATGCAGCGAAATTTTTAAATCGATTGTGCTCGATAACGGTGCCTCCTACCAAAACGAGACAAGAGCACATTTTTTTTGCAAAAAACTCTGAAGTTTCAAATTTTTATTGAAAAATTGAAAACGGCATGTTGTAAAAAAAGTTGGGGTAAATCTTACCTCCACCACCCCCAGATTTGAGACGCCCCTGTTAAATTTTAAAAATTATGTTTACAGCAAAAGATTCAGCATTTGGTACTTACACATTCCATAAAATTTCATAATTTTACCTGGATTTTTATTTATTTATTTATTGTAGTTTTATTATAATCCAGGATTTCACAACTTATTTGTCTACGCAAGTGATGTGATATAAATTGACCTTTAAATTAAATTAAATAATTAATCTACTTATGATTAGGTAAAATTGTAAAAATTGTAGGTAAGGTGTACGGTAAGGTTGAATAGTGGTTATGCAAAGTGGGAAAACTTGCACCCTGAGTTCGAAAATAATTTTAAAATGTGCTACAGATGAATATGCATGACTTTTGTTCTGAACATATTTTTCCAAAACTGATAATAAAGTCGTTATGAAAGATGTGAACTGAGTTGTTGGTAACCAAAACTATTTTCAAAAATTGAAAGAATGTTTTCACATTTATTTATTTAATAAGAGAAAAACGGATGAAATCAACGTACTTGTGACTGCGAAAGAAAAACTTACAAGTTACAAGGTAAGGTAGGTAGGTTACACGTGTAGTGATATATTTCAAACACTGTTAATGGCAACTCATAAATTCGTCTATTTTAAGTTTAGAAATATGGGTGATACTAACTAGACGTTGAAGTAAACGCGTTAATTATTGAAAGAATATATTGTTTGCAGTATAAGTTCACGCACATGGGTATATTATCACCTATCATATAGGAATAGTCAAAGGACAATCAGGAAGCCTGAGCAACAACGTGCATGTCGGTATGAAGATTTAAGGTTCTTAACAGCCAATCACGAAACGCTCGAAATATAAAAGCGATTATCTATGACCTCCAGTTCGGTGGATTTGGCACGTCCGTCGACGGTTGTGAGGTGCAAGGGGACTGCTGTATAGAAACACTGCAAAATTTATCATGCGTGTTCAGCTCAGAAGCTAACAATTTATTTATCTAAAGTAGCAATGGAAATTATTATAATCGTGAAATTAGTAACAAAGACGTGATATTTTGTGTTTGAATGAATTTCACACGGGCTGCTAATAAATTTGTGTTACATTGTTTGATACTTATTAAGAAGTGAAAAATAAGATATTCTGAAGTTCCGTTCTGTAAGATATAACAATATTGTGGATTTATTTTTAGGTACCTTTTTCGTGGTTATCATTATCAGGCAGGTAGCGTGATTACATCTCGGTATACTTATGTTTTTGAACCTTATGGTTACGAAAAACCATTGTAGCTCAAGAATCAAAGTTACTTGAATTTGCATACCTGCATATTATGTTTATAAAAACTAGGGAGTTTCTTCTCTACATTTTATTCAATTAACAATAAGTTGTGAATTTTATCTTACGTAATGAGCGATATACAAAATCTTAAACGCCCCATAAACACTCGAACATATATTGGACGAGCATGTTGCTGAAAGCAGTAAGTTGGTAACTGGCTCGTCGAACATGGTCGAACATGTTCGAACATGTATCGTGTATCGATCTAGTAATCTGAAAATAAAATCAAACACTGGCTGCTCAATTTAAAATAAAGCAATTGTCTTCCATACAACAAATATAGGACACGCTGTATCATCATTATAAAATTTTCAGTCCGAAGACTGGTTAGACGCACACCTCCATCCTTTCCTATCCTGAGCTAGCCTACGCATTTCCCTAAAAGTAAAATATCCTACATCCCCAACTACGCGAGAGCAGAAGTCTAATCTGGGCCTATACCCCTACTTCTTTTTATACCTATCTCTAACTCTAGCATGTCGCGAACTATTCCTTCCGGTCTGAGAAGGTGTCCTGCCATCCTATATCCTTTATCGACTTCGTTTTTCCCCAACTCTTTCTATAACCCCCTATTGCTAACCTTGTTTATCCACGGTATCTTCAACATGCGACTGTATGCCAACATTATTCCACACGCAGCTACTCTTTTTCGATCCGCTTCTCCTATTGTCCAAGTTTCGCACACTTACACTTACACTTACACTCCTTACATACGTCTTTAGGAGTCTCTTCCGAGTTTCTACATTAACCGTTTCTAAGTATAACAGTTATTTATTTTTGTTAAACGCAACTCGAACCTGCGCTGTTCTTTGTTTTATATCTTTAGTGCTCCTACCATCTCGAGTTATTTGATTTGCTAGATAGCAGAAATTCGCGACTTCCACTATTCTTATTCTCATTTTCTATTTGTATTTTATTTTTAGTTATATTTTCGCGCCCTCCTCATACCAAAATTTTGGTTTTCTTTGCATTGATTTTCATGCCGTAGCCTTTTGTCGAAACTGCTTCCATTTCATTCAAAGTCATTCCTTATTCCTCTTTGCTAGATTCTCTGCTATATCATCCGCGAATCTGAGCATGTTAACCCCTGAGGCTGTTTTGTCCTTAATAGTATTAATCGCATCTTCGATATATAAGTTGAAAACTAGAAGTGACAACGCACATGCCTGTCTCATTGCCTTCCGGATATATCTACTTATCTTTGTTCCTGCCATTTGCTCTTTGTAGAGATTATATGTATATTATTCTTCTGTCCCTATATTTCATCCCTGCCTTTCTGAGCACTTCGAACGTCTTCTCCATTTTACGTTGTCGAAGACTTTTTCTAAATCTACAAATCCTATTATAGACGCTCTTGTCCTTGTCTCTTGATTTTTTATAGTATAATTACTCCTAAAGCTAGAATGGCGTCTAAATCCGAACTGATCTCCTCCTAATATTTCTTCCGCCATTTTCTCCGTCCTTCTTTGCACAACCATTCTAGTTAAAGTTTTTGACGCATGAGAAGTTAAACTGACAGTTCTAAAATGTTCGCATTTATCCGCGCCTTCCTTTTTTGTTAAACCGACTACGATATTTCTTTTGGAATCTTCTGGAATCTCACCTGTCTCGTATCTATATACGACCAACTAGCGTAAATAAACGCTCTCTTACCTCTTGACTTATGCACACTTTAAAATTTATTGTTGCCGGCTTTATAGTTTTTTAAACTTCCTAATGCTAGCTAGCTCAAGCTCTTCCATTAACATAGGACAGCCTAGTTTATCCTCCTTTATACTGATTTCCTTTTCTAATGTGTATCTCATAGTTCTTGCGTTCTGCATATAAGATTCCCAAATATATTCCTTCCACCTATCTGCCTTTTCCTCTCTTCCGATTAGGATGTCACCTGTTGCCTCGTTTCTACTGTTCTTGCTGCTATCCAATTACTCTCAAATTTCTCCTAATTATTTTATACGCTTCAACAGTTTTGAACTTATCTTCCACTACTTTGTATTTGTTATCAATCCACTGTTCTTTCGCTTTTCTACATTTCCGAATACCTAATTTCCCAATTGACCGCCTTATATCTTTGTTTCCCTCCTTCATTTAGCCTATTTTTAATTTTCCGCCTCTCGTCTATTAGTCAGAATATGTTTATATCTTGATGTTTTTATTTTTCATTAATGCGTGGATTGTATTTTTTATAACTTGCTTAATGTTTAAATAGTCATTACAAAATTTTTATTGTGATATTCATCCAAAGCAATCCAACTACACATAGTTCAATGACCTCGGAAACGCTCGGTGAAATTCTACACCCGTAAAACTAAATGCCGGTTCTGGCTTAAATCATGTAAAAGCACTGCAAACAATTTGTCCATAAGAAATTTTTTTAAAACAATTTGTCAAACATTTTATATATTTTTACACGTTCTTAATAAATCTTGACAAAGCCCCCGGATGGGGGCGAAACGTCGATATTATTATATAGTTATACATATACATACAGTTATTTATTTACTTCATGCCAAAAATTCACAAAAAATTGAAATATTGAATTATAACTGGCACAAATTAAACCAAAATTTCTAAAGCTAAAGCTGAATTTTCACTAGTAATCTCCCTAGTGTTTGAATTATTTCCGAAAATTTTTTCGAGGTCTCGAATGTTGTGAAAATTACCCCGAGAAGAAGACGAGGGATAATTTTCGAACATTCGAGACCGAGAAAAAATTTACGGTTAGTAATTCAAGCGCGTGGGGGATTCGGTAAGAAAATTTCACGCCTAAATAAAATAAAAACTAATGGCATTATACTTGGGCCGCCCAACAGACGGAGTGATCACCCTGCAAGCATGCGCTCTGGACGGGACCACTATCAATTTAGGACGACAGAACCGCAGTGATGCGCTTTCTTTAGACCCAACAAAGTCGCATCACTCCAATTCGGTCGTCATAAATTAATATTGGCCTCGCTAGAGCACGTTCTTGCAGGGTGATCACTCCGTCTGTTGGGCGGCCCAAGTATAGTCTGACATTTTTCTCATCGAAAACACAATATGGAACTAAAATTGTAAAGAAGCCTGCGTATGTCAATGAAAAGTGCTGTCAGTTGACGTGCAATCGTCTATTAGGTATAGAGCGTTTTTAGCAGTAAAGAATACCCTAAATAATTTAGGGGTTAATTTGTGGTTTTTACCATGTCTCGTTTTGGAAAAGATAACCAAGAAAGTATCAGAGAAGAAGTTCAGCATTAAAAATGAAAGTTCAGTTTTTAAATCCCGCGTCATTATTTGACAGAAATTAATTTCGCTAAGGGCACTGTGGGTGGAGGATTAAAATTTCCGGAAATTTTTTGGGTTGCCGTGGTAACGAAACCAAAAACAAACTTCTGATTGGCTAAAAAAGCGATGTATGAAATTTTCTGTATAAACCAAGCTATAGAAATAGGCGTATTATTCATTTCTTTCATAGGTTACCTACTGTTTTCTAGAAGAAATTAACTATTTTTTAATGTCAATAAAGTCTATCTGATATAAGAATGCAGTTGTGGGCGTGGCTTGACCACCACGTTTTACACAGAAATATTAATTACCTACAAAAGGGGAATATTCAATGACATATGAAGAAAATAGATTAATAAACAATTTTAAAACAACAGTAAAAATTAATAGTAAAAAAATATTTTTAAAAACAAGCTTTTATTTAAATGCTCTGAAAAGAAGAAAATAAACTTTCAAATAAATCAAACCAAAGCAACCCCATAATTTTGTTACATTATACAATTATACAATTGTATATGATATAAAAGCTTGTCGCGAGAATCTTGACGAAAGTAATTCTAAGTAGAAATTGTATTTTTCTATGAAAGAAATTTACACACGAAAATCTCGTGACAAGCTTTTATATCATATACAATAATTGTATTATGTAACAAAACTATGGGTTTGCTTTGGTTTGATTTATTTGAAAGTTTATTTTATTCTTTTCAGAGCATTTAAATAAAAGCTTGTTTTTAAAAATATTTTTTTTACTATTAATTAAGGATTAAGATGTAAGAGACTGTGGTTAAATAATCAATTCAAGAATCAATTGTACCCCTAACCACATAAATTTTGAAATACTATATACGCATTTCGGCAGCTAAGCTGCCATCTTCAGTAGCAGGGAAAAACCTATAGTAATAAAAATAGCAATTACATTAATGCAAAAAAAAAAAAAAATTATATATATGACAATAATAATAGCAACAATAATGATGATGTGAAACAATGATAGTGACAATAACAATAATATAGGTCAGGTATTTTCTGCTCACCACTCCGAAAGAATCGAAGTGCACTCGATCAGCTCTCAAGCTAGAATGAACTCCGCACGGAGACAATCCCCAATATATACTTAAAGTGACGTAGCACTGACGTTACTTGTGACATCAACATTAATTACACTAGGATAGAAAATTCAATATCCGGGCATACGCTCATTTTTATACCACTCTATTCTTATTTTCACTATCACAATTGTACAAAAAGGTTGCCATTGCCATCTTTACTGCAGTTTCAATTCAAATATCCTATCTTCAGGATAATTGACTTGAATGAAACAAAAATAGAAAATGAATCCCATATTACCAAATAACCTCGAAGGTCCATGGCTTATATGGGCTAGCAAATAACTACAGTAAACTGCAATAAAGAAGACCTTGACCCCTGCACCCTTTCATTTTTCTGGTTAAACCCTACACGCCTACACATTAACGACATCTAACAATACGGAATCAGAAATTGGACCTAAATCTGAATTAATAAGTTTACCTTCATACTTGCGAATAAACATACTCTCATAAGTGTCTAATTCCCTATTGTCCGATACCGACCTCATAAGCCGAAGATCCTTCTCATGTACAGGGTGGCCGGTATCAAAGATATGTTGGGCAACACTTGACTTCTATTGTCATATATATAATTGTCATATATATAATTGTTTTTTTTTTTTTTTTTTTTTTGCATTAATGTAATTGCTATTTTTATTACTATAGGTTTTTCCCTGCTACTGAAGATGGCAGCTTAGCTGCCGAAATGCGTATATAGTATTTCAAAATTTATGTGGTTAGGGGTACAATTGATTCTTGAATTTACTATTAATTAATTTATTATCTTTTAGTTTTCACTGGACATGTTTGTAAGTCAGTAACTTTATCGTTTTCTACTCTTCAAGCCCTTTCATTTGATACCTATATTAAGGGGGTTGGAAATAATATATAATCCGCCATCGTGGAGCGGCGGCCATATTGAATTTAGTGTGATGTCGCTAACTTTATCGTTTTCTACTCTTCAAGCCCTTTCATTTGATACCCATATTAAGGGTGTTGACTAAAAATACCTCATCCGCCATCTTGTGGCGGCGGCCATATTGAATTTAGTGTGATGTCGCTAACTTTATCGTTTTCTACTCTTCAAGCCCTTTCATTTGATACCCATATTAAGAAGGTGACTAAAAATACATCTTCCGCCATCTTGTGGCGGCGGCCATAGTGAATTCAGTGTGATGTCACGAACTTTATCGTTTTCTACTCTTCAAGCCCTTTCATTTGATACCCATATTAAGCGGGTTGAGTAAAAATACATAATCCGCCATCTTGTGGGTGCGGCCATTTTGAACGTATTACAATATTGAGTATTGCATATTGTATTATCATCACAACTAAAGGTGTATGCAAAATTTCAGCTCAATCGGAAGACAGGAAGTTGTTCTAATTCAGCTGGCAAGATTTGACCTAAACAAACACCCTAACAAACTAACTAACTAACTAACTAACATACATTGCAAGTTAAATAAAAGCTTGTAAAAAATAAGATTCAATTGCACCTTTGTAGGCCATAAATTAGATCTACATATGTATTTACATAATACTTGACCTCAAATTAATAACGTAAGTATGACTCAAATTCAGTATTCTCAAAATGTTGCAATGCTAACATTTATAAAGTTGTACGTCAGTCATCTAACTGACAGTATTACACATTTTTGAACACCCCATACGTTTAATAGTAAAGAAATGCTTACATTATCAACGTTAATTAAGTTTATCCTGTGTATTGACAATCATAAAAAATTATATTGACATATAAATTTTTCCAGTTGTCATCGATGTCACCTTATTTTGGAATATTTTGGATTTTTGTTACATACCTACTATAAATAGTATATTTTACAACAAGAGATGAAAATACTGTTTTTCCCACGAACGAAAAAAACGTATTTCATCTCGAGTAGGAAATGCTATTTTTTCTACACATATAAATGTATATTTGGGGGTCTGCAGATTCACAGTATTCACTTTCCGAGTCCATTTAAAATGCTATTAAATTATAAGCGAACCATCACAAGCAAATTATTAATTATTTATTTAGTCGGCGCTAGGTAACATACGCAGGCTACTAAATGGAAGTGTTTCTGTTGTCCATTATTAAAACTATAAATTTGACATTTTCATTTTCCCTTCTAGAGATGAAAATATTTTCATCTCTAGAGTAAAAAAATGTCACTTTCATGCAGAGTAGACAGTTGAAAAATTGCTATTTTCATACATATGTGTAGAAAAAAATCTTTTTGGCAGGTTTGATTAATAAAATTACATTGCAGTGAGTAAATTTGTCTCGCACGTCTACACCAATCAGAAATCGTTAAATTTGCTCTAATATCAAACAACACTGCATTCTTATATCAGACAGATTATAGATACTATTATGGCGTTCGTAATAAAGAAACCTAATAATGAACGTACGGACGAATCAAACTTGCTATTGTAAATAATTAAAACGCTAACTAATAACTACCACTTTTCGAATATCTTTGTTCATCTAGGCAATAGGAATCAAGGAAGCAGGGAAAACTCATTTTTTGAGGTGGTGTATTAAGAAGCGCTATACCAGTTTTGCTAGTTCTCAAGATTAGCGATTTATCTGATGCGACAGCTTGTACAATATATTTACAACATATTTAGTAGGTTAGATATATCATGCATTTCCTGAAGTCCTGAAAAATTGTTGGCACTCTAATTTTGTAGGTTTCCATTTTTAATAAATCTATTTTAAATGAAATATTTATTGTGCTAAGGAAACAATTATTGTCACCCAACGAATCAATTTCGTTAAATCATTCAGGTTATTTGTCAATGGCTGTGGCGTCATGATGCATTTGAGCTAGCATGCATCAGGGCGAGGGGTGAGACAGCGCGTGACGCAGTAGGGGTTGGCAGGGGCACGGGTGGTCGGCTAGGCTAGACTCGTATTGATCTAGGCTACCTTCACCCACTAATTTTAGAGGAAGGTGCAGGGGACGGGGTTGAAGTCGAGACCAGACGGCCGGCCATCTTCACGTCTTTACTTTATGCGCAGTTCTGCAGGATGGCTGCAGATGATGCACCTTAAATTTAAAATGCAGTATAGAGGAATTCTAGATATAATTCATTTACTTTATAATAATATACTTAAGCTTTGAAATAATGATCACAGACAAAAATAATTTTGCTCTTACATTTAGGTAGGTATGGTACAGTAAGTACCTACCTTACATTTTGTACTTTTTCAACATTAATTTTATTTTGAATCTATTGAAATATGAAAAGAGCTTTCCTCATATTTCTTCAAAACTCACATTTTGCCTATTTTGCCTCCATGAATTGTAAAATTTTAAAATGCATTACGAGGGAGTACTGGTATTTAGCTAGCTTTGGTAGTTTAGAAGTGAATTATCTTTTTATACTAGAAATTATTCATATTTACAAAAAATAACACAATGTGTGTTAAACTTTCGCTTTATTGTGCTATTTTAAATACCAATAATATCAACTTTCATCAAGTACCTACGTAAGTGCTGGATTCATTCAACTATATAAATTTTATCTTCCTCAGGTCTCTACGCTCAAAAGAAATTGCATTAGGAGTTAAGTTAGCATTGCAATCAAAAATTACTCATTTACTTTAAAAATTTTACTTGAAAAGTTAAAATATTGCTTTGTGATAAAATGTTAGAGTCTACAGAAATTGAAAAAATTAGATTTCTGAGGCACTGAAGATTTCGTGTAAACGCGTTCATCTGAGACCATCGCTATCTGAAGACCTCCAGATCGAACTACAGAGCGGCTATTGAGTCATCACATTATGAACTGCGAACTTGTCAGATCTCTTCTCAGTTATAAACGATATATTTTCCGATGTAGTGGAACAAATCAAGAACTGGTTTGCAGATTTTAATAGGTATAGTATAGAGAACATATCAGTAAAACCTCCTATATTTATATTTGAAAATGCCGTTAGTTACTTATATTTGCATCCGTTTAGGTATATGATCTTGTAGCACATATTCCACATTTTGCGGTGATTCTTTTTCGCTTTTAATTAATCTACTCCTGCAATTTAAGTATATACAAATATACAGTGTGGTCTAAAATGCTAGAACAAATTCATTAAAAAATATTCACGGTTCGTTATTTTGTGTAAATTTCTGCAACCAACTAATTCATAGTGAATTTTGATTTCACAGTATCAGGAGTGCAGAGCTGAGTACAATAGGTATATTAAGAAACATAATATATCCAGTATGCCCAGGAGGTAGGTATATTATAAAATAGTTTACTGCATTATTATACCCCTCATCAAGCCAGTGAAAAATTAACAAGTAAAATAAATATGAATTAAAAAATTACTTCGCGTACTACCAATATAACGATTTATTATAATATATTGACCGGTTTCAGGATTTACAACGATCCCATCATCAGAAATGTAAGTAAAATTGTAAACAAATTATTATGACAGTCGACAAGGAAACTAAAATTGACAAAACAATACAAATAATAATGATAACCATGAAAAAAGATAACTAGATAACTGAATTTCAGTATTTGCCCACGGGGCATAAGAAAAACACAAAGGAAAATCGAATACCTCGTAGCTTGAAGGGAAAAAACAATGAATTTAAAGAAAACCATATTGGAAAAAAACAATAAATTCAATTGAAAAACCTTCAAGTGAAATATCAGAACAGAAAAAAACTAAATAAACAAAATATCCATGGAATCTTGACAACTGACAACTGCTAATCTTGTAATAAACTGTGTGGCCAAGTCTATGTGTTCTGTCTTGACAACTGCCAACTGCTAGTATTGTAATAAACTAAAAAAGAGAGAAATAATGCAAAAAATGGCATAATTGCAAAAAAGAAATAAGTCAAGGATTAAGATGTTAGAGACTGTGGTTGAATAATTAATTCAAGAATCAATCCTAATAATAACAATAATAATAGTAATATTGATGATGATAATTCCTTAATTTTATTTGTTTATAAGAACGTTTACAAGTTATAATTATTTTTTCTTGGGCAGTTTACCTTCTCAGGTTTAGGTGCTTGTTCTTTACCTTTCCTTTTCTTGGGATTTGGTTTGTCGCCGGCCGCGTGAAGTTAGCCGGATATTTTCAGCACAAATAAAATAACCTTGCCAATTCGTTAGTGCTTCGTTAGTGCTCATTTGTGCCACAAGATTTTTTTTCGCCGGACGAAAAAGTCAAAAATTATGACATGACGAAAATCTGCGGCTAACTTCACGCACTTTTTCAAAGCACAAATTTGTCAGACCACTTGATTCTTTAGTGCTTCGTTAGTGTTCCTTCGTGCCGCAAGACATTTTTCGGCCGGATTAAAAACTCAAAAATTATGAAATGTAGCAAAAACCCGCGGCTAACTTCACGCACTTTTTCAAAGCACAATTATGTCAGACCACTTGATTCGTTAGTGCTTCGTTAGTGCTCATTTGTGCCGTAAGAAATTTTCTCGCCGGATTAAAAACTCAAAAATTATGACCCCTAACAAAAGTAATGTGCGGAACGCATTTACAATTCTGGAAATTTGAAGTCGTACATAAACGCCTACGAACTTATCAATGAAAATATTTTAAAATTTATGGTACCGACTATACCGGAAATAGCTATCAATTTCACTTTTTAAATGGTCATATTTTTCACAGGATATTTCGATTTTGCTTGTGTTTATAAGGGGACTTTTATGATATAACCATATATTCATAAATTCAGGCATCTTGGAAATATTAATTATTTTTCGAAATTTTGCGGCTTTGCATCATGCTTTTTAAAAATATATTTTTCCCATATTTTGGAATTGAAGAAGCGATATACATACACAACATCGTTAGTCACCCCTTGTACTTTTCCCAAGATACTTCTAACTTGTTTCAGATACATACAGAGTGTTGTTAACCTGATGTCTTATTGAACAAACTTTAAATTTGTAGTAATCAATTTTCTTAAATGGAGCACCCTGTATATTACTTTGCCATCTAAAGCATAATGGTATTCTACTTCAAAAAGTCAAAGCATTCCCTATACCTATCTCTTATCGGTTTGTCGTTAGATATATCATCGATTTTCGGCAATTGCCTTATTTGAATACCTACATATTATTTATTGAAATATTGAAAATATGGAAAACTTTCCTTAAATTTGTAATTTTAACATTAAATAATTGTTAGCTAACAATGGTATTTTCGGAGGTATTTTTGTAAAATTTTGGCTACTACACAACTTGTACCTATATAAAAATTATAAATGGCATTGGGAAAACGAGCGATGGATTGGGCGAGTGTTCAGTATGAATTTTGGAAGAGGAAGATTATAATCGAAAATTGGAAATTATCTCTGAAATTATTTATGAATCATATTTGGCAGCTGCGATTTTTGGATTAATTTTTGACATTTGGTTATTTTACAAACTTGTGCTAAAATATTTCTTGTGTTTCAAGCCGTACACTGTCTTGTACTCCTGCAGTATAATGAAATACCAGTGTAAATTGGTCATTGTATCAATTCTTTAAATAAATGAATGAATAAAAAAATTGAAAGAAATTACAGCTCTACCAGTTTGATAAATTACTCAGACAAGGCTATATATGAAAATCGATCACAACAACAAATCGATAAGATATATTATACAGTGACAGCCATAAAGTCTGCACCATATGGAAAACTTTTTTATTTATAGGATTATTGGAAAACGGTTTTCGGCATTAGTTTCAGCATGATTAATAACTAGAAAATTGACAAAAATATTTGTCATGTCACAACTGTGACACCGCCAAAACGTCATTTGAAATTTTAAAATGGCCCGAAATGCCCTTATTTATCAAAATATGGAAAAATGCGATAAGGAAAAGTTATTTGTAATTACATTAAGATTCTAAATACGACATTTGGTGAGACAATTTAAATGTTTTAATTTTTTCTTTTTTTTTTGAAAACATCAAATAATATTTAAGATACCTGAACATATTTTCAAACAATATTCTCTTAAATTAAATATTACATTCCTGTATGTCTTCCTTCTCTTTCCATACATGGTATTGTCCTGTTGAAAAATTATTTGGTTACTTTTCTGAAAAATCTTTAGTATAAACAATAAATCTACATTATTCACTTTTAATGCTTTAAATAAATTTTAATCGGAATTTTCTGTTTTATTTGTATGATCTAAATGTAATTTAAATGAACAATAGTTTCTTTAATATTTACGCCCATTGTCCTGCAAAATTCCACTGTAAGGGTTTAAAATTGCTGAAAATAGTCCAAAATTGTACTGTTATTTTTCGTAAAAAAGGTTATCTTGCAAAAAAATAATTAATTTAAAAAATAAATGTAACATTACTGTATTTTTGCATTGAAATATTTCAAATTAACTCAACTGTAAACAAATAACACGCACACAAAAGTAAATGTTAAATATTTTTGGAAAAAAAGGAAAAACTAAAACATTGAAATTGCCTCACCAAATGTCGAATTTAGCATCTCAATGTAATTACAAATAACTTTTCCTGATCGCATTTTTCCATATTTTGATAAATAAGGGCATTTCGGGCCATTTTAAAATTTCAAATGACATTTTGGCAGTGTCACAGTTGTGGCATGGCAAATAGTTTTGCCAATTTTCTAGTTATTAATCATGCTTAAACTAATGCCGAAAACCGTCTTCCAATAATCCTACAAATAAAAAAGTTTTCCATATGGTGCAGACTTTATGGCTGTCACTGTATATAGGGAATTGTAATTTTTGATGTAGAATACTATTCTGTTTTAGGTGACAAAGTAATTTACAGAATGTTCCATTTCAGAAAATTAACTACTGCAAATTTAAAGTTTGTTCAATAGGACATCAGATTAACAGCACCCTGTATGTATCTTAAACAAATTAGAAGTATCCTGGGAAAGGTACAAGTGGTGACTCGTGATGTGGTGTAGGTATATAGTTTTTTCTACTCGAAATAATAAGTAGCAAAAAAATATTTTTAAAAAGTATGATGCGAAGCCGGAAAATTTCGAAAAATAATTAATTTTCGAAAATGGCTGACTTTCTGAATATGGAATATGATTCGAAATTTGACATTGAGAGATATATTTATTGGCAATTGATAAATTTGGTACAATTAATTGGCAAGTTTATATAATTATAACGATAAAAGCTGACACAGATCTACAAAGAGTGATAGCGCCTGTCCAAAGACAAATTGCTTTTCATCTTTGAGAAATTTCTATTTTTATTTACAATTTTTGTTTGACCAGTTTATCTGCAGTCAGTTAAAAACACTGTGACCGGCAATAAATTAATGTGTAGGTAGTAAACCTTTTCAACCCTCTTGACCAGAGAATGGCCATCTGGTTACTTCTTTGTCTAAGAGTAGGTACCCAGTGGCAATGCCATTGCCAGTGCAGACTAAATTGCCTTTTCATTTTTATTTGTTCTATATAAATTTGAGGGACACTAGAAAAGTTATCTACCTAAGCATGAAACAAAAGAATAAGAATTGTTTTTTACAATTATCTTTATTATTCCCAAACTTTAACACACTTGCAACATTTATATCCTACTAGCGGGCCCGGCAGACGTTGTCCTGCCCGACATTAAAAAAATGTTCGTAAAAAAATCCTAGAACCTGATTGCAGTGTCACCTACCGGGTCTAATTGTGAATGTAAACCATCCAGGGACCCACTCAAACACACACAAAAAATTTCATCAAAATCGGTCCAGCCGTTTTTTAAAAAAATCCTAGAACCCGATTGCAGCGCCACCTACCGGGTCCGACTGTGAATGTAAACCATCCAGAGACCCACTCCAACACACACAAAAAATTTAATCCAAGTCGGTCCCGCCGTTTAGGAGGAGTTCAGTAACACCCGATTGCAGCGCCACCTACCGGGTCCAATTGTGAATGTAAACCATCCAGGTACCCATTCCAACAAACACAAAAAATTTCATAAAAATCGGTCCAGCCGTTCAAAAAAACTCCTGGAACCCGATTGCAACGCAACCTACCGGGTCCAATTGTGAATGTAAACCATCCAGGGACCCACTCCAACACACACAAAAAATTTTATCAAAATCGGTCCAGCCGTTCAAAAAAATTCCTAGAACCCTATTTTTTTATATATACGGGGTTACAACTAATTCAAGGGTCACTATGGGAATATTTGAAACCGTAATACATAGAAAGTTGGTCAAATGGGATAAAAGTTGCGTAATTATGGGGACATCTCACACACATTTATAGATCTCGAAAATATTTCATGGATCACTAGATATAACAAGAAATGTGAAATTTGCCGATTTCTTTAATCTTAAATATCTTTTTTGCTATTAGAGATAGTGATCTGAAATTTGGTATCGTTGCATAAGCAAATATTCTGCATCTAATAGTAGTCATATAATCTTCCTAAGGCTCCTAGTTTCTTCAGGGTGATAGTCAACTTTTGTTTTCCTTATGGGCGCCATATTGGTTTTTATTCATATTAAATAGACAGAAAAAATCTGAATACAATGATACCAAACACATTATAAAAACTGTGAAGAAAAAATGCATATTAATAGATGTGATGCTAATAAAAATTTCGTTTGCAAAATAATTATTTTCATCGTAAGAGATGTCAACTGATAACAAAAAGCAGTGTAAATGTCAAAATTCCAAAGCCAAGTTGAAAAAATGAAAAATATCATTTTATCTATTAATATGCATTTTTTTCTTCAAAGTTTTTATAATGTGTTTGGTACCATTGTATTCACAGTTTTTCTGTCTATTTAATGCGATTAAAAGCCAATATGGCGCCCATAAGGAAACCAAAAGTTTATTATCACCCTGCAGAAACTAGTAGGCTTAGGAAGATTATATGACCACTATTAGATGCAGAATATTTGCTTATGCAACGGTACCAAATGTCAGATCACTATCTCTAATAGCAAAAAAGATATTTAAGATTAAATAAATCCGCAAATTTCACATTTCTTGTTATATCTAGTGATCCATGAAATATTTTCGAGATCTGTAAATGTGTGCGAGATGTCCCCATAATTACGCAACTTTTATCTCATTTGACCAACCTTGAATGTATTACGGTTTCAAATATTCCCATAGTGGCCCTTAAATTAGTTGTAACCCTGTACAGATTGTTCATACAAAAATAGTAAAATCGGGAATAAAAAATGGTGGATGGGGGTAGGAGGGTGAAAAATACTTTACGACCTATTCTCATACCTACCAAATGTACAAAAAAATTTCAATTATTTGGATATTGTTCATACAAAAATACTAAAATTGCGATTAAAAAATGGGGGGTGGGGGTAGGAGGGTGAAAAATATTTTACGACCTATTCTCATACCTACCAAATGTACAAAAAATTTCAATTATTTGGATATTGTTCATACAAAAACACTAAAATTGCTATTAAAAAATGGGGGGTGGGGGTAGAAGGGTGAAAAATACTTTACGACCTATTCTCATACCTACCAAATGTATAAAAAAAATCATAAAAATTGGTCGAGCCGTTTCGGAGGAGTGCGACCACAAACACCGTGACACGAGATTTTTATATACGAGTATTAGATAAAGCATTTATACCACCAGAAAAAATCGGTATGACTTCCATTGTATACATTGTGTCCTATGAGGTTCTCTAGGTATGGGAAACTTTTTTATTATACGCTTATGAAAAAAATCGTAAAAAACTCTGAATTGCCCAAAAAGCAAAATGCACTCCCAACATTCAAAAAATATCGAACAATATACACGGGAGATCAAAAAATAACAATTTTACTACATACATAGTACCCAAAGTACCTACCTTTATTTTTGAAAATAATAAGAAATGTTACTTAGGATTATGAAATAACAGTCCCCTATGACCAAATTTATTTTTGTGATTTCTGTGAAAAGTCCAAGAAATGAATTTGATCATAGGTGGCCGTTATTTCATAATTATCCATAACTTTTTATACCAAATAATTTTCCTAAGTAACATTTTAAATTTGTTTTCAAAAATAAGGGTAGGTAGGTACTTTACTCTTGAGTAAAATTATTATTTTTTGATCTCCCCTGTATATTATGCTATATTTTTGGAATGTTGGGAGTACATTTTGGTGTTTGGACAATTCAGAACTTTTAATGAAGAATATTTTTTTCATAAACGGATAATAAAAAGTTTCCCATATGCAGAGAACTTTATAGGACACATATAAAAGAAAGCTTTTAAAACAATAATTATCACCAAAGTTGACAGACATGTTTTTAAATGTTTAATGAGGGTAAAATTTATAACAATCAGGCGAGATTTTTGTTTCAACTTTTTTTCATTTCTCTAATGATCAAGCTTCTTGCAGATTTCAAAAGATCATGAAAATCACAGCCCACAAGCACGCACGCACAACTTTTGAGTTTAGAACAATATGAATCTGTTCTTATCGCAAATACGCATTTTTGGCGGTAAAACATATAACATGGAAGTAAAAATAGTAAGTATAGCCGGAAGTACCATCATCATAAGGTTCTCAGTCCGAAGACTGGTTGGACGCGTACCTCCATTCTTTTCTATCCTGAGCTAACCTACGCATTTCCCTAAAAGTAGAACATCCTACATCCCTAACTATTTGAGAGCAGTAGTCTAATCTAGGCCTACCCCTACCTCTTTTTATTCCTATCTCTGACTCTAGTATGTCGCGAACTATTCCTTCGTGTCTTAGAAGGTGTCCTACCATCCTATCTCTCCTACTCTTTATTGTTTTCCATACCTTTCGCCTTTCCCCAACTCTTTCTAATACTTCCCTATTGCTAACCTTATCTATCCACGGTATCTTCATCATGCGTCTGTAACACCACAGTTCAAACGCTTCTACTCTTTTTCTATCCGCTTCTCCTATTGTCCAAGTTTCGCACCCGTATAATGCCGTACTCCATACATACGACTTTAAGAGTCTCTTCCTAGTCTCTATATTAACCGTTCTCGAACATAACAGTTGTTTCTTTTTGTTAAACGCATAAATCTGAAAATATTTTCATTGATAAGTTCGTAGGCGTTTATGTACGAATTCAAATTTCCAGAATTGTAAATGCGTTCCGCACATTTGTGCTAGGGGTAATAATTTTTGAGTTTTTAATCCAGCGAGAAAATTTCTTGTGGCACAAATGAGCACTAACGAAGCACTAACGAATTAAGTGGTCTGGCATATTTGTGCTTTGAAAAAGTGCGTGATGTTAGCCGCAGATTTTTGTCATGCCATAATTTTTGAGTTTTTCGTCTGGCGAAAAAAAATCTTGTGGCATAAATGAGCACCAACGAAGCACTAACGAATTGGCAAGCCCTAGCGGATTATGTGGTTTGAAATATTTGTGCTTTGAAAAAGCGCATGAAGTTAGCCGCAGGGTTTTGCCACAGGTCATAATTTTTTAGTTTTTAATCCGGCCGAAAAATTTCTCGTGGCACGAAGGAGCACTAACGAAGCACTAACGAATCAAGTGGTCTGACATATTTGTGCTTTAGAAAAGTGCGTGAAGTTAGCCGCAGATTTTTGTCATGTCATAATTTTTGAGTTTTTCGTCCGACTAAAAAAATCTTCTGGCACAAATGAGCACTAACGAAGCCCTAGCGGATTATGTGGTTTGAAATATTTGTGCTTTAAAAAAGCGCGTAAAGTTAGCCGCAAGGTTTTGCCACAAGTCATAATTTTTGAGTTTTTAATCCGGCCGAAAAATTTCTTGTGGCACGAAGGAGCACTAACGAAGCACTAACGAATGAAGTTGACTAATATATTTGTGCTTTAAAAAAGTGCGTGAAGTTAGCCGCAGATTTTTGTCAAGTCATAATTTTTGAGTTTCTCGTCCGGCGAAAAAGTTTTTTGTGGCACAAATGAGCACTAACGAAGCACTAACGAAATTACAAGATTATTTTATGTGTGCTGAAAATATCCGGCTAACTTCACGCGACCCCCTTTGCCATTGTCTTTTTTCCGTAAAGTGTTCCATTACGAGACGCAGCGTTCTTCAGATTATAAAATGCTAACGAACGAATCTTATTTCTTCGGGTTCTAGCTCTCCTCAACTTGAACCTATCAAAATCTGTTAAGGCAGCACGCTTCTCCTTAGCTTCAACCTTCTTGGCCCATGATAATGAAGATAAAAACGATGATAATAATGTCAATAATAAAACAAAAAGAAGAAAATGAATCCCATATGGCCAAATATTTTGTTTTATTATTGACATTATCATAGTTTTCATCATCATTATCATTATCATTATCATTATCATCATCAATATTATTATTATTATTGTTATTATTAGGATTGATCCTTGAATTAATTATTCAACCACAGTCTCTAACATCTTAATCCTTGACTTATTTCTTTTTTGCCATTATGCCATTTTTTGAATTATATCTCTCTTTTTTAGTTTACCTATTACAATACTATCAGTTGGCAGTTGTCAATATTCCATGGATATTTTGTTTATTTAGTTTTTTCTGTTCTGATATTTCACTTGAAGGTTTTTTCAATTGAATTTATTGTTTCTTCCAATATGGCTTTCCATAAATTCATTGTTTTTTCCCTTCAAGCTAGGAGGTATTTGATTTTCCTTTGTGTTTTTCTTATGCCCCGTAGGTAAATACCGAAAATCAGTTATCTAGTTATCTTTTTTCATGGATAACATTATTATTTGTATTGTTTTGTCAATTTTAGTTTCCTTGTCAACTGTCATAATAATTTGTTTACAATTTTACATGCATTTCTGATGATTTTTTAATTCATAATGAATTTCGTCGAACTTTTACACTTTTATTATGCATTTTAGAGAAAGTTGGTGTATAAAAGATCATTTCTGATTTTTAGTTCTCTCTACCTTAAAATTATTTTCATTTACATAAAGTCTCTGCAGCACCTAACTTTGATTTTTTAATGGAACACCCTGAATTTGATTGCATTTTTGGGTTCCTTGATTGATTTTAATATGAGGTTGCGTAAGATATTTAACATTTTCAATATCTTGGGATTGAACAAAGCTGAAGTAGCGATATTTTAGTGATATGAAAACTTTATCTAAGAGTAATCGCAGCAATAGTTAAAAAATTGAAAATGATGATGTTAAGCTGAACACTACTCAACTGACCAGTAGGCAGCAAAATTGTCTTAATAAAATATAAAGCAGAATTAACTGAGCTCCTGAGATACGAACTAGCAGGAACTATAAGGAAAACACAGAAGTCAACTTTAAGAACCGTTTCTAGTCTGGAGTATGTACCTACGTACACACCGACAACCAACTTCATTATTAATGGAGGGTTCTTGCTTAATTCCGTGTGGCCGGAAATAACATAATATGGCAGTAAGTATCTACAAGAAATATGTTGTCTCTTAACAGAGAAGCGACTGTAGTTCTTTATGGTCATAAGGAGCAGAGGCGTCGAAGCTCAAAAACAACCTCTGTAAATGAAAACACGCCATTGATAATCAGTCAGGAGGAATTCTTAGGAAACACAAGAAACAAAGAAACAAGAAACAATTCTTACCATGAAGCTTAATAACCCTAGCAAATGTATTCGATAATTTGATGTAGGTATTGACGCAATTCAGTAACAGTTATTGCAAATAATGATACTGACATGTTGGTTGCCCTGATTGCTTTAGCTTGTAAAAAAGATTTTATTTATGCCTTACAAACCAGAAATGTTAAAACACAACTCAAAGTTTTTAATACTGGAAACCATAATTTGCACAATGTGAGGGTCATTATTCCTATATGTGTATTTGGTTCAACCTGCAAAAAATTGATGTAGCAAGTCACTCCTTCTGAGTCTGAGTGTATTTAGAAGTCCAAAATTGGTCGGGGAACGAGATGGAGGAAATAAATTATATCTTACTCTCCACCTTATTGCCTTATAAGTTGCAATTGCAAGAAAGGTTGTCAAAGAGAGTACAAGTGCAAGATAGCAGGTCTTCACACTGTTCTTCCTTGCGCGGTCAGTGCATATAATAGTATATTATTCAACGACGCTATAATGAGTGCTATTATTCCCTAGGATGAAAGTTACAACACGAGCGAGCGAAGCGAGCGAGGGGTGTAATCATCCGAGGGAATAGTAGCACTCATTATAGTGAGTTGTATACTATACTTTATCCACGACTAATCTGTAACACAATTTTCTTTTCAAAAAAGAACGAAGTTTACCATATTTTTCAATGTGCACGTTGTGATTTATTACCAAAACAGTTCTAAACATGGAGTAGAGTGACCACATTGAAGAATGTCTGGTGGTGCACAGGAAAATTCACCATCTTCTTCACTTTCCATCACAAAATCGCACCAAAAACGGACACAACTAACTTTTCACAATTATTATTTAAACAGTCATTTTATTTATCACCGTTGCCGTGGTCGTCTTAAATTTCACAGAAACCATGATTCAAGTACCTACTATTTTCTAATTGGTTTACGAGAGGGAATAATAGTTCATTATTCCCTCACCATTATTTCCTAAGGGAATAACATAGGGCATTATATTACAAAAATTACAGATATAATACTTATATTATGTATTAGTCGTGGATAAAGTATATTATGCAGCAAGGTACATGATGTAACAGAACAACTATTAGATAGACACTTATAATAGTCACGTTGGCGGTGATGACGATAACCTTGTAATAGAAGAACGATAAATTATTAGGTGCGTTTATGCTTTCCTAATGCAGTTTAACTAGGCAATGCGCATACACACGACAACTCCGTGAATTTGCAAATGTGCATTGAACCTATTATTTATATTTTTTGAATAACTGGTGAATTTCAGTGCAACTACGTAAACAGAATGTTGATATTATTTGTTTTGTGTTAATCTTAATTTGTCAAATTCAATAATTCTTTTCAATTAGCTTAAATGTCACCATCGAGCAAGCTGAAAATTGTTTTTCCCTTGATAATGCTTGACATAAAGTGTGTCTTTAAATCTAAATCATTCCGCACAGTTATTCTGCTTTCCATTTGTCACTGATGTAAAGTACACAAGAGACGGGAAGAAATATGAAAGAATAATTACATTCAGGGTGGACTAATATTTCTGCTTCTATTCAAGACACCAACATGAATTTTTACATGGAGACATTCACGAAACTTCTGATAAAATTATTTTCATGTATACAGGGTGTTCATGTGCCAAGTACCAAACCGAAGTTAAGTTTTTTAAATGGAATGCTCACATTTGTTTACATATTTGAATTCCCCATAAAATTTCATGAAAGCTGATATACTGCAAGGTGGAGTTTAGAGTAATGGATATTAAGATATTGTCAATTTAGTGCCCAGTGGTCAACCCAATTTTGAGAAGCTACTGATTTCTGCTGATCAAAACTATCTGAGATTTCTTTTTACAGCACTAGGATCAAAGACTATTCTATTTGTGAAATCTGTTGGAGATTCGAGTTATTTATTAATTTATGTGATACGTGCTGAATCTCATTTGCCATGATAAACATTTTATTTTAAAGATTTATATCAAGGAAGGCGAGAGAAAAAAAACGGAATTAATATTTTTATTGATTGTCAAGTTGTTGTAGAAAAATAGAGGAATAAAACGATAATCACGTTAAAGTTAGTTTTTATAAAAAAAGTAACTGATACAGAACAATTAAGAACATAAAATGGTAGCAGAACGTGGTTACTTTGCAAAAAATTAAGTGATTATCCAGCTTGAGCGGAGAAGATACCGGTGTGACGTCTTCGTGTTCCCGCCGCACATTGAACCTGTGGATCAATTATTGCTGTGCAGTATCAAAACATAGACCCACATTCATTGTAAGGGGCAGAAAATTCCAGAAGTCTCTCCGAAACAAAGTGAGCTCGTTCCTCTTATTTACCTGTGCAGCGCAGCGGTGCCATTTATTTGTAATTGAAAGGCTTCCTCCTGCGCTAGTAATTATTGCAAGGCTCTTTTTACGCATATATTTATAGTTTAATCAGTGTATTTCCATTAAACTGTAGATGGCTTCGCCAATTCAAAAAAGAGGTATTTGCAAGACTAAGTTAACAAACTTTTCAAAATTCTTAACTGAACTCAACAGTAAGGTTCACAAAACCGATGTAGACTTGTTGCAGTTACATGATCGGTTAACCAAAATCGAAACATTGTTAACTGAATTCGAAGAAGTTCAAATTATAATCGAAAGCACCGCCGAGGATGCTGAAGACGAGGCTAGGGAGCGCTACACATTTGAAAATAAATTCTTTGAGCTAACAGCACAAGCAAAAAAGATTCTTAACGATCATGAACGTACTGTAGCGTCCTCTCGTGCCCTTTCTTCTGCTCTATCCGACGGTGGCGATGGCGAGGAGGTTATTTCCGTAAATACCAATAGAGTTTCTGGTCAGCACATTAGGTTACCGACAATAGAACTACCTAAGTTCGACGGATCATATTCTAACTGGCTGGAATTCCGTGACACGTATGAATCTCTAATACATCAAAATGCGTCCATAAGTCCGATTCAAAAATTTCATTACCTCAGAGCATCTCTGACAGGTGGCGCCACGCAGGTCATAAGTTCATTGGAATTTACAGCTAATAATTACCCAGTGGTGTGGGATGCATTGTGTGATCGATATGATAATCGGAGATTATTAGTTAATAATCACGTTAAGGCCTTATTTAATTTAGAGTGTTTGCAAAGGGAATCGGCCAGTGGTCTGCGAATAATGTTGGATTCTGTAACAAAAAATCTACGCGCTCTAGAGCAACTTCAAGAGCCGGTAAACAAATGGGATACTCTCATCGTTTTTATAGTATCTTCAAACTTTGACAAAATAACGCTTCGCGAATGGGAGAATTATAAAACCGGAAAAGATGTACCCACGTTGCAAGACCTCAAGTCTTTTGTAAAATCTCGCGCGGATTTGCTTGAAACATTGCAGTCATGCCAACGTGACAAACCCACCGACAAAAAGGGAACCAGGGGATTTTTAGTTACAGAAAACAAGCAGCGAAATAAACAAGGCACCAATAATTTCGTAGTAAGATGTAGGTTTTGCAAGAAGCAACATTACATACAGAATTGTTCAGAATTCCTGCAGCTGTCACATAACCAAAAGGTCGAAAAGGTTCGTAGCTTAAAGCTTTGCCAAAATTGCTTAAGGCCAGGTCATTCAAGCGAAAATTGTCGCCGAGGAACCTGTCAAAAATGTAACGAAAATCATCACACGCTCCTGCATAACAACGGCGCTGTCAGCTCAACCGAATTTTCGTCGTCTAATCCTAATAGTGTTGTATTGTCGTCCGGTGTTTTTGACGCGCACGTACTGTTATCCACTGCTTTGATTCAAGTTTTAGATAAGCAAAAAACTCCACATACTATACGGGTTTTACTTGACTCGGGCTCCCAGTCGAACTACATAACTGAAGAATTGTGCAAAATTTTAAATTTAGAAACATCCAAGCAACCCATCTCTGTACTTGGACTTAATAATACTTGTTCCAATATAGATACGAGCTGCGAGGTCATTATACAGGCTTTGCACAATGATTTTTCTGAAAAACTTGTATGTTTTGTTGTTCCTAACATTACAGGCAATGTGCCAAGTGTACAATTGAACGCTTCAAAGCTCAATATACCAAAAAATCTGAAGTTGGCTGATCCGTCATTTTCGACGCCACAGAAAATTGACATGCTTATCGGCGCGCAGCTTTTTTGGCATTTAATGTGCATTGGGCAAATTCGTTTGGGAAAAAATAAACCGGTACTACAAAAAACACGTTTAGGGTGGATCATATCGGGAAAATTTGGCACATCAAAAAAGTCGTCAACGGTTTTCTGTAATTTCACGCATCTCGATATTCAGGCGCAACTAGCACGTTTTTGGGAACTAGAAGAGTGCAGTCCGATCAGGCCACTCTCCCAAGAAGAGGTTGCGTGTGAGGAACATTTCATGAAAAATACAAAACGCGCATCTGATGGACGGTTCATCGTCAGCCTCCCATTAAAGGATAGCCTCGACAAGTTAGGTGACTCTTATATACAAGCGGAGCGCAGATTTTTGTCCCTCGAGCGCAAGCTACATTCTAAGCCGGATTTAAAATTGAGCTATACAGAATTCATCTGTGAATACGAATCCCTAGGTCATATGTCGAAAGTAGGATTGCCAGACGTCGCTGAAATTGCTTACTACATGCCTCATCACGGCGTAATTCGCGAGGAAAGTCTAACCACGAGACTGCACGTCGTATTTGATGCTTCAGCAACAACAAGCACTGGCCATTCCTTAAATAGCTTACAAATGACGGGCCCTTCAACTCAAAGCGAATTATTTTCGATTCTTGTGCGATTTCGTCAACATAAATACGTCGTATCAGGAGACATCGAAAAAATGTACCGCCAGGTTCTAATTGCACCAAATCAACGTTCTCTACAGCGTATTCTATGGCGCGAAAGACCGGAACATCCCATAGAAAAATTTGAGCTCGCAACGGTAACTTACGGGACGACAGCTGGGTCGTATCTAGCAATTCGCTGCATCCAGCAATTGGCACAAGAAAACAAGGCCGAAAATGAGTTACTCGCGAGGATAATTGAAGAAGACTTTTACGTCGACGACATGTTGACGGGCTCAGATTCCATAGAAGAAGCGGCTCAAATTGCAAGAGGAGTTGCGAATATTCTAAAACAGGGATGTTTCAATCTGCGAAAATTTTATTCAAACAATTGCGACGTTCTAAGGTACGTTTGCGAAGATAAATTGTCTGCAAAAATACTGGAATTCGGAGCCAACGAAAACGCCAAAACTTTAGGGCTTTCGTGGTGTATTACAAACGATCAATTAATGTACAAAATTAGCGAGGCACCGGAGCCGGGAAGGGTGAATAAACGCACTATATTGTCAAGCATATCGCAGGTATTCGATCCCCTGGGCTTACTTAGTCCATGTATCGTGACAGCAAAAGTTCTACTTCAGCAATTGTGGTTGGAACGAGTTACATGGGATGAAACGGTGCCTGCGAACATTCATACATTTTGGCGCGAGTTTCGTTGCGAATTAAATGAGCTGAACAACTTACGTGTTGATCGGCACGTGATTTGTGAAGATTATGAAAACGTAGAAATGCATTGTTTTTGTGACTCGTCTGAAAAGGCTTTCGGCGGTTGCGTGTACTTAAAAAGCACAGATAAGAATGGTAAAACGGTCGTGAACCTGCTATGTGCAAAAACTAAGGTGGCCCCGTTAAAAACAGTCACACTGCCACGGCTAGAATTGTCAGGAGCCTTAATTGTAGCCAGACTTGCGGACAAGGTTGCCAAGTCACTGCGGCTAAGTTTGGGCAAACGCATATTTTGGTCTGATTCTACAATTGTGCTTTCTTGGCTAAAACTACCACCAAATAAATTAAAAATATTCGTGAGCAACAGAGTAGGTGAAATTCAAGAAATTACATGCAACGATACTTGGCGTCATGTGCGAAGTAAAGACAATCCTGCTGATTTTTTATCACGCGGTGTACGACCGAGTGAAATGCTGAAATTAGATTTATGGTGGCACGGACCTACCTGGCTGTCCGAATCTTCTGAAAATTGGCCACAAACTAAAGGTTTTGAAACGAATACAAGCATCGAACTTCCTGATATGAGAAGGGACAATACTCATAGTTTTGTGTCACAAAATACAGAACCATTTCCGTTCAAACGATTTTCGAAATTGTTGCGTTTGCAACGCACTGTGGCATTTATGCTCAGATTCGTCTTTAATTGTAAAAACGAAAAGAAAAACAGGATCATAGGTCCACTTTCGTTATTAGAGCTAAATGCAGCATTCAAGACTCTCATCAGAAGCGCTCAGCAGAATTCCTTTTCTCAAGAAATTGCGTGTCTAAAGGCAAACCTGCCGCTGAATTCTAAATGTAGAATATTAAGTTTAGATCCATTTATTGATAATGAAGGCATACTAAGAGTAGGCGGGCGTCTTCAAAACTCAAGTTATACTTATGACAAGAAACATCCTGTTTTAATCTGCTCAAAACATCACCTAACAAAATTAATTTTTGAAAATGAACATGCAATGTTACTCCACGCTGGTCCACAACAGCTCTTAGCCTCAGTTCGAGATCGAATTTGGCCTGTGCTGGGCAGAAGTTTGGCAAAGAGGGTGGTCAGACAATGCATCACTTGTTTTAAGAATAAGCCGCGAGTTATTAACCCAAAAATGGGTCATTTGCCTGCGTCACGCCTCCAGCCAGAACCACCATTTGCGGTCTCGGGTGTAGACTACGCGGGTCCTTTACAAATCAAGGATCGAAAGGGTCGCGGGGGAAAAATTAGTAAATGTTACATAGGATTATTCGTCTGTTTTTTAACTAAGGCGGTTCATTTAGAACTCATATCTGACTTGTCAAAAGATTCGTTCTTGATGGCTTTGAGGAGATTCATATCACGCCGCGGGAAACCAGTAAGGTTATTTTCCGATAACGGCAGTAATTTCCTTGCAGCTCGTTCAGAGTTAAAATCATTGGGGGAATTTCTTAAAATTTCAGGCAAACACGTTAAAAATTATTGCACAAATGAAGGAATTGATTGGCAATTAATTCCTCCCTATTCCCCGCATTTCGGGGGTTTGTGGGAAGCTGGTGTTAAATCCAGCAAGAAACATTTAAGAAAAGTTCTAGGTAACGCTCATTTGACGTTTGAAGAGCTCAATACTTTGCTAGTTCAGGTGGAGGCTGTACTCAATTCTCGGCCAATTTCTCCCCTATCTGACAATCCAAACGATTTGGTGCCGTTAACCCCGGCTCACTTCCTCATCGGTAGGCCATTAGTCGCCCTGCCAGGCAGTGACATCAGAGAGTTGCCTGTTGGCCGCTTAAATCGCTACCAGCATATTCAACAGTGCCAGCAACATTTTTGGAGCCGCTGGCACAAGGAATATGTCGCAGAGCTACAGCAGCGCTCTAAGTGGAAAGGGTCGCGCTCTAGTTTGCAACCCGGGGCGTTAGTTATCATAAAGGAGGACAATGCTCCGCCTCTTAATTGGCGACTTGGACGAATAGTCCAGATACATCCCGGCAAGGATAATATAAGTAGAGTTGCCACAGTCAAGACTGCAAAGGGTGAAGTGAAGCGGTCTTTTTCCAAGCTTTGCCCTCTTCCTACAACTGATTTGGAAGACACCACCAAGGATTGACTGTTGCAATTGCCCAGTCCAGGGCATTTCCAAGGCGGGGGGCATGTTGGAGATTCGAGTTATTTATTAATTTATGTGATACGTGCTGAATCTCATTTGCCATGATAAACATTTTATTTTAAAGATTTATATCAAGGAAGGCGAGAGAAAAAAACGGAATTAATATTTTTATTGATTGTCAAGTTGTTGTAGAAAAATAGAGGAATAAAACGATAATCACGTTAAAGTTAGTTTTTATAAAAAAAGTAACTGATACAGAACAATTAAGAACAAAATCCATTAATACTTTTTCCAAACTACTTTATATTTTACAGGGTGGTCAACTTGCCCAAAATAGAGCTTTTCCATAAATTTTAAAGGGAACCCACTGTACATTATTTGCAGATCTGATAAGCTATTGATTGATATCGATGAGTTAGACAGAAATAAACATTGAACCTTAAAATTTGAGGTTTTTGCCGTAATTTTATACCATTTTGGCGAATTTCTCCTCTTTTGCCACCCAAAATCTAGAAAAATGCTTACACTTTGTTTTTATAGGAAATCTAGCGAACGGAGTTTACACCGGCGCACGAAGTCCCATTGCAAGATTACTTCTTCAAAGGACTGTTTTCTTCCATGCCATATACCTAGGTTTAATAAAACTTGCGTGTGTCAGCTCCGACGCACGACTGGAGTTTACTCCTTACGAACAATTATTTTAACTTCAGTCACTTGATAATAGGGTACACGCTAATGTCAGTTTTATACCCAAATGTGTATTTATTAGATGGTTTATGTTCGAAAATGTCCAACTACATCAAAATATAAATTCAGTAATTAAGTGACAGTCTACTAAACGTCGATCCCACTGGCAATGAAATAAATACTTTTCGTGGTGTTCGAATAGGCGTTGATTCACACTTCGGCACTAAGCAATATTTGGAGTACCTTAATATTAGGTTTTTCCATATTAAATCAAAAGATTCAACAAATTTAGGAACGAACAAACACTGCAAATGCCAACTGTCATATCTACTCTATGCCACTCTATTTCCACTATTTCCATGCTCTATGCAGTCAGACATAAACAGCCGTATCCATAGATACGTACATAATTTCAATGTGACAGATAACGTAACGCTTGATTTTACTCCTCATAAAATTTCCGTACCGCGGGCTATAATTGAAAATCGATTCTTAAGGAGCAAACTCCAATAAGTTATCACGTATTTAAGAATAAATATGGCCATTAAAACGCAATCTGGTAATGGAATTGTTTGTCTCAACGTGAGCTCAACTTCCAGAAACAAAATGGAAACCATTCATGTTAAAATATAGGAGAACCGAATAAACTACCAGTCAAATTACTACATTTTAAGGTTCAGTTCTCAATTATATCGAAACCGTCAGTCGCAGACGTAATAGTATCTTTGTATCAATCAAAAGTTTAATAAACTGGCTATCAAATATACCAGGTATTCCGTTTGAAGTTGTTGAGAAAAAATACATATTGCGTAAGTTGTCCGTCTATATGATATGGAGTATTGCGACAAAAGTACTGATGGATTTTACTAACAATGTAGTCTGCAAACCTATTTCAATAACGAAATCTTAAATATCTTCGACCGGTAGACGTCTACACTGGCACTAAAATGGTAATATTTTAAAATCTCCCACTCTAAACCCCATCGTGTAGTATATCAACTTTCATAAAATTTTATTGGGAATCCTAATATGTGAACAAATGTGGGGTATTCCATTTAAAAACATAACTCTGGCTTGGTACTCAGAGTGTGAGCACCCTGTGTACACCAAAATAATTCTATCAGATGCTTGTTTGGTTGGGTTTTCCATAAACACGTAAAATTTTATTTTAATATCTTGAATAGAAGAATAGAACCAGAGATATGGACCGACTACGCACTATTGGCCCACCTGTATATTAATTAGGTACTGCAAGAAACTGTGTCTTGTCAAAATATCATGACGTAACCTCAAAATGTTCAGGTTGGTACACCTGTAAAAGTGCGTATGGAGTGAGCATTCTAAATAATTTCCCAAAACCACCAGTTAACAGGTATTCATGAACTTGATGCGCATTTCGAAGTGTTTACGCAATGCGATTAACTCAGTTTGCGTTCCGTAATACGTATTACGAGAAAGCATAAAATATACCTATATTAAATAAGTATTATATGAACTTTGCAATACTTATAGCAAACAATTGTTACTTTAAAAATGTAAACCCACTTAGACGAATATCAGGATACCAGCAGTTTTCTGTTTTACGTCGGACATTATTGACATATTCATAATTTTTTAAACCAACTTTAACATCTGTAATGCGGCCTACACACAAGCTACTTTTCTTGGCGTTTTGGTAGCTAGCGTTTTGGCGAGCTACCAAAACGCTTGAAAACGGCGTAGAGAACGTAAGCATGTAGCCATTAACTTTACCGCCAGCTACTAGCCGAGCGCCCTAGACCGCCAGCGAAAAGAATCGAACGCGTTGGATTTTTGCTGTACCTTCAGTGACTAAACAGCATATGAGTCGCACGTGTGTACGGAAAAACGCACTTTTTGTTGTAATTGAATACCTTTAAAGTCAAGATGAGTTCGACCAAATCACGTTTTGCACAGTCAGAAGAATTTATAACTGATTTTATATCACTGTTGAAAGAAAAACAATGCCTTTGGATGGTCAAATCAAAAGCTTATTCCAATAGGTTGTTCAAAGCCAATGCATACGACGACCTGGTAAAATTATGCCAGAAATTCTGTACTGATTGTGAATGCACATTCGATATGGGAGCGAGATCGGCGCGACTCGGGAAAATATCGTCGTAGGTATGTGCTTTTAGGTGGGAGCGCTGTTTGAGCACACACTTACTGTTGGGCGAAGGACGGGACGCGGGAGTTGGTACTTCTGCGGCAGTGTTTATTGTTTTTGTTTACCATATTTAGGCCTGAGATTGGCTCGTTGCTTTGCTTATAAAGTGAAAAATTAGCTGCATTATCGTGTTTATTTTTAAATATTGAAATTTCCAATACTTAGCATGGCTAAAGGTAGTGGTTACTGGTTAGGTTCAAGTTAACACTTGAACATTGTGGAGTGAACTTTAACAAAGTGGTCGCCTGATTTTTGCAATTTTCAAAATTATTATTGTGTTGTAATACTCCATTCAGTTAAAAATGAATATTTTAGCTAAATATAGACTTTGACGAAAAACTTGAAATAAAATGAAATGGACGTCCTAAGCCTGTGCGAAGTATCAAATGCTTTTCGAAAGGTCGCGGTAAAAGTGGTGTGCGAAAGTTTAACCTTTTGGATTTGGGATTTTCGTCAAATATTGCGGTGAGTGAAATTTCTTGTTTGAAAATAGCTTCACAATTGATTGATTGATTATCAACTTTATTCTCGAATTGCACTCGCAGACCACACTCACAACTCAATTAAGAGACAGGCGGCGGATTTCGTTTGGCGTTTCAGACGCTTGTGTGTGGTGAAATCAGAGAAGCGTTTTGGTAGCTCGGAAAAACGCTAGCTACCAAAACGCCAAGAAAAGTAGCTTGTGTGTAAGCCGCATAACGTCTTGATTCGCACGTGTTTCTGCTAGGAGTATTATCGAAGTTTGTTTTTCCATATTCTTCATCATAAAATTTTCAGTCCGAAGACTGGTTGGACGCATACCTCCATCCTTTCTTATCCTGAGCTAACCTACGCATTTCCCAAGTTGAACATCCTACATCCCTAACTATTTGACAGCAGTAGTCTACCCCTACTTCTTTTTATTCCTATCCCTGACTCTAGTAGGTATGTCGCGAATTAAGCCTTCGTGCCTCACAGGGTGTCCTACCATCCTATCTCTCCTGTTTCTTATTGTCTTCCATAAATTTCGCTTTTCTCCAACTCTTTCTAATACCTCTCTGTTGCTAACCTTATCTATCCACGGTATCTTCATCATGCGTCTATAGCACCACATTTCAAATGCTTCTAATTTTTTCCTATCCGCTTCTCCTATCGTCCAAATTTCGCACCCGTAAAATGCCGTACTCCGTACATACATTTTTAAGAATGAATGTAATAAATGGTACTGGACCGTTCGAACAACTACTCCTCTACGTATTGAAACATTCATAACATATAATGTTTCAATACCAGCTGGAGTAACATTTTGTGATATCTACTAGTATAATAAAAAATCTGGATTCGCTCTAAGTATAATTAAATGCCTGGAGGGGTATTAACTCGAGGAGTAGTTGTTCGAACGGTCCAGTACCACTCGTTACGTCTAAACAATTCATAAAGTAATTGGCGCTTGCCCATATATATTATGATCGACGTATGTTCCCATATAAGAATTTGCGTATAAAATGAACGCAGAAAGCACTGCACTGACGAGTCCCAAAAAGATGAAACCAGTGGTCTGCAGTTTTCTGTAATCAATACCAGCTAGCTGGAGTAACATTCTGTAATATCTCGTAGTACAATAAAATCTGAATTCGTCCTACAGGTGTCCAAAAAATGGCGGATAAACTCGTCAGTAAGTTGACAGGAATGGTCACCTCAGTATGGGGAAAAATGCGAAAAAAATTCCAAGTGCCTTAGTTTTCAACAGAAATAGGTCCAAAGTCTGCTTACTCAACGCCTGCTACAGCCATTATGTTACTAATATCTGATTTTAAACTATTGTGACACATAGCTGTAATCATTTCAAAATACAAGAGAACATTTTGCTTCACTTACTTGAGTGTAGCTGGGCAGTGGAGAATGACCACAATGAATTTTTTACTGAATTATTGCATTAGTAGTATATGAAAAAAAGAATTTGTCCATAATTTAACGCCTGACGGGGTATTTGCTCGAGGAGTAGTTATTCGAACGGTCCAGTACCATTCATTGCTTCTCTTTATATTATACTATTCATCTAATTTACATTTTTGTTTGTTAAAAATACCTATGTTTTATTGCATATTATGTTAGGTAGATACTTAGAAAAATTTCATGAAAAAATTATTAAATCGGAAGAAATCATGAATATAATTGAGTTTATCACTACTATACGCACTACCAATTATAATATAACACTTTTTAATGCATTTTCGGAAAAACTTCTTTCCATCATCAAAATAGGTTTCTATTATTTTCTATTATTTTCAATAATAGAACCGTATTCTGATGATGGAAAGAAATCTTTCCGAAAATACGTTAAAAAGTAACTACTTATCTTATATCTTATATAAGTATTAAAATAGTGTTCCATTTACATCAAATAGAAATAGTATCTTTTTTAAATTTGAACGGAACCAATTTTTAGATTTTTTACTGATTCCGCATTGACATGGAAAAATTTATTTCTTGACTTTTTTCTAGAAATTTTAAAATTACTAGACGGTAGCATTACTCATCAGCACTATACCGTTCTGAATTAAATAAATTTTTACTGTTTTACTGTAGCGTCAACATTAATGAAAACTTTCTAAGTTAAAAAACGCATAAAAAAATTAATAAAATGTTTCCTGTAACAGTTGGACAAAAATAATATGTGCAAAGGGAGTTCAAAAATAAGCAGGATTTTTTATGAAGAGTGTTATACTTTGTCAGAAATTAAAAATAAAAAGTTTTTCATTTTTGTAACCAAATCCAGAGACATACTGTATGTGTGTTCATTTTTCCACAAAAAATACAACAAAACAAGTTCCAATACAAACTTCTAAGCAATGGTAAACCAGTCCAAACGAATCTATCAAATTTCACCAATTTATGAATTAGTGGCTTAGTTGCTGAAATTTTCTTGAGATTGGAGAGCCGAAGCGCCGAAGGTTTCTTAGAACCATAATCAACTCCTTCAACGACGCTTTTTCGGCTTCGACTTTCAAAATGAGAGTTAAGATTCACAGATTTAAGGCACTACCTGATTAAGTAAAGTTTTGAGATTAGTTTTCGGGAATTGTAACTACTGTCGAATAAAGTCGGATCGGAAACACTACGTTATTTTGCTAAAGACAGATAGGTACCATTCTTATTAGATAAGACGTTTCAGAGCTGCATATCCTAAATTACCGTGTTTGTATATATGCTTATATTGTTTTAATTCCTATTAATAGCCTTTTGGCAGGAATCTGCAAAAATGAATTTTACGCTTTGAAAAAGTATGTACCTAGATATAAGTATTTCAAAATAACTTTACTCTGCCAAACAAAATAGTTTTAGCTATGCGTATTTGGCATGGGTAAATACACAAAATGGTTTATTTGTAATTTCAGAAGACAATCCCTATTTAGCACTAAAAATTAGAAGAAATGCCAATTTTGTTCCTAAAATTCAAAGAGACCATAGCGAATTTCTGCATAAGCATGGAAATTTTCTGTAAGAATTCCGAAAACAAGATTTGTAATCAATGAAAAACGAACATCTATAGTTCCAGGGACAATCAACATGCGCGAGCGAGACAGTTGAAACCAAAGACTTGGGGACTTAGCTATTTACATTTTCGACCGAAGCAGGGTGAATACGCACAGTCTAAGCGTCTGTGTGTGGAAAAGGCAAAACAAACCAGCCGACCAGTTGTGTAGTAAACAGGTGCCGCCGCGGAAACAGAATATTGCGGAACATTCGTCTGGTCCGTTGCTTGAATTTAATAACAAACAACGCTACCCGCGACCCGCCGGTCTAAGAACGTTTAGACTTCAAAACAAAATCAGCTGTTGCATAAGGACGCCAGGTCCATTTTAGAAGTCTCGTTGAAACATCGTCTAGGTCCGTTAAATATTTGAGTTTCAAGTAAGCTGGAATAGGCTGCAAATTCATTGACCCACATGATGCAAAATGCATCAAAACGTTTCTACAATAAGAAAATAGCAAGTATCTTTGGTTCTTATAAATATTTTCCACGAACAAATTATAACTATAATTTATTATACCATGGTGCTGTTAGTTGGCGCCTAATTTTTGCGTTACTTTTAAACTCTATTACGAGTTCAGTCAAATTTATGCAAAATTGCGTACCTACCTATTTATTTATTTACTGTTACAGTTCGTTGTTATTCGTTATTGGGATTACATATTGTGAGTATGATTTTCCTAATTTGTCTCGAGGGAAAAACCATTACTTCGTAAGACGAGGCTGAATTAAACAATAAATTTTAAGTTTGCTCAATTTTTCGCCAATAGTTGTTTAAACTACTAGCAGAGTGTTTAGTAAATGAAACAAAAATTTGCGCATCCGCTTAGCGTAGTAACAGTTCCGTGACTTGAAATAATGTCAAGGTTGAAATCGAGCAATATTTCGACCACAAAACGCAGATGGACGGATCCAAAATGTGGATCTGCCAATTGGAAGCTTGAGTACCTAATATTTATTTATCAAAGTTCTTCTATCTAGTTCTCAATTTCCTTAAAACGTCATCAAGAGTATTAAAAAGTAAGCACTATTTTGCATACAAGATGACTATGTACCTAAATAATTATTCTTCTTAAAGTACCCACTTACTGACTTATTTCCGCTTGAAAAATTTAAACGTCATTTGAAATGTAATGACTTGTTTTAAAAAACTACAAGGTAGGTACCTACTTATACTTTGTAATATTTAGAATAATTTTAAATTGAAATTTTGCATTCGATGCCTGGAAACATCGATTTTTATTTTTTAATGCGCTGTATTTGAAACACATGGCAATTCTTTTCTACCATATTTGACAAAGTTACGACATCGTCAACATTTTTAAATGGCATGCTTATTTTCTCTTGCTGATTTGAGAAAAACGGCACATACTGAATCTACAAATAGTAAAAAGTTTTCCATGATAGGCAAGGTTTTCCCGACACGAAATATCAATTTCTAAAAATGTCGGTGATAAAAAATATGGAAGAGTGCTTTGTAAACATTCAAAAATTTCTGCGAAATTGTAAATTTTTGCATGCTCACAAAGCACTCTTGCATGGGTATTTATCGCATACATTTTAAAAACTAATAATTACCTACCTACATAAGAAAAACCGTGCCTATTAAGGAAAAACTTTTACCATTTCTAGACTCAGATTGTGCCGTCGCTCTTTTCAAATCCGCAACAGAAAATAGGCGTTGCTATTTAAAAATTTTGACGGTGACGTCATAAATTCGTCAAATATGGTTGAACAAATAATGGTCATTAACATCAAACACTAGCACATTAAAAAACAAAAATCCAGGCATTTTCCCGGAAATGAATCTATCGAATTTATGCGTTAATTTTTACTCACTCTGTATAAAAACATGTTTTCAGAAAGAATAATAATTTATTGTAAAGTTGTTTTAATTAACATGAGAAGCTGCAGCATCCTATACCTGCAATACAGGAAAGTACCTACCTAATATGGAACAACAGAATATCTTTGTTAATAACAACTGTTGATGGCTGAATCGGAAAAGTCCGCTTTTTTTATTTCATTTTATTAATTATTTGCGGATTTAAAAACTGTCCAACAGCTTTTAGAAACCAATTGGAAGTTGAAGTTCATCTACAGTTTGCCCTGGACTGGTGAACCACTGGTGGACCACTTTTTCGCAATTAACTATAGTGTTTCACGAGTCTTTCATTGTACTTGTTCCTGTCTTGCGCAAGAAAATGCAATACAAGAGTTACAAATAATTCTCATCTCGCTTTGCAAGACAAGGTAAGAAATGAGTTTGCAAGAAAAGTGTAAGAATTGCTAGACAAGTGTAAAAGATTCCTTGCACTCGTGGATAAAATGACTAGTTATGCAAAGAAACTCACTTTCTTGCATAGCCATTCAGTTACATTGAATTCACTGTTCACAGGTGGATATAGGTAGGTAGGTAACTTTGCAATGAAAAACATCAAAAATTGTGGTAATCATACAATTTCTAATAAATTAAAGTTAGCAACATAGCATGCATCAAAGTTTAAACCTAAACAATGAATTCCACATAACACTTTCTGTACGTAAGTACCTACTTTTAATAACAATAGTTTACTTTGCATTAGATAACTATATCAATTCAGAGGAAAATTCCATCCAAGAATTGAGACAAAGAAGACTCTTAATTAAGTTAACCATTTTACCTATATCTTTAAAAACGCGCATGTTGTGAGTATGTACTTTAACTGGACAATGCAGTTTCTGTTTTAAGCAATATTCAGCCATTACATTACGTCTCCCGAGAAACCGGGACTTCTAGGTAGAACTATTTTTGGAAAGAACAAGATGACTTAATATAGTGCTTGTATAGTTACCTATATTTTACAGTTGCAAACACGGGGCCAGGCACGGGGCACTAACTATTTATAATTAATAATTAATAATTCATTATAATTATAATTTATTACAATTAATTATTTATTATTAATATATACCACGAATTTGTCGGACCCCCTGTGTATTATTTCAGAATAATTCTGTAATAAATAGAGGATCTTTGTCAACGTTCCAACAGAGATAATAATACTACAAAATTTCGAAGTATTTAATTTCCCATTCTTAGTTTTCTTTAAATTGTTCTTTTTCTGAACATTTTTTGCAAAATTGCAAATAACTTTTTTTCTAAATATTTTTGTAAAATCTAGGTAAATCTAGATAAAAACTGTTTCAGTTAAATGGAAAGTGATCTTATTCTACGTCCAATCGAAGAAATTCATTAAAAAAGTTTGCTCAAATTCACAAAATATGCGTTCACCCAAAAAGTTGTCACGATATTCAATTGTTTATTTTCCTGGACAAATTGTCCCAAACAGTACCTAAGTAATAGCCAAATATCTCTTTATCAATCACTTTATACCTTTCAGTGTTGGGGTACTTATTTATATATTTCTTCCACTGCGTTCTCCCTTGTGCTAAAAGCTTCCCTTCTTGTAATGTTTTGTTTTCTTCTTTATCGCTGCTATTGCTACATTATCCCATTCCTTTTGTGGTCTTCCTCTACTTCTCCTTGTCCGTACCCTAGCTTCCCATATTTTCTTGACTACACTCTCACCTCCATTCTTTGCATATGCCCCACTATCCCAGTTGTTTCCTTTCTACTTATTTCAATATAGATTCTATTCCCAGATCTGTTTTTACTTCTTCATTCCTTATTCTTCAAATTCGAGTTATTCCTTTCACTCCCTCCAAAAATTTCATTTGGGTCTCCTGTACTTTGCTTTTCATTGTTCTGTCAATTACCCATGTCTCACACCCATATTATGTTAATACTGGCCTGTAAATAGTCTAAAAAACTGCCATTTTCGTATCTTTGGGTATTTCTTTTTTCCTTATAAAAGTTTTATTCATATTGCATGATATATTTTAATTGCCTTTTCTACTCTTTCATTTATGTCATCATTCTGATTTCTGTTGTTTTGGATTAGCACTCCTATGTACATATTTTTTAAAATCTGCTATACTTGCTTAATATTCTCTTCTTCTATTCTGAAGTTCACTCTCTCTCTCTGGCTCCCTAGCTACTACCATCACTTTTGTCTTCTCTTTGTTTATCTTCGTACTGTGATTGTCAAGTATTTCATTTTGGACATTTACATTATTTTGTTACTGTTTACTGTTACTGTTTTTGTTACTTCCGGCCTTTACCACTAAATCAACAGCAAAAGCACACTGTAATATCTACCCTTTCTATGTTTCTGTACCCTGCATTTAATTTCTGTAATTTTGGACGACATTCTTTATTATTTCGTCGAGGAATATCGTGAATAATTCCGGGCTCAGTTATAAAGTCAACTGTTTTGGAGTTGCTGAGAACTGTTCACGGAATCGTTCTACAATGGCTAATTTTTTTATTTCAAATCGGAGGAAGTTCGTTAAATGGGCAAAGTTTAATAATTTTTCGAACAAAATTTGCCGTTGCTGGCAGGAAAACAATTGAGCATCGCATTTTTAAGATATCGCTATCAACTTCCTTAATTTAAATGGAACGAAAAATTGTAAGGTGACCCACCACTTACAGTCAACTATTCTGGAGTTGCTGACAACTGTTCACGGAATCAGTCTACAATGTTTTTTTTTTAAATTTGAAATCGGTGAAAGTTCGTTAAATGGACATGTTTAATCATTCTTCCAGTAGAATTTTATGGTGCTGGCATTTTTAAGATATCGCTATCGACTTCTTCAACTTAAATGGAACAACCAGCTTTCGATTACATTACACCATCGCATTTAAAATAAAAAAATACGTAAACAATTGTAAGGTGACCCCCCCACCTACACTCAACTGTTTTAGAGTTGCTTACAACTATAATTCTCGGAATCAGTCTGCAATGGCAAATTTTTTATTTGAAATCGAAGAAAGTTTGTTAAATGGACATAATTTAATCATTTTTCGAGCAGAATTTGATGGTGCTGGCAGAGAAACAATCGATCATCGCGTCTTTGAGATATCGCTATCAACTTCCTCAACTTAAATAGAACTGCAGACTTTCGTTTGCACCATTGGATTCAAAATAAAAAATACGCAAACAATTATAAAGTGCGACCTGCTACTTACAATCAATTGTTTTGGAGTTTTCTAATGGGCAAAGTTTAATAATTGTTCTAGCAGAATTTGCTATCAGTGCTAAAAATCTCTGCAGCCAATGCAAGTCTTGGAAAATTCGGAATTTTATTAGGTTGTTACATCAATTCAAGAATCATTTGTACCCCTAATGTTACATAATCGTTAGAATGTTCTTCGATTATACACAAATACACACCAGTGTAAAGTATTGTCATATTTTGTTTGGAACTGCTCCATTGAATAATTTTAATTCGACAACAGCAACTCTGATACTACATACTAATCCCGTTTTTCTTAATATTTTTTAAACAATCAAATTAAGACGAATTTTGGAATAATAGATCGTAATTCTGGCAGTTTTTTCTATGCAAAAACTAAGCTGCTACTAGCAAACGAGAATGAGTTTCGGAGAAACTACAAAATAATATTTTGCTCGGGTGTTGTCGCATAGTTATTGTCATTTTGTGTTATTTTCTATTTTGTTATACAGCTTTCTTATTTTATATCCACATGAAGCAATATTCAAATTAAATACTAGACAAAATAGTACCATTCAAAACTGCAGTGTGAAGTTTACTGCAGGTGGTATGCTGGTATGCCACCTTATAATTTTTTGTGTATTTTTTGATTTTAAGTACGAAAGTGCATTCGAAAGTTGGTTGTTCCATTCAAGTAAGTTAAGGAAGTTGATAGCGATATCTTAAAAATGCGATGCTCAATTGTTTTCCTGTCGGCATTTCTTTTTATTTTAATATTTTTATTTTTAATCCGATGGAGCAATCGAAAGTTGGCCGTTCCATTTAAGTTAAGGAATAAGTTGATAGCGATATCTCAAAGATGCTATACTCGATTGTTTTTCTGCCAGCACCTTCTTCTCAATAAATTATTAAACTTTGTCCATTTAACGAAATTTAAAAAGTTGTTTATTGTAGAATGATTCGAGTTGTCAGCAACTCCAAAACAGTTGACTGTAGGTGGTGGGTCACCTGATAATTTTCTACTTATTTTTTGATTTTAAATGTCATGGTGCAATAGAAAATTGGTCGTTCGGTATAAGTTAAGGAAGTTAAAAGCGATATCTCAAAGATGTGATACTCGATTGTTTTTCTGCTAGCACTATCAAATTCTTCTCGAGAAATTATTCAACTTTGTCCATTTAACGAACTTTCTCCGATTTCAAATAAAAAAGTTAGCCATTGTAGAATAATTCCATGAACACCTTGTATATTGTTTTCCCCTACATTTTCAGTCACTAATTTAATTTAATTTTTCCCAGAATTCATCTTTATTATTGATAGCTGCGCCTTCATTCGGCCCATACACAGCCATAATTGTTACAGTTTTTCCTCTTCCCCCTGCCATTTCAACCGTTGATATTCTATCAGAATGTGTTTGTTGTTGGTTCATATCTTTCACTAAACTGTATAATATAAAAGAAAATAATTTTAAAATTTGCACTTAGTGTGAGAGAGGAGCTATCCTCCGTCTACATACTGATGCGACACCCGGTATACACTGCGAAGAGTTCGAAGAGTTGATCGTTAACGGTGTTTTTTAACTGTGTACTCCAGTCCTAGGAAACGTAGTAATCAAAATTCATCTATAGACAGTGTTGTGCACAGATAACCGTTTTTCATCTAGATAAGATAACAGATAATTACGAAAAATATTTTCTAGATACAGATAAAAGATGATTTAGCAAATGATAATCTAGATAAAGATAATAGATGAAGGATAATTATCTAGATAATTCTATAGATAATCGTAGAAAAATTCACAACAGGTATTTTTATTTATAAATTTAACTTAGTTTAGGTACATAAGTATTAGATTTCGGGTTCTAGAATATACAGGGTGTATCCAAATAAGTGCGGAAAATATTTAAGAGGTGATTTCTTGTTGAAAATTAAATGGGGTGTTTGATATAAACAAATCCTCATTATGTCCCTCCCTTAGGAGGGACGCTCCTCAAAAGTGGGAGGTGGAAATTATTTTTTTATTTATTTTCCCAAAATCTGAAAGTTAAGGAAATGAAATTTGGTGGTAGGTTTCTAATGTTAAAAAGGCTACTTTCGAATATTTTCTTGACCTACCCATATTGTTATAAGTGGATGAAACTCGCAACCTCTATTAATTTTTTCCTTTTCTCCTTTTTAACTTTTTAACGTGTAAGAATTTGATTGTTTAAAAATATGGCTTAGAAAGTTTCATTCGTTTAAAAAGTTTCATGTCTTTATTGCGGTTTTCGTAAAATCAATAGTTTTCGGAAAAAAATAATTAACTTCATCACGCACTGAAAGAATTAAGTTCCAATTAAAAGTAGTAAGCGGCTATCAAGTTGCTTAAGAGGGGTTGCGAGTTTCATCCACTTATAACAATATGGAGCAGTCTAGAAAATATTCAAAAGTAGACTTTTTAACATTAGAAACCTTCCACCAAATTTCATTTCCTTAACTATTTCAGATTTTGAGAAAATAAATAGAAACATAATTTCCACCTCTCACTTTGGAGGAGTATAACTCCTAAGAAAAGGACACATAAGAATTTTCTTATATCAAACACCCCCTTTAATTTTCAACAAGGAATCGCCACTTAAATTTTTTCACACTTATTTGGATACACCCTGTATATCCCATATTGTGACATTGTAATTGTAAATTAGGCATAATAATAACGGATTTAGTATATTACCTTAATAGAAAGATGCCGACCTAAATAAAACAAATTTACTTAAAAAGAGGGATTTTCCGCATTTTATGAAGCTATGGATTTTTTCCTATGAAAATCTATTCGAAATATTATCTGTTATCTAATACCTCCAGATAACCTGTTTTTTCATCTAAGATAAGATGATAGATAACTGATTACAACGTCATCTTAGATAAGATGATAGATAACAAAATTTTATCTAGATAATATTATCTAGATGATGCACAACACTGTCTATAGATGCGTGACCTTTTTGTAAAATAATATAGGTACCTATGTAGAACTGTATAGGTTCTCTTTTCAACAAGGTGCAACAAAGTGAAACAAAAAATATGGAATAGGCTGCATGCTTAACTGAAATTAATTTTAGCCTGTGCCGCCGTTCATAGGAAATAAATTTGTATTTAGTACCTATTAATTCCAATCGCTATGAGATATCGGAGATCTTGACTCCACTTTTTAGTGTTACTATAAAAGCCTGTGTTCTTTCTTGATATATTGGATTAATTAGGCGAAACTCCATGGTGAAAATGAAAAATTCATAAATTTTCTTCTAGACGTCTATTATGACCCAAAAAACTCTTTCTCTCACGTCTGAATAGAATATCAGATTACGTAACGTAATTTTTAATTTATGTTGTAACAATCAGTTTTTCATTATTTGTTAAACAATGAATTAATACACGGCTAAATGAATTTTATTTTTACTCCAGCGGAATTAAGTGGCTGAATTTTTAAATTTATGTGCATCTAGACAAAGTTAAATATGTTTCGTTAACGATAATGACTGGGTAAGATATTCATATGAGATACGTTGCGTTTGCGTCTTGCATTAATTAACGAATTCATTCATACATTTGAATGGGGTACATCTGAAGCTTATAAAAATACACGCATGTTACGTACAATAATATTTTTTTGTCAATATACTGAACTTTAAGCACATTTTTTTGAGCAAGTTAATTTCCCAGTAAAAGTTCTGCGTCGATTACCTAAAGCTAATTTTAAATTCAACTCTAATTTCATCACTAAGGGCGAAGACAGCCACATCCCCGGTTTTATGATTTTGCGATAACCCGTGGCCGAGAGCACGGATTTGTACACGCTAACACGACTAGACACTGCTAGATAAAATTTAAATCCATCATTTGTGAGTAGATACTATTGAACTAACATCGCTCACATGAAATTTTCTGCAAGAAATATACTGAAACAGAATTTCACTATTCCAGTAATTCCATTAGATTACAAGATAAAAAGTACAAAGCCGGTTACACATGCTGAAAATGGATCCGTTTTATGGAGAATATACCTTAGCTTTCCGACTAATATAAACAAATTGTTCCTTACACCGTCAGAGGGTGCGAAAATTAAGAAACTTTTTGAAATGTGAATATTAAGGCGTCAGTTTGCTGTGTTTATCACCTTGGATGCCACCCTCACCGAGCTCATCTCGTGCAAATCGATTTTTCTGAAGGAGAAATAACAGGGCATTCGAAAAAATATCAGCAAGTAGCTTGTCTCCCCGTCAGAGGGTGCGAAAATTTAAAAAATCTTTTGAAACAAAAATCCAAACTTAAAATTGTGCTCTGTTTAGCCCCCTGGACGCCACTCCCATCGAGCTCACGGCGTGCAAATCGATTTTTCTGAAGGAGAAAATACAGGGCTTTAGACAAAATATCAACAAGTTGCTTGTCTCCCCGTCAGAGGGTGCGAAAATTAAAAGAAAAAATGAAGCAAGAACCCAAACTTAAAATCGTGATCTGTTTAGCCCTCTGGACGTTACCCCAATCGAGCTCACGGCGGGCAAATCGATTTTTCTGGAGGAGAAAATACAGGACATTCGAAAAAATATCAGCAATTTGCTTGTCTCCCCGTCAGAGGGTGAGAAAATTTAAAAAATCTTTTGAAAGAAAAATCGAAACTAAAACGCCACCCCCATCAAGCTCACGGCGTGCAGATCGATTTTTCTGAAGGAGAAAATACAGGGCTTTAGAAAAAATATCAACAAGTTGCTTGTCTCCTCGTCAGAGGGTGCGAAAATTAAAAGAAAAAATGAAGCAAGAACCCAAACTTAAAATCGTGTTCTGTTTAGCCCTCTGGACGTTACCCCCATCGAGCTCACGGCGGGCAAATCGATTTTTCTGAAGGAGAAAAAACAGGGCATTCGAAAAAATATCAGCAAGTAACTTGTCTCCCCGTCAGAGGGTGCGAAAATTTAAAAAATCTTTTGAAACAAAAATCCAAACTTAAAATTGTGCTCTGTTTAGCCCCCTGGACACCACCCCGATCGAGCTCACGGCGTGCAAATATATTTTTCTGGAGAAAATACATCGCGTTAGAAAAAATATCAGCAAGTAGCTTGTCTCCCCGTCAGAGGGTGCGAAAATTTAAAAAATCTTTTGAAACAAAAATCAAACTTAAAGTTGTGCTTTGTTTAGCCCCCTGGACACCACCCCAATCGAGCTCAGGGCGTGCAAATCGATTTTTCTAAAGGAGAAAATACAGGGCTTTAGAAAAAATATCAACAAGTTGCTTGTCTCCCCGTCGGAGGGTGTGCAAATTTAAAAAATATTTTGAAATAAAAATCCAAACTTAAAATTATGCTCTGTTTAGCCCCCTGGACGCCACCCCCATCGACCTCACGGCGTGCAAATAGATTTTTCTGAAGGAGAAAATACAGGACATTTGAAAAAATATCAGCAATTTGCTTGTCTCCCCGTCAGAGGGTGAGAAAATTTAAAATATTCTTTAGAAACAAAAATCCAAACTTAAAATTGTGCTCTGTTTAGCCCCCTGGACGCCACCCCCATCGAGCTCAAGGCGTGAAAATCGATTTTTCTGAAGGAGAAAATACAGGGCTTTAGAAAAAAATTCAGAAAGTTGCTTGTCTCCCGTCAGAGGGTGCGAAAATTTAAAAAATCTTTAGAACTCCTATTTATACCTGTTTATTAGCATTGTAAACATTTAGTTCAGTACCAACATCTGAAGAAGCAACTGTGTAGGCGAAACAAATGTCATGTATAATTAATAATAAATTTACGAAAACCTAGACAATCTTGTCTTATTTAAATTAGAGTGATTATGTATTTTCGTCAAGTAAAGGCAGATACCATCAAATATCCTAGTTAATATTTTCTTGATTGACTTTTTGGTAGTAATTCATGTTGAATTAATATAATATTAAGATAATATTAATATAAATGCATAAATGCCAACGACTAGCACTGATAATGCTCCGCTTGGCAAAAAACCTGATATATTTTTGTAAAAAAAGTGCAGAACGGAATTAGTACAAAAAATAGTGCGGCGGGCAGGATCGAATCTAGGGAGTATGCGATTATGAAGCCAACACACTAGACACGCTATTATACGAGCTGCTGGCCAGTAGCTTGGGGACTAAATATAATACGTAAGAGGTGTAGGTGGTGTTCTGGTATGCGGTATATTTAGTAGGACGTGCTGGTATAGAGTATGGTTCTCCCGCTTTGCCGTGACTTAAGATTGAAGGCGTGTTTTATGCTGGAATTAAGCATGTTTAGTAAATACGCAACCAGGGCAGATACAACTGGCGCACTATATATAAATCGTGTGAACTATGGCAACTTTGAGAATGATGTAGGGCAGAACACTGAGAGGCAGAGACACGATGTTACAAAGTAAGTACGATAAAGGAAGAAGTACTGGAACGAACAAACATGGAAAACACCTTTGAAGGCCTCGCGCCTCGGGCCTCTAAACTAGAATGGAATTTTTTTCTTATATACAAATATTACCACAGCTGATATTTGTTGCAAGACAAGGATGTTGGGTCTGGTAATTTTTTGCTTATGTGTGTTTTTGTGGCACACTATTTTAACGTACATGAATGGTGTAAGTAAGTAGGTACATTTATAACGCCTCGTTCTACGAATATTTTGCTAAAAGAAATTTCAACTGAATTAATGTTGGGACTCACGACTCGCCCACAAATTATAGTTTTCATTTCGAAAACCATTATTTATTTGTCTAATATTGATATTTATGTTGCTCATCAGTTTGTGTTCAATTATACAGGGTGATTCATTATCTCTATGATAAACATGGACAGATGAAAGCAGGCGAGATTCTAAGCAAAAGTGTTACATGAACATGGGGCCGATTCGCTGGTTAAGAAATTATAAGTGTTTAAAAAATTGCAATCAAAAAATGCGATAGCAATGATGAAACAAATGAATAGCGTTGGCTATGAGAGTTATCTGCCCAATAGCCTGATCACCACGTTCATCGCATTTAAATCCGTTCGACTATTATTTATGGGGACACATGAAGCAACTGGTGTACCGTGTAGATAATACTACCCGTCAGCAATTACTTGAAAGGATTCAAGATGCAGAAAGTATTTTAAGAAATGATTCAAATGTTAAATGTCGTGTTATACAATCTTTGGTTCGACAATGTGAAGCTTGCATTCTAGCCGAAGGTGAATATTTCGAACAATTTTTATAGTTGAAAATAAATATTGTCTTTGTTCTTCTTTAATAAACAGTGATAAATCTTTAAATTCCTTTAACTTCTTAACCAAGACGAATCGTACCCATGTCCATATAACATTTTTTTCTTAGAATCCCATCAGCTTTCATCAGTCCAAGTTTGTCACAGAGCTAATAAATCACTCTGTATATATTCATTTAATTTAAATTAATGTTGTATGTACCACGGATGGTAACTGAGTCACTTGCATGACAGGCAAGTGCGTTCGTACGCGAATTCGTATGACCCATTCTAATTCGTGTACCTAGTGAAAGAAATTTGATCCTGTTATGGATATTTTGTAAGTGTATGCTGGTTTGCAGTCCTCAAGGGGTTACTGCAAGTGCCATCAAATCTGTGTAATAGGCTCTAAGAAACTGTAGATGAACCGTTAATACCATAAAAACATAATTAAGAATTTTCCTTCAATACATTTTTCATTGTTTTATTCTAAAAAGCGCATGGTTCTTAGTCCCTTAAATTATAGTAGGTAATTTTCCTAAAGTTTTGAATAAGACCACCTATGAAGATGTAAATATTATAATTGGCTTTGAGAAGACGAGGAACGGATTGGGTGAGCCCTGAGCCCTGAGTGGCGCCATTAGGCTAAGCCGAAAGTTCTCTTCCATTCCGCCACCGTATATTTTCCCAACCTCCAAAATTTCAAAGTTGTGCTACTACCTAGTTACCTAATATGTTACGGGAAAAGAAAGAATGAGGGGCAAACCCAAAGTTATTATATGGGAAGTTGCCTAATACCCGTAAAGCGCTGTAGCACCGCGTGAAGTACGAGTGGGGGAAGCAAGTGACGTCAGCGATGGACCTCGGCCGCGCTCCGCACACATACGTGTAGAGACGCCTGCATGTGTTTCCCGATACCCGCGTTTTATGCTTGCCTTTGATAGCATAAATTTATGTATAACCTGTAATGTTATGAAGTTTGATCGTTCTGCAGTTAATGAAAAAGTCAAGGTAGATTTCTTTTGTTCCTATATTTAAAGCAAAAGAAGGTCCTAAAGATAGGTACTTACCTACCTCAAATTCCTGCACTAAATTTCCCACACTTATCACTTACGTAGGTAGGTAATTGTAAAAACGGCGGATCATTTCATCGAGATATCGTCAGGTTCAAATTGGAATTTCAGTCCACGGATTCTACAGTTTCTTCTGGGCGTGGGTCTGACTATTTCTGGTATACCTAAGTTTATTACTGAAAGTGAACTACCTATGTATATGGATACCTAGGTAATTTGTAAAAATTTAAAGCAAAAATGATCGTATTCTAATATTGGAGAATGGAGAGTAATTTAGATTTTTGAATTAGCTATATGTTAACCTAATGAAGTTAAACCTAGATTGAAAACGAAATCGCCCTCGATGCCGTTCATTTTTAACAGTACCTATTATACTGAAAACATTATGTACCTAGTTATTTGAATAAAAAAATACCTCGAAAAATACCTACTTATAAACATTTTTTACTCGGCGATGTATTTTGAAAGCAAAACGTAAGTTGTATACTACTTATATTATAGATTTGGAAAAATCCCTTTAAAAAAAAACAATTTTTATTCCGAAATATTACAAGCGGGATTACAAGTGTATGTTTTTGATTCTAATTCAAGACTATTGTTATAATAATGTTTTACATGTACCAAACAACGCATCATGACGTCATGCTGAGTCAGGAGTATCATTTTATAGCATGATAGGGGAATAATGAACCTGTAACTCCTCCACCCTTAGAAAGAAGCTCCCCCTGGAAGATTGATTTTCTCCCCTTGAATTTCAATTCCTTCTGTGGTTGGTTTACTTGCTTGGGTGCGAGTTCTTTTCTTCATTATCCAAAAATATGTACCTAAAGATATAAAAAGTAGGTACAATAAAATAGTCCAAACACTAGGCACGTAATATTCTATTTGTTCATCTTCGATTGGCATTATTGGATTTGTTGGTAATTCCTTGAGGTTGAGTTTATTTAGTTCAATTTTGAATTTCGGTTGACTGCTAGTTTCTAACTTCAGATGCGGTGTCTTGATCACCAGTGGCGTGCCATGGGTGCTGCCTTGAAATAAAAGTTCTTGTTCCCTGAAAAATAACTTGCAGGTGTTTTTCTCGATCAGGTAGATCCCTGTTAGCGTCTTGCTTTCAGTTTGTTGCCTACACTGAATTTTGAGGTTTTCTTCTTCTGGAAAGACTGCCAAATAATTATTAATTTCTGGGATAATTTCTATGTGGTTGTCCGAAATTTCCAATTTGGTAAGGTGACATCGGCTGGGATTCTCGTGCAGGATGATCTCTTCTTCGCAGAAGGCTCTGTAATTGGCTTGTAATCGGCTAGGACATTGACAAATTTCACCTTTCATACATATGTCGTTTAGAGGTTTTATTAAGTTATCTTTCGATTTCAATAAATATTTAGTATTTGGGATGATCGTTACAAATTCTGATTTATACTTGGTTGGAGTGGAAAGAATATAATATAAATCAAAGTCCTTTTCAAAATTAATAGGTATCGACAGAAAGTAATTAATTTTGTTATAATCAATTTGGCAATTTACCTTTATAACTGATTCAAAATTTAGGATGTTCTCGTACTTAACTTCAAAAGGAAGTAGACTTTTATAATGTAGCGAAATTTTTTGTAGTTCTAAAAATAATTGTTTCGAATCAATTATGCTAGGATGTAGTAAATTTTGTTTACAAAAAGTAACAGAATTTCCAATATCTTGAACAACGCTTAAAATAGTATTATATAATATCAATAGCTGATTAAATAAATCTTTCAATAGAAGTACATCTTGATGTGTGGCTTGATTTTTGACTATTTCTTTAAGCTGTGTGATTCTTGATTGTAAGATTAGCTCGTTATGCTGAACATCCTGTATTGTGTTATTAAAATTTTGAATAAGTTGTTGGCTGATAGAATACTGCATTTTAATCTGATTTTGAATGTTTTTGTCGTTATTTTGAAGATGATTTAGAATTCTATAAATTCTTACACCGTCGTCAGCGTCTAAATTTCCGGTTATTCCTTTTACAACGGAACCCAATCCATTTACTAACCGTCTTTTAAATCTAGTTTCACCTACATGTACATTTATGTTTCCTAATTTTATACTTATAGAATTTTTAATGAATAAAGCTACCTTATCGTAATTATCTACTTCTCTACTGTAAATGGTATTATTAGTATAGCTTTACTTAAGATTATTATACTGAGTGTTTAGGTTATTGTATTCGTCAATCAAAGGTTCAAGATCATAAAAATGTACGAACGTGTGGTCTGTTTTCTGCAGTTTGGCGGGGCCCAAGTTAATCGGCAGTACCCCGAGGTTTTCCGTAATATTTTTGATTTCTACTCCCCATCCGGCAGTGAAGACGGACCTGCAATATTTTTAAAAGCATAAGTTTGCTTTCTCGGCCATTTTATGTTAGATAAGTGAATATTTCCGGCAGTATTGCCGTGAGACTGTTTAATTTTCGCAGTTTTTAATTTTGGATTTATATTTTTGATCTGTTCCTTTTTGGATTTATTTAAGGTTTTACCCTGTTTCTGCTTATTTTTTACAAATATCTGTTACGGAATTTCTGGCAAATTTTCTCGTTTTTCGTTAACTTTGTTTATGACGCGTTATGAATTTGCGATAATAACCCAGTAAACCAAGGAACCCTTTAATTTGTCTGGTGGTTTTAGGTAAAGGATAACTTTGGATAGCTATTATTTTTTCTTTGTTAGGTTTAACGCCGTCCGGTGTCACAACGTGACCCAGATAAAGCACTTCTTTCCTGAGGAACTCAGATTTATCCATTTGGATTTTAAAATTTGACTGTCACAACCTTTCAAACACTTCCCTAAGCCTGTCAATGTGCTCTTGGAGGCTTGTGCTAAATATAATAATATCGTCCAGGTACACTAAGCATCTTTCGTTTTGGATACCCCTCAAAATGTTGTCCATAACCCTCTAGAATGTCGCTGGTGCGTTTCGGAGCCCAAAGGGCATGCGGAGAAACTCGTATTGCCCATTTTCGGTGTTAAAGGCGGTTTTCTCTATGTCCGCTTCTGCCATTTCGATTTGATGAAATCCCGACGCTAGGTCGAGCGTTGAGAAGTACTGGCAACGCCCTAATTTATCCAGCAGGTCGGTGATGTTTGGTAATGGGTATCGATCTCCAATAGTCTTCTCATTAAGCTTGCGATAATCGACCACGATTCGCCATTTTTTCTGTCCGGAAGCGTCCATTTTTTTGGGGACGACCCAGATTGGTGAAGACCAAGGTGAATGAGAGGGCCTGATGATATTTTGATCTAACATTTTTTGCATTTGCTTTTGGACTTCTTTTTTATGGATTTCGGGGTATCTGTATGACTTAGTGTAAACAGGTAACTCGTCAGAAGTTTTTATTGAATGTTTTACTTTACTTGTGAAACTTAATGCGTTGCCGTCTAAATGAAATATATCTGAATATTCTTTAAGTAATTTTAATATTTTCTCGCGTTCTTCTGAATTCATGTGTTCAGTTCTAATATTTGAGAGGTCAAACTTCAATTTCTCGGCATTAAAACCGATAAAATTTTGAAAATATTGTTCGTCTTCCTCGAACAATTCCGCATTTATTGGTTTTGAAATGTCGATAGTTTACCGAGACTCTGATTTATTTAGAACAGAACATATTGCTTTATAATTATTTACTTTTGTTATACATTGTGGTATCTCTAAATCTTCCATTCTGGTGTATGGTACAATGACCTCACCATCTTTTATATTCTTAATACTAAAGGTGGATTTATGCAGTATGAAATTAAGGATTAACTTAACTTAAACATTAACTTAATATTTAAGCGCTGTGTATTTGAACGGAACAGTTTATGCAGCTCATTATCTTAACTTTAGAATTAACTTAACTTAAGAGTTGGTTAACTTTTATCTTTTTAAGTTAATTCTTAGGTGAAATGCAGATTGCGCATGCGTGTGCACCCAGTTGTATTTATTTGCATGAAGCGTATTTACTTAACCCAGAAATCGCAAAATTTGAACCGTCAGGACAAAAACTATATTAAACAACGTGACAGCTGCAACTAAATAACGCTCTAACATGAAAGTTAGGTTAAAAAATTGCAAATTCCGATTCTGACATATCATTCACTGCGCGTGCGTGAAATAACTTAAATGTTAGTGCATGAAACACCCATAAAATTATTAATTCTTAAGTTAATGTTTAAGTTAAATTAATTCTTAATTTCATGCTGCATAAATCCACCTTAATTTCAACTACTTGTTCTGACCTAGGCTGCACTACTATGCAATTCATGCAGGGGTTCACTTTGTGAAATTGAAGTTTAATTTCACTATACGGCGTAACTAAAATATTCTTACACAGATCTATATTGGCGTTTAAAATTTTTAAGTTATCGATTCCCAATAAGCAATCAAAGTGTTTACGAAAATTGAACAAATGGAATTTAAGTGGTTTAATTTTTATTTTAAATACTTTGGAACAGGGAATCGTAGTACTAAAATGTTCTACGGAAGTACCGTGTGCTGTGGAAATTTGGAAAGGATCCTTTTTAATTGAAGGAATAAAATATTTTTTGGCAATTTCTGGCTTGACAAAGGATTTGGTGCTACCGGTGTCTAGTAATACTTTTAAATTGTTTTCGGGCAAAATAATATAGGGTAACTGACTTCCATTATTAGTCATTAATTGAAATTTTGGGAGTCTTGTGTGTCCGAGGCTTCGTCCGAGGCTGGTTCCTGAAAAAACTCGTTATCGTCGTTCGGAAGTTCCACTGTCGATGTTATTTAGTTCTTCCACAACAAAGTTTGGTTTATTATTGCCTCTAAAATAATTTGGACGATAATTTTGGGGGTTATTATTCGGCTGCCTGAAAGTATTTCTAGTAGAAACACTCATTGGGGTCGGTTTGTAGAAATTTTGATTTTGATTAGGTCTGGACACATTATTTTGTTGGTTTTGACTAGTAGTAGGACCACTAAATTGCCTTTGCATATTGCCAAAATTATTTTGCCTTTGTGTTTGAGGATTATATGCTTGAGGATTGTGTGCGAAGTTTGTTAACTGGAGCGGTCTGTTAAATTGAGGTTTATATGGAAATTGTTGCTTGTTTGGAAAGTTAGGTTTGGGTTTATTTTTTTGTTGGGATTTTTGGAATGCAGTTTCTAATTGAAAATCGTTAGTTAACATATTGAGCGCTGAGTTTAAATCAGCGGGATTTTTCGTTCGCATTAAAGATCCTATTGGGTCTTTCAACCCTCGCAATAAAACTCTCAAAGCAAGATTACGAAAATACCCAGACAAAATTTGCATTTTGTGTGCAGTAATGTGTGTCGTTAAATATGAAATTTGCAGATTTAAAACATGCTGCACACGATTAAAGAAATCAAATGCAGATTCACTTTCTTGTTTTAATTCAATCATTTCAATATTGCAGCTTCACCCTTTATTTAACTAAAATACTAGACATCAAGTACTCATTCTGAAAGTCATTTTGATCAACTACATTATAGAATTTTGTTACTAATTTTTCACAAATTTCAATAAATCTAGGGAGTAACTCGGTTTGGCCGTGAAATTCAGGTATCATACCTAGGTACTCTTGTTTAAGAATAGGTACTGCTACTTCGTTTTGCATTTTTAAAATGTTAGAATCGCAAATATTAAAATTTACGTGTTTAATTATAAGTTCTGTATGAGAACTTGAGTCTGAATCAGAATTTGAATCGTTATTTGAACTTTCGGAATTATATTGATTAAATGAATCTCTATAAGACATATGTACTTACAGCAAAATCAATGTCTTCTCCATGTGCCTTCGTCGAATACAGAGCCAATTCGATATTCCCTCGAACGCTTCACGCTAGGCTACTCAATTCACCTATCGACTGGACCTTGGATGAGATTCTTGAAATTTCACTCGAAATTTCGCGAAAATGTCTATTTTCGATTGGTCAATAAATTGTTGAAACAAACCGATATTATACCCCTTAATATCGTTTGACCAATCCTACCGACTGCGCCACTTATATTATAGATTTGGAAAAATCCCTTTTAAAAAAAAATAATTTTTATTCCGAAATATTACAAGTGTATGTTTTTGATTCTAATTCAAGACTATTGTTATAATAATGTTTTACATGTACCAAACAACGCATCATGATGTCATGCTGAGTCAGGAGTATCATATTATAGCATGATAAGGGAATAATGAACCTGTAACTTACCTACCTAATACCTACTTACCTTCATACCTACTACCTACCCCAATAAATACGTACCTACTTGCCTAGTATCATTCCCGAAACTAATCTGGAAGTGTCTGTAATAATATGGCAGGTACATAAGCATGGTTGAGTATACTCAGCCATGGTACATAAGTACTGATTTTTGTGCATTTATTGATTCATCGCTCATCATGACGAAGAAGTGTACATTCCTACAGAAACAGATGTTCACGGAAATTTAGTTTTAATTATTTTAATTCTTATTTTATACCTAACGGTGATTATTTTATTCCCCCGTTCTATGCGCTCCGCTTATCCGCTAATGTACGGCAGGAAATTACGGTCTTTGGGTGACGTCAATTTCCGATCGCAGCCGACTAAGAACGAACCTCGCATTAGGCAACTTCCCATATAATAACTTTGGGGCAAACCTAGGTTTAACTTTAACCGGTTAAAGCGGTAAAGTGGGGATTATCTGGGCTTTGAGGCTAAAGCCCGAAGAGTTCTCTCCGATTCCACCTTTAACTGGCTAAAGCTGGGTCTAACCAATAGTAGTCGGTTAATGAGCGAAGTTACGTTATATATATGCTTATAAAGCAATATTATTATTAGCTAATACAACAGTAAACCATCGGTAAGAATTTATTTATAAAAATACAAATTTCCAAAACAATATGTATATTTACTGCTAAAAACAAATCTGAATAAGACTGGCAACCAAAAAAGATCTCTATATAATGTTTTAAATTACTCAGGAGTAGATATTTTTAAAACGTTCTTAAACGAAAGCACTTCTTTTTTTGAACGCGAAAAATTAGCGTTTTTTTCTATTTATTATTGCAAGATAAACTTGAATAGCCATTTAGACTTACATAAAATATTTGCAGCTTTGCAAAGACATTTTTGGTTCCGCATTTTGTTTTACAATGGCATATTTTTTTAATCCTTGGCCACCAGAGGTTGATTGTAGATTTGCAAGTTGCCTTGAGGACTTGTTCTCAGCTGAAACATCCTTAAAATGTTTACAAATATTTACAACACTTTAGCAACCTCTTCAGCAGTTTTACGATTCAATGGTCTAAGTTGCACAAACTTCGTCAGATGATCTTGGTATACAAGAATGAATTTGTAATTTCCATCAGAATTAGTCTGCATGTGGATCAAATCGACTTGGCAACGACTATTCATTTCATGTGATAAAATAGGTTTGACCACAATGCCCTATTTGCCCGATTTTAATTTCATTTGGCACGATTTGCATAATCGAAGGTATCATTATATAGCTTCCTGACTCCTGAGTGATATTTTTGTTTTTTTTGGGCTTCGTTCACCAGCATGTTCCTACCACCATGTCCAATGGACACATGTATTTCATGAAGAATATCAAATATATGTCCTCATTTTTCACGTAATATTTAATTATAGGGTAGGTTGTAGACACAGGAGCTATTAATTTATCAATACCACCGACATTACATAATATGTCAAAGTGATTCAAACGACGATAATGCAACGTTGTTCTCTTAGCAGACTGCGTAGCTTCTTTCACCTCTTCAATAAACTTATTATATTGTACACTATTCATGTAAATAGTATATTACAGTACAAGTGGAGAAACTGAAAATTTCGCTCACGCAATTTTCCAGATTTGCACACGAGCCGCCAGGCGAGTGTGCAAAGGCAAATAAGTGAGCGAAACGGTTTCTCCACGAGTGCTGTATAACGTTTTGTTCAATCCTGCCATTGAACTAAATATTTGTTCAAAAATATTCAAAATTAATAATTCAAATTGGTCTGATAGTAGAGTGCTCAATGCTTGCAATGACGCAGTAAAATGCGTTTGGTAGGGGGATCGTTGTTACAACCTGTAACTTGTTGCAATCTGAAGTTCATGTCTTGACTATAATATATCCAAAAGCTGTCAAAAATCGTAATGTGCAAAAGGGCATTATATCCAAAAACTGAGTTATGCAGTTATGTGTAAAAATTGTTATCGTTTGGCACCAAGATCATTAAATTATTTGTGGCGCTTCTACCAATTTAGTACAGGCCCTTACGGGAGAAAATTTTTTGAAAGCTGAATATCTCCGTTCGAATGCCGAGAAAATTTGCAAGATTTCGACAATTTTTACATCTACATCGCGATAACTTTTAAGTTACCACTTAAATCGAAAAATTTTGTTCTTTACAAAATCTTGTACGATTCTTTCGGAGTCTGATGGTTCGACATGCAGATTTTTACCTTTTACGTATATTGAGTTGTGTAATTAAACATAAGAAGATGTAAGAAGCCTGACCGGTCGGCTTCCGATACCAATACGCGTCCCCACCTCGCTGCGCTAGTTTGCATCTCACTTTTCGCCGTAGCTCCGTCTCCGTCTTGCTAAAAGATATGAAAATACAATAAATACAATAAATTTTCTTCCGAAGTATTGGACTGACTTTCGTCCTTCGGCGGCAAAACTGACAGTTTTGTGGTATATGTATTCTTTCACAATTTTTGTGCCAACAAGCAGTTATGCAGGTTTGTTTATTTCTCCTGCAAGAACACACTTTTCTTACACAGTCTGCAATAAATTACGAGATTACGATTAGGAAGTCAAACAACTTTGATCACCATACCTTTCTTTTATCCATATTTACTTAAAATAATATAATTGGTCGGGAAAGGGGGAAGTGTCATTAAAATTGGTTGGATACTGCCGTCATCTTCTAATTTTCATCCGGACTCTTCCAAACTTGGTAGTTCTTGAATTGGTTGCAGGGCATTTGGCCAGATTTTAACTTGAAAGTATGCTCTCAAACAGTGTTGTTTTAAGAGAATCTTCGGTCGGTGGTAATTTAGAAACGGGAACAGATGCAGCCATAATTCCTCTCAGTGTTTTTATTGATATACTACCTATCTATGTTCCTTGAATATAATTTCATGACAAATCGCTCCATTCTGGTGAACATTTCCTTGGAAAGCTCATCTATCCCTATGTCATCCAAGTAATTATAATGCTGCTGATAGATTTTCGAGCACGTTTTCTTTCCAATGCCAGGGAAATGGCTTGTTTATCACAACCGGTTAACGCATGAATAATGAACAATTTCCGATTTGGGAACAGTTGGAATGATTAACGATGATATATTTGGTTTAGAGGGTTTGATTACTTCGACATTACTGCCAAAATGTTTTCTCATATGCTGTACAAATATCCGTCTTGATTTGATTCCGCCTAATGCACAATACCTGTCATATTTAGCAGTTACCGTATACCCTTTACCTCTTTCCATTCCTGCTTCCACCATTTGCATAGTCTTCTCCATTGCTAAGTCTTTGTTTGTTTCATCTTCAAATGCTTCTTTTACTGCGCTTAATTCATTTCTTGTATTTTTGTCATAATTTCTCAATTCCCGAACAAGGCAACCAATTCAAGAACTACCAAGTTTGGAAGAGTCCGGATGGAAATTAGAAGATGACGGCAGTATCCAACCAATTTTAGGTACACTTCCCCCTTTCCCGACCGATTCTGTTATTTGTAAGAAAGGTGTGAGTGATCAAAGTTGTTTGACTTCCTAATCGTAAATCTCGTAATTTATTGCAGACTGTGAAAACAAAGTGTGTTCTTGCAGGAAAAATAAACAAACCTGCATAACTACTTGCAAGTGTATGGCACAAAAATTGTGTAAGAATACATATACCACAAAACTCTCAGTTTTGCCGCCGAAGGATGAAAGTCAGTAGTACGGAATGTGAAGGTCGAAAATCGATCCAGGGGTGTCAACTCGAAGATATAGTTTTAAAAGAATAAGGGCAACACGGGAAATCGTTATGCGCATTCGTGTCTAGAAGGGCGCAAAAGTCCGGGATTGCAAAAAGCCAAAAAAAAATATTTTGTAATTTTTTTTTGCGAATTCAAAAGTGTTGAATTTTTTTTTGAATCGTATTTGCGAGCGTAATATTTGACGTACAGTAATAATTTTTGCATAAATAGAAAGCTTATTCTCTGCACTTTCCGCTGGTACCAAGCCCGTTTTTATATTATTGTTAATAAAACCTACACAAATTGTTTAATTAGAGAATGTACAAAAAGTGCATTACAAACTTCAGCATCGAGGGAATTTCCTAACTATTATAGTCAGCTGCATACATGTATCGTATCGAATGTTCCGAAAAGAATGTGGAAAATTTTGGTGAAACAATCATTTCAATAACGTTTTTGTAGCAAAAGTTATAAATATTTATTTACAGCGTACCGCTGCCCGCTATCGCCGGGCAAACCCCGACGCAGTTCAGTTCCTATCCCTATCATGCCTCGCATGATGCTCACGTCTGTCTCTTGTTAATCTGTGCGTTATCGCGTAAGTCTGTCTCTTTCTCACTAGCAGAATGTGTGACAAGAAATAAATTTTCGTCTTCGGTCAGCCTAAATGCTTTAATTGTAACGTATAAAATAAACTACATATTATTACACGTATCATGATGAATTTAAATCAAAGAGTTGTGGATCCGTAGATTTGATCTGTCTATACCAATTCATGTAGTTATTACAGAACTATCGCAAAATACTGGTTTACTATTGACCGCATATGTTTTAAGTGGATGCGACATAGTAAGCTTCATTTTCAAGAAAATTGAAAATTTAAATAAACTGAGAGCTCACTTGCTTGTTTCACAATTGCAAATCCGACATTCGAAATTTACTACCAACAGAAGATGCCTTTCATCAATATGTGTTAAGAGCCGGCACTTACCAGTTTATTCTCGAGCTTATTGTTTGGAAAAATTCAACAACTTTTAATCCTGTTATCCGTAACCCCGAAAACTTCGGATGGATTTTCAAAGATAACATATACCTACATACCAAAGTTAATAACAAGTATTAGGCCGCAAATAGAAACAAATGACAATGTATTCGGCAAATGTAAAGGTGGGTAATTGTTCAAGAGATTGTAATTGTAGCAGATATAAATTGCATAATCGGTTGTTATTGTGAAAGAATGTGTGATTAGTACTGCGGATAGTGACAATTTTTATAACTGATTTCAGCGCCCTTCGTATTCATATAAAATTGTGAATTGTCTGTTGGAAATCAGGAATATCCATCATGTGCGAGGCCCCAGCGTGGGACATTTTACAAATGGCAGGTCTTCAAAAATGAAAAAGAAAAAAGTTTACCTAAATCTTTCCAGTGTCCCTGTCATTTGATTACATCAATTTATTAATTAAATCATGAACAAGAAAATATCTGAGGCAGAGATCCTGTACAGCTTCAGATCAGAGGCAGACGTTTTAAATATGTTTAGAAAAGTAGCTCTACTTAGTCATTTCAGCTCTTTTGAAGCTAAGCAGGCCTATTTTCCAAACACTTTCAAAACCTCTGCCTCTGTTCAGGGACTGCTCAGAACCTCTACCTCGGATATGTTGTCGTTTTCTATGATTTAATTAATAAGTTGAATCATAAGGCAGAGGCGTTGAAAAGATTTAGGTTAACTTATTCTTTCTTTTAAATTTTTGAAGACATGCCAATTGTAAAATATCCGACGCGGGATGGGCACAGAGGTCGCAATTTTCATGTTTCCCATCACAGAAACTACCAAATTTACAACCTCTTCCGCACGCTAAAATCATTTTAAAATTGATGTCGCCATCCGTCGTACTGGATCGGTGATACTCGTAATATGTAAATGTTGTTCCAAATTTATATTTTAGTTACCTATGTAAAAATTTGCAGTTTATGTTTATTAATCATAATACGTGTAATATGTAGGTTATTTTATACGTTTATATTAAAGTATTTAGGCTGACCGAAGACGAAAATTTATTTCTTGTCACACATTCTGCTAGTGAGAAAGAGACAGACTTACGCGATAACGCACAGATTAACATGAGACAGGCGTGAGCATGATGCGAGGCATGATAGGGATAGGAACTGAACTGCGTCGGGGTTTGCCCGGCGACAGCGGGCAGCGGTACGCTGTAAATAAATATTTATAACTTTTGCTACAAAAACGTTATTGAAATGATTGTTTCACCAAAATTTTCCACATTCTTTTCGGAACATTCGATACGATACATGTATGCAGCTGACTATAATAGTTAGGAAATTCCCTCGATGCTGAAGTTTGCAATGCACTTTTTGTACATTCTCTAATTAAACAATTTATATAGGTTTTATTAACAATAATATAAAAACGAGTTTGGTACCAGCGGAAAGTGCAGAGAATAAGCTTTCTATTTATGCAAAAATTATTACTGTACGTCAAATATTACGCTCGCAAATACGATTCAAAAAAAAATTCAACACTTTCGAATTCGCAAAAAAAATACAAAATATTTTTTTTTGGCTTTTTGCAATCCCGGACTTTTGCGCCCTTCTAGACACGAATGCGCATAACGATTTCCCATGTTGCCCTTATTTTTTTAAAACTATATCTTTGAGTTGACAGTTCACCATTTTAGAAGCGTCTTTTGGAGAGTCAGATTCCCGACTACAGTCCGATACTTCGGAAGAAAATTAGTTTGTAAATTTATTGTAAGTAACTTAATTTTCATATCTTTTAGCAAGACGGAGACGGAGCTACGGCGAAAAGTGAGATGCAAACCAGCGCAGCGAGGTGGGGACGCGTATTGGTATGGAGAGCCGACCGGTCGGGCTTCTTACATCTTCTTATGTTTAATTACACAACTCAATATACATAAAAGATAAAAATCTGCGTGTCGAACCATCAGACTCCGAAAGAAGCGTACAAGATTTTGTAAAGAACAAAATTTTTCGATTTATGCGGTAACTTAAAAGTTACATGTAGATGTAAAAATTGTCGAAATCTTGTAAATTTTCTCGGCATTCGAACGGAGATATTCAGCTTTCAAAAATTTTTCTCCCGTAAGGGCCTGTACTAAATTGTTTCTTCAGAAGTTTTTTAGAGGTAGAAGCACCACAAATAATTTAATGATCTTGGTGTCAAACGCTCTTTACGCCAGTGTGCATAACTCAGTTTTTGGATATAATGCCCTTTCGCACATTACGATTTTTGACAGCTTTTGGATATATCATAGTCACAGATGTAGATAACTATATCGCTTGAGAGAGTGCAACTACACTTGTAAAATTGAAACTTGACCTTGGCGCCATTTTTACCTACTTTAGCTGTCAAACAACATAACCCAAGAATTTTCAGTAAAGTGAATACTATATTTAACAAGAAACCACAATATTTTGATAAGCACATTGTAGTTAATAAAGCTTCTTGTTACCGAGAATGTAACTTTGTAATATATGGTAAAAGCAGGTATTTTGGACATGAATTTATATTTTCTTTTGCAAGAAGAAAATTTTGTGTCTAGTCGTACAAAGTTGTTATTATTTATAATTTGATTATAGGTATGTACATTTAGACCTCTAGACTCATTAACTTGGCTGAGCAGTACATTATGAGAGTTTTCAGTCAATCAAGTTCTCATACTTTGAACTTGAAAATGAATTACCGGAAATGGATTCTGAAACACACTATCGCTGCAATGGAGGATCATAGAACATTAGCGGTAACTTTATATAGGTATGCTATGCTGTTAGAGAAATATCAAGAGGCTGGGATACAGATGTCTCAGCAACAGCAATTCAGAATTATTGTTTTAAGAAAGCCGTATTCTCCCGACATTCGTGAAAATAAAGATTATTGGTTGGATGAAGATGATCTTAGTCTTATTGAATTAAAGGCAACGCTTGCGAAATACAGGGAATCGGTACAGATGGAAGATATTGACGTAGAATACATTGCCATCAACGACGACATCCAAATTGCAGAATTTCCAACTAATGATGACATTTTGTCTAGTTTAAAATGTCATTCGTCTAATTGCGAAGTGTCCGACAGCGAAGAAAATGAAATGAAGGCGTTGAGACCGGGTTAACAATACCGACAACTAAGCAGTTAGGTGACAGTTTGTAACATTTTTAATTTTTTGTGTGCAAGTGAAAATGTTCAAGGCAGTATGTACTTATGCGTTATTAAGGTCTGTACAGCAATTTTGCGAAAATGAACAGTTACGTCATCAAAAACAGTGCAAAATTACCGACTTTTTTATTAAACAGTGATTTGATTGGTTACAGAATTGTAATAACCTGCATTTTGTATGAGTATATTGGGTATAGTTACGTTATACGTTGTGAGTTATTATGTGAATAATGCAAGGTATGGAAATTTTAATAAAATGTTCTTAAACTCGAAGTTTCTTTAACTCAATTTTTTGCGCCCCTTGAGATTGAGATTCGACTTATGGGAGTTCCACTGTATTTTTATTGACCTTGTAAGAATAACAATTGAAAAATTCGACAAATTACAGAAAAATCACAATTTATTGTGTATGTTTAATACAAATAAAAATGAACTAGTTCAGTTCCACGCACAAATCACGATCCCGTGCTCTGTTTATTTGTCCGCAACCTGGGTCTCGGTGGCTTCAGAAACTGTGCTTCCAAGTCAAAACATCAAACTCCAATCGCGTGGAATAAAAAGGCTGACTCAGGAAACATTCACAATCTATATTTTTACGTCAAAATTATATTAGTTTTAAACGATTTTGATTCCAAAAGGAACAGCAGGTATACGGGTGCACTAGGACATGAAAACTTCACACAAAAACAAAAAAAGAACAATTAAACTATTCCAACTGATCAGAATAAACGTAAGGGATTTTAAATCACATTCAAAACGTGAAACCAAAGAACATAAGTAACTAAACAAACAATATTTTCTTTGGTTATGTTACTTGACACTTGTATGTTGAGCCAGCAAGCAACTCCAGATTTGATTGGACCACATCCACCAATCAACCGCGAGTAGGTAAAAATGGCGTAATTTTCTATCCCTTTTTATTGCATGACCGGAATTGATGCGCAATGGTCCTAAGGCGGTATATTTATCTAAGTATATGATTATAATCAAGACATGAACTTCAGATTGCAACAAGTTGCAGGTTGTATACTTGGGCCGCCGAACAGACGGAGTGATCACCCTCCAAGAACGTGCTCTAGGCGTGACCACTATCAATTTAGGACAACCGAACCGCAATGATGCACTTTCTTTAGACCCAACGAAGTCGCATCACTCCAATTCGGTCGTCATAAATTACTATTGGCCCCGCTAGAGCACTTTCTTGCAGGGTGATCACTCCGTCTGTTGGGCGGCCCAAGTATAATAACGATCCCGCTACCAAAGTGAAAATTTGTACCCTTGAGCTCCGTACTATGATAATTGGGCAGGTATAGATAATAACACAGAGAGCGTGTTTCATCATTGTTATGATTACCGTTACTATAAATAATAAACAAGCTAGAAGAAGTCAATTTTTGTACGTTTCAGCTAAATTCGTACCTAAAATAAGATTTTACTGAGAAAAAAAGGAAAAAATTATACGATTTAATTTTACCGGAGGATATTAAAAGAAGCTGATGCCGCTGCATACAACTGCCTCAAAAATATAAAGGAAGAAGGAAGGTATATGAACGAGCTGACAAAATTCCGTGATTTGATGCAAAGGTATAAAGAAAGTTCATTTTATAACGGAGGAAGTGATCTTATCCTATTTCAATGGATTGGTAGAAAATTACGAGCCATCTTCTTTGTGGTCCACATATTCTATGTTGAAGACAATTTTATTTGTTTTTGAGAAAGTATCTAGATATTACTTACATAGCAAGTAAGTTTCATTGCTATATTTTTTAAAAGTATTGGCTTTAACTCTGTAAAATAGAAATGTGTAATAGAAATGTTGACAGTACCTACTTAATATTAAATAAATATCTAATTAATTTTGAATGTATGCCCAAATTAATTAAAACGCACACAAATAAAATTTTTTGACAATAATTGAGCTAGTTTATTATTGACAGAAATCATCATAAATTGCCATGCCAATTTCGAATATTTTTGTAATTTTATTGAGAAATGGAGTGGGTGAAAGTAATAAGAGTGAACGAAAGTACTTTCGCTCACTGCTTTCTCCCACCCGTTGCCAAAGAAACGAAGTGAGTGAACAAAAGTAATGCTTTTTCGCTTAGTATCTAAGGATGAAACAACATGTGTAATCCCCATAACCCATAACCATAACCGGTTAAATCTATAGGTTTACCCCTCATTTTAACTTTATCCGTAACAAATACATCGTGTGATCCAGTGGCATAACACAAAAATTTTGCGTGTGATTTAATCACGTGGCCCCCTCGCGAAATCAAGGTTGTGCCTACCTAATCTTTTTTGATAGGTTTTTAAGGCGATTGGTCTGTTGGGCGCTTGAGCCCCTCAGCCGGGCTTCACCGCCACACGTGCTCCTGTGGTGGTATTTTTTTACGTCACTGATGTGCACTATTCAGCAGATTTGACCCAAAGCAACTTCTTTCTGTCTCTCAACTTAAAGAAATGATTTTTTTAATTTTGTGAATTTCTGGCATTTCTGGCATTTACTTATTAAGAAATCCCAAAATTTAATAAAAAAATAAAAATAAATTTAAACTGACACAAATGAAGCAAGAATTTTTAAAGAAATGACATAGCTATAAGCGTTTAGCGGACAATTCGGAAGTCATTCGAGCGGTGAAGGATTATTTTGAAGACATGATAATAAGGTAGTGCCTATGCTTTTAAATAAGAAAGCTTAATAGAGCCTGAGAAAATTTAGACCAAGTGTATTGATTGAAAAATAATACAGTATTTTTCCAAAAATCGATATTTTCGTTTTCATTCTTAGTTATTATCAAATTGAGAATAATTTATTTTAAATTGTGTACGACTAAAAAATAAACAAGCTTAGGTATTTGAAGAGTTTTTTAATGAACTTTATAAGTGCGTAGTAGAATATCAATCAATGCATTTTGCGTATCCACTCTACAAAATAATATGGCGTAGGTACCTCCCGGCCCTAATATCCAAAACCCCTATGAAATCTGGAACTCATACTGTTACCGCTGATTGAAGCAATTCCCTCAATCAACGCTATTACCTCGAACGATGTTCGTTTCCTTCATAGAGAAAGATACCGCCTATAGTACGCCGCATAGCGACAATTTTTATAACTGATTTCAGCGCCCTTCGTATTCATATAAAATTGTAAATTGTCTGTTGGAAATCAGGAATATCCATGTGCGAGACCCCAGCGTAGGGCATTTTACAATTATTGGCAGGTCTTCAAAAATGCGAAAGAAAAAAGTTAACCTAAATCTTTTCAGTATCCCTGTCTTGGGTTAAATTTATTAATTAAATCATAAAGAACAAGAAAATACCCTAGGCAGAGATCCTGAACAGCCTCAGATCAGAGGAAGACGTTTTAAATGTGTTTAGAAAAGTACTTACCTAGTTCTACTTAGCCATTTCGGCTCGTTTGAATTTAAGTAGGCCTACTTTCCAAACACTTTCAGAACCTCTGCCTCAGGGACTGCTCAGAACCTCTACCTCGGGTATTTTCTCGTTCTTTATGATTCAATTAATAAGTTGAATCATAAAGCAGGGGCGCTGAAAAGATTTAGGATAACTTATTCTTTCTTTTAAATTTTTGAAGACATGTCAATTATAAAATGTCCGACGCGGGGTGGGCAGAGGTCAATTTTCCTGTTTACCATCGCACAAACTAGGTACCAAATTTACAACCTCTGCCACACGCTAAAATCATTTTAAAATTGATGTCACTATCCGGTGTAGGTACTACTATCTGGTTGTACACGAAAAGCAAATAAACTTCAACCAAAATAAAAGACTTCAGATAAGTTCGTGTTGGTAGTTTATGACAGCTGAACAGCAAAGTTAAGGATTATCTCCACCATCTCTGGCTGCTTTCACGAAGGAAGCGTGCAGGGATCGACTAGGGTTCAAGCTCCACCCCCTTTGGTCGAGGGTGCCTTATGCGCACTCTTATTGGGCAAATGCGGCACGCCTGTGTTTATGCGTTAGGATGGACGCACTTTATTTAATACCCAAATGGAAATTGTCAATATTAAAAGTATACAGTGTCTTATACTTAGGCAAAGAATTAGTTGATACAACTTTGTACAACTAGAATTAATAATTCGAAATAAAAAGCGGGCTAGGTATGTTATTTAGACATGATATTATGCGTTTCAGTGATTAGTAGGTAAATCTACATAGCATGTTTCCCACTTCACTGCTTACGTATAAAAAATGCGCTCATTCTCTACGACCTCCCCGTATATATCCATTATGTACTAGGAAACTAGGACAAAGCTTTCCGATGTGAGAGAATCGTAAAAATATATTGATAAATTAAAGACATTTTTACACACAAGACTGCATGAGCAAAATTCTTCTGGTAAAAGAACTGGTCTGTGGTCTAAACAAATACAGCAACGGCAGACCGTTGGTGTTCGGACTCGTCAGCGTATATGGTGCGCTATGCACAAATAGACCATGCTTATAAATATTTGGTTGCTGTTTAGACTCAAAACCTTTCAATCAACATTTCGTCGACGTAAACGTTATTTGTTCCACGTACAAAAACTTTTCAGGGAGCGTGATTGAAGTGCCGTTTATAAGAAATCAATAAATTCCTATTGAGACTTAAGTCTGCAAACTTTTCTGTTGAAGTAGAATATCAAAACCTTACCTAATACATTGATTTTCTTTTTCGTTAATCATAAATATATTTTGCAGAGTAAAATAAAAAAGTTTTATATGGATATGTCCCAATTTGCTCTTTTTGTTTAGGGCCATTATAAATGAACGTAGGTACCAATCCTAGTGTGTAGGTAATGTGGGTTTGGATAAGTTGATTTTGGTTGAGGGTATAAAGTACACGTACAAGACCTGAAAAAGAATATATTTAATTTTTATTTCTCAAAATTTTTAATTCAGTAGGCACCTAGGTACCTACCTATCCAATCAACGCCTGCATGCTTTAATGTGGTCCTTTGATGGTACTTTCATGTTTCATTTCATTTTGAATTGTTCTTTTTGTCATGTTGATTCCAATGATAGCTATAGCAACTTTTTAACCCCACTAAAATTCTTTCCTGATCTGAACTCAATTGTTTTTTTATATCTGGGTTCTTTCTGTGTCTGACAATTTTAATTTCATGGAATTCGCTAAAGAAGGAATTTCTAGGTTTTGATAGGTCGAAATATAGATATTTTTGTAAACAATGACATCAATATCCTTAAGTAAGAAAACTGATTGACTTTTTTCTTAATAATTTTCAGTTTTGTCTTGTACGCATGCACGTTTAATAATCTTGTTGAGCAAGATAGTTGTTCGCCTTTTGAGCGGTTTTGACGAAGAGATGAACTACATTCAGTCGCGTAAAGGTTGCAGTGCACTGATGGGTTCCAGGAAACATCTGCTCTCTATACAGGGTGTTCCAAGCTAGCGTAATTCCTCCATAAATCAACAAAGTTGTAGATATCGAAAAATGATTGAAATGAAAGTTGCATTCAATTAAGTCCCTCAGATTGTAAAATTATTTTTGACTATAGAGGGTGTCCCATTCCTTCTGCACAGCACCTAACTTCGTTTTTTAAATGGAACACTCTCTATCTGATTGAATTTTGGAATTGTTTTTTGAATTTAAGGGCCACTTTGTTAACCATACCTACACTGGGTCTTACGGTAGATACAAGATAAAGAAAAATGACTTAATTTAGATGACTTACCATTCCTTAGAACAAACAAATATTAAATTGATACATGCTCTTGTTTCATTTCGAGTCACTTGAATGGTATTTGGCTGTTGCGATGAAGCAGCAGTGACCAGTGACGAAGGTTTAGTGCGAAAATTAATGGCGTACTTGATGTAAAGCTGTAAAAATATTAGGCAAATCCTTGTGCTATGATATACGCGATTCGAGAAATATTACTTGTGACTGTCTGTTGAAAGTATGAATGTGTAACAAATGTTTTAAGTGACTGCGGACTGGGCATAGGCAAAGTTAGGTCATCAGATCTGGGGGGAGGGGGGGCTAAAGCCTGACCTGAAATAACTTATTTTTCAGAATACCATCTCCGCTCCGAACATGCACTGTTTCAAATTTATAAATTTAGTATCATTTAGAAAACTTAATGCCTTTATTTCCGATAAACAACGAAATAAGTACCTAATCTACGCCTTCGTTGCCTAACGATACCATTATCAAACATTAGTTAAAATTTGAGCTCGAAACTACAATACAAATTAATAATCTGACAAATCTTGACATTAGCCATTTGACTCGAATAGAAAAACAAAACTCTTGTCTGAAATGAAAAGATCTGCCAGATAAAGTTTGTAACGTTTATGAACTCATATTCCAATTTTTGTTTAATGAAGCAATATTGCGGATTTCCATATGAGAAAAACGTTCCATCAAAGTAGGCCGGATATGCCTGAATGTTTGCACGGCGCCGGCGGCATAATTTAACATTCTGAAGTACTTTTCTTAATAACATTTTGCCGTTTATCTAACATGAAAATAGTTTTCCATTAGCTGATGTCATGGCCCTTCTGATTTACAAAAAACCGAAATATACAAGAAATTAGTTTCGAACCAAGCAGGGCTTATTTCCAAAATGCCAAATTGAAATTCCAAAATTTTCAATCAACAAGTACCTCTTGTAACATCATTCCTGGGACACACTCTATTATGTCAAGGTAAGGTAAGTATATTTTTTACTGTAAAATCAATCCTCCATAAATATTAACTCTGAAAGAAAAAAGGAAATTAAAAAAGATGCATTTACTCAAAATTAATCATTTTGACAAAACATTTTTATTGAGTTATTAAATGCCCAGACCTAAATTAATTAAATGGTACAATTTTTTGCAGAAAAATTGGAAAAATATGTTTTTGTTTTTTAATTTGTTCTGAAATGTGTGTGTGATAAAGATAATGTTCGAAATATTTGGGGGGGTGGGCGCTAATTCGGTTTTTGGGGGCGCTTAGCTCCCCCAAGCCCCCCCCCCCTAACTTCGTCCATGGGACTGGGGCATCTTGTTTCTGACTTTGAATGCAAGAAGCATTTTTTACGGTGCCGTGGCACTTGCGCACGCGGCATTTGCGAACAAAGCAAATTTTGGGGCATTTGCGTACACATGGAAAGATGAGTCCAGGAGGTAAAGCGAGAGGTTCCAAACAAGTGGCACCTGCGAAATGCGTACAGCATAAATTTTTAATTCGGAATATCAGTCAAATTTAAAAAGTATAAGTGCCTAATACTTCTATTTTCAAGTATGTAGAAAGAACGTCTTTATACACTTCATCTAGGCTTACGAATGGTAGCAAATTTTTCGCCAAAAAAGGTGTTCTATCAGGTGGCCTTCGTCAAGTCAGGACGCAGACATTTTTAAAATATTATTTTGCTCGATGTTTCAATGCAATATGTTATAACACATCATTTGATATGTTTATGTTGTGCGTGCCACTCGCTCAGAGTAATCATAATATTAAAAGCGAACTGGCACAACACTTGAAATACGGGTGGGGATATCGGTCGCTCGGTCTCTTTTCAACTGTGGAAGAGATCGTATGGGTGAGGTCGTGCACTCGATCAGGTGTTTCTTTAACGCAAATAAGAAAATTGCATCGGCATCATTTGGATGGACGCTTGGATCTGCTGAGCGCTGTTCGCAGTCGTAGTTCAACGTCGCACCCGTACCTAGGTAGAATGGTTTCTTGTCGTATTAAATTAAACGCTATTAATTATGGACAAAAGGACAAACAGGGCAGCGTACATGCGGGAATATTTTCTCAGAAATAAAAAACAAAACTATACCTCTCGCCTAAAGTCACTAGAGACTAGATAATACTCTCGCCTTGAATGCAGCGCCGCCAGTACATCTCTCGCGTCATTGTGGACTATTCATAAAATTAAGAATATTCTATGGGAATATTCTGTGGTACATCTGGGATGCACCTACGTTTTAAGTATAACAAGTGGAATCCGTGGGCTACGCCACACGTCTTCTCAGAATGCTCCATATTCGTGTCCCGTTACTGAAGCAACATTCTGTCGGAACAGCAAGAAAGTTTGTTTGGAATCAAACACTCCAACGCACTCGTGCCACTACGTATTGCATACCCTTTAATCATTCAGCGCTGTCACAATTTTACTAAATTAGGTATATTATTAATTTACTGATGACCGATGGAAAATGTCTCCACTAATTTGTTTGTTGCTAAGTTACGCCAAACAAAAAACTAAATTTTCTGCCTCATACTTTAAACTGCAAAAAGACACTATTTAAAGCTTTTTAAACCCCGAAACCCCCGAAAAGGCACATCTACAGCATTAGAGCTTTCCGTAGAGCCCACAATTGTTGAAATCGATAGAGTCCTCGATGAGATATCTGGCTAACAAAGTTTCAATGTAAAATCACTTTCGCTATTAATATATAAGGATTACTACACCGATTCACCACTGCGTAAAAAGCGAACTGGCACAACACTTGAAATACGGGTGGGAATATCGGTCGATCGGTCTCATTTCAACTGGAAGAGATCGTATGGGTGAGGTTGTGAACTCAATCAGGTGTTTCTTTAACGCAAATAAGAAAACTGCATCGGCATCATTAATTTGGATGGACGCTTGGATCTGCTCAGCGCTGTTCGCAGTCGTAGTTCAACCTGGGGTTGAATGGATTTTGCCGTGTTAAATTAAACGCAATTAAACGTCAGTACATCTCTCGCGTCATTGTGGATTTGTGGAATATTCATAGAATTAAGAATATTCTATGGGAATATTCTGTGGTGCACCTGGGATGCACCTACGTTTTAAGTATAATTACTACACCGATTCACCACTACGTAAAAGTCGTGGAGCGTAGCCCACGGGTTCATCTAGTTTACTTTAACTGCCGAACCTGACTTTCCGTGTGTATGCAAATGTCACATAATTTGACTTGTACACAAGTGCCACGTACGCAAGTGTCATACACGCACGCGGTTGTGGTACTACCCTCTAACCTACCTGAAACTTGATTATGCTGTGGGTGAGTGGTTTATATTGTGTCAAGAAACCATAATTACTATTGGGTTAGAGGATTTTTTTACTCGAAAGTATACATAAAAAGGAATGGGTACTTACTTAAGTTATAAAATATTATGTGGATATAAATGAAATTAAACAAATACTGGGGCGAATTTGTAAGTTATTTGCGGTAAAGGAGTCTTATTTGTGTCAAATTATTTATCATGTTGAGCGAAGAGGATTTGTTATTTGTTACGGTTTTATCTTGCACCAAGTATTTTAATTTATAGAATATACATTCTGCATATATTATTTCACTCACTTCGTACTATTTCCTATGCTGATGCTTTAGATTTTTTAGTTGCTTGTATTCTTGCTCTGCTCCCCGATCATGTCTCCGTTCTTTGTTCATTTAGGTTTTGCCCTCAATCTGTTTGCGCGTATGTCTGTTTGAAAAGGATTAATTCTTGTTAGATTTTTTTTCTTTGGTTCATCTGTTGATATTGCCGTTCATTTTCAGTCTTGAAGTTGCGCATACTTGACTTTTATCACTTGCTCTATCTATTTTGTGAAGATTCTTGCCAATTTTCAAGACTTCCATCACCATGAAGTTCTAAGTTCGAAGACTGGTTGGACGCGTACCTTCATCCTTTCCTATCCTGAACTAACCTACGCATTTCCCTAAAAGTAGAACATCCTACATCCCCAACTATTTGACAGCCGTAGTCTAATCTGGGCCTACCCCTACCTCTTTTTATCCCTATCTCCGACTCTAGTATGTCGCAAACTATTCCTTCGTGTCTAAGAAGGTGTCCTACCATCCTATCCCTCCTATCCTTTATTGTCTTCCGTACATTTCGCTTTTCCCCAACTCTTTCTAATACCTCCTTATTGCTAACCTTATCTATCCCCGGTATTTTCATCAAGCGTCTGTAGTACCACATTTCAATTCTATTCATCTTCTTCTTCTATTCTTTTTCGATTTGCTTCTCCTTTTTTCCAAGTTTCGCACCCGTACAGTGTCGTACTCCATACATACGTCGTTAAGAGTCTCTTCCAAGTTTCTACATTGATCGTTCCCGAGCATAACAGTTGTTTCTTTTTATTAAACGCAACTCGGCCCCCCGTTATTTTTTGTTTTATATCTCTAGTGCTCCTACCATCGCGAGTTATTTGACTTCCTAAATATCAGAAATCTGCGACTTCATCTATCTTCTCATTTCCTATTTGTATTTTAGTTTTAGTTCTATTTTCACGCCCTCTACATACCAAAATTTTGGTTTTCTTTTTATTGATCTTCATGCCGTATCCCTCTTTCAAAATGCTTCCATTTCTAATTCGTCTTTGTTGGATGCTTAACACTATACACTACTATATCATCCGCGAATCTGAGCATACCAATAGTTTAGCCCTGTACATTTATCCCCGAGGCTGTTCTGTCCTTCAGAAAATTAATCGCATCTTCGATATATAAGTTGAAAATTAGAAGTGACAACGCACATCCCTGCCTCACTCCCTTCCGGATAGCATATTTTGAAAAACAGGACGCTAGGAGTATGGCGTTTATGCATATCCCGCAAGTAGGTTTTGCCAATGCAGGGATATCCAATATTTTAGCGTGCTATTATTCCCTTGTTTTCAATAGTAATCGCGGATTTTCTTAAAAGAAATACCTTTCCTGACGGGGCACCGGACACAACACTTCGAATGCAAAATTCTGTAAATTACAATAAACTCAGCTAGGAGAGTTGTATGTTTATGGATCACGAGGACGAGGCAAGCTCACTGCAGCCATGAAGACAGAGGTACAAACTGCACGATGCACTCGAATAGAACCGTCTCAATCCCAAACTATAAGTCTTATCAGGTAATCGTACCGATAGATGAAGTGCAACGGACAAAAGTCGAGAGAACAAGATGGGCTCGAAACTGTACATAGGACAGCCAAGCCGCATTGAGAGCTGTGGAAGCTATGCAGACACAAACCAGAACGCTTAACAACTGTGTGAACTTGCTGGCTCGGCTAGCAAAACATCACAGGGTTATTATTCTATGGGTGAAAGACCACCAAGGAATAGAAATAATCGAGAAGGAGGCCTCTTATAGAAGTAAGTTCCGTTAATAGGGTGAAACTTGTGTGCTGTTTAGCATATCGGACAACGAAAGGGGAAAGAAGGGACTTAGTAAGACAGAAACATAGCTCTCATTGAATGGGAACTCCTGGATTGAGGCAATCGCGGATGTTCGTTAGCGAACCGGAACTCATTCGACTGGGGAAAAATCGGCTGATATGGGTCATAGATTCATTCGTGGGACACTGCTTATTTAGGAGACATCTCAACACTGTTAGAGTGAAGGGCGATCGTGATTGCAGGATGTGTGTAGAAGAGGAGGGAACTCCCGTCACATACTATATGAATGTTCAGCTCATGTAGCAACTAGGCATACGAACTTTGGACTTATGTTTGTAGAACAAAACGTAATAGCAGATGCCTCAATTAGGTTGAGCATTTGTGTGAAGGACCAGGAACTTACCCGTGATAATAATAATAACAATGTAAAATTTAGTATAGCTACAGTACAGTACAGTACAATGCAGTAAAGTACAGTATCTATAAATCTGCTTTATCGACGCCGGAGTGGTAAGCAAATGCCTCAAGCGATGCAGAAATATACCTCAACGTCATTCAATAGATGGCGCGCGCCGTCTTTCCGACGACGCGTGGCTTAGGTAATAATAGAGGGCGCTACATTTGTCATGGTCCCTCTAACCTACTTGATCGTCATTGGTCGTTGGTCCTCTCGATCTTTATTGGATACCCGAAGGTTTTGTATGCACGTTGATACGCAAGAGCTCGTAGAACCTGTTGGCAGCATAACCTCGCTTTTGACCGCCATCTTTATATAGAATTTTCATACTATCCAAACTACTTATTTCCAATGGACTGTGTCAAATCTAGATATTTGGCTTGACTTGTTAGTTGTTATCATCAATCATGACTGTCTCTGATGTGAGTATACACAAACCAGAACGCCACCTCATATTATAGTAGGTTTGGTAGACTCATAATGTGTCTCTACGTATTACGTGCTCACTAGCAGGGTCTCTTGTACATGTTTACATGTTGTATGTTATGAATGTGTATGAAAAACCACAATCCTTAGGGAAAGTACCGTACTGACAAGTTCCACCATTATATTTATATTTAAAGTAGTACAACCGATTTCAAGTTTGAAGTGATTTTGGACCATAGCGCCCAGATGGTGATGGACTATATGTGTCGGTGTTTGAAATTTTGGTAAAAATTACTTACGTTCTATGGATTTTTAGTTTTCCGTGGCCACGTAGCTTGAACCTTGAAGTTTTGTATTGTTTTGATGAGTTTTTTGTTGCCCTTGACTAACCTTGAGAAGTGTAGGTGTGTTTTATAAGCAGATGTGAATATTTTAGAGCTTGGATAGCGACTATACTTGGGCCGCCGAACAGACGGAGTGATCACCCTGCAAGAACGTGCTCTAGGCGAGACCACTATCAATTTAGGACAACCGAACCGCAGTGATGCGCTTTCTTTAGACCCAACGAAGTCGCATCACTCCAATTAGGTCGTCATAAATTACTAATGGCCCCGCTAGAGCACGTTCTTGCAGGGTGATCACTCCGTCTGTTGGGCGGCCCAAGTATAGGGTGTTTTATGTTTTGTTTTTATTTTGAAAGACTTGATTATATTGGTGACTTTTATAAGTGATTATTAATGTTACAAATAAGAGGGATTTTTTTTTTATTCTTAATTGATCAGAAAAACCATTGTAGACGTAAAACCCTGCTTGTTCTTAAACTCCCATTCCACATATTATTTTTTATTCAGTTGTTCCAGGAAATATTTTATTAATTTTTTATGCGTTTCTGAACTTACAAAATTTTCATTCGTGTTGACATTACAGTAAAAATTTCTTAAACTCCTTACCGTATGGTGCTGGCCAGGGTTAGTCTAGTAATTACAAAGTTTTCGGGAAAAATGAAGAAGTAAGTGTTTTCATGTCTGTACGGAAATTATAGTGAAAATTTTTTTAGAGATTGGTGTTACAATCATAAGTATACGTATATGGACGAGTAGGAAGAGAGCGTGTAGGTCGGTGATTACCTCAGGGGATTGGAGCGCGGGGTTAGGAACGCGGGGACCCAGGTTCGATTCCCGGTCGGATTTTTGCCGTAATTTTGTACCATGCTTTTTGGAATTTCTCCAATTTTGCCACCCAAAACTCAGAAAAATGCTTACACTTTGCAAGATTACTTCTTGAAAGAACGGTTTTCTTCCATGGCACTTCTTGTTTCAATTTATACCTATGTTTAATAAGTTGCCATTTATTTAAGAATATAAACATGAAGAAGCAATCTGGCGATGAAATTTTTTGTCTCAATGTGAAATCAACTTCCAGAAACAAGATCGAAATCATATTTTGTGTTTTGGACACTAAAAGTATAGGAGAAGCGAATAAACTGCAAGTCAAATTACTAGGTATACTTACATTTTAAAGTTCAATTTTCAATTCTACCGTAATCGTCAGTCGCAGACCTAACAATATCTTCTACATCAATCAAAAGCTTAGTAAACTGACTATCAAATATGAAAATAATATAAGGGGTGTTCCATTTGAAATTTTTAAGTAAAAATGCATACAAGGTGTTTCATGAGTGTAAAAAAATTCTAGAGGTGATAGAGGAAATCAAAACAAGAAAAAATATTTCTAGAACATCTGTCCTAAAATCGCTCCGAAAATTCTCGAAAAAAAATGATTATTTTTAATATCTGTGAATCTACTGAATCTATTGAATTCATATTTTGAGGGCTATTGTCTTTGTGAACCTCTATCGTCCTAAAAATATTTGCTTTTCTACTGCCACCAGTGGCGCCGCTATAAGCTGGAGAGTCCTTTCCTTTGGCTTACTCGATGTTACGCCACTGGTTTCTAAAGAAAATTTTGGATTCTGCGTTCAATTTCAAAGAAAAAAATCAAAAATTCACAGACCTCGCATCTTACGCAAGCATCAGTATCAATTGAATAAATATTTTTGTTCATTTTGAAACCCAAATTTTAAATTGTTGATAAATGTTGATAGTTCAGACGAATTAGAAAATCCATAAGAATCAGAGACATCTTTGATTAGAATAAATTGTCATGGATAATCTGATAAATTTCTGTGTTTCTGTTTGAAAATTATTAATGTAATTTTGCTTTTAATGCTTTAGTAGGTAAATGGGAAAGTTGTAGAGTTTTTGATGTCCACATACGCAGAAAAAAATAATCTTTCTTTTGCTACCTTTGCCAATACTGTAACTATACTTGGAGAGCTGGAACCCCCAAAAACGTAATTACCCGTGTTATTTCCCCATGTACATGTGGAATCGTGGAAGTTTGTCACTCTGTATATATGAGACATTCGAACCGCAAGAAGTACTTTAAGTTGTTAGCACAAATTTTTCTGAATATGAGAAGCAATTTTCCGAAAATACATTCAAGACAATGAAACTAAAAAAGTTATGGGGTGACATCCTTGCCTTCCTCTACAAGTGACTGCAATGATTTTAATAACCAAGAATGAACCGGCGCATATTTTTTAGCTTGAAAAACTAAGTAACTCGTCAAAATTTTGTCTCTATCTTTTACCGTTGTTCAGCCAATAGAAGAAATTCAGTTTCATCTGAACCCATTCAAGGGATTGTAACTCCCTAAATTAGTAATGTTTATATGAACTTCTTAACTTATTTTGATGAGTAGGTCCTACACGCTACAGAAATTTTCGACAGTATTTTATTATCTATATTACTTAGTACTTATATTAGTATAGTACATTATTGATAGGAAACACAGTAGCGTAAAAAATCAAAACTAAATACTCTGAAGTTTATAAAGTAAAGAGCAAACTAGGAAATTGTTAAATGCGTGTCACAAAGGGGACAAAAAATAAATTTTTGTAAATTAGTAATGTTTTGACGGTACCTACCGAAGAGGCAGCCTTGACTAACCCAACGGTCATTTGCATTTTTTGTGCGTCCTGTTTAAAAGCAGGCTGTTGAGGCGATGTGTTTGGTCACTGGCGCATAACTATTCATTATGCACGCATTTCGGCTGGACTGACCGTCTCAAGGATAAAACTAGTCTGCTAGGCCCCGTATGGCCCCTTTCGTTCCTGGTATTATTCAACTATGTATTTAATTAATAAATTGCGCTTTTATTTTCAAAATACAGTGTTTAAGTATTACTCGGTAACTTTTAATAATTATTCACTTTCATTTATTTACTTCGCAATGATCTATTCGATCATATCTGATAGTACTGCAATTTATTTTTATATTGCTTTACGGTAAATCAATAAAATGACAAAACCTAAAAATATTACTTCTCGTAGGCACGTATGAAAGTTTCTAAAATATTTATGCTGCAGTAACATTTATTAGGTATGCGCTGGGTAAGTAGGCAGATTGGTTCAGGAATCCTGCATAGATAAATTTTAACGTAAGATCCAAAAGTTTTACTGTAACTTATACACTATACAGATAGAATAGTAGCTGCAGAGCCCTGTAAATGAACAACAGGTAGTCAAAATAAGTATTTTCTAAAACAATTTATTGAGAGTGGTAAGAACGTTGGCAGAAACAGTATGGTCTACGAAAAGTACAGGAAACATCAGCTATGAGGAGAGGAAAACTGTTGGAGAAAAAAGTCCTTGCGGTGTTAGAAAAACGATCAAGTTTGAAATTGCATAGCTCCGAAATGATGTTGTCTCCAGAATCAGTGGCGGATACAAGAAAAATACAAGAAAAGACGTACGTACCGATACTGGAAGGCATTTATGCCGATCCTACGCGGTATAACATTAGAGCTAATGCAACGTTCCCTGACTGGTGTATTTCTGCCACCCAACAACAGTAAATCAATAGTAAAAGTCAACAAATTTGTGGATGTCTGTCTCGCATAATGGTGATCCCCTAGCTGTCCTTTTGGACCAGAACCGATTTTTTGGTCAAAAGAAAAAAGATGAAATTGATATAGATGATGTCATAAATACGTTTTGCAGAACGAGACCCCGTCGCATGGAACTGTCAAACCGGTGAATTTGAATAATTTTTAGTTTTTAATTTAAAATTGTTTATAAGTCATACATTAAATGAATGACTTCTAAAGCACATTATTTTAATGCCCTGTGCCTACCCAAGCCCCACCCCTTGACCTACTCCTAGATCCGCCACTGTCCAGAATATCCGATTATTGAAGCATCCCCTGATGCTGTTTATTTGGCCGATAGATTTCTGAAAATGTAGTATTTTTCCTGTATTGATTAATTATTATTAAAATACTATAGACAGAACGTTTCATTCTTTATGATATTATATCCTGAAATACAATTATTTATATAACGAGGGAAATTATAAATTTGCATCAATTGTGATTAAATAGAAGATGAACAGTCAAGCTGGGTGAAAAAACAGAAACAACATTTTTAAACAGCTAATTTTTTAAATGAAAACGTTACATATAGTGAGAGCAAAACATATTGGTGAAATGTGAATAACATTAAACTAAGCAAGTGCAATGCGCTACGAAAATTAATATTTGTTCCATAAAAAAAGTGGTATTTATTAATTAATCAAAGTTCCTTGTGTATTAATTAAACCACAAGCTATATTTGCCATGAAGTTCATGTAAGGCACTAAATTCGAAAGAACACACGAGTGAGGTCTTACTATTGCTGAGGACTTGTGATGCGATACTCGAAGTCGACTCTGAAGAAATTAACTCTAATTTATTTTTGAATGGTTGTGTTGTGATAGGCGATAATCCGATATCGGCTTTTTGTAAAACAAAAGGTGAACAACTCTGACCAGTAGTACGTAACTGTCGGCCTCAAACATTGCATTCTTTTGCTTCTGAATGAAGGCTTAATTTTTACCTGCACACTAGCATCTTTATATCTTTGCTCGGATACCACATTCTCAAGAAGGGCATCTTGCACAACTTGTTCTTCGGAGGAAGTAATTGAGTTCGACGAAGTATTTGCACCAAGACTTTCGGAGAGTATTTCTTCTCCTCTACGCTTTAAAATGAAACTTCTTGCAGATTTACTAAAAATTATTTTCCGGTTGACAGTCAAACTTAAGAAGCATGATATCTTTCGTTATTATTTATCGGACACCCATCAATTTCCACTGCATATAATTTTCCGTGCTTTGCTCAAGCTAAAAACGCTAGCATTACTAACTTATTTGTTTGCAAATAGGTATGTGTTGCCTTGTTATTATGTATACCTAAAAATGATTATTAAAGTGTTTTTTCACATTTTGAAAATTTTCGTATCATTTATTGTATAATTTCTTCAACAGTTTTAAACTAGGTATTTTTGCATTCCACACCGTCTTCTAATTAGCAGCAAGTGAAGCTGGCTTTTGCGCAACCTGTACTGTGCAATCAAGTCCCTCCAGAAAATGTCACTTACTGCAACTGATGAATAAAAAAAAGCGTATAGTCTTCTTAGAAATTCCTTGGAATCGCGTCTGACTGATTGAATCCACTTTCTTCTCATTTTCACATTAAATGACACAATAAAATTTATTAATATTAATTTAATATAAAGTGTTTAATATTTTATATGGTGTTGCGATAGTTGTGTATTTACACATGGGTACTATAAGTTAATATACCACCGGTAAACCATTTCTTAGTTCAAAATTTATATACCCTCCTGCGGGAGCTCACGTTTTACTCAAATACTTGTAGAGGGGACTTAGCTATTTACATTTACGACTGAAGCAGGAGGAATACTCACAGTCTAAGCGTTTGTGTGTGGAAACGGCAAAACGAAGCAGCTGACCAGTCGTGTAGTAAACATTCATGTGCCGCCTCGGAAACAGAATATCGCGGAACATTCGCCTGGTCCGTTGCTTGAATATTGTTTGTTATTATTAATACCAAACAACACTCCCCGTGACCCACTGACCGACGACCGTGTAGGCTTCACAATAATATAATCTGTTGCATAAGGACACCAGGTCCATTCTAGAAGTCTTTGGTTTTACTCGTCTTTTAAGCTTACGCTCTGCATCGGTTCCGTGATGCAATATCTAAATACTGTGCTGTGACGTCACGCAGGCACTTAAGGCAACTGGAAGTGTTTCTAGATTCTCTACGGACTCTACACGTACTAGTAGGTATAATCGGTCGCCATCTTGGATTTATTTTTTGACACGTACAGTGTTGGCGCATATTGCTTACCAGTTTTTAATTTCATTCTATGTAGTTCGGCTCCAAACTGTTCGAATAATTCAAGTTAGGGTTTCAGATTATTCAGGTTTCCAAGAAATGAAAAAGAAATTCAATTTCAGAAGAGGTAACTAGACTCCTTCAGCATACAATAGATTGTGCGAGTACCTTGCAGCAATTATTTAGTTAGACTTGGGGACAATATTATTTAGATACTAGCGGGCCCGGCAGACGTTGTCCTGCCAGACATTAAAAAAATTTTCGTAAAAAAAGCGCCACCTACCGGGTCCAATTGTGAATGTGAACCATCCAGGGACCCACTCCAACACACACAAAAAATTTAATCAACATCGGTCCAGCCATTTAGAAGTTCAGTAACACCCGATTGCAGCGCCACCTGCCGGGTCCAATTGTGAATGTAAACCATCCAGGTACCCACTCCCAACAAACACAAAAATTTCATGAAAATCGGTCAAGCCGTTCAAAAAAAACTCCTGGAACCCGATTGCAGCGCCACCTACCGGGTCCAATAAATTGTGAATGTAAACCATCCAGGGACCCACTCCAACACATACAAAAAATTTGATCAAAATCGGTCCAGCCGTTCAAAAAAATTCCTAGAACCCGATTGCAGAGCCACCTACCGGGTCCAATTGTGAATGTAGACCATCCAGGGACCCACTCCAACATACACAAAAAATGTCACACGTTAAAAAAATTTTCGTCAAAAAAATTCCTAGAACCCGATTGCAGCGCCACCTACCGGACCCAACTGTGAATGTAAACCATCCAGGGACCCACTACAACACACACAAAAAATTTAATCAACATCGGTCCAGTCATTTAGAAGTTCAGTAACACCCGATTGCAGCGCCACCTACCGGGTCCAATTGTGAATGTAAACCATCCAGGTACCCACTCCCAACAAACACAAAAATTTCATGAAAATCGGTCAAGCCGTTCAAAAAAACTCCTGGAACCCGATTGCAGCGCCACCTACCGGGTCCAATTAGTCGCCGTGAATGCGAAAGATCTGGGTTCGAATCCCGGTCGGCGCCTGCTTCACATTTTTCGTGAGAGAGAGCTTTGCCGATAAAACTCATTACTATATTCATATCTTCAGTCGTTAAATTAATAATTGTCATCATCATAAGGTTCTCAGTCCGAAGACTGGTTGGACGCGTACCTCCATTCTTTTCTATCCTGAGCTAACCTACGCATTTCCCTAAAAGTAGAACATCCTACATCCCTAACTATTTGAGAGCAGTAGTCTAATCTAGGCCTACCCCTACCTCTTTTTATTCCTATCTCTGACTCTAGTATGTCGCGAACTATTCCTTCGTGTCTTAGAAGGTGTCCTACCATCCTATCTCTCCTACTCTTTATTGTTTTCCATACCTTTCGCCTTTCCCCAACTCTTTCTAATACTTCCCTATTGCTAACCTTATCTATCCACGGTATCTTCATCATGCGTCTGTAACACCACAGTTCAAACGCTTCTACTCTTTTTCTATCCGCTTCTCCTATTGTCCAAGTTTCGCACCCGTATAATGCCGTACTCCATACATACGACTTTAAGAGTCTCTTCCTAGTCTCTATATTAACCGTTCTCGAACATAACAGTTGTTTCTTTTTGTTAAACGCAACTCGTCCCTGCGCCATTCTTTGTTTTATATCTTTAGTGCTCCTACCGTCTTGGGTTATTTTACTTCCTAAGTAGCAGAAATCCGCGACCTCCTCTATCTTCTCATTTCCTATTTGTATTTCAATTTTAGTTCTATTTTCACTCCATCTACATACCAAAATTTTAGTTTTCTTTTTATTGATTTTCATGCCGTAGCCCTGTGTCAAAACTGCTTCCATTTCATTCAAAGCCGCTCCTAATTCTTCTTTGCTAGATGCTAACACTGCTATATCATCCGCAAATCTGAGCATGTTAATAGTTTGGCCCTGTACATTGATCACTGAGGCTGTTCTTTCCTTAACAATATTAATCGCATCTTCGATATATAAGTTGAAAACTAGAGGTGACAATGCACATCCCTGTCTCACTCCCTTCCGGATATCTACTTCCCTTCGTTCCTGATCACATTCTATAACTGCCTTTTGCTCTTTGTAGAGATTATGTATTATTCTTCTGTCCCTGTATTTCATCCCTACCTTTCTCAGCACTTCGAACATCTTCCCCCATTTTACGTTGTCGAAGGCTTTTTCTAAATCTACAAATCCTATATATACGCTCTTTCTCTTTTCTATCTATTAATAATTGTATATACATATATATATATATATATACATCTCTCTATCATTGCCGCGTCCTTTCACTACCTCCCCAATCCCGCGTCCACATGAACTAATGGTGTATATACAATTTTAAACAAGGATAGAGAGTCACATACCACTGGAGAAAAGGAAAACCGCCAAAGATATTTCAAAATCTGTCAGATAACGGAAAGTTTACTATTCATGTAGTAAGACGTCCTTTTATGAGTAGGGTTTTAAGGCGTCCTCCGTATATTCCAGTTCACCGTCCACCTCTTTGAGCGTCCGATTGTATATTCAGTTTTACTTAATGGCGCAGCTGAACTCCGCGACGTTGCCATTTAAATATTCACCAGTTATTAAACTTAAGCTCATCGATTGGGTTAAGTAAAGTGAGAGGTTGAATCTTCAGCGCTTTCGTACGGATGATCGCTGGAGAAGCAAGAGAAAGATATGTAGGGATATGAATAATTGTTGTGGAAGCCGTCGAAGATTCTAATCCAGAATGCCAACACTGGTAAGTATAAGTAACTTTTTTGTCTACTCCTCTGCGAAGTGGTGCCAATCATAGGACAATTTATTGGAACTCGCAAAAGTAAGTAAAACAAGACTTCTTCTACTTTGGATAAAAACGAAAAATGTATTTTTTTAAATGCTTCTTGCCACGCATTTTCATTTCAGGTTTCTTAAATTTTTCCCGTAGGGTAAACCCAGTGCGTAATTTATTTAATGTGACTAATAATATGCAGGAGAAGATAAGAGTGTTAAAATAAATAAGAGGCGGGGAAGAGGTGGTGAAGAACATATTAATAGGAGGCCATTTCAATACAAGAACAGGTGAAAGAGGAGGAATGATGGCAACAGTTGACGAAGAGGAAGAAACAGCAAGGAAATCCAAGAAAAACATAAACAAAGACGAAAAGTTAGTGCTGGAATTAGTGGAAGAGGAAGGTTGGGGAATAATGAATGGAATGAACAGAGGAGATATGGAGGGAAAATTTATTATGTGGAAGGAAGAGGAACCTCTGTAACTGATTATGTCATTGGAAATATGGAAGCTTGGTAAAGATAGAGTCTGAAGGTGGGAGACAGCGTGGACTCGGACCACTGTCCGACAATTGCAGAATTAAAAGAAGAATGCAACATGACGAAAAGAAAAAAATGAGATCAAGAGGAAAAAGCAGTGATAGGTTGGTCGGAGGAAGGATTAGAGGAGTACAAGAAGAACATCAGAGGAAAAGAAGTCAGAGAAGAAAATACAGATGAGATGGTGGAGGAGATAGAACAGATAATAAGAGGAGCACCAAGATGGAAAACTATCCAAAAGGATGTAAGGGGGGAGGAAGGATAAATAAGTGGAGGGACAGGGAGTGGGGAGATATAGAGAAGTAAGGAAAGCAATGAGATGTCGAAGAGGAGATGAGCCTGGAAGAGTAGGTATAGGTAGGTCAGAAAAAAATGCCTACAAGAACTTATGCCGAAAGAAAAGGAAGGGGCAAGTATCAAGCTATTGCAAAAAATAGGAAAAGTGAAGTCAGAAAAAGAAGTATGGAATATAATAAGTAGAGAGAGGAAACGAGGAAGAGAGATAGATGAAAGAATTACAATGGCTGATTGGAAGAGGCACTTTATAAAAGTACTGGGGGGCGGGAATCCATCATCATAAGGTTCTCAGTCCGAAGACTGGTTGGACGCGTACCTCCATTCTTTTCTATCCTGAGCTAACCTACGCATTTCCCTAAAAGTAGAACATCCTACATCCCTAACTATTTGAGAGCAGTAGTCTAATCTAGGCCTACCCCTACCTCTTTTTATTCCTATCTCTGACTCTAGTATATCGCGAACTATTCCTTCGTGTCTTAGAAGGTGTCCTACCATCCTATCTCTCCTACTCTTTATTGTTTTCCATACCTTTCGCCTTTCCCCAACTCTTTCTAATACTTCCCTATTGCTAACCTTATCTATCCACGGTATCTTCATCATGCGTCTGTAACACCACAGTTCAAACGCTTCTACTCTTTTTCTATCCGCTTCTCCTATTGTCCAAGTTTCGCACCCGTATAATGCCGTACTCCATACATACGACTTTAAGAGTCTCTTCCTAGTCTCTATATTAACCGTTCTCGAACATAACAGTTGTTTCTTTTTGTTAAACGCAACTCGTCCCTGCGCCATTCTTTGTTTTATATCTTTAGTGCTCCTACCGTCTTGGGTTATTTTACTTCCTAAGTAGCAGAAATCCGCGACCTCCTCTATCTTCTCATTTCCTATTTGTATTTCAATTTTAGTTCTATTTTCACTCCATCTACATACCAAAATTTTAGTTTTCTTTTTATTGATTTTCATGCCGTAGCCCTGTGTCAAAACTGCTTCCATTTCATTCAAAGCCGCTCCTAATTCTTCTTTGCTAGATGCTAACACTGCTATATCATCCGCAAATCTGAGCATGTTAATAGTTTGGCCCTGCACATTGATCCCTGAGGCTGTTCTTTCCTTAACAATATTAATCGCATCTTCGATATATAAGTTGAAAACTAGAGGTGACAATGCACATCCCTGTCTCACTCCCTTCCGGATATCTACTTCCCTTCGTTCCTGCTCACATTCTATAACTGCCTTTTGCTCTTTGTAGAGATTATGTATTATTCTTCTGTCCCTGTATTTCATCCCTACCTTTCTCAGCACTTCGAACATCTTCCCCCATTTTACGTTGTCGAAGGCTTTTTCTAAATCTACAAATCCTATATATACGCTCTTTCTCTTTTCTATCGTTTTTTCTATAATTACTCGTAAAGCTAGAATGGCCTCGCGCGTTCCTCTATTTCGTCTAAATCCGAACTGATCTCCTAATATTTCTTCCGCCTTTTTCTCCATCCTTCTTTGCACAATTCTAGTTAAAATTTTTGACGCATGGGAAGTTAAACTGATAGTTCTAAAATTTTCGCATCTATCCGCGCCTTTCCTTTTTGGCAAAGCTACCATGATGTTCAGTTTGTAATCCTCTGGAATCTCACCTGTCAGGTATATGCGACTAACTAATTTAAATAAACGATCTATTACCTCTTGACCTGCGCACTTTAAGATTTCTGCCTGCAAGCCATCTATACCTGGTGCTTTATTATTCCTTAAACTTTTTAGTGCTAGCTCAAACTCTTCTCTCATTATAGGACTCCCTAGGTTATCCCCTTCTACACTGCTTTCACTTTCTAATATATCTTGCACTTCCTGTCCCGCATATAAGTTTCCTAAATATTCTTTCCACCTATCTGCCTTCTCCCCGCTTTCGATTAGGATATCTCCTGCCTCATTCCTAATGCTTTTGGTACTAGATCCAATTTCTCTAAAATTTCTCCTAATTATTTTATATGCTTCATCAGTCTTTCCTATTTCGAACTTATTTTCCACTTCTTTGCACTTATCATCGATCCATTGCTCTTTCGCTTTCCTACATTTCCGAATAATTTCCCACTTGATCGCCTTATATCTTTGTTTCCCTATTTCATCTAACCTATTTTTATATTTGCGCCTTTCCTCTATTAGACTCACAATATGTTTTGTTATCCAGGGTTTCCTACTTTCATTCTGTTTATGACCCAAAATATCCCTAGCTGAGGAAACTAAACTATTTTTAATGCAATTCCATTCTTCCTCTATGTCCCTAACAATATTTTCGCCCGCGCCCTTTAGTACTTCGTTTGTCTTTTTCTCGAACTTATCGCGCGTATCATCATCTTTTAGTTTCTCTGGGTCAAGATACCTTCTTCGGCTTCGTTTTTTCAAAATCTTAAATTTAGGATTGGCCTTCATAACGACTATATTGTGATCACTATCTATATCTGCTCCTGGATAACTTCTACAATCCCTAACTTGATTTCTAAATCTTTGCCTAACAAGAATGTAATCTATTTGATATCTCCCTAGGTCTCCTGGCATCTTCCACGTGTAGCGTCTCCTAACATGATGGTGAAATAGAGTGTTTGCGACCGTTAAGTTATGTTTATCGCAGAACTCTATCAGTCTCACTCCCCTATCGTTCCTATTGCCTAATCCAAAGGGACCAACTATTCCGCCCTCTCGCCCTGTGCCTACGACTGCATTGAAATCTCCTATAATTATTAAATTTTCGTGTCCTCTCACAAAATCTAGCACATGTTCAATATCACTATAAACTGCCTCTACGACCTCATCACTGTAGTTAGAAGTGGGCATATATACCTGTATTATTACTGTTTTTACAGGTTTCGAATCTAACCTAACCATAACTACCCTGTCACTTTGCTGTAAGAAATTTTCTACACTCTGCCCTACTTTTTTCCGCATAACAATTCCTACTCCCGAATTTCCTCCTACAGATCCTGTGTGTATTACTCTAAAATCTCCGCTCCAGAAGTCTCCGGCTTCTGGCCATCGCACTTCACTAATACCTACTACGTCTAATGCTAACCTATCCATCTCAATTTTCAAATTCTCTAACTTTCCTACTTGTTTCATGCTTCTAACATTCCACGCTCCGACTCGTGAGATGTTACACTTATCATTTCTGATGACTCCCCCCGAAGCAGTCCCCGCCCGGAGATCCGAATGTGGGACTATTTTACCTCCGGAATATTTTACTCCAGAAAGTGTCATCATCATAAATTCGAAGTACGCTGTACCAGGGATATAATAATGTGGTGGTTTCCCGTTGCCTTCCACATCGCAGTAGTGTGTATCACAGTGCCATACCGACCCTCACGATCTCTGCCACTATGATTACTGAAAGAGCTGCTGCCCCCTTTCAGGGACTTGATTTAGTCTGGCTTCTCAAATAAAAACCCCTCCAATATGGTTAAACCTATGGTTCGGCTCTTTAGATCATTGAAGCGCGCAAGCCATCCCACCCGTCCCAGTATTACTAGAACTGCGTCAAGGTACAAGTCCTTTGGGTAGGCGGGAATCCAAGAAAAACATAAACAAAGACGGAAAGTTAGTGCTGGAATTAGTGGAAGAGGAAGGTTGGGGAATAATGAATGGAATGAACAGAGGAGGTATGGAGGGAAAACTTATTATGTGGGAGGAAGAGGAACCTCTGTAACTGATTATGTCATTAGAAATATGGAAGCTTGGTAAAGATAGTCTGAAGGTGGGAGACAGCGTGGACTCGGACCACTGTCCGACAATTGCAGAACTAAAAGAAGAATGCAACATGGCGAAAATAAAAAAAATGAGATCAAGAGGAAAAAGCAGTGATAGGTTGGTCGGAGGAAGGATTAGAGGAGTACAAGAAGAACATCAGAGGAAAAGAAGTCAGAGAAGAAAATACAGATGAGATGGTGAAGGAGATAGAACAGATAATAAGGGGAGCACCAAGATGGAAAACTATCCAAAAGGATGTAAGGGGGGAGGAAGGACAAATAATTGGAGGGACAGGGAGTGGGGAGATATAGAGAAGTAAGGAAAGCAATGAGATGTCGAAGAGGAGATGAGCCTGGAAGAGTATAGGTAGGTCAGAAAACTAGTTGTCAACGCATTGACAGAACAGCTTCCTAGCCACAGCCACAACTGAACTGGAAGGCGCGTTTGGCGCGCGCGCGCGCGCGCGCCGTTTCGTAATTTTTTTTCTCAATTTTTTCCTTATACAACCTATTACGATTTTCGCATATCGTGTAGAGAAAAATACCCTCTAGCCGATGCAATACAAAAATATATACGGTCTCATTGAAAAAAATGTTCTATGACGTCATATCTCGGCTCAAAAGTGTTTAAAAAAACCCGCCCCGCCAGTTTCCTATGAACCATCTCTGATATATGTATGCAAAAATTCAGCAAAATCTGTGGAGCCGTTTTCCCGTAAAAGTGCCAACAGACATACACACATACATACGGACGGAAATGTGCCACCTTGCCAAAAAGTCTTAGAATGACCTGAAACGTCCACATTTGATGAAAAAACACCATGGTCAAAAAACGACTATCACAATAGCTACCTAGCTTAGACTAGGAAGCTAAAAATGACTACAAGAACTTATGCCGAAAGAAAAGGAAGGGGCAAGTATCAAGCTATTGCAAAAAATAGGAAAAGTGAAGTCAGAAAAAGAAGTATGGAATATAATAAGTAGAGAGAGGAAACGAGGAAGAGAGATAGATTAAAGAATTACAATGGGTGATTGGAAGAGGCACTTTATAAAAGTACTGGGGGGGGGGGGCGGAGGGGGAGAGAGAAAATTATGAGAATGACATGAACGAAGAAACAAGTAAAGAGGTACAAGTAGAGACAATAAACTGGAGGAAGTCGGAGACGTGGTAAACAGATTGAAAGAGCACAGAGTGGTTGAATCGAGAACTTTGACGTAAATTCACTATAAATTCTTAATAAGTTAACCTCACACGCCAAAATACAGTGACACAGTAATGAAACCCGACACGTGTTTCGCTGACAACGTCAGCATCCTTAGGAGTTGAAGATTAATCCTTACTGTCTTTTAGCGCAATGGAGCAATGGATCGATAATAAATGCAAAGAAGTGGAAGATAAATTCGAAGTAGGAAAGACTGATGAAGCATATAAAATAATTAGGAGAAATTTTAGAGAAATTGGATCTAGTACCAAAAACATTAGAAATGAGGCAGGAGATATCCTAATCGAAAGCGGGGAGAAGGCAGATAGGTGGAAAGAATATTTAGGAAACTTATATGCGGGACAGGAAGTGCAAGATATATTAGAAAGCGAAAGCAGTGTAGAGGGGGATAACCTAGGGAGTCCTATAATGAGAGAAGAGTTTGAGATAGCACTAAAAAGTTTAAGGAATAATAAAGCACCAGGTATAGATGGCTTGCAGGCAGAAATCTTAAAGTGCGCAGGTCAAGAGGTAATAGATCGTTTATTTAAACTAGTTAAGTTTATAACTTTTGTGAATTTTTTGGCAAAATTGAAACTTCTTTTTGTAAAACACCAACGTTTCGCCTCCGTTAGGGGGCTTTATCAAGGTTTTATTCAAAATTGTATAAAGTATAAAAAAGTGACATTTTTTTTCTTAATAAAATTTGTAAATTTTATTAAGAAAAAAAATGTCACTTTTTTATACTTTATACAATTTTGAATAAAACCTTGATAAAGCCCCCTAACGGAGGCGAAACGTTGGTGTTTTACAAAAAGAAGTTTCAATTTTGCCAAAAAATTCACAAAAGTTATAAACTTAAACTAGTTAGTCGCATATACCTGACAGGCGAGATTCCAGAAGATTACAAACGGAACATCATAGTAGCTTTGCCAAAAAGAAAAGGCGCGGATAGATGCGAAAATTTTAGAACTATCAGTTTAACTTCCCATGCGTCAAAAATTTTAACTAGAATTGTGCAAAGAAGGATGGAGAAAAAGGCGGAAGAAATATTAGGAGAAGATCAGTTCGGATTTAGACGAAATAGAGGAACGCGCGAGGCCATTCTAGCTTTACGAGTAATTATAGAAAAAACGATAGAAAAGAGGAAGAGCGTCTATATAGGATTTGTAGATTTAGAAAAAGCCTTCGACAACGTAAAATGGGGGAAGATGTTCGAAGTGCTGAGAAAGGTAGGGATGAAATATAGGGACAGAAGAATAATACATAATCTCTACAAAGAGCAAAAGGCAGTTATAGAATGTGAGCAGGAACAAAGGGAAGTAGATATCCGGAAGGGAGTGAGACAGGGATGTGCATTGTCACCTCTAGTTTTCAACTTATATATCGAAGATGCGATTAATATTGTTAAGGAAAGAACAGCCTCAGGGATCAATGTACAGGGCCAAACTATTAACATGCTCAGATTTGCGGATGATATAGCAGTGTTAGCATCTAGCAAAGAAGAATTAGGAGCGGCTTTGAATGAAATGGAAGCAGTTTTGACACAGGGATTCGGCATGAAAATCAATAAAAAGAAAACTAAAATTTTGGTATGTAGGGGATGTGAAAATAGAACTAAAATGGAAATACAAATTGGAAATGAGAAGATAGAGGAGGTCGCGGATTTCTGCTACTTAGGAAGTAAAATAACTCAAGACGGTAGGAGCACTAAAGATATAAAACAAAGAATGGCGCAGGGCCGAGTTGCGTTTAACAAAAAGAAACAACTGTTATGCTCGAGAACGGTTAATATAGAGACTAGGAAGAGACTCTTAACGTCGTATGTATGGAGTACGGCATTATACGGGTGCGAAACTTGGACAATAGGAGAAGCGGATAGAAAAAGAGTAGAAGCGTTTGAAATGTGGTGCTACAGACGCATGATGAAGATACCGTGGATAGATAAGGTTAGCAATAGGGAAGTATTAGAAAGAGTTGGGGAAAAGCGAAAGGTATGGAAAACAATAAAGAGTAGGAGAGATAGGATGGTAGGACACCTTCTAAGACACGAAGGAATAGTTCGTGACATGCTAGAGTCAGAGATAGGAATAAAAAGAGGTAGGGGTAGGCCTAGATTAGACTACTGCTCTCAAATAGTTAGGGATGTAGGATGTTCTACTTTTAGGGAAATGCGTAGGTTAGCTCAGGATAGAAAAGAATGGAGGTACGCGTCCAACCAGTCTTCGGACTGAGAACCTTATGATGATGATGATGATGTCTTTTAGCGTGTGGGGTTAACTTATTAAGAATTCATAAATTGAAATTAGGAAAAGCTGCAGGAGTGGACGAACTACAAAATGAAGTAAAGACACATGAAGTTGAGGAAACACTGGAGATGATAAGGAAGATATGCAGTGGAATATGGGAATGTGAAGGGAGGGACTGATACTGCCAATAAGAAAGAAAGGAGATGGGAGGGAAACGGCAGATTACGGAGGAGTGAGACTGACGCAAACATATACAAAAAATATGCACCAGTACTGGCAAATATACTGGAAGAAAAGTTAGAGGAGAAGAAGGGCAATCAGGATTCAGGAAAGGGAGAGGGAGGTACGATTGAAAATATTTACGCACTGAATCATGTAATAGGGATAGAAACGAAAAGGAAGGGAGGGAAAATAATGACATACTTAGTGGATCTGACGGTAGTATTTGCCAAAATTAACAGGAAAAAAATTGTTGGAGAGAAAGAAAGTAATTAAGAGGGAATACAGGGCAAGAAACATATAGAGCAAGAAACATAGTAAGGGTGGGAGGACGGCTAAGTGAAGTATTTTGGACGGGTAGATAGAGAAGTCATATTTAGAAGAGGTAATGAGGGGCAGGCGGGAGGAGTGATGATAGGGAAAAAGGAATATTAGGCACCAGCATATGCGGATGATATAGTCCTCTTGGCAAAGGAAGAGAAAGAACGCAATTAGATGCTGATAAGAATGGAATGTTTGGAGAGGAAAGAACTAGCATTGAACACGGAGAAGACTAAATTATGAGATTCAGGAAGAAGTCGCATAGAGAATTGGAAGTGGGAAGAGTTGGAAGAAATGAGAGTTTAAATACCTTGGATTCACCTTACAAAGTGGGCGACAAAAGAAGCATGTAAGAGATGTAGCAAGACAACAATAGCGATGAAACAGGTAGGTATGGGGATTGGGAAAGAGGAATGTTTGAGGGACTGGAAGAGAATAGTAAAGTGGATTGACGCATTAGTGAGGATCGTAGGAATGTATGGAGCGGAAATTTGGGGGTGAGGAGAGAGAGAGAGAGAGAGAGAGAGAAAATAGAGTGGCTCCATGAGAAGTACATAAAGATCGACACTGGATTTAAATTGGATAACGACAGGGTACATGATAAGAGAGGAGACAAACAGAGATAAATTGAGAATCAGGGCAGGAACGAGAACAATGAAATACGAAGAAAAGTTAAGGTGGGTGCTGTAACGAGTTAGCCAGGCAGTGTTAGGAAGAGGTACGGAAGAGAGGAAATGAAAGATCGAAATGGGAAGAGAAGCAAGAATATTTTTACCAGGAGCGAGGGTAGACATCAGCAGAAGTGGGGAACTTTAGAACATCAGGATGGAACATAGTGAGAGAGGTAGAGGAGAGAGACAGGCAAATACAAGAACAGGATAAAGAAGAGAAGACGATCAAGATACAACAATAAATACAATGAGATAAGAGCAGAGGGACTGCCAGGATATTTACAAAGAAGCGGAAGGGAGGAGAGGATAATAAGGGTGGCGAGGTTTAAGCTGGGAAATGAGATGAGAACAAAGGAAGAATAGAAACTGTTTGGTTTGTTTGCATACAGCAACCGCATATCATGATTTCACTCTTATTAGAGCTCATCAGTATGGAGCAGCTATGTACAAACAAACCAAACCAGCATCTATTCTTAAAGTCGAAGAGCAAAAATATAAAAATTCTACCCGGATTTGCTCCAACAACTATTTCCCGGGCAAATACCTCTACATGCATTGAATTTGCTCTGTAATTCAATGCCTGTCGGGGCACTTGCCCGGGAAATAATTGTTGGAGCAAATCCGGGTCGAATATCTATATAATGAGATGAGAGATGGAAGGTATTTGAAAAGCGAAGACAGAAGAATGTGTAGGGTATACGAGGCGGAGGAGACATGAGAACATGTGTTAGAGAGGTGCTGGTGGAGAGAGAACTCCGAAGAAGTGAGAGTGGAGATGATACTGGAGGAAAGCGGAGGGGAGAAGTGGATGGAATTGATACAGAGGGGAAGAAAGGAGATGGAGGGTGAATTACACATGAATGGGAGTTGAGATATGCTGAAATGAATTGTGAGAATAATTTTATTTTACTTTTATTTGTTCCATTTGTTTCTTTATTTTAAATTGTAATCCCAAATGGGAAGCAATAAATTCATTATTCAATATTAGATTTACATATTTCTGAAATTTAGTTGCGCGCGGCTGAGGCAAGATTATTAAAAGACTTTTTCCACCAGCTCCTCATAGACAGATGATAAAGAATAAAAACCCTGTTGCCACTCTCTTCGGTAGCAGTAACCACCACATCGTGAAAGTAAGTATATCGATCGGACGCAGAATACGCGGAAGCATAAATTATGTATATACGGAATCGTGTATATAGAAAAATTCCGCAGCGCCTCGCAGCGGAAATTTTGTGAACTTCATTATACTGATCAATTTTATTATACCGACAATTTGACGTCCACCTGATTTTGTTTCTGCAGGCTGCTACCCCTCCCCGCCAACGTTTACTATGGGCAGGCAATCCTGCGTCCGTATATGGACGCAGAATTACGGTGGACGCAGGATTGCATGTAATTGCACAATATAGGGACGCACGATTGTAGGGAGAACAAATATATATATATATATATATTACAAATATTAAATTATCGACTGAATATATGAAAATAGTAATGAGTTTTATCGGCATAGCAGTCAAGAGAATCCCGGTCGGCGCCTGCTTCACATTTTTCGTGAGAGAGAGCCTCCTGTGTAGTTCTCTTGACTGCTATGCCGATAAAACTCATTACTATATATATATTATATATGTTACCGTAAATGTGATAAATTCTGTTAATGTATTCTCATTTTCTCAGATATACCAGTAATTATGAAAAGGTTCCAAGACGCGCTGGTAATAATAATAAATTCTTTTATTTTCTGCTACTTCCTGTTCAAATTATTAAATTTACTGGTAATTATGAATAATTCCCAACCAGTTTAAGTAAAAATAATAAATTCTATACCTGTTCAAACTTGTAGAGCGTTGTTTACGCTGTAAGTTATTTAGCTGTAGCAGTAATAGCAGTAGTAGGTATTCTCTGAGTAATAGGGTGAACTCTGTACAGTGCAGTTCTATTTGCATTGTGTCGTGTTCACTTAAATTATTTGTACTTAGAAAATGGAAGATCAAGGAAATAGTATGAAAGACAAATTTAATGAAAAATTGTCAGTGCTCATTCAAAGTAAGAAGGGAAACAGCGGCTTGATGACAAAAGCAAAATATAACGACATACTTACCAAGGTAAAAGGAAGTAAACTTAAAATTAGTGGTAAAAAACAGAAGACTACCAAAGGTTGAAACGTTATGATGTGATAACAGTGGGCGACGCTGAAAAACTAGTGATGCCTATGAAAGATGCAGAGTCAACAGCTCGCAGGTACTTTCATGCTGAAAAAATTTATGATTCCATTCATGAAACTCATTTGGCGATTGGTCATGGAGGAGGTACACGAATGTTGAAAGAGTTGCAGAAGAAGTACAAAAAGATAACTGTTGAAGAGATCATGATGTACCTGAATTTGTGTAAAACTTGCCAGAAGAAATCAAAAGTTGCTAAAAAGAGACTCGTAGTAAAACCTATGGTTTTCCAAGAAATGAACTCTAGATGTCAAATCGATTTAATTGATATGTAGAGTCAACCAGATCGAGAATACAAATTCATCTTCGTATATCAAGATCACCTCACAAAATTCGTGCAGTTGGCGGCCGTTGAAGAGTAACCGAGCTGAGGAAGTCGCTCACGTGTTTCTTGATATTTTCACGATTTTTGGAGCTCCCACTGTTTTACAGAGCGACAACGGCCGTGAATTTTGTAATCGAGTAATTGAAGAAATCTGCGCAATGTGGAATGAATTGAGGATTGTACACGGTAAACCCAGGCACAAGGCTCGGTCGAATGCGCAAACCAAGATATCGAGAACATGTTGAGTGGCTGGTTAGAAACAAACCAAACTGTAAGCTGGTCAGAAGGATTGCGCTTCGTTCAGTTTATGAAGAATCGAGCATTCCATGAAGGCATCAAGACCAGCCCATACGAAGCCATGTTTGGTTGTCCTGCAAAAGTTGGTCTAAAGACATCGTCCATACCGAAGGAAGTCATTGAAAATATTTGCACCGAAAAAAATCTTGAGGAACTAATAGAAAATTTAGAAGGTATGTTAATTACTTCCTTGTAGCGGCATCTTAATATCTATGCGAACTGTTAAACCTTTGATTAAACCGGAATAAAAGAGTGCTTCCGTACCTACGGCATTTCACTATCCCGAGTTTAGATTTTTTTAAAATACGCCTTCTTACTTACAAAATACTAAAACAGTTGAACGTTTTATAATCTATAGGTGATGCTGAAGCTCCACAAGAACATCCAAAGGTTGCTAAACCTGAGGATTCTTCGAAAATTGAAAATACTGAGGACCGTCGAGTAATGTTATAAATGAAGAAGAGTATAGAATGCGTAATATCGAAAAAAAAAAGTGAGGACATTAAAAACAAGAGACGAGATGCTAAACCTGCACTCGAAGCCCAAGCCAAGAAAATGAAATTTCCCGAAACTAAAATTGGCGATTCAGTTAAAGTCCGCGTTCCAGATGTGGACAGAGGAAGAGGAGACTTCAAAAATGTTCTGGCTGTAATCCTGAAAGTGGAAAATGATTGCTACCAACTGGGGACTCAACAAGGAAGACTGACACAGTTATATGCCAGAAACCAATTTGAAGTTTGTGATGAGAAGTTTGTTCCTGCAGACAGAGTACCAGAGAAAACTGTATCGTTGCGAGAGTGGGCTCGTAAAAATTCACTTTTGGGTGGTCAAGGCTACACAAGATGTAATTGTTACAGAAAATATAAGTCTGCAAAGTGTAATTGCAAGAGAAAGGGAAAATTGTGCAAATCGAAATGCCATGATAGCATGCCATGCGGAAATAAATAAGCTATATAAGAGCAAGATGAGGAAAACCGAGTTTTCTGGGGCAGTGGTTCTCATAGTCTTTTAAAATGCTTTTTGTTGCCTTTCTATTTGTACAGTAGAGTATTTTTGTTCAATAATAATTTTTATTATGACAGTTTCTATAAATTTTTACGAAATCCTTCAACTTTCATTAAATAAACTGAAAAGCACTGTTCACCAACCTCAGCTAATACTTCATTGTGTTCAGATATCAAACTTTTAAAAAATTTTTGTGATTGACAAAAGAAATTATAAAAGATATTATTTCATTGACGTACCTGAAATTCATTACGTTTACCCTATAATTACCGGTATATTTGATAATTTGAACAGAAAGTAGAAAGTAGAAGAAAATAAAAGAATTTATTATTATTACCAGCGCATCTTGGAACCTTTTCATAATTACTGGTAAATCTGAGAAAATGAGAATACATGAACAGAATTTATCACATTTGCCTCATTTATTTAGTTATTATGCAAAATTACTAGTAATTATTCATACTTCCCGAATTTATCACATTTACAGTAACATATATATTGAAATTGTAGTCTTGACCAGAAATTTAGAATTAATCAAAGGTGTTTCTTGGGTTATAGGTCAGGTGGCAAGAAAGTAAAACTCTTTATTGTATTACTCAAGCTTTCGGAACCATTCGTTCCTTCTTCAGGAGACTATAATTATTGTAAAATTAGGTACACAACATCTCAAAAACACACAACTTACACAAAGCGAGTAAACAAGCTGTACACTCCAAAACGAAAAACAGCTGTTCCGAGTGCATAATTTCTATCGGATCATCTATCTCACGTCAATTCTGGAGTAACCAGAGAAATACAAACATGTAAATAACACCAAAACACAGAGCAAATCACTATGCTTACATCAATCAGCCTAACCACACTACTAGCAAATAACGCTAAAACATCCATAATAAAATTTATAAACAGGCGAGGTTACCAATGCGCCATGCCATCCTCTCTGTCCACACGAAAAACTGCACTAGGAGCATGCGTGGGAAATTCCCAACATAAAGTGAATAAAATTACGTCCAATTAACTAAATAAATGATCAGCAGGCAAAGAGAAAAGCACAACACACCCGAGAACAGGCCACTACCATGAATAAAATACTAAAAATTGAGACTGAGGAGATAGGAGAAAATCGCATTAAGGCCCTGGGTGTCGGTCTTTCTATTCATAACTGAGGGCTGCTTATCAATGTGGATCATCTCGAGAAAAAGTATTTTTTTATAATTTGTCTCCTCAACCAGCACCTCCACATCACCAAGATTGGGGACGTGACTATTCGCACTGCAATGGGCAACCAACGCACACCTATCAACACCTCTCTTGACATCACTACGATGGGAAATCAGACGACCACTCAGTGACCTGGACGGCTGGCCCACGTAAACCATCCCACAGTCATTACAGGGAATCTTATATACCACATTGGACCTCTGACCTATGTCCGTCCTGTCCTTAAGTCTAGCGAAAAGTCTATTGGCGGTCAGTAAAGGCTTGATGGCCAGAACAATGTTCCACTTCCTGAGTAAACTGCTAATCTTGGGGGTAAGGTTCTGAAGGTATGGAAAACTGCAAAAGACTGGGGCCCGCGTGGCTAGGTCAGCGGAAGAATCCCGAACTCTCACAACAGGGGAGCGAGTGCTAAACAACAACTTATTAATAAGAGCTGAAGGATAGGAATTATCAAGGAGAATGCGACGAAGAATATTCAGATTTTTAAGCCTATACGTGGGATGACATATTTTTTCTATCCTAGACTTGAGTCCCAAGACCAGCCCAATCTTCATGGCTGGGGAATGATAAGAATTGAAATTCAAATATCTTCTAGAGATGGTGGATTTAATAAACCAATCTAGGTGTAACACATTATGGACATCTCTGACAAGTAAGGTGTCCAAGAATGGAAGTGTATTGTTTGTCTCCAACTCTTGCACATCAGATATCAATTTGTACAAGGACATATCCTTATTACTAGGCACTACACTAAATTTAGGGCCAAGGGAGAGAAACGTACTAACGTCCTCCGGTAGGCGAACTTCAGTGAGATTCACAAGCCAAGAGTCCTTAACAATTACTTTTTTGCGCTGTTTAAACAACAGCTTTTCAAACTTTCTAATGTTTGATGATTTGACTTTATCAAATTTGCCATTATTTCAATACTACTATAATGGGTTTTTATGAGGATGTTAGAAACGATTACGTCTTCGAAGTAGCACAGAGTTTTAAACATTTGGCAAACAATACCATCAAGTTGGCTTCACTCCGAAATAGAAGGTTGTTTCTCCTAAGGTGCAGAAGGTACAGTATTGTTCCGGGGCATATATCTAATGCCGCAGTTAATGTGAATGACTTGATCACGGATGGAAGGTTGGGCAGAACTGGAAGACGTGTGATGGGTTTCAATTACAGATTATTCAGGACGGTTTTAAATTTGGAGATTAAAAATACTTTTGCAGTCATCTACAGGGTGGATAGAGATGTCAATGAATGTTTGACCTTCCTTTTCTCCGTTGTCCCGCATCGCGTAGTGGGTGAGTTTCGGAGGAGGTTACAAGCCAGTTATAATGGCAAATTTGATAAAGTCAAATCATCAAACATTAGAAAGTTTGAAAAGCTGTTGTTTGAACAGCGCAAAAAAGTAATTGTTAAGGACTCTTGGCTTGTGAATCTCACTGAAGTTCGCCTACCGGAGGACGTTAGTACGTTTCTCTCCCTTGGCCCTAAATTTAGTGTAGTGCCTAGTAATAAGGATATGTCCTTGTACAAATTGATATCTGATGTGCAATATGTAGTTGAGGGTTGCGGATCTGAGGGTGGTGATGTCTTGCTTGCTCGGGTAACTAATATACTAACTAATTTTGTTCTTGAAAGCAAGAACAAACGTGGAGACTATTACCATGACTTATTCGAGGCCACCAGAGAATTTCTTAGGAGGAGGAGTGATATTTGGGTCACGAGATCTGACAAGGGTAACGTTACGGTGGTTCTGTATAGGGAGATGTACCATAGGCTTGCACTGGACTGTCTGACTGATGATACCCACTATGCCAGACTTGATAGGGATCCTACCTCGACTATACAACAGAGAGCGAATCAAATAGCTACCCAATTGAAAAGAGATAGACACGTGACTGAAGAACAAGCTAGATCGCTCCACATATATAACCCCGTGACTCCAAAATTTTATGGACTTCCAAAAATACACAAACCCTGACTGTCATTGAGACCGATAACCTCCTCTATTAATTACCCTACCTCTAGACTTTCCCAATTTGTGACAAATGTTTTGAGTGGCTCGTACAATGTGGATAACCCATATTTTGTTAAGGACAGCTTTGAGTTTTCCAGATTCATTAACGGTTTTCAGCTTCCGCCGGATTACATTTTGATTAGTTTGGACGTGGTTTCGTTGTTCAACAATATCCCTCTAGAGCTTGTCATTCAGTATATTCATAAGTATTGGATGACTCGTATAAAAAAGGAGCATTTGATTTCTAAGACTAGACTGATTTTCTTGGTTGAGTTCATTTTCAATAACACCCACTTTTCGTACAGGGGTCAAATCTACAAACAGGTGCTAGGTACGCCTATGGGAGCTACCTTGTCCCCTATCCTGGCTCAACTTGTCATGGATGAACTTTTGGATACGTGTATTCCCAAATTAAACTTTCAAGTTCCTTTCATTAAGAAGTATGTTGATGACATTGTTTGTGCCATTCCGTTAAATAAATCAGAAAACATTTTAAATGTTTTTAATAGCTATAACCAACATATAAAGTTCACCTTAGAGTTGGAGACAAACAATACACTTCCATTCTTGGACACCTTACTTGTCAGAGATGTCCATAATGTGTTACACCTAGATTTGTTTATTAAATCCACCAACTCTAGAAGATATTTGAATTTCAATTCTTATCATACCCCAGCCATGAAGATTGGGCTGGTCTTGGGACTCAAGTCTAGGATAGAAAAAATATGTCATCCCACATATAGGCTTAAAAATCTGAATATTCTTCGTCGCATTCTCCTTGATAATTCCTATCCTTCAGCTCTTATTAATAAGTTGTTGTTTAGCACTCGCTCCCCTTTTGTGAGAGTTCGGGATTCTTCCGCTGACCTAGCCACGCGGGCCCCAGTCTTTTGCAGTTTTCCATACCTTCAGAACCTCACAACCAAGATTAGCAGTTTACTCAGGAAGTGGAACATTGTTCTGGCCAGCAAGCCTTTACTGACCGCCAATAGACTTTTCGCTAGACTTAAGGACAGGACGGACATAGGTCAGAGGTCCAATGTGGTATATAAGATTCCCTGTAATGACTGTGGGATGGTTTACGTGGGCCAGACGTCCAGGTCACTGAGTGGTCGTCTGATTTCCCATCGTAGTGATGTCAAGAGAGGTGTTGATAGGTGTGCGTTGGTTGCCCATTGCAGTGGGAATAGTCACGTCCCCAATCTTGGTGATGTAGAGGTGCTGGTTGAGGAGACAAATTATAAAAAAATACTTTTTCTCGAGATGATCCACATTGATAAGCAGCCCTCAGTTATGAATAGAAAGACCGACACCCAGGGCCTTAATGCGATTTTCTCCTATCTCCTCAGTCTCAATTTTCAGTATTTTATTCATGGTAGTGGCCTGTTCTCGGGTGTGTTGTGCTTTTCTCTTTGTCTGCTGATCATTTATTTAGTTAATTGGACGTAATTTTATGCACTTTATGTTGGGAATTTCCCACGCATGCTCCTAGTGCAGTTTTTCGTGTGGACAGAGAGGATGGCATGGCGAATTGGTAACCTCGCCTGTTTATAAATTTTATTATGGATGTTTTAGCGTTATTTGCTAGTAGTGTGGTTAGGCTGATTGATGTAAGCATAGTGATTTGCTCTGTGTTTTAGTGTTATTTACATGTTTGTATTTCTCCGGTAACTCCAGAATTGACGTGAGATAGATGATCCGATAGAAATTATGCACTCGGAACAGCTGTTTTTCGTTTTGGAGTGTACAGCTTGTTTACTCGCTTTGTGTAAGTTGTGTGTTTTTGAGATGTTGTGTACCTAATTTTACAATGATTATAGTCTCCTGAAGAAGGAACGAATGGTTCCGAAAGCTTGAGAAATACAATAAAGAGTTTTACTTTCTTGCCACCTGACCAATAACCCAAGAAACACCTTTGATTAATTATATATATATATATATATATAGATTGTTCATACAAACATACTAAAATCGCGATTAAAAAATGGGGGGTTGGGGGTAGGAGGGTGAAAAGACTTTACGACCTATTCTCATACCTACCAAATGTACAAAAAAAGTTCAATTTGAATACTGTTCATTCAAAAACACTAAAATCGTAATTAAAAAATGGGGGGTCGGGGTAGGAGGGTGAAAAATACTTTACGACCTATTCTCATACCTACCAAATATACAAAAAAAATCAATTATTTGGATATTGTTCATGCAAAAATACTAAAATCGCGATTAAAAAATGGGGGGTGGGGGTAGGAGGGTGAAAAATACTTTACGTCCTATTCTCATACCTAAAAATTGTACAGAAAAAATTTCATGAAAATCGGTCGAGCCGTTTCGGAGGAGTGCGACCACAAACACCGTGACACGAGATTTTTATATATTAGAGAAGATATAAATGGAATCTCTATAGCATTTAAAAATTATAGGACACCTTTTATTTTATATTGAACGTTAAGTTTTGCGTTTTGAGGTTATCTGAACAGCATGAGCTGTTTTGAGTCACATATTTTTGTACTATAGGTGCATTTTGAAGAGAGTCGAAGGGTCGATTGTTGAAAAAAGTGGTCCCAAATGCTTTGCCCTGTATACGTTGCCAAATTGTTACCTAAAATTTCCTAAAGTGAAAACCGAATTCGAAGATTAGATATGTGTTGCAATAGTTTGTATTACTTCATAAATTCTTATTTTCAATTTAATATTCAATAAAGCACACATACGAATGTAGTTTTTTATTTAGGGGAAATAGGGGCCAAAGTGGGATCTGGGATTTGGTTTTCTAATCCTTATCTTTTAATTAATAAAGCACCAGACTTAAAAGTTGGTGGTGTAATATGTTATATAAATAAAACTGAAAAAACAACGAAAAGTCCTTTTTCTATGCTATCTATATGGACAAATTGATCCATCCAGCAATTTCTTTGTTCTCGAAAGAATTTCTGTAACCCTTCTCTTTCGCTTTTTGGGTTTTACTTGGACACTCTTAATTTTACCTTTCAGAACAGCCATGCTCACGAAAAGATAGCATTGAGCAGTGATATATTTTTGTCCTGTACAAATTTTGAATGACCTTTACCAAGTTTCTCTAACAATTTATTATATTAGTTATTTTAATTTAGTCTCGAATTTAGTGCCACTTCCAAGAGCCAAAATGACGACTGATTATACCCACTGTCTCTAGAGCCTTACACGTACCGTTCTGCAGGACAGCCAGGAGGAGGAGGAGAATTATAGTGAATGTAAATTGCTACCGACTAGAAAAATTTTCCAAATGTCTTCTGTGTTCTTCTGCTACAAGGATCATATCATTAATCATACTCTTGCATTATGAGGGTGCCTATGAGAAATGCAACAATTGAACCGTGTTCTTTTGACTTTGTTGGAGTGAAAGTTTAAAATTGGAAGATGGAGTGGATCAACAACACATAGTCAAATTAGTTGTAACATCTCGTAAACCAAGCCCTAAATTGAAATGAAAAGAGTGAAAAAAATAAAAAAATGAACGCTTGGTGTAAAAACAATACATTTGAACCATAGACGTGCGTTGGGAAAAGTTGGGGGGTCAACGGGTATTACAACACTCCTTTACTCCGTTCGCGCATCGAATTTTTTGATCAAAATTACACAACCATTGTGCCGGTATATGAAAAAATTTGTACAAAAGAAGCCTAAATGAAAAATGGCATAAGGAAAGTCTCATTATTTTCGGCCAGATAATCTGTGGTTAACGGCTTGACTTACTTTTTTGTAACACCCTGTATATAAATAATTTTCCAGTATTAATATAAATAAAAGCGATGTCGGCTTTCCCACACTAGTTAATTTGAATAAGCTATTTTGTTGAAGCAATTAATTACGCTGATAATTTATATAATTTATATAATCAAAAGAAAGAGTAACTAACTTACTCTGTTAACCTCAGGACACGTCTCTATCGTGAAGTACTATCATAACCTCCGTGTATGGGTACAAACATCATTTAGCACGGTCAATACAATTAGCATCACTCCACTAAATTAGGGCGGGGAAATCGTGTAGGGATGAGGACAGTAGAAAGGATAGATCGGAGGTGAGTAAAGAGTGCACGCACGACACAGCTTACGGCCGAGCAGAAGAGGAAAAATGAGACTGTATTTCACGCTCGAGCGGCGGCGATCGACACTAATTACCAGTGCGGAGATCTAGTCTTGGTGCCTAGCAGTCTTTCCCTATTCCAGCCTCGTCACGTTTTGCACGCGTTGTAACTAAAGTGATTGTAGCAGCTAGCAGGACTACGAAAATTTATAGATAGTGCGAAAAAATTACGAATATAAGAAAAAATATATTGATCTGCCGACATAGGGAATAGTCACATTTATTTCCCTTCAGTACTTATCGACAACTATTAGGTAGGTATCCGGAATATTGACAAATAATATTAATGTTATTTAGACCTAACTGTCAACAACATGAAGTCCAAATAATAGTACGTTGGCGAAGCTTTTTGCCTACAGTAAGAGAGAACCCTTTTTCATTTGGAGTTCAAAATGCTCTAAAATTATATTTGCTAATAAAGCTGCCCCATTTTTTCTGCAGAACAACTAACATTGTTTTCTTTAATGCAATCATCTGTACATACACATCACTACATTTTTAGATTCCTTGTATAACATAGTTTATGAGAAAATCTAAATTTAAATCAGGTTACAGGTTACATAAACCCAGTGGTTCACTGCGGACAGTCTATTTTGAAAATTCAGACTGTCAAAGGTAACATACATTGATCTACACTGTCATCATTATTGTTGCTGCAATTGAGTCAGTTATTTCAAATAGGATAGACTTTAAATATGTATAGGTATCCGATAGGATAAACTTAATAATTACTTGAAACTATTTTAATGCGTCAATGATTCTTGAATTGAGAAATATTATACTTTCCGGCGTATACTCGCCGTGACTGTTTAATTTAAAGCTGTACGAAAAATGTAACGGCATGCAACTGAAATTCGAACCCAGGTTTCCCACTTTTCGGGCAGGCGTGCTGGCCACTAAACTACCGCGTACCGCGTGTCGCATAACACCACTCGCACAGCAATCTCTCTGGATTGCTCTGCGAGAGATGTTATGCGATTCTTGAATTTTTCATTTCCGCTAGTCCGTGAACCTTTCTGGAGGTTCTTGTATATTTCATAAGTTTGAATTCTCACAGGAGAACAATGCATTCTATCTATAAACAGAAGAGGTGTGGCAGTACATAAATGTCTTGCTGGTGAATTGGTATGCGAATTTCACCGTTGACGTTGAATGTTGTCGCCAGGAGCGGCTGATGTAGGTGCACCTTGATACGTCATGGTGGACTCTTCTAAAGCTACACTGTCCATGTCTACGTTTGTGTTTGCCATTATTCAATTCGATGATAGAAACAGAGTAAATGTTGATGTTGAAGCGCAAGTAATTACAGTACCAGCAATTTGTTTGCTTATATATTTGTTATTCAAGACGACAGCGCGCGTAGGCGTCGAGACAGGTAGAAAGATAGACAGGTAGCCAAAGAGGTAGCGACACTACGGAGTAAATCTGAATTTATTGTAATTTCGTTTTCGCCTATTAAGTGGCACTTCCTTATCCCGTTTTTGTCTGACTTAGAGAAAGAGATAAGCATAGATCTTGCCAAAGACATTGAAAAGAAGGGACTCAGCTATTTACATTGACAACTGAAGTACCGACGGCAATCACAGTCTAGGCGGTTTGTTTGTGGAATAATGGAAGTGATAGAACGCCTGCATACTATAATTATTGTAAAGCATTTAAATAGGAATATTCTTCTGCTCGATTGTAATATGTTGGAGGAAAACAAACAAATGCATCCCGAAATTCCTTCGAATACATCTATTTCGGATTCACAAACAAGCAGCTGTTTTCATTCGAACGCTGGGCCTATTCTTTTTAAATGTCTTTGGATCATGTACGCAACTGTAACGAAAAAGTGGGGCAGAGTTAACTACACACTACACATGACGAACCACCACATACCTTTAAATAATATACCGCTCATGACCGCACTATGAATCTTTACGGAGTTTGCAACAAAAGGAGATAGTAAACGACGCCATTTTTATTCCCGACTGTGTTTCTGACGGATGTCATTGGAAGTGTTACTTTGTTTCTTTGTTGAGTTTGAATTTTTATATATGTTACGGGCATAGTGAGTAATCGGGCAATGTTAACAATGCCCTGGCAACGTGGACCAGACCTTACCGGACCTGACCGGACCGGACAGCGGGCATTGTGTACATTGCCCGGGCATTGTTCGCATTGCCCTACTTTCTCACTTTGCCCGTAACATATATACCTATATATTGTGTAAATGGTGGAACTATGATTAAATATCGAACGCTGCAGCGTGGCTTACAATATTGATAGTTCTGTTGTTGCATGCAGAGCTGCGAATACCCCTTTGAAGATGATACATAGAAACTAAATAATGTAAAAGTTGATAACTAGAGTCAAAAGTTGATATTCATACCTTTTGAATGTTTTATTCCATAACGGGTTGGTGAACGGAAGATTTTATCCTTTCATGGAAAGAATGCACAATTTAAAAATTTTGTCGAATGGAAAATTTGTAATATTGACTATTTGTTCTTGTACCAGCTTTAGGACTATCCGAAGAAAAAGGGAGAAAATTGAAGAACAATTGATTGTTGAACTTACAAAAAATTATAGAGTTCAAGAATCGAGAGCAAGTTAAATGATTGAAACAGAGTTCGATCACTTGAAGATATTGTTAAACGTTTGCGCAGCAACTGACAAGTATCTTCACAAGCTGAAGACCACCTACTGCAATCATTCAACACTGTTCCAGAATTGATTATGGAAATAATGTTGAAGTCTTTAAGAACTGGCAAAATATCTCGAAAAGAGTATCCTGAAGAAATTCGTAAATTTGGAATGACCATCTATTTTCATTCAGAGAATATATGAATATGAACTCAAGACATGTTTGTCTTGTATTAAATTATACGATTCACAGAACTTATATGTTGGAATATGCTACACATTTCGAAAAACTGGTTTGCGAACTTTGAATAGTTTTTCCTCAACCGAAATGATCTAAAATGTTCGTTATATCTTGTATGAATAGGTCTACTAGTTTAGGCAATATAAATACTGTTACAATCAGAACATTTTAGTTGGTATATACAAAATTTATTACAGTTTTAACTTTTGTGTTAAATAAAATATGACATAAAATATTTGAAGGCTAAAATGCTACGTATGGATATATTGTTTTTTGATAAAATACTGTCAGTTTTATGACTTTTTTCTCTTTTATCTGGTAATTTTGGATTTATGCTGTTATAAGTAATTTTTAATTTTTAATTGTTAATTGTTAATTATTTAATTAATCATTTATATTTTGAATTCGTTATTAACAGCAACTGTCTTTATTGTATCTTATTCTTTATCTTAACCTAAAGACAACCTAGAAAAAGAATTATAAACAACAAGCAATTTACAGAAAATGCATTAGAGTGACTTTGTACGTTAAATAACTACATTGGCTGAAAGAAAAGTAGTGTGAAGACTTAATTAAGTGGTATAATGACTACAAAGATTTAAAGTTTTCTGCGGGGGCAGTAAGTGCCGGGCTTTGGGGGCGTGGTACCCTCAAGCAACGACGTTGGCGAATGCGCATGCCCGGAATGCTTGTGGGTGGAATATTCCTCTATTAAGGATGAAGGTGGGAATTTAGATTTAGCAATATAGAAATTTACCTTACCGACATCCAATAGAAGGCGCACTAGAAATCTAGTGCAGTTTTAGAAATTTTCGACAGAGGCGCCACGTCTCCGATTTCTATCCCGTTGCTGCTTCACCCACTATCTGGCAGCCGTCCACCAACTTTTCCCATTATTGTCTATCTGAAGTTCGCACATGCGCGTTGGGGTACTCAAACCACCATAGCGCTGAAGGACGAAAACTTTTGGTGGCCACATTGATTAGGTGGTGCTCCAGAATTGTTATTAAATGCATTCCTTGTAGCGTACATCTTGTTGACGTAGAACTCCAGAACCGTCACGTTATTATTACTCTAATATACATTTAATACTAAGTTATTTAAACATTTTTCACATCACGTTGTTTTTATAACCATATCCATCTAATTCTTGAATACTTTTCCAATAATGTAAATGAAAAACATGGTAGTTACTTAGGAGTTAACGCTGTTCGTAATGGTAAGTATAATTCCAGATTATAAATTATAATATGACATACGTGCGTCTTGTTTGACGACTTTAAGTTTACATATCCCCAACACCATAATTTTAATAGACATATTTTTTTGGAAACGAGCAAAATTAAGTCAGAACATCGATAGAATTTCTCTTATTTAATGATTACAAGATGTTTTAAGTTTACTTACTTTTTAATACCATAATTTTAATATCATCAGAAATTCTCTAAAAAATTGAATCATGGAAGTCGTGACAGATCATTGCTTGCGCACTATCATTAATTCACTTAATCTTCCTTTAACCACCATAATAATTTGTAGTGATTGTAAACTGTTAAACTTTTCAGAACTCGGATGGAAATCCCAAGTGAAAGAGCAACGTACGACTAACTGTGCGTAACGATTCCTAGGCCCAGAGAATGCTGAAATTAACTTCGGGTCATACCTGTGCCCATTATAAATTAGAACAAAGAATGTTATTGATTTCGCTTATAGCAGGAGGAAATTCGACAGTTACTTCGGAAATTATTTATTCCTTAAACAAACGATGTGAACTGAGTCTTAATTTGCTTTTTATATACTATATTTTTTATAAATTTGTATCCTATATCATTTCTCTAAACTTAATTAACAATATTGCTTTATGAAAGGGAATTCCTTCTAATATGGTTTATTGTTTTTCAGAATAGAGCAAATAATGAATCATCTCTTGTGCTTCGTTAAATACAAGTTATTAGTTATTACAACAGAACAAGTTAAATTAAACAACTACTTTATTGTATTTTATTCTTTCTCGTACACCACCGAAGTATGAAAATTAAAGCCAGCCGATTGCCGAAATAATCAAAAGTTATCGTACGAAATTCATTTGAACAAAAAATGACTACCTACTGAAAAAGGAAAAAGAAAGTTTACTTTTTATTGAATCCATACCGAATACCTATACGGCTACGGAGTCACGGAAAATAAAACGAAAGATGTTCGAAAATAGTTCTACAATGTCACAATAAAATAAGTACCTAGATAGAAAAGAAGAGAGAAGTTCCATCAAAATTCCCTTTTCCTAGGGAATCCCAGAGATGCACACAAAGCAATTTGATTTAAATTTCATGACGTGAAACAAACTGTGTTACACTGCCATTTTAATAAAATTAATTAACATTTCTAAATTTCAAAGACGTGAAGGAATTATGAATTTATCGCAGATAATAATAATAATAATTTATTTCCCAAAATGCAATTCATGCCGTCAACATCTATTCAAAAATAATAATAAAGAAAAAACTATTTCTAAGTTAAACAATATTAAACAAAAGAAAAAATACAAATGAATACAATATTATCGTTAGTTGACATTTAGGCATGCCCTGGAGAGCATTAGGGAATCTCCGAAAAACTTGATGCCTAGTACTCTGCCATATTATAGAACGTATTGGCGTGCAGGAATTGCTTCAACCGTCTCTTATATACTTTGATGTTACTAGCTGTCTTAATGTAAACGGGCAGCTTCTCAAAGATTTTTATTCCAGCGTATAACGGTCCCTTCTGACTTCTTGTCCTACCAACCTATCCTTATTTCGAGTGTCATGGCCGTGCATTTCGGAATGTTTTTGTAAGGAGTGCTGTTTGTTATATAGTATATGTTGGCTCAATTTGAAAATATACAAGTTTGTCACTGTCATGATCTTATATTGTTTAAATTTGTCTCTACAGGAATCATATCTGGACATACCGAGTAACACTCTGAGAGCACGTTTTTGAATTTTAAATACCAAATCGGCGTTTGTCCCTGCAGCCCAGAACTCTATGCCATAGGCCATGACACTCTCAAAATAAGCATGGTACACATCTTAAAAGCTTCAAAAGTAATTCGTTTCTTGATAGTACCATTAGCGAAAATTACAGAACTATAAGAACAGACAGATCCGAAATATGAGATGACCAGCCCAGATCACTGTCCACGCATATACCCAAAAATGTTGTTATTTACAGATGTGATACCCACTAAGTCAATATAGCTATTCGAAATTGAGGAGAAACTAAATAAAATGCTGTAAGATTTATCCACGTTAAATACCAACTGATTTGCGCGAAACCATTTATAAACTTCTCTTATATTATTTTCACTCTTATTTTGGAGCTGCACAAGATTCGCAATTAGCAAACTTGTATCATCTGCAAACAAAGCAAAATGGCGTCCTTCAATATTCAATGGAAGATCATTTATATACAACGTGAAAAGGACCGGCCCCAGTATGCTTCCCTGAGGTACATCGCATAATACAGTCATCGCATCAGAAAAAACGTCAGAAGTCACACTCCCGACATGTCCCGCACCCTGACCCTCTGCTCCCTATCAGACAGACAAGATCGGAACCAATCCAACGCCAATCCTCGAATCCCATAGAATTCTAACTTTTACAATAATATTTCGTGATTTACACAATCAAAAGCCTTGGACAAATCACAGAATACTCCAAGCACCTGCAACTTTTCTTCTAGAAAATTTATTATATTATTTATGAAATTAAAAACTGCTGACTGAGTATTTCTATATTTTCTAAATCCATATTGGTAATCATTTAATATGCTATGATTTTCCAAGAAGTCATTTAGTCTAATACATATTAAATTTTCCAGAATTTCTGGGATTGAAAGGAAGTAACGATATTGGTCTATAATTTTTTGTTAATTTTTTATCACCAGTTTTAAATATGGGTACAATAAGTGCTATTTTAAATAGTTTTGGAACTTTTCCGGTACTGAGAGAGCAACTGAAAATGTCACACAACGGTTCTTTAAAAATGTCAATATTTTGTTGTATTACTGAAACTGGTATCTCATCTACTACAACAGATTTTTTATTTTCGAATTCAGCTACAAGTTTCTTAATTCCACATTCTGTAGTAGGTGCTAAAAATAATGAATTATAAATTTTTGTTACAGTTGCTTAAGTATTGAATTGGGTTACTGTTATGAGTTGGCATACCCCGACGAACCTGAACAGACAAACTATTAAAGCATTTATTAAAAACAATAGCTATATTTCTCGCTTCTCTCAGATGGATTCCGTCGTGTCTCAATTCAACAGCTGTCTCAGTTTTTATTTTATTTTTGTTACACTCTTGCTTGACCAATAATTGCCATGTCGTTTTGACTTAATTTTTCGAACCGCAAAGTTGCATGCTCGCCTCCATTTGTTTGGCCAAGGCAATTGTGCGTTTTAATATTTTTTGATATGTTTGCTCGTATACTTGGGCCGCTCAACAGACGGAGTGATCACCCTGCAAGCATGAGCTCTAGACGGGACCACTATCAATTTAGGACGACAGAACCGCAATGATGCACTTTCTTTCGACTCAACGAAGTCCCATCACTCCACTTCGGTCGTCATAAATTAATAATGGCCCCGCTATAGCACGTTGTTGCAGGGTGATCACTCCGTCTGTTGGGCGGCCCAAGTATAGTTGTGGAAGTCCGGATCTTCACTATATCTGCGATATATAAGCAGATCTCGCTTTGTTTTACATGAAACTCTTATTCCTTTCGTGATCCAAGAATTTCTATTTTGTTTTTGTCTGACAGGCAGTTCAGGAAAGGCCTTCTCAAAATGCGGCGAAACCAAATCATAGAATGCCTACAACTTATCGTCCAAATCATCAAAGAAGTAAACTGGGTCCCAGTTTACAGACCGTATCCAGAGCTCCCGAACCTGCTCATGTTCCTCGCGTTAAAGCTTCTATGAAGTTCCCTGACGCCAACCTGCTCAACTCTGCGTGGAATGTCAAATTTGAGGCATTGCCCGTTGTGATCCGCCAGTTCCAACTTCACAATAATAACGCAAGTAGAGATTATTAATGTAAAACAAAAAAAAAGAAAACTTATAATTATTGAAATATTTTTAGAAAGCAATTAACAAAACCAAACGTAATAATTCTTGCAGTGCTGAATAATTGATGGATTTTACTGTTGGTTTGTAAATTATCTTGGAAATTGACCTAACAAATAAAAAATTAATTACACGTCAGGACTGTTTTAAGTCTATGTTATAAGTGTGCTATGGAAAACGAGTGTTATTATTAAATATCACATTTCTGTGAATATCTTTTAAAGTTTTGTAGATAAGTAGATTAGGTGTGGGTGTTTTGGAAAGCTCTTGACTTGGGCTGTCCAAAAATCCGAAAATATACAGGGTGTTCCATTACAAAAACACACTTTTATGTACACATTTTTATTGGGAGACTCTGCATAATATTTTCTAAGGTCAGTTTACAGTCCTTTGCAGTACGTGCAACTTTCGTGTGAAAGGTTTTTTGAAGTTTCATCAAATAAGAAAGATATCTTATACTTCAGATATCTTATACTTTGTATCCCTTGACTATTTGGTGCCAAAATACAATAGAAATTCGAAAACTTTGAAGTTCAGTCCTCGATTCTGTAGAAACTATCAGTCGCAGACCTACATTTAGCAATATCTAAATAATAAAAACGGTGTTTAAAAACTGGCCATGAAATTTACATTTGAAATTCTTGAGAAAAAATCCATTTTGCGTCAGGGAATCACCCTATCAAATTCAAATTATTGTGGCTAAAACATTAATAGAGCATCTTATTCTGTAAATTTAGCCAAATAAAGCTAACTTAGGTAGCTTTGATCAACATGTATCAGTATAAGCCCGGAAATTTGTGTCCACATTCGCTCCATAATAGCAATTATTCCAGCATCCCCTACTCAGAACTCCACTCTCCCTGAAGTTTTATAAGGAATCTAAAACTGTGGAATCTAAAACGGTATGGAATTGAGGGGTTTCCATTTTAAAAAATGGAACTTCCGTTTGGTATTCAGCATATGTATCCTATGTTATGTTATGCCTCTTGGGATTTTCCACGTAAGTATAGAATTTAATTTTCATATCTCGAATCGCACAGAAGATATGAATCGATCCCGCACTATTAACCCAAACTGTATGGATATATCACAAAAATAAAACAATATTTCAAGAACAGAGTTATTGTCACTGAGAACATACTCGGTATTACTCGGCAATTTTTTTGTATTTGCAATATCTGCGGTAGACAGTGAAGGTATACTTATTTTCTGTTCCTCGCAACAAGTGAGCAAAACCCCATCACTTGCCAGTTTTTTAAAGAGTAACGTGATCCTTTCCCAAATATCATCATAACAGGTGTGCTGAAATACTCGATTAGAAATGCACGTATTGTAGCAGTTCACTCTAATTATTTATTATAAAAAGTAAAGGAGATAACTATAGAAAAAATGATTTAACTGCAAAACTGCAAAACATAACGCAGGTATTTATACAAGTACATACGATACTAATAAGTTAATATTATGATTTCCATTCATACTCGTACTTTTTGGTTTTACGAAAATTTTGACATTAAAAGGCTTGCATTCAGAGCCTAATCTTCAAGCATGTAGGCCTAAAAGAACTAAAACTCCTATGAGCGATGAATTAAGACACTCGCCAACCGACATAATAAGCCGTATTTACCACGTACGAGGACATAAGGTCCTAACAAAGTCAGAAATAACTTAATTTCGATATAATTTTATTATTTAAAGTCAGAATGTCTTTCTAGTTTATATGGGAAGTTGCACTTTTACGTCCACATTAGACGACTACCTATAGTTTACGCGTCTGTGTACAAAACAAGCAAACCTTGAAAGAACATCATAGACTTTCCGAACATTTCATAGGAATGGAAGTGGATCGAGTAGATGCGCCCGTTTATTTTCTATTCGCCGACATTCAATTTGCGACCTCAGGGCAATTTGTAGAGATATTAAAGGGAAAAAACTGAAAGTTGCATTTTTTAACATTTTGCACCCTGGTACAGTGGCGTAGGGATACATTGTGAAGAATTACACTTGGTCATGTAGGTTCATTAAGGAAAAGGCATGGATTCATTTTCCGGACATTTACTTTTGAATGTCATCCGACCTTAAAAATTGACGCATTCTGGAAATGCTGCCTCTTGCCTCTTGCCTCTTGACACATAAATCTGTCGAACCGAATTTGTTTCACTCCGTAATTTTCATAATAATGTGAGGGGTATCGAATACTACGTAAGCGTAATACGCCACTGGCGGCCAGAAGGAATTTCTTCAAAAAAAAACAATAAAGGGCTGTTAGATAGTATAAAGTCTATACTTTCATCTCCGTTGATTTAAAAAAATGTGAGTCGAAACTGTGTTCGGAAAAGACCATATTTGGGGCGTCCGGAAGCAAAAATGCACCTCTCTCGTTTTTCGTTGATAACTTTCTCTAATAATTTGTGCCGATTCAATTTTTCCGATTAATATTAAAATACTAAGTTTCGGAGAACCTCATTCTTACTATGAAACGTGGGACTCCCAACAGAAAAGGAAGACTGCCTAAGAAAATGGGGGACCTCGTAAAACTCGTGATTTTTAAGAGCGTCTCTTCCAAACCCCGTGTAACTTTCTATTGCAAATGTAAAAGGGCAGTTGAAAAGTGAACGTAACGGGTCCTCGGACAATCCAAAAACGTTCGACCTACATTCACATTATTTGGCAGCTTAAAAAATTAACTGAAAAGCACGAAATTGAAAAAGTTGGTGAAATCTCGAAATCCACCCCAACATTTTTGCTTGTCGTGGAGTGGAGACTTGGGGCGGGGGCGATCTGCATGTCGAAATGTAATTTCGAAATAGTCCGTAAACTTTATTATTATTATTGTTATTATTATTATTATTATTATTATTGAAGTTTACTCATTAAGAATCGATTTTCAGTTATAGCCCGCGGTACGGAAATTTTATGAGGAGTAAAATCAAGCGTTAACTATTGAGCGTTACGTTACGCGTTAACTAGTGAGCATTGAAAGTATGTACGTATCTATGGATACGGCTGTTTATGTATGACTGCATAGGTCATGGAAATAGTGAAAATAGAGTGGCATAGAGTAGATATGACAGTTGGCGTTGTAAAGTCAGCATTTGCAGTGTTTGTTCGTTCCTAAATTTGTTGAATCTTTTGATTTAATATAGAAAACCTAATATTAAATACTCCAAATACTGCTTAGTGCCGAAATGTGAATCAACGCCTATTCGAACACCAGGAAAAGTATTTATTTCATTGCCAGTGGGATCGACGTTTAGCAGATTGTCACTTAATTACTGAATTTATAAACAATTTATATTTTGATGTAGTTTGACATTTTCGAACATAAACCATCTGATAAATACACATTTGGGTATAAAACTGACATTCGCGTGTACCCTATTTTCAAGTGATTGAAGTTAAAATAATAGGTCGTAAGGAGTAAACTCCAGTCGTGCGTCGTAGCTGACACACAGAAGTTTTTATTATTATTATTGTTATTATTATTAAGGTTTAGCCTCAATGCTTGCAGTCCGTTCACACGGAACATGAACTCTATTAGAAAGACGCATCTGCCCGAAACTGCATGTTCGTTGACTTTGATTCGCTGCGCAAGCATTACATAATTCTGAACTAATCGGTCACACTTAGATTACACTTGGACCAATAATGCTTTTCACGCGTGTTGGACATGGTCATGAGTTTTCCTAAATGCCCAACGCTTGCCACTGCATACCACGAACTTTACGAAGCACCTTTTCGATCTATGCCTTTGGAATAATAAATTTACTCATGGCTCCTGCAACTTCCTATCGCTTCTCTTGCAGCAACGCCGAAGTAAACCCATTGTGTTCAGTGTCAATCAAATATTGCGGCCATCCAAACATTTCGGCCTCCTGCCGCTTTCCACTGGACGAAGTATGCCAGATCTTCATCGTTCCTTTGACCATCGCGCAATGTCTTAAAATCTCACTTATTTCTATTCGAGTTCAGCATAATCAACCAACCAACTCAACTTGTTCTTGCAGCTCAACGTGTCGCCTTTAAATTTAGGCATTTTCAATCAATCGTATTTATTCATTTTCGTTGGATTTCCTTTTATCCCCTTTTTACCTGCTGTATCAGCACCGATTTTACTACAGGTTGGTTTTCAGCATCGAACAGTGTGGGTGATATTCAGTTAATTATTGCGAAAATTTATCAATCGTCTATATGGACGGATTAGAATCACTAATCAGATATAATCTAGTGCCTGAATATTTTGGATTTTGTAAATTCGATGCTGGAAGCTATTGTGGGATTCCTTGCACACGTACCCGATCGATTTGCGATTTTATACCTTAACGCCTCCTGTATAAAGTCACCTTTCACTACGGGTCAGTTGGTCTTAGTTGCAATTAATAATTTATTCTTTTATTTCTGATTTCTGATTTCTGAATTCTGATTTCGTAATTTCATTTCAGGATTTCTTTCGTGGTCTTTGTAAATACTATGCAATGGATTATTTTTCAATCTGGAGTTAAGTTTTATGGAATCTAGCAGTTAGAAATAATTTTCTCTGTAGCCTGCGCCTGCTCCCTTGCAAGTTGCAATAGTCTTTGTATCCGTTTCACCGCTGTGGAAGTGCAGATAAGTTTTTGTCGTGAAAAATTTTCATCGGCTGTTTATTTACCTTTTAGACTTTTTTTACTTTGCATATTAATTTTAGTAATCCTTCCGTCTGATTTGATTTGTATGCCCATCAGGCAATTAATTATTTGCTAATTAGTTAATTAAAAATTAATTAACCGTTCAAAATTACGATGCGATTAATATTGTTAAGGAAAGAACAGCCTCAGGGATCAATGTACAGGGCCAAACTATTAACATGCTCAGATTTGCGGATGATATAGCAGTGTTAGCATCTAGCAAAGAAGAATTAGGAGCGGCTTTGAATGAAATGGAAGCAGTTTTGACACAGGGCTTCGGCATGAAAATCAATAAAAAGAAAATTAAAATTTTGGTATGTAGGGGATGTGAAAATAGAACTAAAATGGAAATACAAATTGGAAATGAGAAGATAGAGGAGGTCGCGGATTTCTGCTACTTAGGAAGTAAAATAACTCAAGACGGTAGGAGCACTAAAGATATAAAACAAAGAATGGCGCAGGGCCGAGTTGCGTTTAACAAAAAGAAACCACTGTTATGCTCGAGAACGGTTAATATAGAGACTAGGAAGAGACTCTTAACGTCGTATGTATGGAGTACGGCATTATACGGGTGCGAAACTTGGACAATAGGAGAAGCGGATAGAAAAAGAGTAGAAGCGTTTGAAATGTGGTGCTACAGACGCATGATGAAGATACCGTGGATAGATAAGGTTAGCAATAGGGAAGTATTAGAAAGAGTTGGGGAAAAGCGAAAGATATGGAAAACAATAAAGAGTAGGAGAGATAGGATGGTAGGACACCTTCTAAGACACGAAGGAATAGTTCGTGACATACTAGAGTCAGAGATAGGAATAAAAAGAGGTAGATTAGACTACTGCTCTCAAATAGTTAGGGATGTAGGATGTTCTACTTTTAGGGAAATGCGTAGGTTAGCTCAGGATAGAAAAGAATGGAGGTACGCGTCCAACCAGTCTTCGGACTGAGAACCTTATGATGATGATGATGTTCAAAATTACAAAGACGTAATTGAACATTGGTACTAAATAGTACGTTCATGAGTTAAAAAAATTGTTGCTTTATGCCGATTATATATCTGGGTGTGTAAACCGAAATTTTTATCGCAAAAGCAAAGGTGAGGGGGAAATTTGTTTGAAGAAAAAACTTATTTTGGTTATTGTTTATGATTTTGCAAACACCATTTTGTTTAATTAATTGCAATTATTTATTTGGTTAATTGCGAATTGTCGATTTCTCATGCGTGTTTGCGAAATTGCTTTTCCTGTTGTACATAATTTTCTACTGCCTGGCTAATTAGATTATTGTAATAATGATTCCTGGCTTTATTTATATGATAGAAATAAAGTTAACAAGAAGGAGAGAAGTGTTTGGCCCGTTCCTACACAGCAACCACATATCATGATTTCGCTGTTTGTTGGAGCTCATCAGTACGGTGCAGCTGTGTGCGAACAAACCAACCCAGCATTTAGTCTGTAAAGGAGAGCGGGTCACATCAGTAATCCCCTCTGAGACATTACTAGTCAATGTCGAAGAACGCAATGAAATAAGAATTCGACCCGAACTTGCTTCAACAACTACTCTCCGGTAAAATATCCCGGCAGGCATTAAATTACATAGCAAGTCCTTGACGAGAGCGTGTACTGGACGGCGGTAAAACATCAGGAAACTCCCCGCTATTAACTAATGCAGGTATTAAGAATACGACGTGCCCCTAGCGTACACAAAGCCGTACGAAGCCCCATTACGACTGGAAAAATTAACAAGAAGAAGATAAGTGTTTGGCCCGTTCGCACACAGCAACCGCATATCATGATTTCGCTCCTTGTTGGAGCTCATTAGCACGGTGCAGTTGTGTGCGAACAAACCAAACCAGCATCTAGTCTATAAAGGCGAGCGGGCCACATCAACAGAAATAAAGTCCTTATGCAGTTTGATTTTTGGGACCATGACAAACGTTAATCCTATACGCACCTTTTCTTCTACTTCAAAGGTACCAGTACCACTTTTTCATCGCCAAACCGAAGTATATTAACACAATCAAGGTCAAATAACAACGCATGCTTCATTATAAAATCTAAGCCCAGTACCTATCACTTGCTCGGTGATGTATTACAATAATTCTCACTTGGATAACGTTTCTCTAAATTCCTACTCTCCCTCCCGCCCAAGGAACATTTAGAGGCACATGATGGACTCTGGGTCGGCATTGTGTCGACACACGATCTCGGACACGACACAGTGCCAACACAGTACCCACATTAAGTAGCAAATGTGTCCAAAATGGGGATGAATGTGTGTCCTAAATTGAAACTAGTTAGACACCAAAACTGTGTCTAACTCATGCCTTCTTTGTGCCCGACATGTTCACAATTCTGTGCCTAAATTATTACTAAATAGAATAATAATGGGCACAATATGTATATGCATCTCTCTTAGAACTTATAACGATGGAAACAAGTATAGTGATGGGGCGACTACATGTTGTTACACATAACCTAAAGCATATACTCAAATACCGAAGCATTCTGAAGTAACTACGTAGAACATACGAGTATTAAACCAAGGCAAGTTTTTCTTAGAAACTGGATGACATAAGCAAAATAAAAGCGCCTTCGTAATAAACTGTATTTGCCCAGGTATAAAAAAAATTGTGGTAACATAATTTTTGAAGTGAAACTTCTTTAGCGGCACCTCAAAAATTGCCCGAGAACGCGTCACGTTTTAGAGCATTTCGTTACACGAGAGAGACGAAAGATATAACGTTGAGAGAAGGAGAAAGAGAGTTATACATGCATGAGTAGCTGAGATACCACGCGTTGTATAATTAATACTTACCATCGTATTTTGTGATTACTTACGTTTTTTACGTTTTTGTCCTGTGAATATTCGATTATATCCGTGAACAGTTATTATGTAAGTATATTTGAAATATTAAAATTTTAATGATAATGACTTTTGTGTGCTTATATTGCGTCAAAAAACGACTGAACGTTCCCGTGAAATGCTGTCTCTCTCTATCTCTCACTGTAAATCTCTCTCAGAAGTTTCGCTTCTCTCACGTATACGGTGCTATACGCGCTATTTTTTGCAAGTTACACATTTTTATCCAAAGTTTCTATTTATTTACACTTCTTTATGTTTAAATGACAAAAGGAGAGAAAATTGACACATTTCGTTCCTTATTAGTAAATTTGTTCAAAAACATACTTCACTTTTGAATTTTGAACCAATACCTATGGACTACTTTTAGCAGCAGCAATCAATGACTGATTTGAAGATGGCGTTTAAACAGAGTCTTGTTTCCATATTTTAGCCAAATTGTGACTAATTGTGACTAATTGTGACTAAGGTAGCATTGCTACCTACGGGTACATTTTATACTCCTGTGCACAAAATTGGCCTGAGTTGGTCCTGAAATGTTGTTAATATGACACATTTCATTTAAGAAGCAATTCAGGAACAAAATTCTAAAATGTGCCTAATTTGTGAAAATTTAATCTAACTTTAAACTACTGTTTTAGTGTAAATAACTAGTTCAGAGGCAAACTGCATAGGTGCAGTGCTAGAGGACAAATAAAGAGTACTTCATAGCCTGTGTTAATCATTTATACTTTTTTTTATAGTATGTATTATACCTATATTATATATCATATTATACAATAGGTGATTATATCTGTCAGTAGTAAGGTTAGGTTACCGAATGTAAAGTTGTGTTCGTCTGGACGCATAATAGAAACATTTCAGAATTATGTGCTTAAATAGCGACCATTTAGAAACACGAATATTCCTTTGGATGCACTTCGGTTACGAAAAGGTCTCAAAGAACTTAAACACATTCCAGGCCCATTGATTCTAAATCGTTTCGACACAGTGCGTCTAAATGCGTCCTTTGATTCCAAGTGGACACATAATGGTTACATAGTAGTAGATAAATGACAATACTGGGCCACATCCCTGGCCGAGGCGGTTGACCGCCTCGGCAGGAGGAAGCCGGGCGCCCGTCTTTCTGGCTGAGGAGCGATGGGGCGCTCGAGCCAGCCCGCCGAGGCGATTGACCGCCTCGGCGGGAGGAAGCCGGGCGCCCGTCTTTTTGGCCGAGGCGATGGGGCGCTCGAGCCAGCCCGCCGCGGCGATCGGTTGCTTCAGCGGGTGGAAGCCGGGCCCCCGACTTCTCCAGGTACCATCCACTTCTTCAAGGAAGCCGGGCCCCCGGCTTCTCCAGGTGCCATCCACTTCTTCAGCAGCGACTTCTGCGGCAGCCTCTCTCAGAAGAAGCGAGTGTCATTGCCGAAGAGTGCGCCCCCCAAGCCGCCATTTTGGGCCCCCTTGGTTGTGGCTCAGGCGCCTGCGCCGGGGCTCTGAAAGTACACGTGTTGCTCATTGTTCAGGCCAGTCCATCCAGGTGCCATCAATGACCAGAGGCTGCTGAAGGAGTCCTCGAGTAATGTCTTCAGCAACGACTTCTGCCTCTGGTGTCTTTGGGGCCTTTGGTTGTGGCTCAGGCGCCTGCGCCGGGGCTTAAAAAGTGCGCGTGTTGCTCATTGTTGCGCAATGGAAGAATGTTCTGGAAATGCTGATGCAATAGTACACAGATGTTGCAGAATTAATGTTTTTTCTCCTTCTACGTGTTTACCAGAATACGTTCTAAGTTTTGAAGGAAAATAAAAAACTGTTGAATTTATATTTTTACGCCAATATAATTAAAACAATAACTACAATTTGTATAAATAGTAAGCATGCATTTACTATAACGCTAAACATATTTAACCTATAAACAAATAATGAGAATATATTAAAAGGTTTAATCTTTTCCTGTTTTACAAAACTGGCAGTCTTTCTGTAGTGGTGGAGGACCATCAATAGTGTTGCAATCATATGTTGTTGACTCGAATCCCCAGTGATGGTAGCAATAAGTGTATGCATGAGAACTTATATTTTTCTTCTGCTCTTCGGTTAACATACCCAGTTCGACACATCTGCGTAAGTCTGACGGATGTACGTAATATTCTAGGAATTCCTTGGGCAGTTCGGCTATGTGTGTGGGATCCATTAGCAGTAAATGCTCACCATTGTTAAAGAACTTGCCAATGGCTTTCCCCACACGTTTTCGCAGAGTTAAAGTTTGCTCTTTTGGTTGATGTTCTTGCAATTCTGGCGGTTCCAGGTATTTCAGGATCCAGTTCCGCAGCAGTTGAGCGTTAACTTCGGAACAGATGGCGCTGCTGTTTGCGTAATGCTGAATGCAAGGTTCAATAACACGGGAATTTTCTTCTCGAAGTTTCTTTAGCGAGGGGCAGCAGTTGAGCGAATCCAAGTCGAAACACTCAACGTTGTCGGGAAGCACGTTTTTCAACCAAGACACTTTATCTTTACCCTTCACGTAGATCCTATCATAATCGGCCACCGATGACTTTAACTTCGATCGGATGTCGTCGTAGTTCTCCGTGCCGCAATTCCAGCTCAAGCCGTGGTAGAAACGTGTCAACCAATGAGCTTGACGTCTGTCACGCTCCCTCAACTGGTTCAAGTCGAATGGTGGCTTGAATACCCAGTGGTAGTTGCTGCCGCCGCCGCCTCGATGATTCAGCGCAATGAGTGAAACTTCTTTGAATATGAATTCACCGACTGCAGTCATGAAACCCTGAACGTCTGCGACGTACTCCATGGTTGACATGCGAACAAACCCAACGCGAGACTGGCGCGCACGATGTGCTTGTGCGACTTTTATACCAGTCGTTTGACAGAGCCGGTGGAGGGGGTATACTCGACGATGCGGTCATGCAGGATGAGACAGTAGGCGGTTGTGTTGGCGGGGAAATTTTCGCTCGACTCAAATTCCAGACGAATGTCCACAGGACCGGATTTGATGCTTTCCGACTGTTTTGATGCGTCAATGACTGCGAGTGGGGCGCGATTCTTGAACTGCTCCCTGCCGTATAGCGGCTCGCCAACTTTTCCATAGTACGAGCACTGAAAGTTCTCGTACATCTCATACAGTAAAGCGTATTTCCCGGTGGCGAAATCCAAATTGAGATTCTCGTAGGGGAACGACTCAGAGTTCAGATGTAGTTTGATGTTTGTCAGATTGCAGTGGTCAAACTGGCTCGAGTCCGTGATCGCATTGCCCTTGCGATTCGTCTGGAAGGCCACAATGACGTAGCGCGGTTTCTCCAAGTGTGTTGCGGTCTTGATTGCCCACGTCTGTTTCGTCGCTTGCGGCAACAGCGGATACTCGTAAAATTCCCAGCTGCGAAAGCACAGTTGAAGCGTTCTCTCGTCTTCGATGATCTTGAGGAGATTTAGACGTTCCAGATCGGAGGGGTAGACATACGGTACCCTCCAATGCACCTTGCTCAACTCGATCCTGGTGTTTGCTGCGTTACCCACGAAGGCGTTCCTATCGCTCTTCGAGCGATTCAGAATGAGCTCGTGACGCACATTCAACAGCACCTTGTGGTAGTCTTCTAGGAATCCGAGTAGGATTCTTCCCGGGATGCACACGTTAAAGTTTCCGTTCGCGTCAAGTACATGGGTCGGCGCATCACCGGTCGTCGTCCAGCCGGCATTCTCCAGCGCACGCGCCTCACCCTCATTCAGAGAAGCTATACCCTTTAATGTGCTCGTGATGCCCACGTTCTTCGTTCGATCCACCTCCACTCCGTTGATTTCGTAGCGGACGTCGTCCAGCAGGAAAGTGAAAGCGTTGTTTGTGAGAGCGGCAGCGGCGCCCTCACCCTCACCCGTCACGAATCTACCTTCCATGTAGATGCAACTGAGATGCGGTAGTATGTAGGCGTCCTGTTGCTGGACTGGTATGCGTATTTCATCGTTGGCGTTGAATGTCGTTGACACGTACGGTTGATGCACGTGCACCTCTACGCGCCGTGCGGACTCGTCCAAAACAGCACCGCCCAGAACACGAAAAGTATCCACGTTTATGTTTGTCATCTTCAATAAAGTTCACGTGACAGACCGATGACGTAAGACAGTGAGAAGTAAATATACCCTTCAACCAAGCCCACAACAAACTCTTCTTGGTACTCAAGTCCTCTTCCTCCTTTGTTTCAGTCGATATCCCAGGGACGTCAATATTGCTTTACTATCAGTGCTAAGCTGACGGATTTGTCGATGAGCTTTGTTCGCGTGGTGTACAGCTGGACTGTTGCTTGTCTGCTGTTGCTGCTGCTGCTCTGAATCACAAGTGATGCCCGCTCCAACAACGTACCCGCTTATATACCTGTTTCGAAAGGCTATGCCCATAATGCTCGCTTTAATGCGCCCACGCGAGTGTCCTCCCTCGCTATTTATAGTCTCTTTATGTGCAACCGGACAATTATCTCTTCACCGCGAAAATTCACCAGTGTGCCGTTTTGATCGACAATGCGCACCGTCACGTTGTCTATACTGTTGAGAGTGATGGGCAGGTATATTACGTTGCTGGGCACCTCAACAATCTTGTAACCGGGCGGCACGAGGGGGAAAAATTCGTGTACGGTGTGGACTAAGTTACTATTTACGTACGATCCGGTGGTGATGTTGCACTCTACGCGTATCACGTCCACTTTCAGTATGCTGACTGGCAAGTCCGACTCGTGCTATCTATTCGGTGCAAGTATGCGTCTATTGAATCCAAGCAGAGAAGCCAAACAGTTGTCTCTGTCAAAGTTTATCTGTTTCCCGAATTTAATTTCGCACTTCAGGGTGCTGTTGTTGGCGCGCAGAATAAAGCTGGTATCACCTGAGGGTAAATTGTTGCGCAGGTACTCGTTCAGGTCAGTGGGTATGACGAGTTCCGCGTCACCGCTACCATAATAGAACTTATTGTTTGATTCGTCCACGTTCGGCACCGAGTTGAAGGTTTGGAACAGTACAAGCCCCAGCACGTAGTTGCCGTCCTCCAATTCGATAGGTGGGAAAAAATTGCTGCTCAAGACCGAACTGTTTCCCGTCAACGACACCGTCAGAGACTTGGTGGTGGTCATGATCCGCCGTTGTTGTACAAAAACTTTAAGAACAGGTGTCCACAGATGGGTGAGTTGAAGCTCTGCTCCCAGTCGTGATTGTACTGTATGGTGGTGGTGCGGCTACCGAGGTATTTAACGAGTTCTGCGGGCGGTCGCAGGTTGCCAAAACTGTCAAAGTAGAGGACGCGCGACCCTCGCTTTATGAACGCTACCCAGTGGGTGCCAGGACCGCTTGCGTCATCCAAATTGACGATAGCTGACTCGTTGCGTTTGGGTTTCCCCGCGGGCAAGCCGTTGCGCATGAACACTCCCCGGAAGTGGGGAATTTTCAGATCGATTGAAGCGTACTTGTTTAGATCGATGTCGGTGAGTGGTCTCAGTAGCGGTTTTTTGCCGGCGCCAAGTACAGACCCAAGCCTTTGCGGTATGGTTTCAGGTAGAGTCCGCTTCCCGGTTTACCCATAGCAATGGCCTCCATGATCTGATTGTGGCGTTGATGTTCGCCTAGCTCTTTTCGGGCCTGTGAAGCATCGTTCACTGCCTTAGCTACACCTGCCGCCCCTCCAGCTAGCGCACCGAGAGCCGATAGACCCGCAAAAATTGGTATCAGGGGTAATATTCCACCAGTCTTCGGCACCGGGATGACGCGCGGCAACGGCTTCCTCTCTTTGCGTCGAATTACTTGCTTAGCCGCTGCCAGGGCTCTGTTCACCGCCATAACCGTATCCTTGGTGTTCTTCACTGCAGCTCGCGCCTCTCGCGTCACTCTGCCGAGCGAAATACGATCTTTGACCGTCTTCTTCTTCTTGGTGCCGACACCCATACCCAACTTGACTTTAGCTTTCATTGCGTTAGTTATGGCCCAAGCGGCTGCACGTTCACCCAGAGATGCGTCCTTTGCCAAAACCCTGTGCCACGCACTGTCCGCCAGTCTTCGGTCAGCTTCGTGTCGTTTCGCGAGCTCCTTCGATTGCGAGTAGGCAATGTCGTGGGATCTGCACGCTTCGTCCGTGGGATTTATGCCTCGATCACCTCTTGCCAATCGCTCCTTAAGTTTTGTACCTGAACCACAGAAGTTGTAACCGGGCAGGTGCAATTCCACCGGCAGTTTTCCAATCAAATCGTTTAAGAGTCCTTTCCCCTTGCGTGGTTGTCGTCGTCGTCGAAGTGGTTTGACTGTCGGAGACATACTGACTGGAGTATAAAAGGTTTCGACGCGTCTATATATACTAGTTCGACGACGATGAAGTTCGTGAAACAATCGGAGAGTTTACCGGTCATGAATGTATGCGGCGCAGGCTTCGAGCCACCCGCCAACAAGAGACTCAAACACGGACTCCTCTTCTCCGACACCGTGAGATCCATCATCTGCGGTCCCTCGAACTGTGGCAAAACGAATTTGATTTTGTCGCTGCTGTGCGCACCGAACGGGTTGCGTTTCGAGAACGTCTACGTCTACTCCAAGTCCCTGTACCAACCAAAGTACCAACTGCTGGGGGAGATACTGCGGGCGGTGCCGGGTGTCGGCTACTTTGCCTACGGAGATTGCGCGGACATCGTGCCACCCGAGAACGCCCTGCCCAATTCCGTGTTCATCTTTGACGACGTGGCCTGCGACAAGCAGAACGTTATGCGCGACTATTTCGCCATGGGGAGACACAAGTCCACAGACTGCTTCTACCTCCGTCAGACGTACACGCACATCCCCAAACACCTGATACGCGACAACGTCAACTTTCTGATCCTCTTCAAGCAGGACGACTTGAACCTACGTCACGTGTACAACGATCACGTGAACACCGACATGGACTGGTCGGTGTTTCGTTCAGCGTGCGCCGCATGCTGGACATCCAAGTACGGATTCCTGGCGATAGACAAGGACAGCGATATGAATCAAGGGCGGTACAGGAGGGGCTTCGATCAGTACCTGATCATATAAAAGGGAAGCTGTTGACACAGACAGCTGTATTCGCTAACATCATGGCTGCTGACACAAACAAGAATAGGAAGAGAAAAAAGGATCGGATGCTTAGCAAAGAGATTATCAAATCAGCTGACGCCATTCGACGCAAGTACCGCTCGCTCAAGTCGATCCAAACGAGTGCCGAGGAGCGCCTGAGACGACGCTTCCAACCGCTCACCGAACCGCTGCAAGAAATGACCCGCAAACTGGACTCTCTCAAGGAACCCTCAACGCTAACGCCCGCGCTGACGCAGCCCCCTAGTTTCGCCAACGACCTCATCGATCTGGACGGTGAAGCGGCAGCAGCGCCCTCTTTCGATGACAAAACTCCGCCGCCTACACCTACGATGCCCGGTCCCAAGGTCAGCCCGCACATTGAGAGACTGCTGCGCAATGAAAATCGCAGAGATTTGGACACCGTGTACGGAGTCAGAAGACAAGCCGGCGATGACTACGACTCGTTCATGATTGGAAACTCGGCCATTCAGTTTGTCGACGACGATGTCTACGTGCAGGACAAACGGTATCCGGGCACCAGCGGTCTCTACGAGCTGCTCTTCTACAAAGACCCGCACAATTACACCAAGCGTGATTTGAACGTGTACAAGAACATAATACTGGCCACGAATGCTCACAAGGTGGGCTATAGGGATGAAGCTCGTACTCGGGGCACCAACAGCACCAAGTACAAGAGCATCATCAAACGGTTTACAAAGGAGGGTGGTGGTGGTGGTGGTGGTGGACTGTTGATGCGCGTCACAGATAAAAACAGCGAGTACGTGTATTGGAATGACATAAATGAACTGGTTCAACGTTTGTACTTGCTGCATGCCTCCAGAGCGGCCGGCAACACCTCACACGGCAACGAGATTGCGTCTATTGTGGAAGAGCTTATGGAGGAGGGGGTTATAGTATAAGAAGGGGAGCAGCAGCAGCAGCGCGAGCCTCAATCATGTCCGTGGACAAGTTCGGACGACAGCTGGTTGGACGATCCAAGAAAGCATCTTCGCAGGCGTTTGTTCTGCGCGGACCGCCTGGAGTTGGTTTCCTGCTGACCCAGTCCGGGGACTATAACATAGACAACAAGCGTCTGACCAATGTTGCTAACGCAATCGAAGACCCCGACGCTACCAATAAAGCTTACGTGGACAGTTTATTTGCAGCACTGGGACTGTCAATTGATCACGCGGTGCGTACAGGAGCGGTGGCCCCTCTCGGCCGGAAACTAGAAATAGTCGAGCAAGACCTGGAAAAGGTCAGAGATAGTGTACCGTTGCTGTTTCGCGAACACAGTGATAGACTGCACGCGCTAGAATTAGGTTTGGCGCAATTGCAAAACGACAAATATTTGGTGGGGGAATGAATGAGAAGAAGGGGCTGATTGCCGAGTTACACAAACCCGCACGACGAAACTTCCCGAGGCGCAAGGTGATAATCCGCGGTTTCGACGACCTCTGGCAAGCGGATCTGGTGGAGATGATCCCGTACGCGAAGGTGAATCGCAACTACAAGTACATTCTCATGGTGTTGGACACGTACTCCAAGTACGGGTGGGCGGTGCCACTAAAGACGAAGACGGCATCGGATGTGGTGCAAGCGTTCGCCCCTCTGCTGCAACGGCAACGATCACCGAATAATTTGCAGACCGACGACGGCAAGGAGTTCTTTAACGCACGCTTCAAGGCTCTGATGACCGAGCACGGCATCAATCATTACTCCACGTTCACGGAGAAGAAGGCGAGTTGCGTGGAACGCTGGAACAGAACCATCAAGGAGAAGATGTGGAGACTGTTCAGTTTACAGGGCAACCACAGATGGCTCCACATTCTGCCTCAACTGGTCGGCGAGTACAACAAAACAGTGCATTCTGTGACGGGAATGCGCCCCGCTGATGTCACAAAGGATACGAAACTCAATTTTGGAGCGGCGGCAGCGGTCAGGGTGCAGACAAAGTTTAAGCTGTGGGACAAGGTGCGCATTTCAAAGTATAAGCACGTCTTCAGCAAGGGGTACACTCCAAACTACACCACAGAGGTGTTCACCATCGTCAAGGTGAAGCATACGAACCCAACCACGTACCATCTTGAAGATTAGCAAGGGCAACCGATTCGGGGATGTTTCTACGAACAAGAGCTGCTGAAGACCAATTACCCCAACACATACCTGGTGGAGAAGGTATTGCGAAGGAGGGGCGATCGCATGTTTGTGAAGTGGCTCGGATTTGATGACTCACACAATTCGTGGAAGGGTGACTTGTAATAAATAAAACAGGAGTTGTTTACATAGAACATTTTTATTGAAAATATAGATAATTTATCAAATACATGCGTTTATTTACAAACTATTCTGGTCCATAATACTATAGTGCCCGAGAGGTAGTGTGTTTACACCATCATCGAGCGTGTGGCGTTTGTCATCTTCGGCACACAAACTTTTCTTGCTAATCTCGTACGAATAGAGCTCGTGATTTTTCGATCGAATCGAATTAAAGGTGGCCTGAAGTTTCAAATTGCCAAATAATACTCGTTTATAGTCGTTATGCGTCAACTCCTTGACTGCTGAACGGCCGATTCCCTTGGATTTTTTAATTTCAATAGCGTCATCCTCGCACAGAATAGAGTACATTTTCGGTTTTAGTGCTACCAACTCTGTAATAATTTTACCATCCAATTCATGCTTGAACTTGCCAATGACTTTTTTGTTTACCGGCGGAATATTGTAGGGATTCCCTGGGGGATAGCCGGAAGTGTCAAAATGATCCTTCGCATCGGCTCTAATTATTTCGTACAAGTCGTCAGTGCAGCACTCGTAAATAAAACTGTCCGTATCCGTGTAACAAAGCGAGGCATTTAAATTTTTGTGTTCTTTTACATAGTCGTAGTGAAATTTGTACATCAGTTCTTTTGCCAACTCCAACACGCAAAATCCCACATAGATTGGCTTATTGAAGACTATTTCTGTCTTTTGTAATTCAATGGCCACCAAGTTCTCCGAAAATATCACGCAGTTCTTAAAATTGGGTTTTGCTATCAGAGACGACGCGCCACAATTACCATCCCAACGCGTCACCAATTTGATGTCGCGCCGTTTCCTAATATTTTCAATTGTTTTCCCATACACTGCATTATTCATGAATTTGTACTGATGCTTTTCAAATTCATCCTTGGACTCTGTTCGTAATTTCGTGTTCAGATCTATGTACGGTTTGAGCCATTTAGACTGCTTAAATCGCAAAACTCTGTGGACCTTTTTTAACAGTAAACCGTGATTTAAACATTGCTGTAGATTTCTATAATGGATAACGTATCGAGATTTATCGTGAAGGGTTAGCATCAGTTTCGATTGGTTGGATAGGTCTGATGTGCGATGTTCTGAGCAGAAGGGGAAGTCCGCGTGATGGTCATGTATTGTTTCCGGATACTCCAGATCCACCTCTAGCGCATACCCATACTCTTGATCCCCTTCGAATAAGGTGTATTTTTTCTCCAATAGCTGTTGCTCGATCACGGCAATCTCACTGTCCTCCAACCACGCAAACCCTCCGTACGGCAGCGGTTGTGACAAACTGTGTCCGTACAGATTGTTTGCATCTATGTAGAAGAGAAATTTAGACGGTTTCGACGGATCAAAATTTTTCATATATTTGTTATTCGCTCTAGAAAATTTCTTGTTTGCCACAACCACTCCGAAAAAATTTATCATTTCCACGTCTGTCAGCAGTTCGAGTTTGACCTTTGTCATCTTGAGCATTGCTTGAAACGTGTATCCCGCTAAAGTGAAACAGTGAAATGGATCCAACGAATACGTTTCCAAACACACGGAACGAAATTTATTCACTACATCTGTCAGAATTAATGTGTCCAGTTTGAGGTAGATGTCGGAGTAGTCTGCTAGAGTCTGACAACCAAATGTCCGCCAAACCTTCTGCGCATGTGCATAGTCCTCTTCCGTAATGTCGCTGTCGTTGAGTTTACTGTAAAAAGCATTCTTCGGTGGGAGTTCGGTTTCTTCCAGACGTTCCCACGAGTTCACGTAATCATATGGGAACACCCCCTTCCTACAAATCAACTGTAAATTTTCCGGATTGGAAAAGTATCTTCTGGTTACGTTGTACTCCTTTGGATTCAAATTCTGCGCCAATTTCTCTAAGGACGATGGTATGAAACGATACGAGTCTAAAAAGCGCATTTTAACCCCACCCATCTTTTTCGAAAACGAAATGTAATTTTCCATCGTTATGGGCAGTAGATCAATTGGTTCCGTGTCGTAGGCCAACTCCTTTATGATTAAATGTCCGTCGTAACCGCTCAAATTGTGAAATAATACGGGTACGAATCTGCAAGTTCGATATAGCAAATTGCATTGCGCATGCGCAGGTCCCCGGTACTTCCCCGTTATGTGATCGTGATCTTTCACTCGCTCTTCCAGTAAACCAAAAGGTTTCTCGCACATGTGGCAAATGTTGCACGTTTGAAATTCACGCAGCTGGATGTCATTCAATGGTTCCATACCCACGTCTCCGGTCACTATTGGCTCTATAACCGCAGCTATTTCTCGAAGTTTCGAAACAAACCAGCTGACGCAATCTTTTCCGCGATAAATCTCAAACCTTGACAGGCTATCGTCATAGTTACAAATCAAGTAAAAGGCAACGCTATACGGCTCGTGTTTCTGATATGCAAGCGTACTCGAAATGTCGGGATCATTTTTACATGCGGAAATTGGGCGGGTGAATGCTTCAAAATCACCAACGATGAGGAAGGACACCGGCTCTTTAAACCAATAATTTTGAAATTGCAAAATGTCATTATTCCCCTCCGTTGGTAGCGTAATTTTGACGCGAGATTTTTTTGCCGAGCAATCTGGCATATGTCTATCGTACTTTTCTAAGGAATAAAAGGTGACTAAACACCGATCGCAAACGTGAATCCGACCGTCGTGTCGTGAAAACTGAGGTGAGCATAGACGCGACATATTTTTAATCCATGCGTAATGCCCTATGCTATTATTCTCATTCGTAATGTATAATAAATTCACATGCCTTTCCCGTTTCTCCTCGGTATAATACAAAGGACCAATTACGTTACACTTATTGTCTAATCCAAACACATTAATAGATATGTTATTCTGTCTTTCAAACTTGGAAATGTCTCTCAATTTCACCGGAATGGAAATACCTGTGGTGTCCAAAACATTCGTATACTTTGGATAACTTGACACTCGATAACTATGTTCCTTTGCGGGATAGATCGCACAAACTACAGCGTGGAAGAAACAAGCCATATCTGTATTACGTACATTGATGACAGCCTTCCGTACAGCTATTACTTCTGGCAGTGGTAAATAGCTGGACGTTCCACCACGCAGTGGATTGTATTTATTAATATTTACGGCCAACGAAATGACTTGGGTGAAGGACCAGCCACTGTTTTTCGCAGAAAATTCCACTAGCTGCAATAGTATGAACGACAAATGTTAGTGACACACAAGAATTGATTTGTAAACAAGTGAGCTCGCATCGTTTTGAATTGTGAAGATGAGGTCGCGCATTGGTTTCATGAAAATGTACGCTTATAATGAAACAATAAGAAACATTTTATATAGTAGTCAAGCCTTTAAAGCAAACCACCCCCATATTCCGATCCCCCTCGTCGAGTCCTTTAATTTGATACCCCACATCACATAGTTTTCCGTAGTTGAAGGCCTAGATTAGACTACTGTTTTCAAATAATTAGCGATGTAGGATGTTCTACTACCGAGAACTAAGATGTTTACACATCAATAACTATATGGTCTCTTAAGATTATAAGTTGATTACGTACCTTGGTTTTAAGTTTATCCGTTACTTCCTTGTACCAATTTGCCATCTCGGACGAATCAGAGAAAGACGAAGCGGTAACTATTGTATTGCTGGAATTAAAATATTTGCACTCTTCAGCCGCAGTCTCTCCTTGTCCACATAGTTTAAATGTGCAACAAAGGCTAAAGTTGACCTTTGCTGCAGCCTCTCTCTTTAATATATTCTTTAGTCGCGTCTTAATGAGATGGTAACAATCTTCAATGAACGCATCTGGATCAGTATGACGCTTATTGATTATTAAACCGGTCCTTATTCTACTGGTAAAAGCCGAAGCGATGTCTCTCCAAATAATTCGACCAGAACGCTTCTTATTTGAATTTGATGCAATTCCAGAACCCAAGTGCCTCTGGTTTTGTATTATATTTAAACACACTTTAATATTTGATATGTTGCACTCTACATGTCTGCGCTGACCGAGAGTAAGTTTATCACCAGTTTTCAAATATTTATAGTGGGTCCTGAGCATGCGCTTACATATCTTCGAAAAAGAATGAATTTGTTCCACAGACAAACTCCTTTTATTAGCACATACCTGTCAATTATTATTCGAATTAGCGCATGCAAAAATATGTGGAAACAAAGAAAACAAACTTACTTCAAATAATTTTTTCACCATATCTGATGAAAGTGTCTGTATTTCAGATTGCGATTCCATCGTCAATACTGCCTAATCACTCGCACCACAAAATATTATGTCCTTTGTTGAAACTCAAAACGTAATGTCAACACTGCTTTATTACTATAGAACGGTCATAAAACAACTGGCTGATGCCACCCAATCTCGCTCTATTTATACAGATTCTTATCTTCGCAGAACATTCCAGAAGAATCCTTGAGTGTTATCAATTCTAAGAATTACTTTAGTGCCGCGTGCAAATAATTTATGTATGTGTCACGTCTTATCTCCTTGTTCCAGAAGAAACCTTGAATTTTATCGCTTCTAAGAATTAATTGAGTGCCGTGTGCAAATAATTTATGTGCGTGTCGCGCCTTATCTCCTTGTTAATCGAAAGTTCCAGAAGAAACCTTGAATTTTATGGCTTCTACGAATTAATTTAGTGCCAAAGCGGTGAGGAAGTCTTTGATCTTTATCAACAAATAACATAAATTTTTCGAATTGATAATCATGTTTATTTTGACAGGGTCTTTAAACACTCATGAGTTTATTTTTATAACGCTGTTTAATAGAATGTTCCAGAACAAATCGGTGAGAAAGTCTTTGATCTTGCTCGATAATCATTAATTATTCGAACTGATAACATTATGCTTAATTCGGCAGAACTTAAGTAAACATGACTTCCCAGAATTTTGTTTTTATGTCATGGAGGGGAGGTGTCCATCGTACTAATTGTTAATGTCAAAAAATCACGCTTCTAGCATACATTTATTGAAAAAAGCACACAACAAATTAATATTCTAACATAATGGTGAGTATTATTCAGTAATCAATTCATTAGTTCAGTTGATTTCCACGGAATACGGTAAATTATATAATATAATTTATTATATTAAAATACATTTTGTCAATTAAAATAATATAATAGTGTTCATAATATGATCTATTAAAATACATTTTATTCATTAAAATAATATAACAGTGTAATCAAGCTCGTGACGCTGCTTATACATCGTTGGCTGCAACAAGAGAAAAATATCATAGTTAAAAATTATACTAGTAAACAAACAAACAAACAAACAAACAAACAAACACACACACACACACACACACAAACAAACAAACAAACAAACGAACAAACAAACAAAGATGAGAAATTATACTAGTAAACAAACAAACAAACAAACAAACAAACAAACAAACAAACAAACGGGCGGACAAACAAAGAAATGCATTCATTCATTATAAAAACAATTAATTTTCCACCACTAGAATAATTGTGAATCAGAAATCCCAATTTTCCACTACTAAAATTGCGAATCAAAAATCCCCAATTTCACACTACTATCACTGAATATTAAAAAATCTAAATGCTTTACTTACGATCTACAATATTGACCCAAATGACCACAAGTTCACTGCACGATTCCAACAAAATTATCGTTGTTTCTTTCTCCATGAATAGGCCCGAAAATAACACATTTTCTGTTGTTGTTGACGCCATGTGTGGCACATTTCCACAAATTATCATTTTGGGTCTGTTCTAAATATAGAAAATAGTTTACAATTAGATAATATGTATGCTTTTAATTACTTATAATGAAATTATTATGAATGACTTCTATTATGAATGAGATTTATTAACATACTGCTTGGACAATAAAAGAAATGATTACTGCAAATGGACTTACTTTTATATTTTCCGGCAAGTTTTGCAGGATAAAATGGTACAATAAAATATCCCCAACATCGTCTTGGCTAATTACCGAATCCATATTGGGAAACTAACTTTTACCGCACCTATTCCGTGGAAATCAACTGAACAATTGAACTAACTACTGAATAAAATGCTCGCGATTAGATTCGTTCTATTTATTTCGCAGCTTTTGCCGAGTTTGCTAAATTTTGATAACATGTAGAAGTTATCAGAAAAAACAATCAATTGAGCATTGTTTATTTATCTGGCGGTAAGCTTCGAAAATGTTCTTATTTTATTGGAATAATACAAACAACAGGGTATAATATAATCTCGGTCATCTTGTAGAGTTTGAACATATTAAGTGCACATGCACTTATTGGCATGCAGACCGTGGGAGTCAAACCAAACAAATATACATATCCTATCGGCAAAGTTGAAAGGTTTTTCTAGAACGTTCTTAGCTATTAATATTTAATCATAATGAAAACAATTATAACATCTCTTCGGACATGTTTCTTTCTCAAACTTTGATAAGAATATTTATTTAGTATAAACAATTGCAAACGTTCGAATTTCCGAGAAAAAACATTAATTCTGCAACATCTGTGTACTATTGCATCAGCATTTCCAGAACATTCTTCCATTGCGCAACAATGAGCAACACGCGCACTTTTTAAGCCCCGGCGCAGGCGCCTGAGCCACAACCAAAGGCCCCAAAGACACCAGAGGCAGAAGTCGTTGCTGAAGACATTACTCGAGGACTCCTTCAGCAGCCTCTGGTCATTGATGGCACCTGGATGGACTGGCCTGAACAATGAGCAACACGTGTACTTTCAGAGCCCCGGCGCAGGCGCCTGAGCCACAACCAAGGGGGCCCAAAATGGCGGCTTGGGGGGCGCACTCTTCGGCAATGACACTCGCTTCTTCTGAGAGAGGCTGCCGCAGAAGTCGCTGCTGAAGAAGTGGATGGCACCTGGAGAAGCCGGGGGCCCGGCTTCCTTGAAGAAGTGGATGGTACCTGGAGAAGTCGGGGGCCCGGCTTCCACCCGCTGAAGCAACCGATCGCCGCGGCGGGCTGGCTCGAGCGCCCCATCGCCTCGGCCAAAAAGACGGGCGCCCTGCTTCCTCCCGCCGAGGCGGTCAACCGCCTCGGCGGGCTGGCTCGAGCGCCCCATCGCTCCTCAGCCAGAAAGACGGGCGCCCGGCTTCCTCCTGCCGAGGCGGTCAACCGCCTCGGCCAGGGATGTGGCCCAGTATTGTCATTTATCTACTACTTTACATGATGGGCACACATGTCTGAAATGTAAACACTTGGGTACGGCGGCTTATTGGACACAAACACTAGTTCATGTGTCGACACGTAACGTAAAATTGTCACCATTTGAACACAGTGTCCATATTGACACAAATTCCGGTTGCTGTGTCGACCCATTACGGGCAAAATGTTCTCGTGCCCGATCTCTGGCACACTTTGCTCCTTGGGCGTAACAATAACTAACATTTGCGCCTCTTAGTATTCAGTCTTGTCAGCTATGTTTCTCCCGGTACGCCAAAGTTCCTTTGATAATAAGAAGGCCTTCTTTAAAAAGTAGACATAGCAAAGAGTTCTTAGGAACGTATAGAATTTGTGGATTAAAAAATTCATTCGAAAACAAAATGAAAAGAAAAAATTCAAATTTTTATTGCATAGGTGAAGCATAGGGACAAAAGAGTGGTACAGATTTGCACAAGGAGCAAATGGCGGTTATAGAATTTGAGCGTCAACGTAGAAACGTAAGTATTCGGAAGGGAGTGAGATAGGAACGTGCGTTGTCCCTACTAGTTTTCAGTTGATATGCATATTGAAACAATATTAAGGATAGATAGTTTCCAGAATTAATATACAGGGTAAAACGATTAAAGTTCTCAGATTTGTAATGCGCGTCGCCATTATCTAATTAAAAATAATACTAACATTTTAGGAGATCGACTCATAGAATTAGTCGAAGAATTTTCAAACCTTTTGGTAGATTCATTTCTTCATTATAAACCAAACCCAAATTGACCAATGTTTTGAACGGTTCTTCAATGACGTGTTAAGAACTTTGCCATTTCAGCTTCTAATCTTCTAAATATCTAAATGACGGACCTTCCAACCGATTTTCATTGTATTTGATTTGATCATTTCAAGTTTTGAAATTGTTTTGTACCTACTTGCTTTTAAATTCCTTTGTAAGTAAAGTTTAAACGGACGAAAATTTCTTCGAACAAAAAAAACAAATAATTGCAATTAAAGTTGAAGATTAGCTCGTGGTGTGTACAACCGCATAAAAATCATTTAACAAGTTGTTACGCAACGAGGTCACCGTCTACCGTCGCTTGAAATAGTAACCCATCTTACCTCTCACCTGTCTCTGTCTTTTGCTAAAATTATATAGGTGTACTATCGCTACTAAGGTATTATTAACCTTGCTTTTTTAATGTTGCTTTAGATTAAGAGTGTCTGTCTGAATTACTGGAAATTATTCGGCAGAACGGAACAAACGAAGACGGAAAAAAGTTAGAAATTCGTAGAGTTCAAAAACCGCCGATTTATTAGAATTTCCACTTTTAAACCTAAACGTGACAAGTTTACAATGTAAAAAAGTAGTTGGATATTGTTTTCCAAGAACTGATCGTTATTATTTCTAGTTCTTGGATTTTCAAGATCGTCAAAATGGGATGGGTTATTGTGGTTCCGATTTAAAATTTTGCGTGTCAGATCATAAAGCGTTTCAAATTTATAATGACTCTGAGCGTGTACGTTGCTATTCCTAGAAAAGCTGAGCACAACTACTACCAAATTATTAACGCCTCATCCGAAATCTTGGGTAAAATAAACATATTGACTACAACTGGTAAGTATGTATTGTGCACTCATGGTTCCGATTCAATAAAACTTAACTTTAAATAGCACTAAATTACGAAAATGCAGCGTAAATACTTTGCTTATGTAACTTTTATTTATTATCGTTCTGTTCTTTCCCATTACCATCGGTAAGTATACAGGGTGATTCTTTTAAAGCGCACATTAGAAAATTTTCGACTTCTACTTATGCTAGAGCTATGAAACTTGGAACCTAGCCATAATCGACGATTCCGAGACGAAATTAAATATTTACAGGATGACGTCACTCTTAAAAATAGCGGAAGTAGACGCCATCTTTGTTTTTTTAATGACAATCGGCCATTTTGATTTCATATTTGAATTCGGCATTTAATTCCGAGCACAACTAACCAAATTGTCACTACTTATCTGCAATACTTTTTGACATCAATTTACTCAAAAACTGCAAATAGCTCCAGAACGATTGGAATTAGGTATAGCACATGCTAACATAACTCCCCTTCGAATTATATTTTACATCCAACGGTGACATAAAATTTGACACGTGCCATTTGAAAAAATTGATTTTTTGACATTTTTCGATACCCGTATTCAAAAAATTGTAGCAACCGCTGGCAAACTCGTTATGACTTCGGTTATCAATCAAAACATTCCTTGGAGCTTAGGAAATCGAAGTAAAAAAATCATCGACTTATCTTCAGCGGTTCAAGAGATATCAATTTTTTAATGAACAGTTGCATCTGCAAATTTGAAGAGAAAATGTGGCATATGTCAAAAAGTACGACAGATAAGTAGTGACAATTTGGTTAGTTGTACTCGGAATTAAATGCCGAATTCAAATATGAAATCAAAATGGCCAATTGTCATTTAAAAAAACAAAGATGGCGTCTACTTCCGCCATTTTTAAGAGTGACGTCATCCTGTAAATATTTAATTTCGTCTCGGAATCGTCGATTATGGCTAGGTTCCAAGTTTCATAGCTCTAGCATAAGTAGAAGTCGAAAATTTTCTAATGTGCGCTTTAAAAGAACATACGTCGTAGAGGCGGCTCGATGCTGCATGCACCTATTCATTTATTTAATACTGGCATCTAAGATACCAACGGAACTCAGCCTCCATTGGTCTTCGAGAACACTCGGTATAGATCGTATTACCGCATTTGTTTAGCTGGGAAGGGGTGATTTAAATAAACCTTTCTGGTTTCTGTTTCCTTAATTTTTTTATTTGATTAAGTGCAATTGTGCAATTTAATAAAATGGACAGGCTAGAAAAAATACGAAATTGTGAGGTTGTTGACTGGTTGGTGAGTAATTTTTTTAATCTATTAAATATAGAAACAAAGTCGTACGTGACTAAAACTGTAGGAAAACCCCATCCGAACTTAATAACCTTAAAATCTTCAGACAATCAACAAAATCGCGGTTTTAATAATGCTTGGTATGACAAATGTGAGTGGTTGACGGGGTATACGAAAAGGGAACAATTATTTTGTTGGTTGTGCTTATTGTTTTCTACCCAAACGGAATATACTTCACGGTCTAAAACGGGTTTCGCTGACTTAAAAAATTTACCGCGCTCAGTAAAATACATTTCAGCGTCTTGCAAAATTAAACTTTTTTCCGGGCATACGATTGCCACGGCTATGGATATGGATAGTATGAGAAAAGTTTCGATGATTTCATATAACAATTGGGTTAGAGAAGATCGCGCTGATTGAAAAAGGTTGGTTGATATTACAATATTTTTAGCATCCCAGGATTTCGCTTTTCGAGGGCACAATGAGACAACTGAGTCGGGTAATCGCAGTAATTATACAGAATTTTTATTGCTGTTATGGAGAGACCCCCTTAATAGATCAACGCATAGATAGCAGTACCTCTTGGGTTATGTGGAAACCTGCTAAATAAAGAAATACCCCCTCCAAAGAATTGTAGCCTCCTCTTCGGTAAATGGCACGAGCCGCCACTGGCCATTTGCCAATTGCCTCTGCCTTGCATATTGCATTGTCTGATAGACTGATAGACGCGTATAATGTGACACATATTAATGTTGCCTTGAAATTAAATTCTACCAAAGGGAGTACTGCTCGTACACATTTCTGGTATCATTTGAAAAACCGCTTCATTTTGTTAAATGTTCCAATCATTCCATCATCTGTTTATGTGCCCGATTTTTGCATCATTGCTTTATAAAAAAAAATAAATTGTAATATATGAAAAAGCATTTTACCGAAAACATTAAGATTACATAAGACATAATTAATTTATGTTATAAAATCATCGCCGTGTGATGAATGGAATGGAAATAACGTAAAATAGATATATTGTTATAAACGTAAAAAATGCATGCCTAACAGACAAAACAGCATCAGGAACATAGAGAAGTAGATATCCGAAAGGGACAAAGGGAGTGAGGCAGGGATGTACGTTTCAATTTAAATATCGAAGAGGCGATTAATATTGTTTTAGACAGAATAACTGCTGGAATTAACATACAGGGCCAAACTATTAATATGCTCAGATTCGCGGATGATATAGCAGTAAGTATTAGGCTCTGAACGACATGGAAGCGGTTTTTACGGAGGGCTATGATATGAAGATCAATAAAAAAAAATCAAAATTTTGGTGTGTAGGGGGCGTGAAAATAGGAGTAAAACGAAAATGCAAATTGGAAACGAGAAGATAGAGGAAGTTTCAGATTTCTGCTATGTTGGAAGTCAAATAATTCGCGATCATAGGAGCTCTAGGGATATAACACAAAGAATAGCGCAGGGCCGAGTTGCGTTTAATAAAAAGAAACAACAATTTGTATGCTCGGGAATGATAAATGTAGAAACACGGAAGAGGTTCTTAAGAACGTAGGTATGTATGGAATACGGCATTGTACGGGTGCGAAGCTTGGACGATAGGAGAAGCGGATAGGAAAAAATAGAAGCATTTGAAATGTGGTGCTGCAGACACATGATGAAAATACCGTGGATAGAGAAGGTTAGCAACATGGACGTATTAGAAAGAGTTGGAGAAAAGCGAAATTTATGGAATACAGTAAGGAATAGGAGAGATAGGATGGTAGGACACCTTCTGAGGCACGAAGGCTTCCCCAACTAACAATAATGTTCTATAATTTTTGAATAATAGCGCAAATTTGTTTTATTACAGATATATTACTGCTCTTTAAAGGCGGTTTTGTTGTATTAAGACTGCTAGAGTGAGTGTTTAGCATCTCGCGGCAAAATGCTTCCTTAAATTTATTTTAAGAATGTTCTTATAGCAAAATTATAAAGCATTTTAGAGAGCTCGTTTTTCGTTGTTTTGTAAACGTTTATACAACAATTGTTATAGAACATATTAGTTTATACAAGGTGTTTCTAAATTGAGTACCATAAATTTAGGAGTTTGTAGAGAAAGTTAAAATAACACTAAAACCTTTATATAGTTTTGTGCAAAAACGCTTCCCAAAATACAGGGTGTTATAATTCCGACTGGCGTATCAGTTATTTAGTTATATATGTAACTAGAGCAGCCTGAGGAATCTAAATTTTTGTGGGCAAGTGCTACTCAAAACTACAGATAATCCAGCAATATTTTAAGTGTAATACGATAATTCAGTGGCGTAGGAAAAGTTGTCGTGTAATACCTTTTTGTGAATAAAAAGTTTGAGGTTAGGTTTTTTGAAAATATCGTTTTATTTTTAGATTCTCTAATCAAAATACTGCAAAAAAGATACTCTTTTTAAATATCTCTAGAGTCTTTCGTTTTCGAGATATGCACGATTTTATGTGGCAGTGCTATTAAAATATTGTCTTTGTTTTGCTGTATTCGGAGCTGTATTATCATTAGTTATGTAAAACTTGATAACAAAATCATCTAGAAGTGCTTGCAGGTATAAATTACGAAGGTACCTACAAAAACATGTAGCAATCATATGCGATTTTTTTTTTCGCAAATCAACCATAAACAGGTAATACCCCAGTTCTCATGAGCACTGCTACATAAAACCATTAAAATATTTCAAAAACAAACGACTTTAGAGATATTTAAAAAGAGAATCTTTTTTGTAGTATTTTGATTAGAGAATCTAAAAATAAAACGATATTTCCAAAAAACCTAACCTCAAACTTTTTATTAACAAAAAGGTATTACACGACCCCTTTTCCTACGCCACTGAATTGTCGTATTACACTTAAAATATTGCTGGATTATCTGTAGTTTTGAGTAGCACTTGCCCACAAAAATTTAGATTTCTCAGGCTGCTTTAGTTACAGATATAGCTAAATAACTGATAAGCCAGTCGACATTATAACACTCTGTATTTTGGAAGGGAAGCGTTTTTGTACAAAACTATATAAAGGTTTTAGTGTTATTTTAACTTTCTCTACAAACTCCTAAATTTATGGTACTCAATTTAGAAACACCTTGTAGAACAAAATTGCTTTATAACAACGATCTTCTACACATTTTTCTCAACTTGCGAACCTTTATAAAACTATTCCTTATTTAAAATTTGCCCGATCCGAATGCCGCTTCCACGGGTGGGAATTGTAGGTTTCCTCTTCCGAGAGGAACCCCTTGCCGCGCCCTAACCGCGATCTCCTCGAAGGAGATAGTTTCGGTACTTTTTTGACCAAAAAATTTGCAGTGCTTCGGGGAAAAAGTATTTCGCCTAGTAACCCCAGTGCGATTACGTCGATATTTGGATATTTTCGGTCCGGTCGACGGGGCTACCGGAATTCGCGTTCGAAACTGCTCCGGCGGCTCCGGTCAGGCCGGTATAAAAAACTACCCTTATTTTGAGGGCGCCGTATCTCCCCGCGGGCGCAACTCTCGCGTTCTGGACCCCCCCCCCCTTATGACCTACAACTATTGTCGGCGAAAAAGAGGGAGACGCCCGTTTTTCCCCACGGGTCGCCGGTTCTTCTGGGTGCGATGGAATGTTTTCGACCCCTTCCGGTGCGCCGAGTTTGTTATCGCTTGGAAACGGGGTGTTTTGGGGCAAGTGGAAAAATCTCGAAGGTCCTCGCGGATCCGGGACGAATTCGCCCGCCAAAATCTCAAATTTCGTCCTGATCGCCGCGGTTTTCGCGGAGAAAAAATTATTTTCAATTTTTGACGTTTTCGCCACCCCTCGCTTATTAAAAAAATTTGTCAAATATTTTCCTTTTATACCTTTACACATTTTAATAAACTATTCTTGACAAAGCCCCCAAACGGGGGCGAAACATCGAATGTTATACAAATATACAACTATTTATTAACAAATTAATGCCAGAAAATTCACAAAATTTAAAAATCTAAAAATTTTTGAACTGGCACAAATCGAAGAAGAATTTACTTGTTTATATGAGTATTTATAAAACAGTTTTGTAAATATTTTTTACGAAATAATATTGCTGCAGAGAACATATTTTACTTGAAAACAACTGCTAAAAATTATTATATATAGTTGGATGAAACACTACTATAATAGAATACTTAGAAAACAATTATATATACTTGGGCCGCCGAACAGACGGAGTGATCACCCTGCAATCACGAGCTCTAGACGGGACCACTATCAATTTAGGACGACAGAATCGCAGTGTTGCGCTTTCTTTAGACCCAACGAAGTCGCATCACTCCAATTCGGTCGTCAAAAATTAATATTGGCCCCGCTAGAGCACGTTCTTGCAGGATGATCACTCCGTCTGTTGGGCGGCCCAAGTATAGTACAAAATTATTTATTTGCATAAAAATGTGTTCATTGGGATTTTTATAAAACATATAGCATTTGTAGGACGTGCCGCATTTGTCACTTAAAACTTTATTCAAAAATATAAACATTCAATTTCCAAATACACTGCCTCAAGACCCAAGAAGTCTCTTAAAAACCTATCAGACAGTTGTTGTGATAACAAAAGTAGGCGATGGTAGCTACTGGTATCACGCTTTTGAATCAAGTTTAAGACAAATTTTCTCCAAGACGGCGCGGCGGGTAAAGTATAAATCTGTTACTTAAATGTTGCAGCTAAAACGTACGGAAGCGTAGAAGGGCCACCCCAACATTATTTTTTAAGGCGACCGGTCGAGATAGTAAGTCGACCGGATAGTAAGTCGACCGGTCGAGATAGTGAGTCGACCGGTCGAGATAGTAAGTCGACCGGTCGAGATAGTAAGTCGACCGGTCGAGATAGTAAGTCGACCGGTCGAGATAGTAAGTCGACCGGTCGAGATAGTAAGTCAACCGGTCGACATAGTAAGTCGACCGATCGAGATAGTAAGTCGACCAGTCGACATAGTAAGTCGACCGGTCGACATAGTAAGTCGACCGGTTGAGATAGTAAGTCGACCGGTCGAGATAGTAAGTCGACCGGTCGAGATAGTAAGTCGACCGGTCGAGATAGTAAGTCGACCGGTCGACATAGTAAGTCGACCGGTCGACATAGAAAGTCGAACGGTCGAGATAGTAAGTCGACCGGTCGAGATAGTAAGTCGACCGGTCGACATAGTAAGTCGACCGGTTGAGATAGTAAGTCGACCGGTCGACATAGAAAGTTGATTTTATGGGTGTAAAAATAAATGATTTAAAAAATGGCTAATTTCTTTAATTGATATAATTTGTTAGGTTGGTACAAAGTTGTCTATTCTGGTACTTTTTTCGTTGAAGGTTGGCAACGTTACGCTTGTCCATGTCCAATTGCTTCTTGATTCGCTTAATTTTTTTTGTAAACAAGGCAAGGCATGTGATTCGCTCGGCTAGTGTTGTTAACTATTTCTGCGCAGTTCGAAGAGGTCAGACAAGTTCCTCCCATGTTCGGATGGCTAATGCGTTGGCTGTGTGATCGACGAAATATCCGAGGATCAAACCAGGTTTCTTGTCGTTTCTTGCGTTGACTCCGAATTTATTTTTTAAGGTTCACGGCTCGTGGCCTGTTCGGTTTTGTGTGTCCGGTGTCGTCAGGTAGGAGGAACACGTTATAACAAAAATTTTAATTATTTCTTGATTTATAACACCTGAAGTGGTAACAATCCAGCCGATGCCTTGGCTTGTTTACAAAAAATACGCTCTTGATTCTTCCTGCTGGGTATTCGTTGCTTACAAAATCAGCGTGGTTAATTTAAGGCCATTTACCGATTTTTACTAATAATTTGGCTAAGCTTCTGCAGTAATCCCAAAAAATAATTCGCATACTAGGCAAATACTGCTTCTCAATTTTTTTAGGGAAATGAGGCTTGCGCTTTGATTTTAGTATGTAGTAATGCACATGCGTTTTTCTTTCAAATAACAAAATAATAACTTTACATAAGATAAAAATCAACTACGGGTAGGTATGGCGGTAGGACTACATTACACTGCAAGGTGAGATTAAGATTAAGAGACAGATGTATGCAGAATTCGTATAAGTCGCAACCGTGGCTTGTAACTAGTTATATGCGCATGCTTGGCATCCATCTAAAAAATATAAGTGACCAATTAGAATTATACTGCTTCTATCACCTTGTCTGTCAAGACAAACACATAATTTTGCATTACTTTGTACATTTAAGTTACTTCCATCTCCAATAATAACAAAGTCACCCATTAGGACACGTTCCCGCGGTCAGTGAATAATGTACCTAGTGTCCTTAGAACAAAATAATAATAATAATAATATAATTTATTGATGTCCAAATGAGAATACAAATACAAAAAATTTATGTATAAGACATCAAAAGGCGAAGTTCAAATTGCGCATGTAAGAACATAAGCATCTGTTCTTTCACTCAACTTGCAACACAAGAAAGAGAAAAAAAAGAAAAACAACAAAAATGACATGATGGATAAATATAAACAAAATCAAAATCAGGAAGTATACCTAATATTATTTAAAAGTAATTGGATATGCTGCTCATTTATCAGTGGTGTCTGGTGTGCATGCATTCTGAATCAACTGAATTCTACGGGCCGTTCGAAGGTCTATTCATGCTCCATAAATAAAACGTCTCCGTAAGAAAACTGTGAAAGAACTAACGAGTCAGAGAATACGTTTTTCCTGCTTTCCCAAAATATTCTTGAAAAAAAATTAGTTTTAGAGCACCGAAAGATTTCTTGCAACAATTGCTGATATGCTTTGTGAAATGCAGATCACTATCCACCACTATGCCAAGATTTTTAACCTCATCAACACAAGTCAACTTGATGCCATTAATTTTGATATCTAAATTATTTAAAAGGGTATTTCTTAAAGATGATTTATAAAAAACAAGTACGGCAGATTTATCTGTGTTAATAATTAAACCTTGACTAATAATGCCTGTAAATCTGAATTGATTAACGCGTTGGCTTTTAAAACATTAGTAGGGTCAAAAGAATAATATAATTGATTATCATCGGCATAGCCATGAACAGCGCAGTTTCGTATGCAATAATGCATATTTGATACATAGAGCGAAAATAGGAGAGGGCCCAGGATAGAGCCCTGCGAGACTCCTCTATCCAAGGTGCTTTCAAGAGAAAATTGGCTGCCAATTTCACATATTGCTTCCTATGAAGTAAATAACTTTTCAAAAATTTTATTGCACAGCAATACAAACCCAAAAAGAAAATATTGAGATCAAGATGTCATGGTTTAAATTTAAACAATCAAAGGCCTTTGAATAATCAAGTAGCACAAGGGCAGTGGCTAGCCTCCTATCAGTAGATACCATAACATCATCAATGATATGCGTCAAAGCAGTGGTACAACTAAAATTAGTTCTGAAACCTGACTGAAAAGGAGGTAAAATACCATAAACTTTAAGGTGCTTATTTATTTGGGAATAAACCACCCTTTCCAGCACCTTGAACAGCACACGGTTGATGCTAATAGGTCTAAAATCCCTAAACTCACTTGGTTGAGCAACCTTGGCCACAGGGACAACATAAGAGGTTTTCCACAGATTAGGAAAAATATAATTTATAAGGCGTGTGGATATTATGATTGTTTTACCTACATGTATCTTAAATAATTAAACTGGAAACGCTGTTTTATAAGGCGTGAACGGGTATTACTAATAATTATCCCCACCAAATAACTTAACTCAACAGGTTGACTTCCTATGTCGACCGGTCGACTTACTATCTCGACCGGTCGACTTACTATCTCGACCGGTCGACTTACTATCTCGACCGGTCGACTTACTATCTCGACCGGTCGACTTACTATCTCGACCGGTCGACTTACTATGTCGACCGGTCGACTTACTATCTCGACCGGTCGACTTACTATCTCGACCGGTCGACTTACTATCTCGACCGGTCGACTTACTATCTCGACCGGTCGACTTACTATCTCGACCAGTCGACTTACTATCTCGACCGGTCGACTTACTATGTCGACCGGTCGACTTACTATCTCGACCGGTCGACTTACTATCTCGACCGGTCGACTTACTATCTCGACCGGTCGACACTATGTCGACCGGTCGACTTACTATCTCGACCGGTCGACTTACCATGTCGACCGGTCGACTTACTATCTCGACCGGTCGACTTACTATCTCGACCGGTCGACTTACTATCTCGACCGGTCGACTTACTATGTCGACCGGTCGACTTACTATCTCGACCGGTCGACTTACTATCTCGACCGGTCGACTTACTATGTCGACCGGTCGACTTACTATCTCGACCGGACGACTTACTATGTCGACCGGTCGACTTACTATCTCGACCGGTCGACTTACTATCTCGACCGGTCGACTTACTATCTCGACCGGTCGACTTACTATCTCGACCGGTCGACTTACTATCTCGACCGTTCGACTTACCATGTCGACCGGTCGACTTACCATGTCGACCGGTCGACTTACTATCTCGACCGGTCGACTTACTATCTCGACCGGTCGACTTACTATGTCGACCGGTCGACTTACTATCTCGACCGGTCGACTTACTATCTCGACCGGTCGACTTACTATCTCGACCGGTCGACTTAAAAAATAATGTTGGGTGGCCCTTCTATGGTTCCGTAAAAACGAGCTTAATACTATATTGATATGTATTTATATTACCGAAAAAGCTTTTATAAAACAATTAAACACACCATATATGTATTACTGAGCTAATTCAGATCTTACTCAGCAAATCTGTTGTATTAAAGCTCTATAAGCGTTGTTTGTGTGACAATCTACTTACTTCGCCGTCAGTTTACGCAAATCTAGATGACAGAACCGTACTTAGCCATAAATAATTATTAGTGAATAGTCACAATTACGTAGGTATATGTACTATAAATTAATACAAGGGCTAATATATTTTGCATGACGATCGTGGTTTGAAATGGGCTGTAAATTAATTATAAATGACTATTAGGTACCTCTACTAGTACCTCCAGCCTTTCGAAAGGTAGTATCTTTCTTCAATTTTTGGTAATTACATTTTATTTAGTGCAGAAGAAAATAAAATCCTTTGTAACAATGGTTATCGCATATATCGCCTGAAAAATGTTTGGCACGGGGCGGGGCTTCAACCTGCGACCCCCGGTTTTCCAGATCGTCGCTCTACCAACTGAGCTATCGGGGCCCACGGATTTAACTCGCCATTTCGCCGTTAAGAGAAACCTTTTTAAGGACTAAGACAATAATCTATATCTAAATACAGTGCAGGTAGGCGGAGGTCTCGTGGTCCCCTAGTGCTTGCCGCCTAACCGAACTGCTCCCTCTTATTGTATGGTAGTTCCGTCACTGCTACCTAGATGATGCAAACTATTTGCTTTTCTTTTTAATTTGGTATTTTTGCGTAACAATAAAAATATGAATTTAAAATTAAACATTTTGCTTTGTTCTTGATTGCAGGATGATTTTGATGCCCCTGTGAGTGTGGGATAAAAATGTAAATACCGGGTGGGGAACTATTTAAGATATCAAAATGATATTTTGCACGAATGTGGGGAATCACATGGAGCATTTCCCAAAATTATTTAGGTATATACAGGATGTTCACATTCTAAGTACCAGACCAAAGTTATATTTATTTAAATGGAAACCCTACATATCCTTGCATAATATGGATTCCCCATAAAATTCCATGAAAATTGGTATACTACATGATGTGGTTTTGACTAAGGAATTTTGAGATATTGACATTTTTGTGCCATTATGGACCCAAATTTATGACGCTACTGACTCGTACTAACCAAAGCCACCTAAAATTTCTTTATTGAAATAGGTTCACACACTGTTGTATTTTTGAAATCTACAAATAATTTTATCATAATGCTTGAGATAATACAGGGTGGTTAAGTTATGCGAAACACAATTTTTCTCAAAAATTTCAAATGGAACACCATGTATATTATATGTACAATTGATGGTCGATTTACTAAGCTTTTTATTGACGTGGATATTGTCAAGTCTACCAGTAAAAGTTTCGACAGTATGTACAATTGAATTATAAAAATGTAGTTTCGTTAGTATTTTACATTATTTTTGACGATCTCCCCTATTTTGTCACCCAAAACTCCAGAAAAGGTCTGCATTTTGTTTCTATAAAATATTTAGCAAATGAAGTTTACATTAACACAAGAGATCCCATTGCAAGAATATTAATTTCTTAAAGATAATATTTTCTTCCATGGCACTCCTTGTTTGAACATTATACCCGACTTTAAAAAGACAATGTACATTTAAGAATATAACCATCAAAAAACAATTTTACAATAAGATTTATTGTCTTTATATTGATACCAATTTGCAAATACAAAATATAAACATTATTGTGAGTTTTGAGCAACAGAATAGGGGGAATTCGTCAAAAAGAGTATAAACTAATAATGAAATTCAAAAATCTTGATGTTCAATCGTAATATCTGCCAAAACTATCAGTAGTAGACCTGGCAATATCTACATCAATTAAAAGCTTAGTTAACTGACTGTCAGTTGTGCAAATAATATACATGGTATTCTATTTGAAATTTGTGAGAAAAATCCGCTTTTGCATAACTTAACCACCTTGTATAATTCTGAGTATTATGGTGAAAGTATTTATAGATTTCACAAATACAGCAGTGTGTAAACCCCTTTCAATAAAAAATAATTAGGTGGCTTTGGTCAGTAGACGTCAGTAGCGTCATAAATTTGGACCCATAATGACACAAAAATGTCAATATCCTAACAGTCCTTACTCAAAACCACATCATGTAGTATATCAATTTTCATGAAATTTTATGGGGAATCGAAATCACGCAAATACTTGTGGGGTTTCCATTTAAAGAAATAGAACTTTGGTCTGGTACTCAGAATGTGAACCACCTGTATGTACATAAATAATTTTACGAAATGCTCCATGTCGTTTCCCACATACGTGTAAAATTTCATTTTGATATCTTAAGCAGAACCAGAGATATGAACCGATTACACACTAAATCCCCACCCGGTATAACGAAGTATAAACTTAAAATATTTTCACGGTTAGAGGTCTTTTTATCCTTATACTTTTATTTCATCTAACATTTTAACATGACAAATCTCAAAGGCGTTAGTCTAGTTTTATTTTAAAAGAAAAACTTTAAGTTTGTCATTAAAATCAATGCCAAGTTGAGATCATTTGGGTTTTTTGAAATACGTCCTCGAATACGTCCCTGTACATATTATTATCACTTTTAAATTCTGTATATTTCATAGCAGTGTCTTAAGACACCGCAATCATTACAAAATGGTTTTGTAATTATTGCGGTCGTGATAAAAATGACTCATAAAGTGGAAGCCATGTTTTAGGCATGACTGTCTTATTTGTTTGGAAGCCATTTTGAATGAAAAGTAAAAATTAATTAATAAATATAGAAATAGAAATATTTGTAATCTGGCCATTTCTGCAACAAATTATCATTATAAAACCTATAGGTATTGTGCGGAAAAATGGGTTTAGACCAATAAAATGAATAAAACGAAAAATTTAATTTCGAGTTGATTTTTAAAATTTGAAGAAATATTCATTTTTTCCAAGGCCCTTGAAATAAATTTCGTCGTACATGTAGCACATTTTGCATAGAAAACTTTTCTTCGCCAGTGAAATCTATCTTGCTGGTGGCAAAATAAGGCTTCCTTAAATTTTCACAACGAACGTACCAAACATTTCTTAGGTAATCATATTTTGGTACCTATATCACTTTCATAATCTTAAAGAACTATTATGGGATAAAATATTACAAACAAAAGCAGCTAAAAAATAAATCACTCATATTGGTATTGCAGCATGCAACAAAAAGTTACAAGGTAGTCTATAAAGAAATTCTAATAAAACAGGTTATGTTGTGCCATGCTAAATAATTTTTAGTTTTATAAGAGCTCCCTATAGAACTATTTTGTAAGTATCATATTATATCATTATTTTTTTACATCTCGGTAAATATTTATAAAACTATTCTATAACATCTGGTGCATCCTTTATAAAATAAACTAAAGAACTAAACTGTTTATAAGCGCTATATATAAAAGTCATGAAAACATTTATAGCAAAAGTCATGTTTTATAATAAAAGGTTAAAAACGAATCAATCAACAAACAAATTGCTCAAATCCTTAAATGTACTAAAAAAAATTGTTTACTAACTATGTAAGGCTGGCCGCGATCCTCTTCCCACAGGGCCCAGTGACGGTCCCTGCCGCTGCTCCCCTTTTTCTACCTATTTATAAACAAAATCCTACATGAGTATTATGCACGACCTAGCCCAACTTTTTCTAGTACCATCTCTTCTAACTGACTGAAGATTAACACTCCAGCCGACTACTGCTACAGTGGGTGGATAAATCACCTCCCACACTCAATAAAAACAACAACTCTCAGTAGCCTCCCTTACTTACGAACTGACCGTCACAAAACATGACGACCGACTACTGCTGCAAAAGGGATGAGAACATCCAATAATCATCAAATCAGTAGCCTCCCTACCTACAAAAGCGACGATGCTTAACACACTCGTCCACCACAGCTGCTCAACAAATTTGGGTTAAAACCCCCGCACCAAGTGCCTGTGGCGTCCCTGTTACTGATCAGTAAAACATTTAGCAAATTAACAATTAAATCTGGCCATCCATTAGTTTTAACACAACAACGTGATTCAACACTTAATTCTTATCATGATAATTTCACCTTAATGCTTAAATGAATTATTGTTACTCTCTGAACCAGTGAATTATAAAAACTCGGTATAATAATAATTGGTTCAATACAAAAGCTCGATACATGCAAAATACTCAGTGATCACTCACCTCGTTAACAAAATAATAGAACTCCAGAATTCACTAATTATTATTAAAAACTGTCTTTCTTTAAACACCAAATTTAACCCAATTTTAGCAAACCGTTCGCACCTACTACTTTGCAAAGTAACTTATAAGAATGCGGTCCACATCCAATTTTTGCCCCGGTCATCAAAATGCACCCACAAAGAATTAATTGTTCTGTGATTTACCATGGGCTATTTTTAGCTTCTGCAACATTCGATAGCCGAAGTTTGTTTAAGTTTTTAAAAGTTTATCATGCTGAAAAATAATCATCTAACAATAAAAAATGTATTATAAACATTATCTTGACCAGAATAAAATATCAGTTGGGTAGTTCGCGACATACTAGAATCAGAGAAAAGAATAAAGCGAGGTAGGGGTAGGCCCAGATTAGACTACTGCTCTCAAATAGTTAGGGAAGCAGGATGTTCAACTTTTAAGGAAATGCGTAGGTTAGCTCAGGATAGGAAAGAATGGAGGTAGGTACACGTCCAACCATTCTTCGGACTGAAAACTTTATGATGATGAATAGACATCTACTATACACGGTGAATGAAGAACGTGACTCAAAAATAACATTAAACAGACATATTGATATAGACGTAAAGAAGAAATAATCTAATTGAACTATAATGTACGTCTTTTACAGTAGACCAGAACGTAATTATTAGATCCCACTGTGTTCCTTGGGAACTTCGCTTTCACCTTTTTTTATGTTTACCTAGTAGGCTGGGTGCTGCGATGTCTCAATTCTAATTTATTGAAACGTCAAATCGGAATCGTTTTCTTTTAAGAGTAATTTGGATTGCATACCTATTCTAAATAAACACTTTTAAACAAAAAGAAAAAAGTTCTGAGGTACACATAAAAAAATACAGACGAATTGAGAACCACCTCCTTTTTTGAAGTCGGTTAAAAAAGAATCATCAAAATCGGTTCACCTAGAAAAAAGTTCTGAGGTAACACACATAAAAAAATACAGTCGAATTCAGAACCACCTCCTTTTTTGAAGTCGGTTAAAAAGAAGATAAACAATGAATAGTGAGTGTGGAAACGAGATTTATTTAACACCACCACCAATAAAAGAAGCTGCAGAAATTGCCTCATTAGATTTATTGCCAGAAAAATCAAGAAAATTATACCCGACACCGTACGAATCTTTTTTACACTGGAGAAGTGAAAAGAAAGTAAATTCCTTTTCGGAATCTATTTTGATAGTCGTGGAGAAAGTATAGTATACAACTCGTTATAATGAATGCTATTATTACCTCGGTTGGCAGCAAAACTCAAAACTCCTCGTTTGACACGCTCGTGTTGTAACTTCATCCTCGGTAATAATAGCGTCAATAAATTATAAACTCGTGTATAATATACGTACTGTTTATGGGTCCGTAACTGTGATTGTTACCATTAATAATATTTATGCAAATTTGCAATTTCTAAAATAGTGTTTGATGTGTAAAGAAAGCTAGAAGAAAGATGCATATCAAACCTGAAACCTGATGTACCTACCTAATTGAAAGCCGATCAACATTTCTGAGCGTTCCAATGAGGCCAATCCCCTTTCTATCATCTATGTTACACGGCCACAAAAATATGCGACACTCAAAGTTTCGGCGACTTCTTACTATCTATCTTAAAAATTTGCCAGAGGTTAGCTCAAATTTGAAATTATCTCAAATTACTCCTACAATTCTACCCGACTTTGCCCAATTGTCTTTCTTCTACCTCCAATACTATTTTTTCCATTTACGGGGTGTCCCATCGCTGTGTGGTCTGAGGATAGCTTCTCACTCAGGCAATATATTAAGATTCTGTTCTCGCGAGAGAGTAGATCAGGTTCAAGGTTAAAATTTACCATGATGTCAGAGTGGTAATAAAGACTTTTTGAGGATACTGCTTGATTATATTACTAGAATATGTGCACCTTAAAATGCTTGTTCTTATTAATAAATTAAAATGTTTGGGATTTGGGCAATCACAAATACGAATGGGTGCCATAATAATAATTATTATATTTGGCTATTAACACTTTGACGGACGTGTCTGTGCATGCAGACAGCTTGCAATAGACATGTCTGCATATGCAGACAACTTTGCATCTATTTTCTATGGCAGGTCTGTAATTGCAGGCGCCATTTCAATGGAACTTTTATGCACTCTGAAGCTTAGTGTCCCTATAAATCACATAAGCTAGCTGACAAGTGTCCTGCTAGAGCACATAACCCATTGTCATGACTACACAAAAAACAGCTGTTCCCCAAGTGGCTCGTCTGCAATTACAGACAGTTCGCCCACTTGATTATTATAGCCAAGTTATTATGTGTGCTTCTTAGTGGTTTTTATAAGTAAGAGTATGAATTGTGTTACCAATAATTAGTAAAACGGGGAGCAATGAATTCTAGTATTTCTGAAGCACTCAAAAGGCCACCCAGATCCTCAACAGAAATAAACCACATTTTGGAGAAAATTCCAGCACCCCCGGACTACAAACGAAAAAGTTAGTCGAAAAAGTTAGTTGAAATGTTAATTTGGGTTTCTAAGATCAATAATAAAGTTTTGTTTCTTGTAATAGGTTACACATTGTCTGCATCTGCAGTCGTGTCCCTTAATGTAAAATATGTTGACTTCAAGGGGTATGACTGCAATTGCAGACATCGTCTTTTTTGTGAAAAACTACTTTCTAATCTTTTGTTTACATTCAAGAAGTTTAAATCAATCGGATTGGACCATATTTTTTCACACTACTGAATTGACATTATTAGTAACCCTACATTTTCCTTTACGTCCTTCAATGTGTTAACATCAGATCAACAGAAATAGAAATTTTGGAACTCCGTAACCTTTTGCTCATTTACTGTACCATATACGGATTTGGTAAGTATCGTAAGAATCCTTATGAAAATCTGCATCTACCAAGACGAAAACATACTGGGTGTTCAATTTAAGAATGTACGTATTTTAAAGTTTCGCGAAAATTAAAAATCCCGTATTTATTAAAGAGACAATAAACAATTTATTTTGCCATACATGTGTGGAATCCGCACTATTTTTTTTATTTTCTGTAGTAATACAATAAGTGGTCTGGAATTGTCGGAAATTTTACGAAAGCTGTTGCGTTGCTTGGTAGCCACGAGTGTAAATTTGACAGTTAAAAGATCTGTCAAATTTGCACGAGGGGCTAGTAAAAGCAACAGCTTGAGTAAAATTACCTAAAAATTCCAGACCACGAATTGTATTTGACAAGATTATTTTTTGAATCGAAGCAAGGTAGTTCAAAACGAAATTTTATTTCAATTAATTCACATACAAAGAAATGTGTTGGGAATATTTGACGTTTGGTAGGTACTAAAGTAACTAGATTATACATTATAAATGCACCTACAAATTTGAAACTATGGCAACTTATCAACAAGCAAAATTATCTAAAAAAATTACCGAAATAATACACGCTTCTAGGCCCAAATGCAATGTTCCTATTGGTCAATTTGACGATGAAAAAAATAATCTTTTTAAAACCTAATATCATTATCTCAAATACCTAATTTGTAAATAGAGGCGTCTGAAATGGGTCACTTTTTTGCAATTAACTGCCTCTAGCGAGAGAACGGTTAAAAATAGCCTCATATAATCATATCAATTTGATCAACACCGAAGTTCCATATTACACTGGATGTTTCATTTAAAGAAACATACGTTTAGTTCTGGATGTAAATAGTCTGTGTATTCAGGGGATACCTACCTGCTATCCCGCGAAAACAGAATCTTAATATAGTGCCTGAATGAGGAGCTATTTTCCGTCCACAAACCGACGGGACACCCTGTATGTCACTAATTAGCCACCTTGTTCTGGCTTAGAATACTTCAAATATGCTTATTTGAATTTCGACCATATATTCTGCAGGAACTTTCAAACCACCGCGGACCAAATTTAATGGTTTCTAAACACCAAATAACGACTAAAATTACTATACCTAATTGAAAACAAAAGTTTTTGACAATCTATAGTAGTTAATTAAGTAGATGTAATGTAGGTGAAATAATAGGTGTTTGTAATAATTGCTTGCCCTTCACAGTCCTCAGAAATTGCAAAGATAAAGCTTGAAAAAGTAAAATTATATGTTCTTAAGAATCTCCATCACCAATTTTAATTACTTTTGGCGTGTATGAAACTACCTACATAATAAGTTGCATACAGCAAGGCCTAATGACTGGCTCCCAGCGATAAGCCAGGAAGTTACGGTTAGGGCCCCACTTTTATCTCAGTATCATAATTACCTAAAATTGCCATTGTTAAATATTCGTTATGCTTAAGATTTTGATCGTTGTCATATTCGTTAATATGGTAAAACTAAAATTGGAGCCATATAAAGAAAAACGGAATTTATTTTTAAACATAAATCGTGGCGTGTATATCCCAACGAAAGAATGACACTGAAAAGTGTTAATTTTCATCTCAAATTGAAAAAACCTTGGGTGGGTATAGTAGGTACTAATATTATTTTTATTTCTAGAAAAGATGTATCTCTGTGATTCTAAATAGAACTTTCTTTGCTTAGTACCTATGTACCACAAAGTTTGCAACATTCAATAATATTCTTTATTATAAATTCATCAAAAAATATTCCTGATAAACGTTTTTTTGACAAATATCAGATGTGATCTGCATAAACGGTACGAAAAATTAAAAATGTGCTCTCCCCAAACTAAAAAATATAAAAATATTTGAAATCAACATCAAAGTGAAAAAGTTACAAAGGAAAACTTTTTATCTAACAATAATTATTATTTAATATTTGAAATAGACTCTCTCGTAACTGAATGTCCAAAGTCCAACTACAGTATAGAGATAGAGTATTCGATTTATATGAGGAAGTGAATACAGCTTTTGCATTTTAGAGAAAGAAGTGATTTAATAATGGATACAAAATGCCATTACGTCTTTGAATGTTTGTATTGTATATAATAGGCATTGTCCATTTTAGGATATATCCTATTTGTACAATTTTGTTTCCCCGGTGAGTTTCCTCAAAATAGTCAACTTTTTCAACATCAAGCTCACGATTTCCAATGCTATTATAAGAAGGTAACATTTTACATTCACATATTGTAAAAGTGTAGAAGCTATACTTTTCACATTTTTCTATATAATTATCCAACAAATTTTTAAGATTTTCCAACTCTCCTGACATTTCAGATTCTCAAAAATGTTGTCTTCCGATACCCATTTTCTGAATAGATGTGTCATGTGTTACAGGACCAACAGTATGGCACAAATATGAAGTTCCAGGTATTGGTTGGTGTGTTGGTGATACAGTGATTCTGAACTTCTCGTGATCATAAGGAGTTTGAATAAAAATGAGGTAGCTACATTTTTATAAATAATATTTTTACATTTCGATATTTACATGCCAAAGGATGAAAATATATTAAACTTTCAACTGAGATTTCCATCATTTCTTTAGAGTTAGTTATAAATAATTTCTCTTTGGTCCGTCGTTCTTTCTGGGCTATTGCGACTTTGCTAACTTTCAACCGACGACTCTATTGGTGCTGCTTATCCATTATCAACTAAAAGTAAACATTATGAATATTTTAAACGGTATTTAGGTAAAAGCTGAGGTGCATATTGTCCTTGTCTGGAAAATACCACAGACAAAATTAAAGTTAATTTCGTCTGTGAAAATACTCAGGAATAGATGCAAAAATTTGGCACACTGAGAGGTTTCTTGCAAAGAGTGGGCACTATTTACATTCTAGACAGCCGCCTAAATTTCGAAAGCTTATTGAAACTTATTGCACATAGAAAGTTGGCTGGGTTAACCAGACATCAAAATCGCCTTGTACTTGTATTCCTAGATAAGTTAAATATTTACTCTTTTGCATGTACATACCTATATCGCTTAGTTTTTGAACAAGGAAAAATTAGATATTTTGTTATAGCCATACAAAACACTACGGTTCATGAGAAAAATAGAAATAACTACAACTAACAAAATTGTCAGTTTTTCAATACGAAAAGTTATAATGAAGAAGCTTCTGCGAGACTCTTTACCACGTTTTGGTTTCGTAATTTTATTACCTAATTAATATGGTACTTACCTAACAAATAAGAATGCGATAGAAGCATAAACACTAAAAACTTATAGTTTGTTATATTATTTAAACAAGAGCATTCTTGAATATGTCAACCAGAGAACATCAACAATTCTTTCAGGTTAGATCTACACAGATGGCGATAACATTTCATTCGCGCCACGGAGTTTTTACTTTTGATGCTATAGGGTTCTGCATCGACGAATGTGTGCGCCATGAAACTATAAATAACTGTTAATGTTATTAAGTAAGTAGTTAGAAAATGAGAGCCTCAGGCCAGGCCATCGAGTTCTCCAGGTGCCATCGAGTTCTTCGGCAGTGACCTTGAAAGAGACCAGAGGCTGCTGAAGGAGTCGTTGCGTCATCCGAAGAAGTGTCTTCAGCAGCGGCATCTGCAGCAGCCTCTGGTGTCTTTCAAGGTCATTGCTGAAGAAGTGTGCATGTCTTCAGCAGCGTCTGGTGTCTTTCAAGGTCATTGCCGAAGAAGTGGGCATGTCTTCAGCAGCAGCGTCTGGTGTCTTTCAAGGTCATTGCCGAAGAAGTGGTCTTCAGCAGCGGCCAGGCGCATGCGCCGGGGCTATTCCTCAGATCAGTCCATCGAGTTCTCCATCCACTTCAAGTGGGCGTGTCTGCAGCAGCCTCTGGTCATTGCTGAAGAAGGGCCTCTGGTGTCTTGCCATTGCGCACCCAAGCCGCCATTTTGGGGCCTTTGGTTGTGGCTCAGGCGCCTGCGCCGGGGCTCCGCCTTCAGCAGCTTCTGGTCATTGCTGAAGAAGTGGTCTTCAGCGGCCCCCCTGGTGTCTCTCATTCTGTGGCTGAGTTTGAGAAAGAAACATGCCCGAAGAGATGTTATAATTGTTTTTATTATGATTAAATATTAATATCTAGGAAAGTTCTGGAAACAAAAAACCTTTGAACTTGCCGACATAATGTTTGTTTTGGCTTGATTCCCACGGTCTGCATGCCAATAAGTACATGTGCACTTAATATGTTCAAACTCTACAAGGTGACCGAGATTATTATATACCCTGTTGTTTGCATTATTACAATAAAATAAGAACATTTTCGAAGCTTACCGCCAGATAAATAAACAATGCTCAATTGATTGTTTTTTCTGATAACTTCTACATGTTATCAAAATTTAGCAAACTCGGCAAAAGCTGCGAAATAAATAGAACTAATCTAATCGCGAGCATTATTATTCAGTAGTTAGTTCAATTGTTCAGTTGATTTCCACGGAATAGGTGCGGTAAAAGTTAGTTTCCCAATATGGATGTGGTAATTAGCCAAGACGATGTTGGGGATATTTTATTGTACCATTTTATCCTGCAAAACTTGCCGGAAAATATAAAAGTAAGTCCATTTGCAGTAATCATTTCTTTTATTGTCCAAGCAGTATGTTAATAAATCTCATTCATAATAGAAGTCATTCATAATAATTTCATTATAAGTAATTAAAAGCATACATATTATCTAATTGTAAACTATTTTCTATATTTAGAACAGACCCAAAATGATAATGTGTGGCAATGTGCCACACATGGCGTCAACAACAACAGAAAATGCGTTATTTTCGGGCCTATTCATGGAGAAAGAAACAACGATAATTTTGTTGGAATCGTGCAGTGAACTTTCGGTCATTTGGATCAATATTGTAGATCGTAAGTAAAGCATTTAGATTTTTTTAATATTCAGTGATAGTAGTGTGAAATTGGGGATTTTTGATTCGCAATTTTAGTAGTGGAAAATTGGGATTTCTGATTCACAATTCTAGTGGTGGAAAATTAATTGTTTTTATAATGAATGAATGCATTTCTTTGTTTGTCCCTCCGTCCGTTTGTTTGTTTGTTTGTTTGTTTGTTTGTTTGTTTGTTTACTAGTATAATTTCTCATCTTTGTTTGTTTGTTTGTTTGTTTGTTTGTTTGTGTGTTTGTTTGTTTGTTTGTTTACTAGTATAATTTTTAACTATGATGTTTTTCTCTTGTTGCAGCCAACGATGTATAAGCAGCGTCACGAGCTTGATTACACTGTTATATTATTTTAATGAATAAAATGTATTTTAATATAATAATATCATTACAGTATTATATTATTTTAATTGACAAAATGTATTTTAATATAATAAATTATATTATATAATTTACCGTATTCCATGGGAACTAACTAAACTAATGAATTGATTACTGAATAATACTCCCCATTATGTTAGAAATATTTGTTGTGTGCTTTCCAATAAATGTATGCTAGAAGCGTGATTTTTTTGACAAGCTGTCTGTTGACACTAGACAGCTGTTGACCCAGACAGCTGTTGACACAGCTGTCTGTTGACACAGACAGCTCTATTCGCAAACACCATGGCTGATGACACAAGCAAGAATAGAAAGAGGAAAAAACCCATCTATGTAGATGCAGCTTAGATGCGGCAGTACGTAAACGTCTTGTTGGTGGATTGGTATGCGAATTTCGTCATTGGCATTGAATGTTGTTGTTGACACGAACGGCTGATGTAACAGACAGACAGATAGACAGACAGGCAGGCAGGCAGACAGACAGACAGACAGACACAGACAGACAGACACAGACAGACAGACAGACAGACAGACAGACAGACAGACAGACAGACAGACATCTGATGAGAATTCTGAAGTAGGAGAATAACTATAGATTCCTATTTGTCTCATCGAGCTGGTTAATTTGATACCCTCCATGACCTAAGTGGGCGGGGCAAGGGGGCGTGTGCAGTGGGCCCTAATCTACATGCGTTCTATATTACCGACATTCAATTTGCACTTTCCAGTAAGTGTAACAGAAATCTACATGTGTTCTATATTACCGACACTCAATTAGTACTTCCAGCACTCACCAGATGGTTCCCACACGTGTCCGAAACGCATTAAGATAACAAGTAATTTCAAAACATAGTACGTATCAAAATAAACAAACTGACGAATGTTCTAGAATGTTATTTTATTGTAATAATACAAACAAATAAACGGGTCACCTTGTAGTGTCTACAACGTAGTATGTGCATATACAGAACGTGGGAGCAAACCTAAACAAACATAATCCTGTCGGCGAGTTGAAAGGTTTTTTTACCCATAATAAAAACAATTATAACATCTCTTATCGGCGGCGAACGTGCTTTTTTCTTAAACTTTGATATCAATATTTATTTAGCATAAACAATTGCAACCATTGGAATTTCCGAGAAACTTCTGTTTACAATCCTAAGTATATATGGATGATTTGAAAGACGGGCTTGTGGGCCGCCGATTAGCTCAGTTGGTTGGAGCGAGGGCTCCGGTGCGCGGGGACCCGGGTTCGAATCCCGGTCGGCGTCATTTCCAGAACGTTTGCGAAAACCCCGGCGCATGGGCCTGAGCCACGGCCAAAGGCCCCAAAGACACCGTTGCTGAAGACATGACTCCTTCAGCAGCCTCTGGTCATTGCCGAAGAAGTGGATGGGGCCAGGATGGACTGGCCTGAACAACACGTGCTTTGTACGCGACAGCCCCGGCGCAGGCGCCTCAGCCACAGAATGAGAGACACCAGGGGGGCCGCTGAAGACCACTTCTTCAGCAATGACCAGAAGCTGCTGAAGGCGGAGCCCCGGCGCAGGCGCCTGAGCCACAACCAAAGGCCCCAAAATGGCGGCTTGGGTGCGCAATGGCAAGACACCAGAGGCCCTTCTTCAGCAATGACCAGAGGCTGCTGCAGACACGCCCACTTGAAGTGGATGGAGAACTCGATGGACTGATCTGAGGAATAGCCCCGGCGCATGCGCCTGGCCGCTGCTGAAGACCACTTCTTCGGCAATGACCTTGAAAGACACCAGACGCTGCTGCTGAAGACATGCCCACTTCTTCGGCAATGACCTTGAAAGACACCAGACGCTGCTGAAGACATGCACACTTCTTCAGCAATGACCTTGAAAGACACCAGAGGCTGCTGCAGATGCCGCTGCTGAAGACACTTCTTCGGATGACGCAACGACTCCTTCAGCAGCCTCTGGTCTCTTTCAAGGTCACTGCCGAAGAACTCGATGGCACCTGGAGAACTCGATGGCCTGGCCTGAGGCTCTCATTTTCTAACTACTTAAGTAATTTTTAAATTGTCAAAAACAATACGCATTTTATTCGAGTGAGGACACTAGAAGTTAAAGTTAGATACGAAATTGTATCATAAATTAGTAAACTTTAAAGGTAGATTACGTAAAATGAAAGAATAAAATAATTGCAAACGAAAACTCGATAGACTTTCAGTTCTTATATATTATCATGCTAAAACATAATTAAAGCGTAACAATATCCCCCTCATCAAATTAAAAGTTATTCAAACTTTTCATCGCCATCAGTACGTAAATCCTTGACATGCCAAATGCCTTTAGATTCCACACCTGCTTCATCAGTAAGTGCGTATGTACATGAAAAGAGTTTCTTTTTAATATTGAAGGGTTCTACATAATGGGGGCTCAATTTCGCAGCAAAATAATTTACTTTACTGGAGAGAGCATAGTTCTTCCGCCAAACGGTTTGACCAATTACATACTCTAGAGGTAGTCTACGTAAATTGTATTTATGCGAACTTTTAACATAAGCCTTAGTACGACGAGTTTTAATATCTTCAAACAATTTGATAAAACCATTTTCCCGATTAATACGATTATCAGAACGATCACACGGAAAAAATATCAAACAAAATGTTACTACAATATTGTAGTCTCTTTCTCATACGAAGGGCTAACACAATTATAGCATTAGTTGTAGTACTGTGTATGTAAATTAGATAGCCAATATCGCAGAAAGTACTAAGAAATTATAGTTATCTGTTTGCGCCACTTACCACGATAATCGTTTCAGAAAGTACAATCTTTGAATTCAAATATTGGTAAACTTTGTTGTAAAAAGTATGTAGTGTTTCACGAAGAAGTTTGTTTTACAGGACGCGATAAGCTGCAAAAGAAGTTGAAATTTTTGGAACTTCTGTTGCTACAAACCATCGGAGATTTTTGCTAACAATTTTTATATTAAATACAACGTTGAGTAGGACTTCTAGATATTATTTGTTCTATAATACAGAAAAAATGTTAAAAGATTTACTACTTATTTCGAACTACTATATATTTTTGAAGCAAATTTTACCACGCGCGATTTAAAAATTGTAACGTGTCAACCGCCAAGCGACAACTCTGCACGTCTGCACCTGCAGCAGCGAGCACTTGGTCAGCCTGCCAGCCAGCAGTTAGCAGTCATCGGCAAAAATAATATGAGGGGTAATCCTTTTGAAATTTTAAAGAAAAGTAAATTTTTCCCAAGTTTCTCGCTTTCTCAGATCTGCATCTGTCTCTACCCATCTTTTGGATCTAGAGATGGACGAATACGTGAAAAACAAGTTAAGTGCCTTCGGTTTACTGGAAAAAATAGGCGATACTTTCAATGGTAAGTGAAATATTTTTATCCAAATACCTATCTATACTATATTATCAATCTATATTAGGAATGCATGTTTCCCATTCTTGCTAGTGTACTTGGGGTAGACACAATTCTGTTTTTGCATGTTTCAGTAAGTTGTATGTAGGTAATTTCCTCAAAACTCAAATTGCCTAGATAATGCTTATGTTCTCCAAATTACTTTCTTTATCATCTAATATAAATTTTGACAATTCATGTACATACTGAAATAATGCGATTAAATTTTCAGTAATTTAACTAAAACTGAAAACAAAATGGAGTTATTATATCCTGTATTTTCAGCTCGCGCCATTTTTGCCATTTTGGTTTTATTAATAATTCAAACAGCACTACTTTCTGCTTTGTAATATTGTCAGATTCATTTTCTTTTGTAGTAGATACCAGTATACTGAATTTTAGCACTTAAATTATCTGCAATATTTCTAAAATATATTTTTTTGAATTATAGAACATGAAATAGAGGAGGAAGCCTTTTTAACAGTATAACTGAACAGGATAGATACAGCAGAATTAATTCTAACGCTGGGAGTGAGAAAAAAATTATAAACAAATTCACCAGGATCTTCTTATTTCAAAGGTTTGGATATTTCCAATATGCTTTATGCAATACCTACGAGTTTCAAAATGAAAACTATATAGGGTGAGTTTTTTACATTTTAATTTAATGGGCTGTCGACAGGAATCTGTTCTCTATTTCAGATGTTGGGAGCTGATTACACTTTGCTACTTGTCGTTTTCTACTAATTTACTATTGTTAAAAAATGTGTATATATCTTTTTTACTTATCTAATTTATTTCTTATGTAACATATTGACTAATAAAAAATACTTTCGAAAGAAAATATTTCTTATTGGAAGACCTGTCTATTATTATAAATTGTACCAAAATTTATTGCGGGCATTTTATACAATGCCAATAAAATTTAGTAATATTTACTACAAAATTATCTTATTTTTGCAACATTTAAATGCAAATTTTAGTTCATAAAATTTAAAATCTATCATAACAAACATCAAAAAATAATACACGGTTATTAGTTACTTCATATTCACTTTAGTTAAATTTACTACAAAATATAATAAATTTTTCCAATTCAGTGTAACAACGATTACAATCTATGTGGTGCATAGGGCGATAAACCTATTACTACAAATATTTAGTAATTATTGCCACAAGCTATACTTAGTTCATATAGCACAATAAATTGTAGTAAAAAGTTCAACAATCGCAGCTATTTGTAATACATTTTTTTTTTGGTGCAATTTCAACGTCGGCGGCGTTCGGGATATTACCAATCACAAAATTCCTTCCATTAATCAGGTGTTCTCTTCCAAACATTACATAATAAGGCGTATACCCTGTAACTTCATGAACCAGAGTTCGAATAGCGCAAGTAACGGAAGGTAAGTATTAGGTATATAGATCCCAATGGCGTTGATTCTCTTCAACATATGACGAAAGCATAGTTTTTACTACACGATTAACTCGTTCTGTAGGATTATTTCGGGGATGATACAGAGCATTAAACATTATAGTTGAATTATATTTAGAGCACAAATTAACAAAATCTTTACTTTTAAATTGCGTTCCGTTATCGGTAGGTAGGTAATGATATATTGTGGAACTCCAAACAACAGAAATACATCATTTTCAATGTGTTGACATATTGCTTTAGAGATGACTGACCTCAATGGAAATGTTAAAACAAATTTACTAAAATAATCACAAACAACGAAAATACCTATATACAAATCCCTTTAGTGGATCTCGGCAAAGGTCCAATAATATCAGTACTGAACAATTTATTGAAAGGGCTGAGAAATATTAGGTCGTTTTTCCATAAAGCCATGTGGTCGATTCTGAACTGATTTGTGAGATATGCAAGTTTCACAGTTTCTGACATGTTTGAACACGTCCGATTTCATCTTTGCGCGAGACAATTCGGCTTCGCCTCACACGGGAAGTCGTGCAAGCACGGAAAAATCCATTTTCGGACTTGTAATGAACGATATTTTTTATTATACTTACCTGAAATCAAGATAAACAAAAAATATCGGGATTTTCTGTAGTAATACAATAAGACTTATTAGTGGTTTGGAATTGTCGGAAATTTTACGAAAGCTGTTGCGTTGCTTGGTAGCCACGAGTGTAAATTTGACAGTTAAAAGATCACGAGCGCTTGCGCGAGTGGTCTTCTGTCAAATTTACACGAGTGGCTAGTAAAAGCAACAGCTTGAGTAAAATTACCTAAAAATTCCAGACCACGAATTGTATTTGACAAGATTATTTTTTGAATCGAAGCAAGGTAGTTCAAAACGAAATTTTATCTCAATTAATTCACATACAAAGAAATGTGTTGGGAATATTTGTCGTTTGGCAGGTACTAAAGTAACTAGATTATACATTATAAATGCACCTACAAATTCGAAACTATGGCAACTTGTCAACAAACAAAATTATCGAAAAATTTACCGGGGGTAAATAATACATAAGAGATCATTTTTTTATAGATAAATACATGTTTAATTGTATGAAAGTTTTATTGTCATGGCAAATAATTTAGTACGCCGGATAGCGACAATTTTTATAACTCATTTCAGCGCACTTCGTATTTATATAAAATTGCCTGTTGGAAATCAGGAATATCCATATGCGAGACCCCAGCGTAGGACATTTTACAATTGGCGGGTCTTCAAAAATGCGAAAGAAAAAAGTTAACCTAAATGTTTTCAGTACCCCAGTGTTGGGTTAAATTCATTAATTAAATCATAAAGAACAAGTAAATACCCTAGGCAGAGATCCTGAACAGCCTCAGATCAGAAGAAGACGTATTAAATGTGTTTAGAAAAGTAGCTCTACTTAGTCATTTCAGCTCGTTTGAATCTAAGTAGGCCTACTTTCCAAACACTTTCAGAACCTCTGCCTCTGCTCAGAGACTGTTCAGAACGTCTAACTCGGGTATTTTCTCGTTCTTTATGATTCAATTAATAAGTTGAATCATAAGGCAGAGGCGCTGAAAAGATTTAGGTTAACTTATTCCTCCTTTCAAATTTTTGAAGACATGCCAATTGTAAAATGTCCGACGCGGGGTGGGCAGAAGTCAATTTTTTTTTTTGCCATCACACAAACTACCAAATTTACAACCTCTGCCACATGCTAAAATCATTTTAAAATTGATGTCACTATCCGGCGTACTAATCGAGAATCAAGGTAGTAAAAAAATCGCGATTTTTTCTACTTCCCTTGATTCAAAATTTTTTGGCGAATGGCAATAAAATTTGGATAAAATTTGAAATGTATTTATCTTATAAAAAATGATCTCGAATGTATTTTAGGGTGGTTAATACACAACTACATTATACGGACAATTTAAAACTATGTTGCAAGAAAACTCGAAAATAATATGACAGTGACAGTTGTCAAGGTAGAAATTTCAAAACTACCATTCACAGCATAGTTGAATAAAAGCAAGGCGCATATTTATCAGTTATTGGGAAAGGTAGGTAAGGTTTTATCGTTTAAAATGACAGTTGATGGTCGATTTTAAGAAATTGAAGAAATCTCATTGGCTCTTAGAATAGGCGTGTATTAACCGAAATAATACACGCTTCTAGACCCAAATGAAATGTTCCTATCGGTCAATTTGACGATGATAAAAATAATCTTTATAATTAAAAAAAACAATTTTCTTTAGGAATCACTAATTTCCAGCAAGCTTTGTCGTCACTAAGTTCGGGTATTTTGCAACGCACATATTTATAAATTTTGCCATTTTCAAGTCGCCACTGTTTGTATATAGTATACGGTCTTTGATGACCATCGATTTTAACTTCAAATACCATCGATCTTTAATTTCATCCGCATCAAAATCAAAAATTTCTCGGTTCTTCTTCAAGTTTGGCTCCCGTAATTAAATATCAGTCATTTGTGTCTATTAGTGCCATCTATCTTAAATCGCTGACAAATTTTTAGCATCTACCACCTTAAGATTATACTTTACAACCAGTTTCTGTTGGAGAAGTTTTGCTTGTAAAACTATTACTGCTTTGGTTGAATCGAGCTATTCATACGTGTCGCCTCCAAAATTTCCAGGGGGGGGGGGCAAAGCAAAATTTTCTTAGCATATAATTGATTGGTTTTCATTATAGTAATATAGTACCTACCATATTTCATTATGTACCAAAAGCCAGGGGGGAGGGGGCGAAAGCTCCCCCTGCCCCCCCTTGGCGACGCCCATGGAGCTATTTAAGTTTTATAATTACCTACCAAAATTTTCAAAATAAGCTCTGACAGTTCATAGTAAAATATATAGGTAATCCCAGTGCAGTGATATACAGTGTTTACGAATACACATAAAAGTAGTTTTAAACTTTGAAGAATTTAAAACAAAAATGAGTCTCTCATGTAACTTTTTCTTGCAAAATAGGATAAAGACGTAAAGTTGCTTTTCCGGTTGCAGGGATCTTGCATCTTTTATTGCTCCATGATTGTTTTTGTCTATTATTTATATTGGTGTAATAGGTAAATAGGTTACGTACCTACTTATAAAGCTAGTGTAGTGCAGGTCTGTTCAGCCCATACCTCTTGATGCGCGATAACTTGTTCAGTGTATTTCCGTTCACATATAGTGGCGTGTCACATCAATATAATTTAAAATTTTCCGTATGAATGATGTTAGGTCATACAACTTTCAATACTCAGAAAACTACTTGTTTATTACTCGTATATTCCAAATTGCTTAAAGATAATTACAACAAAATACTATATTTTTCCTTTGTGTCTGCCTGTAAAACTTTTGGAAGTGATGTGACTGTCCCGTCATTTAATGCGAGTGTTACTGTCTTTAGCCCATTTTGAAAGATGTTCTCGATCTACGTTCCTTTCGATTTGTTTTCTATCGCAAGAAGTTTTATACCACCATCATATCTGAAAGACCTGGGTTCCTATTTATGAATTTCTTGTAATGAAGCATAAAATAGTGCAAGAATTAATTGCTTAATAATCAATTATCCCTGGTTTTAAAAGATTAAAAAACCATTTTAATAAGTCCACACAGTCAAAACCCATGCCATCATTTTTAAACAATAGGTTTGCGCTGTTACAAGTATACCATTTTTGCGCTAAATTATTGCATAGAAATAAACTCACGCTCCATTATTTTCGTGGGTATTTCCCCACCGCAAAGAGAAATGCGAAAGGCCAGCAGAAAAGGATTTTTGCTCCGAAATAAAACAATATAACAGTGTTTGTCATGGAAACCGTAATTTTTATTAATGTTATTCTGATCTGTAACGCGATTTAATGATCGCTGTATCTGTATCCCATTACAATAAACAATTATTATGAGCAATGCACAAGTATTATAGTTTTTTCCTTAGGTAACTCCATGTTTATTTACAACCTGTTCTACATAATGTAGGTATAAAAAAACACTATTATATGTAAAAGTTTATTTTCGAGTAAATTCAAGAAATAAAACATATTTTGAAAAAAATATTAATGTTGGACTTGCTATCGATGCAGAGGAATTACCTAAACCAAAAATTACAAAAATTGCTTCTTTATTTTAAGAAAATCACTGTGGTTAATGACATAAGATTCTTGTGAAATTTTATAAAACGCTTTCACGTAGAAGATACCGACTCTGTTTTATTTTAGGAAAACTGGAAACAGCTAATGCATTTATTTATATTCAAAGCATTCCTAATGAACTTGTGCAGAAAATTTCATAATTATTTTACATCTTCCTGCAATTTAAGATTCCACAATGAAAAAATTCCCATAATTCTTCCGCTTTAAAAAATAAACTTGGACAATGGTGTATCATCGAAATGAAATTAAAAGTAACCTGTTTAATAGTGCCATAGCCACACATAGCTTCTATTGGAAAACGTAATTTTACTTTTTTCTTATATCACGACTGGATATAATACGAACCTTGACCATTTTAATAAATATTAATAATCTTTTTATTTTGTTCCTTTTTGTATTTTGAGGATTCCCAAAATTTTCAACTGATCAGTAATATAACGAATCACTAATACAAAATGTCTTCCAACTTTCAGTCGTTCGTTTGTAGATTAGTAAACACAGTCGGTGGAAGCAGGAATAATGTACACAAAAGTGTATTTTACAATATTGCAATTTTACAATACCAAGTGGAACAGTACACACACACACACCCAAACACACCAACAGTCGGTGGTTGGTTCCTCAACTTTGGCGTAAATTCACTAGGAATTCCTTATAAGATTATCCCACACACCAAATTTAATTTAATGCCACACACGTTTCGCCAAAAACATCAGCATCCTCCGGAGTATAAAGATAGCTAAAACTAAAATTGACACTGCGTTGATTATGCCTTCCCTCATATCCGAGATGCACAAATACATAATTATATGTATAGCATCAAAAATACTTAGATTTCTTAGGACTCAGGATAGTCGCCGACATGCAATAATCAGTTTAATCTCTTAATGGCTGACTTCTCTCCTATAAGCAACTAAATCATCAGTAACAAGACGTACGTCTACATGCGACTAACCGTGTGTGCCCTTAGGCTTAGAAAGAAGGAAATACGGCAAAATGGCAATATTGGGTATATCCAAACACATCACAACGTTTGGTAAAAGGGCAGTTTCATAAACTGTACGAAAATTTGGGAGCGTATGCAAGTAAGTTTTTTAATTATTATCCAATGGGTATTAACAGTTTTGACGAACTTTTGGATGTGATACGACCTTGCATCACTTATCAAGATGCAAAGTGAAGGAAAGCAATTATAACAACAAAGCAACTTCCGTATTACTTTTAGACTGTGCGCACATTACGGGTTAAGAGTGGGGCTTCGAGTGGGGCGGGGCGGAAAAATATTAAATACTATAGATTTTATTAAACGAACGCTCTTACACTGGAGCGGGAAAATCGCTTCCGTTTAAACTCTATTGGACGCTAAATAGACTATGCGTGATTCGCGATTCATGTTCACGTTCTTGGAGGTTTGCGCATAGTATGTAGGGTCGATGCGCATAAAATTTATTCGTGATTCGTAGTTCGCGGCAGTTCGAGACGGTTCGCCACAGGTAGCGGTTTTTACACGAACTCAAAGGGCGCGAATTAAAGCGAATATCTCAATTCGTCAACAGTTCACGTACTTTTATGTGTATTCGCTGATTCGAGTAAGCTCGTGCACCGAGTTGGTAGGAAAGTTTGATATCATTTTTATAAATCACATATCGTCGCCCTCCTCACGTACTGGCGTAACTGACAATTTTGTGAAAATTGAGTTACGTTGTATAATATGCATATCTCTAGTGTCTGCACCACCTCACGAAGTGGCGTAACTGCAGCACCAATCTACATGAAAAAAGACAACCCCTAGGTTATGTTACTGTGTTTAATGCAGTCCTACAAGTGTAAGCGAATTACGTTTTTTTGTTCGCCTGAAAAATTTACCAATTGTCAGTTACGCCAGTACGTGAGAAGGGCGACGATATGTATGCATCGGCTGGTAGTTATTTCGTATTAAAAATGCTTCATAGTACTGTCATCCAATCTTTTTAATTATGAAGTTATTTAAATTTAACGGCAATCAAATAAGCTGAGTTATCAAAATTATATTTAATAACCTACCTTCAAGAACTATGAATATTCACGAACAACGAACATATGTGAACCTGAACGAACTGTGAATCGCGAATTGCTGATCGCGAATCACGCATAGTCTGTAGGGGCCATATTGCTCCACCAGACCAACGTGAAATGTTCGTCGCGAACCCGCAACGGAAAATTCACAGCGAAATTCGTGGCTGAATCCGAAGGATCCTTCACACCATAGCGAATTAATCGCACAAGATTTCGTCAGATCAGTAGAATTTTTTGGTTTAATAAGATAAAATGTCGTCGAATAAAGAAGAAGCACTGTTGTTGCTTGCATTTGCACTTGAAGAAGAAAAGAAAGACAAGTAATTATTTGATAATGAGTGAGTGTTAAAATATAAAATATGTTTATATATTTTTATTATAGAAAAAACGATAGAAAAGAGAAAGAGCGTCTATATAGGATTTGTAGATTTAGAAAAAGCCTTCGACAACGTAAAATGGGGGAAGATGTTCGAAGTGCTGAGAAAGGTAGGGATGAAATACAGGGACAGAAGAATAATACATAATCTCTACAAAGAGCAAAAGGCAGTTATAGAATGTGAGCAGGAACAAAGGGAAGTAGATATCCGGAAGGGAGTGAGACAGGGATGTGCATTGTCACCTCCAGTTTTCAACTTATATATCCAAGATGCGATTAATATTGTTAAGGAAAGAACAGCCTCAGGGATCAATGTACAGGGCCAAACTATTAACATGCTCAGATTTGCGGATGATATAGCAGTGTTAGCATCTAGCAAAGAAGAATTAGGAGCGGCTTTGAATGAAATGGAAGCAGTTTTGACACAGGGCTTCGGCATGAAAATCAATAAAAAGAAAACTAAAATTTTGGTATGTAGGGGATATGAAAATAGAACTAAAATGGAAATACAAATTGGAAATGAGAAGATAGAGGAGGTCGCGGATTTCTGCTACTTAGGAAGTAAAATAACTCAAGACGGTAGGAGCACTAAAGATATAAAACAAAGAATGGCGCAGGGCCGAGTTGCGTTTAACAAAAAGAAACAACTGTTATGCTCGAGAACGGTTAATATAGAGACTAGGAAGAGACTCTTAACGTCGTATGTATGGAGTACGGCATTATACGGGTGCGAAACTTGGACAATAGGAGAAGCGGATAGAAAAAGAGTAGAAGCGTTTGAAATGTGGTGCTACAGACGCATGATGAAGATACCGTGGATAGATAAGGTTAGCAATAGGGAAGTATTAGAAAGAGTTGGGGAAAAGCGAAAGGTATGGAAAACAATAAAGAGTAGGAGAGATAGGATGGTAGGACACCTTCTAAGACACGAAGGAATAGTTCGTGACATACTAGAGTCAGAGATAGGAATGAAAAGAGGTAGGGGTAGGCCTAGATTAGACTACTGCTCTCAAATAGTTAGGGATGTAGGATGTTCTACTTTTAGGGAAATGCGTAGGTTAGCTCAGGATAGAAAAGAATGGAGGTACGCGTCCAACCAGTCTTCGGACTGAGAACTTTATGATGATGATATATTTTTATGAAAAAAGGAAAATGGGTTCATGAGATTAACCAGCAAAGATTTATGAATATAGAGAATTTTATCCATTGATGCCACAATTACGAAAAGACAAGAAACGATTTTATATTTATTTTAAACTGACGATGGAGTGTTTTGATGAACTGTTAAGCCTTATTTATAGAGCAAGACATTTAGGACCTAAAAAACAAAAAAAGCGACTACTTTAGGATAAAAAATGAAAAAATAGTCAAGAAAAAATGTTATTTAGGAAAGTTAGGCCCACAAAAGCCCCAAAAAACTTATTTCAATGAAAACCGGTGATAGAGCCCCATTTTGTTTTTGATCTAGCATTTTCGAACTAATGCTGGATATATTTATGCGGTCCCAATAAGAGATCGCTCTCACTTTACATTTTAGTCCATTCCCTTCAGGAATGTTTTTGTCGCTTTGGACGTTCCTTCAGAGGGGCCTTAGTCTTTTCACCACTATTTGCTCTGGACTTCGTTATGAATTCTTAATAAGTTAACCCCACACGCCAAAAGACAGTGACACAGTAATTAAACTCGACACGTGTTTCGCTGACAACGTCAGCATCTTCAGGAGTAGAAGATAATCTTCTACTCCTGAAGATGCTGACGTTGTCAGCGAAACACGTGTCGAGTTTAATTACTGTGTCACTGTCTTTTGGCGTGTGGGGTTAACTTATTAAGAATTCATAGTGAATTTACGTCAAAGTTCTTGATCCATCCACTGTGTGTCTGGACTTCGTATAAGTCCCTATACCGGGTGGGGATTTGGTGTGTAATCGGTACATATCTCTTATGTTATTCAAGATATCAGAACGGAATTTTACGTGTACGTGGGGGATCTCATGGTGCATTTTGTAAAATTATTTTGGTATATACAGGGTACTCACATACTGAGTACCAGACCAAAGTTATATTTTTTTAAATGGGAACCCCATATGTCTTTGAGTGATTTGCATTCCCCACAAAATTTCATGAAAATTGATATATCACAAGATGGACTTTTGACTAAGGATTGATAAGATATTGACATTTTACTGCCATTATAGACCCAATTTTGTGACGCTCCTGACGTTTACTAACCAAAGCCACCTAAGATTTCTTTATTGGGATCCGTTCACAGACTGTTGCATTTGTAAAATTTATTAATGCTTTTGTAACAATACATTGTGTTATACAGGGTAGTTAACATTTGTAAATTGGAATTTTTCTCAAAAATTTCAAATGGAACACCATGTATATTCTTTGCATAATTGCTAGCCAATTTACTAAGCTTTTTATTGATATAGACATTGCTAGGTCTGCTGCTGATAGTTTCGGCTGATCTTACGATTGAACTTTAAAAACATAGAAAATCACTACATTTTGATACAATTTTTGACCATTCTCTTCGCAATTTCAACTGCAACACTCCGTATTATTCAACATCCAGTGCCAAAATTTATATTCTTTCCAAAGATGTACAATTTAGAAGCATTATCTTTCGCCTTTTCTACGATAACTCGTAAAGTTCTGAAATTCTGTGAAATTTTCAAATAAAATCGTAGCAAAGTAGGCCTTGAAAAAAATAAGTGACAAAAGGCAGTGCTTGTCAGTATCTAACAATTACAAAATTACGTATTTTTGTGAGACAGGTACAAAGCCAATTTACTGATAGGTAGTTAAGTTTAGGCTTAAAAATGAATTACACAAACGAAGAATGTGTAGATATGATATTTGCATTGGGAGTTTGTGAACAAAATCCATTGCTGGCTTCACGTCATTATGCAGTTAAATTTGCAGATAGAAGACATCCCCAAGAAAAATGTTTTCGGAAACTACATATTACACCGATTTATTGAAACTGGTTCTGTAAGATATGAAAAGCGTGCACGAGCGAAGTCCGTAACAACCGAAGAAAATGAACAAATTGTACTGCAATCTGTTATTGAAGATCCTCAAATTTCTACTAGAATTATAAGCCGAGACCAAAATATTGAAAAAACGTCCATCAGGAAAATACTCAAAAAACATAAGTACTACCCTTACAAAGCTTATACCACTCAAGCACTTTTGGATGATGATTTGGAGAAACGGTTAGTTTATTGCAACTGGGTATTAACAAAAATTGAAGAAAATCCCTTGTTTTTGAACGTTTATTTGCAAACGGATGAATCCACTTTCACACAAGCCGGTAGAATGAATAAGAAAAATTTTCACCATTATGCGTCAGAAAATCCCCGCTTAAATAGAGCAATCGACCACCAACACCAGTGGAGCGTTAATACATGGGGCGGCATAGTGGGTGATCATGTGATTGGACCTTTCTTTTTTGAAGAACATTTGAATAGTACCTATAACTTATTTAGACTTCCTTCAAAATAATTTAAACCTTTTATTACAAAATGTACCCGACGAGATTACAGAACATTTATGGTACCAACACGATGGGGCTCCTCCCCATTATTGAAGACAAGTGGGGGAATACTTGAACGAAAGGTTTGGTGGTAGATGGATCGGAAGAAATGGGCCAGTTGCTTGGCCACCACGTTCTCCAGATCTCACCAACTGCGATTTTTTTCTCTGGGCCATACGTAAAAGAAATAGTCTATAGAACCCCGCCGACTACAAGGGAAGACATGAAGCTACGAATAAGACGAGCATTTGAGCAAATTACTCCCGAAATGTTACTTAATGTAAAAAGGACAGTTGTGGAAAGGGTAAGAAAATGCATCGAACTGGGAGGGAATATTTTTGAGCATTTATTAAACTAGTTTTTTCATACCTATAGCCAAAATTTGTTATTTCTAATGGTAATAATCGATTTCCTAATTTACTTATTTTTAATAAATTTGTTTTAATAAAGCCTAAAGAACCTTTACAATAAAGTTAGTTTGTATTAGAAATTTATTTCGTTTTTTGTCGCTTTTGTTACTTCATTTTTTCAGATACTTTGTGTCCATAGTTATCTTTCCACCCATTTGTTTTGAAAATTTCACACAACGAAATCGTACATCTTTAGAAAGAGCATAAATTTATTGGGGCACCAGATGTTGAATAATACGGGGTGTTGCAGTTGAAATTGCGAAGAGAATGGTCAAAAATTGTATCAAAATGTAGCGATTTTCTATGTTTTTAAAGTTCAATCGTAATATCAACCGAAACTATCAGCAGCAGACCTAGCAATGTCTATATCAATAAAAAGCTTAGTAAACTGGCTATCAATTGTGCAAAGAATATACATGGTGTTCCATTTGAAATTTTTGAGAAAAATTCCAATTTGCAAATGTTAACTACCCTGTATAACACAATGTATTGTTACAAAAGCATTAATAAATTTTACAAATGCAACAGTCTGTGAACGGATCCCAATAAAGAAATTTTAGGTGGCTTTGGTTAGTAAACGTCAGGAGCGTCACAAAATTGAGTCTATAATGGCAGTAAAATGTCAATATCTTATCAATCCTTAGTCAAAAGTCCATCTTGTGATATACCAATTTTCATGAAATTTTGTGGGGAATGCAAATCACGCAAAAACATCTGGGGTTCCCATTTAAAAAAATATAACTTTGGTTTGGTACTCAGTAAGTGAGTACCCTGTATATACCAAAATAATTTTACGAAATGCACCATGAGATCCCCCACATACACGTAAAATTCCATTCTGATATCTTGAATAACATAAGAGATATGTACCGATTACACACTAAATCCCCACCCGGTATATGGTGTTTAATTTTCACACTTCGTTGGGATGCTCACGTGGTTGTTCCTCATTTGATTTATTTCATCACTGTAAGTATAGTTTTAGATTATGACTGATTCATTTTCTTATATTGACATGTTTGATGTAGCTCTTGGTTTGGTCTGAAGATGGGGTGGTAGGTGAAGACCCCGAAACCGGTAACCATTTTTAAATAAAGAGTGTCGAGGATTAACGGATTTCAATTAAACCTTTAATACTTCATTACCCTCGATTATGGAACGTTTCAACAATTTTATTTACAATTCGAAAGTAGCCTTTTTAACATTAGAAACCTTCCACCAAATTTCATTTCCTTAACTTTTTCAGATTTTGAGAAAATAAATAAAAACCTAATTTACACCTCCCACTTTGGAGGAGCGTAACTCCTAAGGGAGGGACATATGAGGATTTGTTTACATCAAACAACCCCTTTAATATGCAACAAGGAATCGCCTCTTAAATTTTTTCGCACTTATTTGAATACACCTTGTATAACGTAAACGGTAAAAGTTACAAAGATTTGACAGTGAAAAATTTTATTTCGTTGCCAAAAAATCTTCTCTCCACAGTAATGTTAAATGCGCACTCCGAACTACGACTAGCCCTGCGCAATATTGAAAATAAGATATATGGAAATATATATATATATATTTCGATTGATACCTACACAGCGTGTCCAAAAAAGTGTGCAACAGGAGGAAAACTCTTATATTGATTTCTTAGAAAACTTTGTCCTACGTAAAAGTTGGTGTTTGTTACTAAACGTAAGACGAATAATATAAAAAATTAGGCAGAGTTGCTAGGTTCCCACACGACCGCATGCATTATGGAAGAAGCTATTCATTTCTGTTTTAGAATATATATTTACCCCTACCCAGTGGGGAGACCTATATGTCCGCCACTGCCTCTATCAATCAGAAAGAAATATTCCTTGCCCATTATGAAACTTCTTACTTATGCCTGTAATAGTCACACTTTCCATTTTAATGTAAGTAGTCCTTTAATAATTCTTCTCCAAAATAAGGCAAATTTTAGGATGGGAGTAATTTATTGTCACCTCTGAAGGCTTGGCTGCATGTTGAAGGATAATAAGACAAAGCGAAAACGCCAGATCACAAACAATATTGAATTCAGTGGCGTGATTAGAATTTGGGGCCTCCCCACTCCGCCAGCAATACTTGAAAGGAGGCCCCTTAGTTTGAAAATGGCTACGATTTTTTGTTGTAGTTATATAACCAAAAATAAGACCAAACATTGTTTCGTTCTGAATGACCAGGGCAACCAAAGACAACTGGATTCATCCTTTTTAGAACTCGTCAGTGCGGTACAGCTCTATACATTAAGAACGAAACATACTTATATACCGACCTCCTACGGTCAGATGTCAGTAAGAGCTAATTACTTCATTAATTATTTATGAGATTCTAATGATACTGGATGGTTCCAACAATGTTCGGGCAAGTACGAGTACCATACCAGGTGGCTGTCTTGTACATTTACAGCAAAATAATGTTTGATCTGATCTATTTATTCTAAGCAAACCTTGTTCGCTATTCGTATCAGCAAAAGTGGTGTTAGTTCCAGTTTGCGATGCGAATCGTTTGTGCCGGACGTTTCTACGTTTTCGTCAACCCCGCTCCCAATAGACGATGTGATTTTTCGTTATCCAATCTCGATACTTTGATGAATGCCCTTTGTTTACTAGTGCAAGGCTAACACATTAATTTGCTGTCATTCAAATAAAATTGGTTAGATCCGCCTTCAAAACTTTAATTGGCGGACAGTTGCTAAGGTTTCTTTTACCTCAGAACGTAATTGGTTATGGCATTTTAAGCGGATTTGAACCGTTTATAGTACATAGAGACACGATGAACTGATGCTTCAATACTGGACGTTATACCTCTTGAATTTAGTTTCAAAACAGCGCTTCTAATCTAAAGAATTATTCAGCTATTCTTCAAGTATTCCTCAAGTTAGGGCATAGTTAAAGGATTGAAATTGTATCCTACATGCGGCATAAAATTAATGTAATTTCACAGTCACTATCACATTGCAACTGATTTAGGTTTTACTGTTGCAAACTTTACTAGGAAAAACTCGACGTAGGCTCAACGGTTTCCGGTACCAGAAGTTATTAAAATCATTGCAAAACGTCGACACCGCGCAAAATAGACGGGTAGTAAAAGCGCCAATTCGACTAATCGGTTGCGATATAACCTCCTCTTAACAGGGGTAGCATATAGCATGGTATAGTCCAAGTGAATATATTGTATAAGCACAGCATAATACAGCAGAACAGCTCTCCCTAAATTTCCTAACTCGCGTGGCCTAGCCTGCGCAACTTTGCAGGCTCCGCACGTGTTCTTTTTCGTTTGTCGCCGAGTTAATACCGGCGTCAGACCGTTTGATACAACGCCGCGGTAGTAAATCACTTACAGTTGGAGGTCACCAAATGCAGCTAAAATAGTTCAAAGACACCGCCAAGAACTTTAACTGCTGTATAATGCTGTGGCATAAGTATTTCGTTAGTGAATTACGTATCCGTATCACGTATACCGTGTGACAAACTTCCATGTGTACATGGGGAAATAACATGGGCAATTACATGTTTGGGGATTCCTGCTCCCCATGTGTACTTACAGTGGTGGTAAAGGTAGCAATGGAAAGATTATTTTTTTCTGCGTATGAGGATATCAAAAACTCTACAACTTTCCAATTTATTAAAGCATTAAAAGCAAAAATTACATTAATAATTTTCTAACTAAAACACAGATATTTATCAGATTATCCATGACAACTTAATTTATTCTAATCACGGACGTCTTTGATTTTTATGGATTTTCTGAACTGTCAACATTTAAAAATGAACAATAGTATATTTTTTCGTGAGGTGAGAATTTGTCCACGAGCGAAGCGAGTGGGGCAATCTCACGAACGAAAAAAACGTATTTCATCTCGAGTAGGAAATGCTATTTTTTCTACACATATATGTATATTTGGGGTTCTGCAGATTCACAGTATTCACTTTCTGAGTCCATTTAAAATGCTATTAAAGTATAAGCGAACCCTCACAATGCAAATTATTAATTATTTATTTAGTCGTTGCTAGGTAACATACGCAGGCTACTAAATGAAAGTGTTTCTTTTCATTATTAAAACTATAAATTTGACATTTTCATTTTCACTTCTAGAGATGAAAATATTTTCATCTCTAGAGTAAAAAAATGTCACTTTCATACGGAGTAGACAGTTGAAAAATTGCTATTTTCATACATATGTGTAGAAAAAAATATTTATTCGGTTCAAGAAAAGGTTTTCATTGTGAAAATATTTTACGGCGACAATAGTTTGCGCGCAGTCCGTGCCTCATTTTCTGTAACATTCAATAACGGTCCTATTCCTTCGGTATAACAACAAATAATTTAGTAAGAAATTTGTAAGAAATTAGTAAGAAATTTGTGTGAAACTTGTTTTTTTATTTAGATAATTCTCATTCACATTATTATTGTCATTACCTATAGTTGACAATTAATTGATTACTGGTGTGGATGTTTCGTTGGTGAATGCTGGTCCATAGTTTAGGGTAAATTGTAGGTGTCGTCTAACCTATTAAAAAGTTTTTGGGAAAATGTTAAAGCAGTAAAATGAAATAATAAAAATTAAATTACTTTAATTTTACTGCAATTATGAAAAATTTAACAAGCGGCAACATTTGTTTATTTTGCTCTAATGAATTTTGTAATCTGGCAATTTAATACTTACCTATTTATTTCATATCTAGGTAAGGACAAAAACTTATTAATATGCAATGAAATTAAAGTAACATAAAAAAAGAAAAATAACTATAACAAATATTCAAATAAACCCCATTCTGTATCAGACAGTATCCCAGCCTATTATAGAAAGACTTTCTCACATTCGCAAGTTGCCGATCGTTTATTAAGTTGCATTCCGCAAAAATAGCATTCCTTAAAGAAACAATATTTGGGTGACGAGTTTTATAAATCTTATTTTTTAAATGACCCCACAAGAAAAAGTCACACGGTGCCAAATCGGGAGATCTAGCTGGCCAGTTTATAGCACCACCTCGACCAATCCAGCTCTCTGGAAATATTTCATTTAATAATTCCCTCACTTGTGCTCCAAAATGTACTGGGCATCCGTCATGTTGAAACCAGAACTCCCGATTCGCAACTTCTTCTAATGCAGGGCCAATATGGTTAATTAAAAGATCTAAATAAGCTTCTGAATTTAAATTTCCCTGTATTTCAAATGGTCCTATAATGCGATTAATAAAAATGCCTGCCCGAATATTGATTTTTTGATGGTATTGCATTGTAGTGGCTGGGATTTTCCTGGGCCCAATGCCTAACGTTTTATGAATTTGGCTTTTGATTTAAAGTGAAGGTACACTCATCGGTAAAACAAATTGATGAGAGGAAGCTGCGATCTCGATTAGCCCGTTCTTGCATTTCTTCACAGAAAGTTTGCCTTGATTCTTCGTCAAAAGGAAGTAACTCTTGGTGACATTGGAATTTAAAGGGATGATATTTGTTTTTTTTAATATGTTACGGACAGTTTCTCTTGAAACATTACATTCTAGGGCAATAGACCTTAAACTAGATGTTATCTGGCAGTTATCTGGCCTATTACCATTTCCTCTACCTCAACATTTAGATTTCTTGGAACGACTAAAGAAATAAATGATAAGATTAATTTTAGTTTTGTTTCACTCCACGTTATCACGTGTTAAATTTCTCATAATCCCAGTAAAATTTAAGTTAGCGAACAATAAGGAATTAGCAACTAGGTAATAATAATAAGCGAATCAGAATTATCTAAATAAAAACCAAGTAAATTTATTAGTAAAAATTACCTTCTGTCAATGAAAGATTCCCAGTATCTTCAAATTTCTTAACTAAATTTTTTATTGTTGTTAAATAGGACTGTTATTGAATTTTACAGAAACTAAGTCACGGACTACCCGCAGACTATTGCCGCCGTAAAATGTTTTCATAATGAAAACCTTTTCTTCAACTGAATAAATGTTTTTGTTCATTTTGAAACCCAAATTTTAAATTGTCGATAAATTAATAATGTCGACAGTTCAGACGAATTAGAAATTAGAATCAAGGGAGTCTTTGATTAGAATAAATTAAATTGTCATAGGTAATCTGATGAATATCCGTGTTTTAATTTGAAAATTATTAGTGTAATTTTTGTTTTAATGCTTTAATAAATTCGAAAATTGCAGAGTTTTTGATATCCTCATACGCAGAAAAAAATAGTCTTTCGATTGCTACCACCACTGTAACTACACATGGGGAGCAGGAATTCCCAAAAATGTAATTGCCCATGTTATTTCCCCATGTACACATGAAAGTTTGTCACACGGTATGTGTTGAACACATACTACGTTATATTTCAGCGAATAGCCGCTAGCCGGTGGTCAATTAACGCCCTTTCCATGTAAGGTTATAATTATTATAAAGCCGGCTACTCACTACGCGTTACTTTGCAAGTACTTGGCAAGTACTTGGGAATTAGCAAGTAGTGTGTACGATATGCAAGTACGACTCGGCTAGACTCGGCATGCTACTTGTACTTCCCAATTGAAGTCGGAAAACTGTCCAAAGTCAAAGAGCCCGAGTATCGTACTCTGCAAGTACTTGGCGGCAGATACACACTACGCCGTTACTTACTTATGATTCGGGCTGAAAAATTTAGTTGCAATATGGAGTGGTAGAATAGAACGACACTTTTATTTTTAGATATTTATCTGGGACCCCTCGCACAAATTCCATAAAAATAGGAACGAGATTCATGATGCGTGGAAGCGCATTCAATCAAAAATGGTGGAGGAAATGGAAGTTTCCATTCCCGAATTGGAAAAGAATCTTTATTCCTTAATGGCAACATTTAGGAACTGTTTGAGTTTTGCAATAATTATTGAAATTGCTCCTTCCGTTTCAGTATCATCCGCCATGATGAGAAGCTTTTTGATAAGTACTTGCACTTCCCGCAAAAGATGAGCATTCACCGTTTTTCCACGTAGTGTGTACGGTATACACGTATACTATTCGCCAAGTACAAGTACTTTAACAAGTGAAAGTACTTGCCAAGTACCGCGTAGTGAGTAGCTGGCTTAAGGTTAAGTATTTGATCATTATTAAGTTCATTAGTATAATTATTATACAGTGCTTTCATTTCAAAACTGGCCACCCTCAATAAAACTTGATATAAAGCGAATTCGGCTTAAACAAAAAAAACGTCAATTTAGATATCGAGGGGGAAGTTTAAAACCAATACAGATTGAGTTCTAGGTTTCACTCCCTTACCCCCAGCTACCACTACTTTGAAATTTCAAATAGAACCCCCTACCTTGTGATACATCATTTTAAAGGCGGAAAAAATCCTGAACTAACCACGTTTAAAAAATTGGATTCGGTTGATCCGTAAATAAGTTATGGTCAAAAATTGTAAGATAAAGTAAAAAAATGTATTTTCAGAATTTATTATTATGACAGTTTTATAAAATTTACTTCATTATGTGTTTAAAATGTGCTCCATTATTTGCTAGACAATAATACAGTCTGTTTTCGAACTCCTTACGGACTTTCTGAAAAGTTTCTGGAGTAATCCGTTTACACTCTTTTACCAAAGCACACTTTTCAATATTTTTTGTCATGTTTTATGAAATGGGATTACTCCAGAAACTTTTCCGAAAGTCTGCAACGAGTTCGAATGCAGACTGTATTATTGTCTAGCAATTAATGGAGCACATTTTGAACACATAATAAAGTAAATTTTATAAAATTGTCATAATAATTCTGAAAATACATCTTATAATTTTTGACCATAACTTATTTACAGATCAACCGAATCCAATTTTTTAAACGTGGTTAGTTCAGGATTTTTACGGCCTTTAAAATGATGTATCACAAGGTAGGGGGTGATATTTGAAATTTCAAAGACGGGGTAGCTGGGGGTAAGGGGGTGAAACCTAGAACTCAATCTGTATTGGTTTTAAACTTCCCCCTCGATATCTAAATTGACGTGTTTTTTGTTTAAGCCAAATTCGCTTTATATCAAGTGTTATTGAGGGTGGCCAGTTTTGAAATGAAAGCACTGTACATCAGGGTGACCCAAATTGGGTGCAAGTATGGTGTATCTCGGTAAATATTAGTGATAGAAAAAAACTGATAGAGCACTTGCGATCTCTTTTTTTATGTTCAAGTTAATGGTGAAGAGAAACTTTTGAAATTGTTTTTCATTTCCGAGCTATGGACGAAAATTGAGTTTTTTGACATTTCGAGGAATGCTTGTATCTCGCTTGTTATAAGAGATGGTGAGATGTAATGTAGACATTCTTAATGCACTTTTTTGAGTAAAATACAGTGGCGTAGTCAGATTTTTAATGACATGAAGGGTTTATGAACTGCGTGCCAAACTTTTGTAATTTTAACCGGCGGCCATATTTAATTTTCACACAGCTGAATGGATGATTTTTTTCTGATTTCAGAAATATATAGTTTGATAAATCTAACTGCAATATTAACGGAGCTATATCGAATTTTCTGTTTCATTAATTAATTCGGATAATAATGGTATCATTTTGTATGTCTATTTGTGATAAAAATTTGATATATAGGTATTTATTCATTCATTACATGCATCATTTAATTCGATGTTATAAATAAATATTTATGCCAATTTAAAAAGTAGTGACGATGTGTGTGGACAATAATTATTATATCTGTCGAAAACATAAGATGGCTATGACTGTGAAATAAGCCTATACTTATTATAGGTAATGCTTAAGACAGAAAATTCGTCATAACTCCGCAATTATTGAAGTCAGATATATCAAATTATACATTTTTGAAAGCAGAAAAAATTCCTCTATTCAACGAAATGAAAATCAAATATGGCCGCCATTTAAAATTTCAAAGTTTGGCCTGCAGTTGCCAAACCCTTTATAGTATAAAAATTTTGACTAAGCCACTGTAATTTACTTAAAAAGTGCATTAAGAATGTCTGCATTGCATCCCACCAACTCCTATAATAAGCGAGATACAAGCATTACTGGAAATGTCAAAAAACTCAATTTTCGTCCATAGCTCGAAAATAAAAAACAATTTCAAAAGTTTCTCTGCACCATTGGCTTGAACGTAAAAAAAGAGCTAGCAAGTGCTTTATCAGTTTTTCTCTATCACTAATATTTACCAAGATACCCCATACTTGCACCCAATTTGGGTCACCCTGTACATAGGTAGGTTAGGTAGTAAATAATTGAAATAGGTACCCATAATATCGTAACATTGAAATATCGACATATTGCAATATCGAAATATCGATTTATCGAAACATCGATATATCGAAATATCGATATACCCATATTATATCGCCATAAAAATATCGATATATCGAAATATCAATATTTCAATATATCGACATTCCGGTATCGTTATTCGATATATCGATATCCATATCGATATATCGAAAAAAGTCGCAGGCCTAACTACGATACGAAAATAAGTTATCTACTGGCTTATTTGGAGTTTTATATGTCGCCAATATCGGCTCGTTTTCTTCTTCCTCTTCTAACATTAAAAGTGAACCAAGTTTTTCTTGTCCACGCTGTGATTCATTTCGGTGAAGAGACGAGCAGACGCACACTACAACGGACTGGAAGAAACTAGAAGTTTTTATATTTGTAGCAAACCTTATCGAACCGAAATCGCCATCCTGAGCGGTCGACAGACTGTCGGTTCTCCGCAACGAACTATTCGAGGAAACCAAGCCTTAAAGGTTCGAGGTGGTTTGCTAGAAATATGAAAGTTTCTAATTTCTTCCAGTCCGTTGTAGTGTGCGTCTACTCTCTTCGCGAAAATGGATCACAGCATGGACAAAAAATTGGTTACACTTTTCATGTTAGAAGATTAAGAAGAAGATGAGCTGATGTTGGCGACGTATAAAGCTCCAAATAAGCCGGTGGATAACACTTATTTTCGTGCCGTATCTAGCTCGGAGGGCGCATTTAACATTATATATTGTGGAGAGAAGATTGTTTGGCAACGAAATAAAATTTCGTTAATATTTGTTATTTTTGAGTGGTACTGGACCGTTCGAACAACTACTCCTCAGGCAAATACCCCGCCATGCATTGAATTATAGAACTAAATCCAGGCTTTGTGTACTACGAGATCTTATACGGGATGTTACCCCAAACATATCGTTGGGCTTGGAACATCCATAGATCTCTACGTTCCTTCCTGCTCTACCAGCGGTAGTCTTATGTTAAAAGTTTTTCAATATTGCATGTTTCGAATGTGCATGGATGTTCCAAGCCCAGCCCAACGATATGTTTGGGGTAGCATCCCGTATAAGATTTCGTAGTACACAAAATCTGGATTTAGTTCTTTAATTCAAAGCCTGGCGGGGTATTTGCCCGAGGAGTAGTTGTTCGAACGGTCCAGTACCACTCATTACCGCTGCATAATTCGGCTAATAATTAGCTCTTGCTAATACTTGCACCAAGCGTGTAAATATACAGTGTGGAAAATAATTAAGGAACTAATTCAATATCTTCTAAAATAGGGTGTTGCGGCAAAAACGCTCGGACAGGTCAATTTTGGTTGTAAGGGGGACATCTGAATTCGATGTTTTCATTCATGTAACATCAACCCCAAAGCGGGAGGGAAAAGCACCCTTAAATTTTTAAATGGAAGGTGGTGTCAAAATGCACACCGTATGAAAGGCCTTTCAATTCTCTTTATAACGGTTTTTTACCTTTTAAAATTGGACCACTAACCTCCGAGAAAATGCACTTTAAAGATAACATTAATTGAGGCATCTTAACACCAGTAAGTGCGATTTTATACCATTTAAATTGCATTTTCTCAGAGGTCAGTGGTCCGATTTCAAAAAATGAAAAACTGTTATAAGGAGAATTGGAAGGCCTTTCAATCGGTGTGTATTTTGATACCACCTGCCATTTAAAAATTTAAGGGTGCTGTCCCCTCCAGCTTAGGGGTTGAAGTTACATCAATGAAACATGGAATTCAGATTTCTCCCTTAAAAACAACATCGACGTGTCTGCGCTTTTTGCGTAAAAATGAAGTTAAACGGTATAAAATTGCACTTACTGGTGTTAACTTGCCTTAATTAATGTTATCTTGAAGGCGCACTTTCTCGGTGGTTAGAGGTCCGACATAAAAATATAAAAAACTGCTGTAAAGAGAACTGAAAGACCTTTCAAACGGTGCGTATCTTGACACCACCTTCCATTTAATAATTTAAGGGTGCTTTTCCCTCTCGCTTTGGGGTTGACGTTACATGAATGAAAACATCGAATTTAGATGTCCTCCTTACAACCAAAATCGACGTGCCCGAGTGTTTTTGCCGGAACACCCTATTTTAGAAGATACCGAATTAGTTCCTTAATTATTTTCCACACTGTATATACAGCAAGCAATATTGCGTGGTTCAAGTGTGTAGGGCAAAGTACCGTACTGATGAGTCCCAGAAGGACGAAACCAGTGGTCTACGGTTTTCCGTGCACATTCGAAACATTGTGACGCTCAAATTGCTCACAAAACCCTACAACCCCACACAATGGAATAGGCAACCCCCAACCCGACTGGACTCAACGGAGCTGGTGTGACGGTCCACAAACAGTTAAAAAAATTGTACCCTAGGCGTCACGCAATTATCCAGGGGTTACCAATACTCTTATCGCTGGGATACCCAAATTATGAATAGTATCAGTTATTACATAAAACAGTGCACATATTCCAGAGCATGAACTGAGCAAAGTGTTAATAAACAAAATAAAAGTGATATTACAAATTGAATCAAATGAGTGCAAAGTGAGGTTAGGTCTAAAGGGTGCTTACTATAAATATATCGTTTCTCGTCAAGTGTCACGATATGTTTTAAAGTATTAAGAACAAAAGTAAATATGCTAAACCTGAGAGTGCTGAAGGCAAAAAAAGTCGACGGAGTAGCTACCCAAAAGAGATAGATAGGTGGGTACCTATATACCACGGTGTACAGCGCTTTACCCTCAGCTTTACCCCAAGGTTTACAAAGAATAAATTATTACACAGTGATGTGTTTGGTAGCTATTAAAAAAAGGTTTTTTTTTGTTTTTGCTAAATGAAATTTTGAGTGCATGCAAAATATGGATTAATATAAAAAAAGTAGTTACGGCGATGGCTGGAATTGATAAATAAAAAATTTGAGAACTAATACAAATTTGAAAGTAACGTGAAAATAAAAATACTTACAATAAATAAACAAGCAACTTATCTGAGTTTTTGTTTTGGCTTCGAAGGAGTAGCATGCGGCGGTTGAAATCAAACTCAACAGATTCGAACCGACAGGTCTCCTGTGCGCTGCGGAAACGTTCAGTTAAGGGGACTCTAAGAAAGATAAAATCGTTAGATAGCGGTGGTCAACAGACAGTCGTCTTAGCTGAACGTTTCCGCAGCTCACAGGAGACCTGTCGGTTCGAATCTGTTGAGTTTGATTTCAACCGCATTGCTCGGCTGAACTGACAGCCCGCATTTGCATTTTTACCATTGATTTCAACGCAAAATTTTCTGAAATGGATGTAAAATTTTCTACTGAAGATGATGAAATCTTGATAGACTTGGTGAGGCAACATCCACCATTATATAACGTTATCGATAAAATTACGATTTGGTAGTGAAAAATAACAAAAAATATTCATGAAATTTTATTCCGTTGCCAAACAATCTTCTCTCCACAGTATATAATGTTAAATGCGCCTTCCGAGCTAGGTACTGCACGAAAATAAGTTATCCACTGGCTTATTAGGAGCTTTACCTATATGTCGCCAACATCAGTTCGTCGTCTCCTTCCTCTTCTAACATTAAAAGTGCAACCATTTTTTTTGTCCATGCAGTGATCCATTTCCGTGAAGAGAGTAGACGCACACTACAACGGATTGGAAGAAACTATAAATTTTTTGTCAAGTTTTAACACATTGCGAATATCCCCTTAAAGTAAGGTCACAATAGAAGACGAATCGTTCGCACATCTCGAAGAATTGAATTGTGACCTATTTACCCCAATTTGTTTATTGTAATTTGAAATGATTGTAATGATTTTGGTATAAATAAATGTATTTATTATTTTTAGCTTCCTAGCTGAGCTAGGTAGCTATTGTGATAGTCGTTTTTTGACCATGGTGTTTTTTCATCAAATGTGGACGTTTCAGGTCATTCTGACTTTTTGGCAAGGTGGCACATTTCCGTCCGTATGTATGGGTGTGTGTGCGTAGGTGTGTATGTATGTCTGTTGGCACTTTTACGAGAAAACGGCTCGACAGATTTTAGTGAAATTTTGCATACGTATATCAGAGATGGTCCATAGGAAACTGACGGGGCGGTTTTTTTAAAGCACTTTTGAGCCGAGATATGGCGTCATCGAACATTTTTTTCAATGAGACCGTATATATTTTTGTATTGCATCGGATAGAGGGTATTTTTCTCTACACGATGTTCGAAAATCGTAATAGGTTGTATAAGGAAAAGATTGAGAAAAAAATTACGAAAAGAAGGCGCGCGCCAAACGCGCCCTCCAGTTCAATTGTGGCTGTGGCTAGGAAGCTGTTCTGTCAATGCGTTGACAACTAGTTTTCATCAAATGTGGACGTTTCAGGTCATTCTAAGACTTTTTAGCAAGGTGGCACATTTTCGTCCGTATGTATGGGTGTGTGTGTGTGTGTGTGTGTGTGGGTGTGCGTGGGTGCATGCGTGCGTGCGTGTGTATGTCTGTTGGCACTTTTGCGGGAAAACGGCTCCACAGATTTTGCTGAAATTTTGCATACGTATATCAGAGATGGTCCATAGGAAACAGACGGGGCGGTTTTTTAAGCACTTTTGAGCCAAGATATGGCGTCATCTAACATTTTTTTCAACGAGACCGTATATATTTTTGTATTGCATCGGATAGAGGGTATTTTTCGCTACACGATGTGCGAAAATCGTAATAGGTTGTATAAGGAAGCTGTTCTGTCAATGCATTGACAACTAGTTTATTATTATTATATCCGGAAGTTGAATAAGAAAAAATAAAATAGACGTATCCGAGGATATTGCTCAATAATGCACACATTTAAAACTACTGAATTTATCCCAGACTTTTCTAACGCACTGTATAATTTAATTATTTAATTATTTTATTTTATTCAGCTATTTACTTGTTATTCATTGATATTTCAGTATTATCTATTTGTCGATTTTAAATTCAGTACTTGGGCAATATGCGTTTTGGTCGTGATGAATTATTTTGTGATTGTACGTAACATTTACAGAATGGTTCAACAACAAAAGGTGGCTAACGTGTTCAATTACGTTGAAGTGCAGAAAGCACAAACATGAGGTGAACAGTTCATGATTTTAAGTGTTAGCCTCTAGCCGGGGGCCTGGATGTCCTCATTATTTTACTTTACTTTCAAGTTTCAAGTGACTATTATTTTATCAAAATTTTCAATTGCGAAATGGCAAGTTCCCCCTGAAACAAGTAAGGAGTAGGTACCTTGTTTTTCTGGCAATGCTATTAGATTGCGAATTTATTTCATTGATTAAATACAGTGATCTTGTTTTGATTAATGTGGTTCTTTAATTTATATCTTACTCCCGCATTTTCACCCCCTTGTGTTAACTCTTTTTATTAGAACTTTCAATTTAATATAATCAATATAGGTAAAAAGGTTCTTATTTTTTGGTATTTAAAGATTTCGTTTGTTTTAATTGTTTTCATTTGGTTCATTGTAAAAGCGAAATTGTTCAGATTTTGGGCAACATTCATATCTATTGTTTTTATTATTTATTGGGGTACGAACCTTTACAAAATAGAAACAGTCCTGAAATTTTGAAGTAGGAACGAAATAAAATTGTACTGATTGGACCTCAAACTCTTCTATAGATAATTGACCTTGAAATGTTTTCTCTGATGAAGTACATAGATAACTGCTTCAAAACGTAATAATGTGAGAAAGCCTGTAATGCAAGTTACATAAACACAATATTTCTGTCACTGCAATTTTAGGTTTTGCGGGAACGGTGTAGTCAACATTTCCTGTCCCCAGAGCATAAAAGAAGCAGTGTCACACTTCTAGATATTACGCCGCAATTAAACATTATGAGTTGCAATTATTAATTACAGCATTCAGTTGCATGTGTAATTGAGTGCACGTTACACTCGAGGTAACGCGTGTTGAACGTACTATACGTTGCTTACTTATCTGTACCAGACGATTTTGTGACTTAGCGCAATGAAGTCGGACATTCATCAAATTAAATTCGACTTTTCAAATTTTTGTGGATATTTTTGCTTTCACTGATTAATATGTAGAGCAGTACTAAAACTTGTGGAGGGTAAGAGAGGAGCTAAAGCTGTGCGGCACTTTTGACAGTGAGATTTGTTTGCACGCCGCTGACGAATGACAAGTGATATGAACCTAAATACCATATATTACTAGCGGGCCCGGCAGACGTTGTCCTACCCGACATTAAAAAAAAATTCGTAAAAAAAATCCTAGAACCTGATTGCAGCGCCACCTACCGGGTCTAATTGTGAATGTAAACCATCCAGTGACCCACTCAAACACACAGAAAAAATTTCATCAAAATCGGTCCAGCGGTTTTAAAAAAAATCCTAGAACCAGATTGCACCGCCACCTACCGGGTCCAACTGTGAATGTAAACCATCTAGGGACCCACTCCAATACAGAAAAAATTTAATCAAAATCGGTCCAGCCGTTTAGGAGGAGTTCAGTAACACCCGATTGCAGCGCCACCTACCGGGCCCAATTGTGAATGTAAACCATCTAGGGACCCACTCCAATACAGAAAAAATTTAATCAAAATCGGTCCAGCCGTTTAGGAGGAGTTCAGTAACACCCGATTGCAGCGCCACCTACCGGGCCCAATTGTGAATGTAAACCATCCAGGTACCCACTCCAACTAACACAAAAAAATTTCATAAAAATCGGTCCAGCCGTTCAAAAAAACTCCTGGAACCCGATTACAACGCAATCTACCGGGCCCAATTCTGAATGTAAACCATCCAGGGACCCACTCCAACACACACAAAATTTTTCATCAAAATCGGTCCAGCCGTTCAAAAAAATTCCTAGAACCCGTTTTTTATAGGTACCTATACAGGGTGATTCAGAACGGGCGTGCCAAATTAAAATGGGTGCTAGAGGAACTCCAAATAAGACGAAAAGTTTATATGAACATATGTTCTAAAGTGACTACTGACAAAGATACAGGGTGTAAAAGTTTTAATATTTTTTTTTAATATCGTAATGTAATAATTGATGGGTTTTCTCGTTCTTCATGTTAGTTTTGTTAGTGTTATTCATAATATACTATTTTTACTATTTTCACTTTCCTTGTATATCGGTGAAGCCATTATTGCATTATGGAAAATTTCGGTGCATGTGCAAGATTTCACAAACAGCTATTTCATTCAAAAACTAAGCATTTTACGAAATACATATTTTGAAGATACCAATTTCTTCCCAAATTGAACGTAGATTTCAAATACATTAATATCACCTGCATTCGCCAGTGGCGTAACTTTGGATTGGGGAAATAAATAAACGGCCTACCCCGTAGCAACGCTACTGATGGGGCTAGCAGAGCAAATTTTTGTGGAAAATTAGAACTTGATAAATGAAAACGACACCTTAAATTTCAACTCAATAACTTTCCTAGTTACTAAGATAATAAAAAAATATTTAAAAAATATTAAAACTTTTACACCCTGTATCTTTGTTAATAGTCACTTTAGAACATATGTTCATATAAACTTTTCGTCTTATTTGAAGTTCCTCTAGCACCCATTTTAATTTGGTACGCCCGTTCTGAATCACCCTGTATACAGATTGTTCATACAAAAATTGTAAAATCGCGAATACAAAATGGTGGGTGGGGTTAGGAGGGTGAAAAATACTTTACGACCTATTCTCATACCTACCAAATGTACAAAAAAATTTCAATTACATATTTGGATATTGTTCATACAAAAATACTAAAATCGCGATTAAAAAAGGGGGTGGGAGTAGGAGGGTGAAAAATATTTTACGACCTATTCTCATACCTACCAAACGTACAAAAAAATTTCAATTATTTGGATATTGTTCATACAAAAATACTAAAATCGCGATAAAAAATGGGGGGTGGGGGTAGGAGGGTGAAAAATACTTTACGACCTATTCTCATACCTACCAAATGTACAAAAAATCAATTATTTGGATATTGTTCATACAAAAATACTAAAATCGCGATTTCGTGTGTGTAGGGCAAAGCACCTACCAAAAAATGTATAAAAAAAAATTCATAAAAATCGGTCGAGCCGTTTCGGAGGAGTGCGACCACAAACACCGTGACACGAGATTTTTATAGATATACACATACCGTGTGTCCCGGGAATTCTGAAGCATCCTGTTTAACATGGGAAATTTGAAAATTGCGATTTGTATGTCCCCAAAGTGTTTTAAGAATATTCCGAGTATCAGGACACATACAATGTGCACCAGAGAACGTTTTCGTGCAATAATTTTCAAAGTTTGACAAAAAATATCAATAATATTTTCAAAAATATAACGGGTGGGAATCAACTTAGTTTAAATGCTACTGTAAAGACAATAACAGCCGCGTCGCAATGGTTGAGTGAGTTTAGTCGCTGCACCTGTTTCATTGCATCTAGCGGATGGTGGTTCAAATCCAACTGCGCGGCGGTAGCGTTTTTTTTTACTTGTATTGTTATTTTGAATGAACGACGATTGATTTCTATCAGTAAAGATACCTAATTAAACGTTTTATAATTTTTAATTAAACTGGAAATGGACTTATTAGAAAATTATTCACATTATTAAAATGCTGTAGCATTGGAACGATACCTTGTGTTTGTGCTTTGTGTTGTTCGATTCTTAAAGGAATAATTATTTGCAAATAATGGAGAATTTACGGAGGGAATTTTTACATGAAAGTACCTACTTACCGACAGTTAGCGAATCAGCGAATGTGCGTCGGGAATATTACAATAGGCTGGGCAAAATGGTGCAAAATGGAGAGCTGTTTGAGCACTTGCAAACGGTCCCAATCGGTCCTTTTCAGGACCGCCACAAATATTTATTCGAGAGTTGATTTCAGACACGATGATTGCCTAGTAGCTGTTATCAATGCCCGCAAATAAATGCAGTTATTGTTGCAAATTAAAATGAACAAAGTTTTAAAACCTTTAAGTAAATAAGTAACTAATTTTCTGTTCCAATGTTACAGCCTTTTAATAATGTGAATAATTTTCTGATAGGTTAATTTCCAGTTTAATTAAAAATTATAAAACGTTTAATTATGCATCTTCTGATAGAAATCAATCGCCGTTCATTCTAAATAAAAATACAAGTAAAAGAAATCGCTGCCGCCGCGCAGTTGGATTTGAACCACCATCCGCTAGTTGCAACTTAACAGGTGCAGCGACTAAACTCACTCAACCATTGCGATGAGGTTGTTACTGTCTTTACAGTAGCATTTAAACTAAGTTGATTCCCACGTGTCATATTTTTGGAAATATTATTGATATTTTTCGTCAAACTTTGAAAATTATTGCACGAAAACGTTCTCTGGTGCACATTGTATGTGTCCTGATACTCGGAATATTCTTAAAACACTTTGGGGACATACAAATCGCAATTTTCAAATTTCCCATGTTAAACAGGATGCTTCAGAATTCCCGGGACACACGGTATACCTTAATTATTTAGATATGTGGGTATACAGCAAGCAATATTGCGTAGTTCGGGTGTGTAGGGCAAAGCACCGTACTGGTGAGTCCGAAAAGGACGAAACCAGTGGTCTGCGGTTTTCCATGCACATTCGAAACATGCAATATTGAAAAACTAACAAGGTGGAGAAATTGCAAAATTATTTTTATTGCAACACGACCGCCGCGCCGCGCCGATTCAACCAAGTAACGTATCAAGACGTTATTGATCGAAAATGAATAACACATAATTAACTTAGACAACCCTACTTTCTAATTACGATTAATATGTGTAGAAATAGTAAAAAAGGTGTCGAGTTTATGGCGGATTTTTTAAATAATTTGAGAGATTTATTTACAACGAACGAAAAATATTACTATAAATATAGTGCGAGTCTCTAAGTTGATCCTTTATTAATAAATCTTTGATTTTATTTAACGCCCTATCTACTTTAATTTCAGAATTGTGTTGGAAGAAAAATATGTCTACTTGTCCCGTTTTTAGTGCTCAAATTCCACACCCTTAATAGAAATAAAATTCGTTTCCACTCCCAATACCTATATCACAAATGAAACCCACGCGCACTTGGGAACAAAGAGACGGAGCAGTAGAATGATGCGAGTGTTCTCATTTCTATGTTCTAGTGCTAGTGAAATTTCCTAGATATTTTATTATAGAGTTGGTAATCCCGCTTCATGATATCGACCTCGAGTTATCGTAGTATGCGAAGCGCTGCGACGCTCAGGGGAGCTGTCATTCTACTAGACTATGGCGTAAAGTGTCTCCTAGACGTGGAATGGGGAAACAAGGCTTACTATCACCCGTTCTTCTATCGCTACGTAGATTATATTGTGCAGGAGAGAAATGTGTGACAATCGTTTTTGTTGAGAGAACGGAGAGTTATCCTTAAACTGCAAATCATTGCAACTCGACGACTAAAGAAGGAGAGTAACGTCCAAAAAGTACTTGAATTTTAAGTAATTTGCCACTTTAGTTTTAATTTTCTGTATATTTTTACTAGTAAAATTATAAGAATAAATAAATAAATGAAAAGTTATCTACTAGATACTTCGCTAGAAGAAGGTGTCGTAGGTAGTAAAACTACGTCAGTAGAAAAAATATTTTTTGTTAATTTTATTTTACTGATAAACAGCAACGTATTAATAACCGACCAGTTAACAAAGTTAATAATTACTATACCGAAAGATCCATTGATCGTTTGACTTTTGCCCTCAGTCCGTGCGGAGAGTTGTCCCACGGCTGGTCTGTAAGTACGAATGTACGTCATTTCGTACCTTCATTTTTTATAAACGTTCAAGTTTTACATTTATACAACCTTCTGAATTTATCATCTATTTTTCAGAAACAGTAAAAGTTTCCGTATATCTGGTTTATAGTTTCTTACATAGTTTATTTTCAAAGTTAATTTTCGTTGGTTCTTCCTCCCCTTTGCTAGTTTCGTCCTATTCTACTGGATTGATGTCAGTCGATGACTTACGCAACGGCCTTGGTGTACTGGATCCAGTTTATGCATTTAACGTTATTGTTCAGTGCTTGAAACAGAACACTGGCCATTTCTGCTTCACCCGATTGAGCATGTCCTTCAGACCATTCAAGACGAGCTTCGCGATTGCCGTAGCGAACTGCAGGTACTCTAATTGGTCGACGAGAATTCATGGATACGATTTCTGATGGTTTGGTCAGAAACCGCTACGGCATATACATTTTGGGTATCCGTAGAAAGTTCTCGTGTCCTAATAATTGATGCATTACGCCCGGCTCGAAGAATAATAAATTGGTCTTGGGCAGGTGTTGTTTCACTTCTACGGCCTTCGAGACTTTCGGCCACATCGCCAGTCTTCTGGTATCGTCCCCACAATCGACACCATTACACTTCGCGATACTCCAAATTTTCCAAATTCGGCAGCTACCTGATTTTGTGAACCCCCAAACTCAATCATCCCCACCGCACGGAACATTTCGTCGCGGGCTAAGTGTCGTCGTTGCATTGTAAATTGTTGTCTTATGTTCAACACAAACAAGTAAACTGACCGTATTATGCTCAGAGATGATGTGAAACAAAAACATTATAAAAGGCGACATTCTTTATCGCCCACCTTTATTTGAATTTCAGTGTTTTTGGATAAATAAAACGAACAAATCAAGTCCTTTTTTATCATGCTATGGTAAGATATTCAAGGAACATACATGGCGCATTTTCAGTTTGCTACGAATTGTTGACGAAAATATTTTTGAAATAATAGTTTTGTTCCTTATACAATGAATCACCCTGTATTGTATTCGGCAAATAATTTACCCCTCTTCTTAAATTATGCGACTACAAGTTCGTAAATATTGAATCTGAAAGACGTTTTTATTAGCTATGGGCATAAACGAATAATGTATAAATTACAGTATGCTCCGTCTTCATTTCAGAAAGTGCAGTACCTAAATGAAAAATAATTGTAGTATACAGGGTGGTCACTTTTACAATGTACACCATTGGAATCTTCTAAACCCGAAGAGATTCAGAGTTGGTCAAATGGTAAGAAAGTTGCACATTTTCATGCTCTTTAAGGATGTGAAAAGAAATTCTGGATAGCTCTCGTTGTTCCTGAAATATTCTGAAAAAATTGAAATATTGCGTTTTCTTATTTCTTCCATATATTATTTATTACTCAAGCGAATGTGATGACCTTTGGCAGGTTTACATAAGTGGGTATGGGCTTTCCACTGGATGTTTCAAAATTTGTCTAAGCCTACTACATCTTCAAGTTTTCATGGTCAACTTTTGAATTTCTTATGGGCGCCATATTGGATTTTCGTAAGGTTGGATAGAGAAAAAAAATACAATTTCAACGATGTATCGCACATGGGTCATCTAACTTTCTGGAACACCAATTTCACTCCTTATCTACAAAATCTAGTTGCCATGATTATGAAAACTCAAAGATGTAGTAGGCTTAGACAAATTTTGAAACATCCAGTGGATAGCCCATACCTACTTATGTAAACCTGCCGAAGGGCATTACATTTGCTCAAGTAATAAATAATATATGGAAGAAATAAGAAAATGCAATGCTTCAATTCTTTTCAGGATATTTCAGGAACAACGAGAGCTATCCAGAATTTCTCTTCAGATCCTTAAAGAGCATGGAAAATGTGCACGTTTTCTGTAATTTGACCAACTCTGAATCTCTTCTGGTTTAGAAGACTCCAATGGTGTACATTGTAAAAGTGACCACCCTGTATACCAACGCCACCTCGCCACCAAACAAAAGTCTCCAGAAACAGATTAGTTACGACGCTGAAAACAGTAGGGTAAACTACCCAATTATTGGCACTGTAAGGTATCACCGAGTTACAAAATGGCTTAAGAAGTCAGTTTTGCCCATCCAGAACTGATTGTAATGAAAATATAAACACTGAAATCCCCAGAATTCGGATTATGTACTGAAAATCGCTCCATGACAATATTTTTTACTAAATTGTACAATAATATTTTAGAAAGACATTTTGCCAGTTATTGGCACCAAAATCCAATAATTGGCATACCTAAATTTCTAATTATTGGCACCAAAACCTAGTAATTGGCATACCCAGTTTTCTACTTATTGGCACCGCGACATTCACGATTATTACACTTTAAACAGTTTGGTCGGTAGATAATTAGTAAATAATGTTATTATAAGTGAAAATTAGAAACTTTGTATTCAGTGTAGCTTTATTTTTCAAAAAATCGGAAAAAATATTAGGTAAACTTTTTTATACCATTTTTTAGAACATGTTTTACACTGGGAATTTTTTGCATATAAACTATAATGGTTTATTAAACACTTTTTATGATAATGTGCGAGTGCATGATACATTTAATACCGCAGTATGTTGGTTTTGTAAATACTTAATGGAATTGGTGGCCGTTCCGTACATCCCATTTCCGTACAAGGCAAAATCAGTGACAGTTCCGTACACGATGCACGTGTCGCGATACTGGGGATCATTTGTAAGAAACTGTCATTAGCAATAGTGGTAGTTGCGTTTTCCGTTTCGTGCGTCATCGCAAACCTCTACTTGGTTTGAGTGCCGTTTCGTGCGCTGACCTGCAGAAAAATGCAGTAAGACACTAATTCGATTTTATCTTTACAACACAACGCTGTTAATAATTAGACTTCAATGCGGAAGTGTATGTTGATTTCTCTCCTATTGTTTTCAAATGTTAATGTTTTTGTTTTGGGAGGGGAGACTTAAACGCTTCTCTCGCTCCGCTTGCCCACAGACCGGAAATAGTGGGCCGTGGAACCACTGTTTTGGCCGTATTCAGTGACGGGCAACACCACTTTTTTGGCCGGGTGATTCTTAGAATGCTCTCCGAGTATATGGTCACCAGGGCTGCCAATATGCCACCGATGAAATACACGCACATGAGACTGAAACTACACGCAATTACACGCGCAGACGCAGGGTTTTACACGTCGGATTACACGCATTTCAAATCTTATGATAAAAAAACATTTTCTTGTCATAGGTACAGAAATTTTATTACGTGGAATAGGTACATAACATAATTTATTACGACGTTATAAATTATAATCTTATAAAACCTATTGATAACTTACATTTTCGCACTTAACCTCATAGAATGATAGAATACGATCTACGAAAGAACGTACGAACCTTCGAAGTTTAAAGCTGGAGCTCGGGGCACATTCGCATGCGTGATGCACTAAATGTCAAATTCAAATCCCAAACTCCACAGAGTTTGGATTAGAAATGATCACCGGACTTGTATTACCAGTTACCAGGTTAAGGTTAGCACATTACCAGATTATCACCGATCAATGCTAGACAGAGTCTCCGCCTCGAATTTAAACTTCCGCCTGAGGCCTGCCAAGGTGAATAGAGAACTAAAGTCCCTAGATTGACAATCTAGGGACTTTAATTATTAAAGAACGAATGGCGAACGCTGATCTGAGATTGTGAGATTACAGATTACTCGCATATAGTAAAAATTACACGCTTTTACACGCACAATTTTTTTTGCACGCAGCTTTATGCAAATTACACGCATTTCGTGTAATTACACGCAAATTGGCAGCCCTGATGGTCACTAAGGGATTGTACCTGTACGCAAACTAACACTATGGCTAATGACAGTTTCTTACAAATGATCCCCAGTATCGCGACACGTGCATCGTGTACGGAACTGTCACTGATTTCGCCTTGTACGGAAATGGGATGTACGGAACTACGACGATACCCTTTTAATGCAAATAAAGCGTGCCAATAACTGGGAACAGTTACTGGAAAAGGGAAAAACTAATAATTGGCACCGAGTGCCAATCAATTTTGTACATTATTGGTACTAATTGTTGGCACCCCTTAAATATTGTGTCCAGCTTAAAGTTTGGAGGTTATAAGGCGATTTTATTTAAATTTAAACCATAAAATTTTACTATATCCATATAAAATATTTACATTCAGGAAAACTCTGACCCTCTAAAATATCTTAAACATGCATGACCTAGTGAAAAACTTAATAACTTACGTTTAAAGCAGCAAAGGTGCACTCCACTTTTTCAAACGCTGATTTAGACAGTTCACATGACACAGTTATGTCGGTAATACAGTTTTCATAAACACAATGTTGCCAAATATGAAAAATTTTAATAAAATTTACCATAGATACTGCAGACATTAAAGAAATATATAAAATATAATGGGGGCCAATAACTAGCACAGTGCCAATAATAGGATAGTTTACCCTAGGTGTAAGACCGAAATAGCAAAATCAATTATAGTCATTATTTTACATAGACTCCGCTTCCTAAGACTGCTATATAGATCCAGGATTCCGAGGACGTTATTTTGGCTGGTGAGACAGTTGACAGTATGTTCGTCTCATGTTTGAGGAAGTTTTCGGTTGGGTAATTATTGATAGATTGTAGATAGATTTGGGTTTAGGACAGCACAAACTCAGACAAAGGCTTAACTTGTACTGTTATATATATTGTTCATGGTTTCTTAGGTATTTCGCCATAATGGGCAATTTCTCGAACACATGAACAAGAAATTTGGAAGAAAAACATGTCAGCATGGCATTTGATTTGTAATACTCTAGATATTTATGTAAAATATGGAATTTCCCAAAAATAATGTGAAACTTATAAAGTGCAATGTGCCTTATACCTATGTACCTATACAGGGTGATTCAGAACGGGCGTGCCAAATTAAAATGTGTGCTAGAGGAACTCCAAATAAGACGAAAAGTTTATATGAACATATGTTCTAAACTAAAGTGACTACTAACAAAGATACAGGGTGTAAAAGTTTTAATATTTTTTTAATATCGTAATGTAATAATTAATGTGTTTTCTCGTTCTTCTTGTTAGTTTTGTTATTGTTATTCTTAATAAACCATTTTTTTCCATTTTCACTTTCCTTGCATATCGGTGAAGCCATTATTGCATTATGGAAAATTTCAGTGCATGTGCACGATTTCACAAAAAAATATTTCATTCAAAAACTAAGCATTTTACGAAAAATTTAGAAGATACCAATTTCTTCCCAAATTGAACGTAGATTTCAAATACATTAATATCAGCTGCATTCGCCAGTGGCGTAACATTGGATTGGGGAAATAAATAAACGGCCTACCCCCTAGCAACGCTACTGATTTAGCTAGCAGAGCTAGAACTTGGCAAATGAAAACGACACCTTAAATTTCAACTCAGTAACTTTCCTAGTTACTAAGATAATAAAAAAATATTTAAAAAATATTAAAACTTTTACACCCTGTATCTTTGTTAGTAGTCGCTTTAGAACATATGTTCTTATAAACTTTTCGTCTTATTTGGAGTTCCTCTAGCACCCATTTTAATTTGGCAGGCCCGTTCTGAATCACCATGTATATGCCGTGAAGTATGAGATCGCGTCGGCTAGTTCATGGTTAGGTTACAGCAGGCATTAATAACCCATCGGTCACCGCAAAATAAATGAATGTATAGAGCCAAACCGAGCGATACCTCTCCACTCCGTGACTATTTGCAATGAACGAGGCGGTGGTCGTCACTCTAGCTCTAATTTAGAGCCGCATGGTACGAAAACGGTAAAATACGATCACTCTGCACGCCGAGTTGCACTTATATCTTCTTATTCTAGGTACCTAACCTGCATGTTCGTAGATATAGTACGGTATCGCACCCCGATATTTCGTGATTTGGTAGTAAGGCACGTAGCAGGTATCGGATTTGTATGATTTATTTTATACCTTTCTTCCTAGTACCGCTGAAATAAAATTTAAGCTTGCACCAGAAAAATAGGTATATCAAATAGATTAGATTCTTGTTAGGCAAAGATTTAGAAATCATGTTAAGGAATTCAGAATTTATCCAGGGGTAAATGTAAATGTAAATAGTGATGGCAAACAAAATAGTGGTTTCACGAATTTAGAAAAACGAAAGGGCAAAAGATATTTTGACCCCGAGAAAATGAGATTATCCTATGCACCTTTGGTAAGTTCCAGAAGTGGATAAAACGATTATTAAAGGACGCGAGTGAAATGAACGAAATGGACTTAGAGGGAGAATAGAATTGCCTTTGCGTTTAGAGGAATTTTGGATAAAACCGGAATGAGAGCAGAAAACGTTAGAACAAAGCACATAGTGAGTCTAATAAAGGAGAGACGAAAATACTTATAATAATAGGCTAGATGAAGAAGGGAAACGGATATAAGGAGGTATAGTGCAAAATTATTCTGAAATGTAGGTAAGTGAAAAAGCCATGGATTGATAATAAATGCAAAGAAATGGATAAGTTGTAGGAGTAGAACAGGTTGATAAAGCATACAGTGTGTTTGATATGATGTATCATGGCTGATATCTCGGCTATTGTAAGAATTTCAAACAAATGTTATATATGAAAGTTGTTAGACACTTTATTTTCAATAATTCATTAAAATCAGAAAAACAATTGAGCATCAAATAATTCAGATATAGCAAATACATGCATAATTTTAAATGTAACATACCCAGTAATATTGCATGTTCTAAATCTGTATGAAATTCCCTTTACAACGATGTATCACATGTTATATTTATCTAATCGATTAAAGACATAAATCGATAATTAAGTATCTACCAACTGAACGCTTACGCTAGTTACAGCTTCATACGAAAGAGTAGGAGGTGAAAATAATGAAACTGGGATGTCAGTTTCTACATGATAAATGTTACTTAGGACTAGCTTGACAACATAAAATTATTCAACACAAACACGACATAGTAACAACAACAAGAAAGTAACAATAAATTAGTAGGCAAGTTAAGTTTAAAATTTAAGTTAATAAAATTTAAGTTTTTTTCAAAGTGAACTCCGTTATGAAAATTAAGAATACGCAGGAATTTACTCGAGTAATTTGACAGTTCACGCGATAGCAATTCTTGTCAAAGCCTACTCTTTCGATCAAAACTCTTAAGTCATGTAGACGTGCAGTTCTTACTTAAATTTCGATTTGTGCCTTTAATTGATTAGATAAACTATGACATATGATATATGGTCGTAAAGGAAATTTCATACAGTTTTAGAATACGTAAAAACACTGGGTACGTTCCATTTAAAATTTTGAATATATTTGCTATATCTGAATTATTTCATGCTCAAATGTTTTTCTGATTTTCATAAGTTATTGAAAACAAAGTATCTCACAACTTTCATATATAACATTTATTTGAAATTCTTTCAACAGCCGAGATATCTGCTGTGACACATAAAATCAAACACACTGTATAATAATAATTAACAGAAATTTCCGAGAAATGGGATCTAGTAGCTAATACGGTAACGGAGAATAGGCGCAAGAAGATGTATTAGAAAAAGAATGTAATCTTGAGTAGTACAACCTAATGCTAAGAATTTTTTATGTTATTACTATGGTTTTTTATATTTATTTGTGACAATTCTTTTATTTAAATTTATTATTTTCTTGAAATTATTGGCAAAATAAACGACTGTATGCAAATTATCGACTTTTCGACCCTGGATAGGGTCTTCGTCAAGATTTTTTATTTAAAACGTATAAAAAATTGACTTTTTAAATAATAAATCTTGACAAAGACCCTATCAAACGTCTAAACGTTGATAATTTACATCCGGTAGTTTATTTTGCAAATAATTTCAGGAAAGTAAGAAAGTTATTAAAATGTTTCAAAAAGATTATAACAACATTGATATAATACTCTATGTACCTCAATGTTGCGTTTGGTAACGGTACTGTAATGGACCCTACCCCACCCTTGCAAGTTTCTGCTCACCTGTCTATCTACCTGCTCAGCGCTGATTAATTATTAACCTAATTAAAGTTTACCTAAATACCTGTCGAAGTGGCCACGTGATCGTCTATTACCTACGTTGTGTATTACCTATGCCATTACAGACCCCATTACTTTGATAAGAAAGAATCACAAGCGAGGATGTTAATAATAGACACAAATGAAGTTAAGACATCAAGATTTATTCATATCTCTCAAAGTATTATTCAGAACTTATCCATAATCATTTTGGTACAAAATCAGATACGTTTACTGTTTGCATTATTCGCATATAAGACAAAGAGATATGTAGGATTCTCTATTGGAATTAGTAAGTGTCTGATAAGTTTACCTACGGACGACAATCAAACCAACGTATAATTTGCTTTGTCTGCTAATATTTATAACGTATTGTTTGTTTTACGTTTTAGTTGGTACTATTCTTTTTACCTTGATTTTGCGTATTGTTTGTTATACGCTTTATTTGGTACTGTTCTTTTTACCTTGATGTTGCGTATTATTTGTTTTACGCTTTATTGGGTACTGTTCTTTTTACCGTTAATTTTGTGCATCATTGGCACGCTTTATGTGGTACTGTTATTTTTACCTGGATTTTGCGTATTATTTGTTTTACGCTTTATTTGGTACTGTTCTTTTTACCGTTAATTTTGTGCATCATTGGCACGCTTTATTTGGTACTGTTCTTTTTACCGTTAAGTTTGTGCATCATTGGCACGCTTTATTTGGTACTGTTCTTTTTACCGTATTTTGCGTATTATTTGTTTTACGCTTTACTTGGCACCGTTCTTTTACCATTGACTTTGCAAATTACAAGCTGGTCAGTCAGGCGTCAATAGATAAGAATCGACAATATTTGTCGACTCAAATTTATACAAGTATGCATCCTTTTGTCTCCAATGCGGTTACAGAAAATATGTAAAATAATGAAATTGTTTACAATAACATACGTGTATTATTAAGTACTGAATACACTTACAATTAATTACCTATTTAGCGCGACTTTTACAAAAACCGTAGCCTTAAACTTCGAAAGCCAGACCTCCTCTTTTTAATACTAAACACCCCGTGTCCCTGGCCTAACTAACTTTCCCCGCGTCTCTCTAGTCTGGAGCGTCACCTTCTGAACCTACTTTTGTTTATGTCTGCATTCCAGTGAACGCAACTTTATAAGTATATAGTCTGTCCCGAAAATAACCTGTTGAAATAAAATAGGCATTTTGAAGTATGGTTGAAGTATGATTAAGTACTGGACTTCCTAAAATTAGCTAACTTACTCACTAATGATGATTCAGTATTCACCAATGAGATAGCAGAGAATAATTTACATTATAAGACAACTAGAACAAGCACTCTCTGAGATCTCACCGCTCGAAGGGAAAACCTTTTGTATTTCTCTTATATTTTGGGAAAACCTCTTGGGAAAAACCCATTTATCTTTATTAGGAGAAAACCTTCAAGTGAAGTCATCAGCGTCTAAGAACCTAACCCTTTCTTTGCTTTTGGCTATCTATTTAACGAAACGAACTAGGCAACGCAACATGCATTCCTAAAACTTGGTTATGCAACCAAACATACACCAATTGAGTAGACTGCGATCCCTTTTAGTACTAAGTGCAACCTGACCTTGCAGGCAATTCCCTGTAATACAAATCAGAGCTTAACACATTCAGCGCCAAGCATAATTTTCAAATTTGCGTCATAGGGCCATTACTAGGGTTGAATTCCCCATGAAAACGTATGTTGATCTTATACATACCTGCATTACATATTTGAAGGGGATCCTTATAACTCAGATCTAGGTGAAAAACCATAACGGACACCAGTGTCCGCTGTGGCCTAGTGATGCGATTTGCTTTTTTCCTTTGCAGTAGGCCATAGCGGACATATCTGGTGGACACATTTATACCAACTCTAGTGGATATGGCGTTTACTACAGCGGTCACAGTTACGCCAGCAGACACATGTTTGCAAGTCTGTTCAGTTCCCGCGGTTGGTATTAGCTTTTACGGTGTTTGTTGCACCACAATCTCTTACAGACCATCCTTCTGTGCCTATTAAATTAAATAGCTAAGAGCACGGGGATGCAGCCAAAGGATTGAGGAAATGAATGAAACTCCCTTTACCACTTATTCAAGCTTTCGGATTTATTTAAATCCTTCCTCAGGAAATCTAGCAAATACAAACAATGCAAAAGTCAAAACAGGAACTAACAATCCAAAATTGAAATAGACTTACAGTGATGTGGAAGATCTTACACACATAACGCAAGAAAAGCTGAGCTCATCCAGAAAGGACAAGAAAAACGTCGGGATGAAAACATGGACACAAAACTTATAATCCACTAACATCAAACAGGTGGTAAACTAATATAACTTCACAAATAGTCCAATGTAAACTAGTCCGTTAAAACAATGTAACAGACACAATATTAAACAATTATTATGACAAAATGTATAAATAAAACTTTTCAGAAAGTAGGTCAAGACGCACGCACGTCAAATTTTAAAAATAATCTAACCTAACTTATGTTCCGGAAAACCGAAAAAACGGTCGAAATATGACAAGTGACAGAGAAAATCCTAAACCAAACATAAGGAAATGAAAAGTCACTAAGGTGGATGATTACCAACTTGATTGATAAAAGGAGGGAAATATGAAAATGAGAGCAACGACAATACAACATACAACAGGTCTACTAAATGATATAAAACAAAGATACTCTAAGAGAGTAAGACATATGCAGCACAGAACTAATGCTAAGTAATTACCTATCACAAAAATGATGGGAGAAAATACAAATAAGGAACACTCAAGGGTCAACGACCTTTCAGTGAGTAAGGCATATGAAACAGAGAGAAAACAAGGACAGGAGAGGGCCGGAAGGATCAACCAGGATGAGCTCAGCTTTTCTTGCGTTATGTGTGTAAGATCTTCCACATCACTGTAAGTCTATTTCAATTTTGGATTGTTAGTTCCTGTTTTGACTTTTGCATTGTTTGTATTTGCTAGATTTCCTGAGGAAGGATTTAAATAAATCCGAAAGCTTGAATAAGTGGTAAAGGGAGTTTCATTTCCTCAATCCTTTGGCTGCATCCCCGTGCTCTTAGCTATTTATCAACTAGACAGCCGTGTCTATCGTCAACTTTATTCCTATTAAATTAATGCATATAGGTAATTAAATTGAAAATTAGTACAAGGGTGAAGCCCGCGATAAAAACAGGAAAGGAGATATACCAAAAAGCTTACCATGAGGACACTTCTAGCGATAGCGAAGGTAATGTTATATGTATGCTTATGGATTTTTATTTTCTCTGCAGTTCTGAATAAATCGACGCTTTTTGAACACTTTGGATTGATCTTGAAGTCGCTTAAAAATCATTTTCTGTTTGTTGTAGTTTATAACCTTCGTGCAGACAAGTTTTTCATACTTGATATGGAAAAATATTAGCAAATATTGGTGTCCGCTGTGGCCCTGCACAACGGTAGTATTTTATTTCCATCGCAGAGGGCCAAAGCGGACACCCTCAGCGGTCACAATCATATGCTACTGACTACGCCCTTTACTAAAAACCCACGTTTAAGTCATTCAGCAAAGTCGCAGCAGTTACAATTTCGCAATGAAATTGATAATATCGTGACACTCGAATATGTAAATCAGACACCGGTGTCCGCTGTGGCCTAGTGCCAAGTAAGTACTGGAGAGGACACCGGTGTCCTCTCTGGCGCTAAATGTGTTAAAGAGTGAAAAACTTGCAAAAATAGAAAATAAGTTAATTTTGTGTAACATAATTTCTCTATTTATTTTGTAGCATCCTTAAAATTTTGGAAAACCAAAACCCCAAAATTTTAATTTTGGGATGTTTTCATGTCCTCACTGAAAACTTTTAAATTGCAGATAGCGATAGTCCAGCGATATGTGGTTTCCGCAATTTACTCAAGTTGTTGGGATTGAGATTGAGCGTTGGGATGTTTTCCTGTCCTCACTGAAAACTTTTAAATTGCAGATAGCGATAGATCAGCGATATATGATTTCCGCAATTTATTCAAGTTGTTGGAATTGAGATTGAGCGTTGCTGGTTCTAGCCGAACGAGCGTATACAATGGGACTTTTTTTAAATATTTCCTTAATAAACTAACTTCATGGAACTTCACAACAGTAATATGAAACACAAAATTTTACATTCAACTTCAACACAATTTTCTTTGATAAAGTTTCCAGACAACTTTTATATTACCAACTTAATTCAGCCATAGCCGAAACAAGGATAGCCCCGACACTTGCGATCGGTTCCTTTGATATATGGGGGCTAGTTTTCTTACGCGATGGTGGGGAGACTATTACCTTTGCAGGTGGCGAGGAGTTTTCTCTGGTCATCACCGATTCACTTTTGTGTTATATAAAGTACTAATGCTCAGTTTCTCTTCTCATATTTTGCCAACGGTAACACCACGAACCGAGCCAATCTTTCTTAGCGTTAGCAGAATATGAAAATGCTTCCAAGCTGCCCTTAACATCCTGGAGGGCGGTAAAAAAAGGGAACTATCGTAATAAAATCGTAAGGTAATTGTCAAATTTTGTTGATAGATCTAACTACAGAACCAGTAGCTGTTTTAACTTTGAAAACGCGCTTTTCTCCATCCTTTCCTGCTAGCTCTTCTACCGATTTTCCAATTGAATGGTGAAGTATTTTGGTCGTTTAAAAGCACAAGAGTACCTTTGTTAAAGTTTTCAGTGACTGCAGTACCTACACTTACTGCGTTGCTGTAAATTGTTTAAATAAGCAAGGCTTTTCAGAAGGACTAAATTAATTTTAAATATTGCTGATAAAAGGAGAGTCGGTTTGTCGGAATAGTAGTGTAGTGTAGGTTCGGGATAAGGAGAGAGAGGCATGTTTCAGTAAAAAAATGGCCAGGAGTTAAGTAATTCAGATCAGAAGGGTCTGATGTCTGATGATTGTGAGCAAATTGGTCTCGAAATTAAAAGAGCTTCAATGATACAAGCACGGTTGACATTTCTTCAAATATCATTTGAGTGTTTCCAACAACACGGTTTAAGTAGTATTTGACTATTTTGATGATTACCTTTCAAGAGACCGCCGGTTTCAGGAGAGAAAGGGGATGAGAATTTAAATGGGATCTCTTCGGCGGCGAAAAATTTTTTGGCGGCGTTTAAAGAGGCTTGCTTGAAAAACAAGGTGAAAATTCGAGTAATTTATTTCTTGCTCCTACAAAGTTGTACCTATCGCAAAATATAATACTTGGAATAGAGTGTCGGCCAATAAATCGTTTCAAGACCAGCAAGAATGCTTCTGTAACCATATTGGAAACTAATTCAAGATGGATAGCCCGTGTCACTAAACATATAAAAAGTATAATATATGTAGGTCTTTAAAGTAGTGCTGTACGTCAGATCCGGATCGTTTTCAAATCATTTATCAGACAGCGATCCGGATTTAGGTAAATGATATCCGGATCTCGGATCCGGATCTTGGAGCCGAATCTTGGAGCCGGATCTCGGATTTGGAATCCTTTTCGCTGGGCTGGTGCTGTTATTTCCTCATTTGAGTTCCAGCTGATAGCGTCGGCATTAGAAGGCTGCATCAAAGAATAAAGGGAAACCGACTTTTTGGTCGGTGGCTGTATCAGCTTTGTGGCGGCTTTTTCTATCAATCACATAAATAATAGCAGTGAAATTTTGAGTGCGTTTTTTATTGTGGTTTGGCAAATGTTTTTGGAGTTATTTATAAAATAATAACGTCGCGTTTTGTATCAAAATGTAAAAAAAGCTTCATTGCAATATGTACTACCATGAAACACCCTGGTTCCATTTAAAAAATTCTTATTCCCAAACTTTCGAAATTTTAAATTTAGTTGATGATTTGAATCCCAAATTGGCGTTTTTTGTTCAATCTAAATTTCAATCTAATTTTCAGTTAAAAATTATTTAAGTTAAATTTTTTGTCTGGAGCACACCAAATTTCAAATTAATAGGTACCTTAAGGAATAAAAATGATATAGGGGTGAGCTTCATTTCTTGGTCACCCGGCATATTGATCGTGTGTAGGCCCCTTTAATATATTTAAGGTACATAATTAAATTTTTTAAGACAATATTAGGATATAAGGGCATATTTGTTTTTAGAATGAAATTAAATTTTTTGTTGCAAATTTTATCTCTCTATTACAACTATTTCCCAATGCACTTTCTATTTTTTTCATTTTTATTAAGTATAATAACTATACTGTCTTCAGAAAACAACGTAATTTTTAGAACCAGATAGCGAGATCCGGATCTGACACCACGATCCGAATCCAAGATCCGGATTCAAGATCCTAATCCCGAGATCCGATATCCGGATCCGGGTTTTTTCTAAACGGGTCCGGATCTGTCAAAATTTATAGATCCGTACAGCACTACTTAACAAGAATGTAATCTTGAATGTTGAAATAAGTATAATTAATAGTGTTCACGACGGTTAGGTTATATTAGCGAATCTAACCTAACCATAACTACCCTGTCACTTTTCTGTAAGAGATTTTATACACTTTGCCCTATTTTTTTGTTCATAACAATTCCTACTCCCGAATTTCCACCTATCGACCCTGTGTGTATTACTCCAAAGGTCTCCAGCTTCTGAACATCGCACGTCAGTGATATATACCTACTATGTCTAATGCTAACCTATCAATCTCTATTTTCAAATTTTCTAACGTTCCTACTTGTTCATGCTTCTAACATTCCACGCACCAACTCGCAAAATATTACACTTATTATTGCTGATGACTCACTCCGAAGCAGTCCCCGCCTGGAGATACGAATGGGGGACTATTTTACCTTCGGAATGTTTTACTCCAGAAGGCGCCATCATCAAATTTTAGTACGTTGTTCTAGGGACAAAATAATTTGGTGACCCCCACAGTATCTGCCACTCTGATTACTGAAAGAGCTGCTGCCGTCTTTCAGAGACTTGATATAGTCTGTCTTCTGACTACCACCCCCCCCCCCCCCCCCCCATATGGTTAAACCTATGGTTCGGCTCTTTAGATAATTGAAGCACATTAGCGGGGCGCCATTTATCTAATAATTAACGGTGTATAATTCTAAACAACGTAGCCCTTCAGACGGATTTTCTCTCCAAAGTATCCTTTGATATTTGCGATCTGATTCAGCAATAAGAACTTGCCTAGGTATACATTTTCTGAATGTCAGAGCAAAAGATATTCTTGAAAAATCTAAAACACAACGGAATGTTTAAAAGTTCCCTTTGCACCGAGGGATCTAGGAGTAAAATATCATTTAGTTATTTTCCGTTCAAGGTAGGATAAGAGCTACTGAAAACCACTCTAAGTTTAGTGGTCAGGTTTTCAGGACGAAGTACAGGATGGTGAGGCAGATAATAACCATCCGCATTAATGACTTTAAACTTTTCAATCTCAACTGTAACATCTAGATATGACATGACCTAGATCAACATACTCATCAATAAATTCCTTGCAGTTCCGTTGCAGATCCTTATCCTTTTGCAAACGTCTTTCTAGACTAAGAAAATTCTTAACGGCACCATCATAGGAATTTCCAAGTTCAGGGCCAATATCCGGTTACTTAAAGGGTAAAGATACTTGGTAGATACCTATTGTGAACTAGTTGAAGGGATTGCTTAAATAATTTTTAACACAGAGAATTTTCCGGTTTTAGTATTAATTGTGATGTTAGAAACTGAGTCCAGTTCCGAAAATGTGGGCAGCAGTCATCAGTCGGGGAAAATAATGTTACGGAAAAAAGAGATTGCGGGTGAATCGAGTTCATGTGCCCTTTGCGTAGCAAATTATAATTTTTTTAAAAATTATAAAAATTATTAATAATATACTTATCCAAATTCAATAATTAAACATACGTTAATTACTCCGTTATGGAGGTTAAGGCTTGTTCTAAAATTTTCTGATATCCACTCCTCCTGACAAATTAATGGTTGACCGTAACATCATATAGAGTACTTACTTGTTCCTTAAAGAAGAATTCTTATAACGACGAAAGGACGTGCTGAGGACGAGTGCTTTTTGGACATTGGAATGGATATATGAAGGGATGTTTAGAATACTAATACCTTTCATGAATTACTGTGGTATAATTCTGGTGACATACATTACTAGCGGTATGACCTTGACGTGTTTCTGCCTCCACATCTCATTTATTTCTGCTGCTAGTGGCGAGTAGGGCTGGGCGATACCAGAAATGCGGTATCGTATATCGATACCTTCAAAGTATCGATACTATTCAAAGTATCGAAAGTATCGAAGTATCGACAGTATCGAGGTATCGAAGTATCGACAGTATCGAGGTATCGACAATTTCGAGGTATCCAAAGTATTGAAAGTATCGAAGTATTGAGGTATCGAAAGTATCGAAGAATCGAAAGTACTGAGGTATCAAAAGTAGCGAGGTGTCAAAAGTATCTAGAATTCTAAATTATTAGAGGAATAGGTAAATTGGTATGGATGTATGAAACGTATGTATATGTCGAAGCCACATAACAAAACCTGTCGTTTTAGAAAACGTCTAGTCGTTTTGTGAGTCTGGATACCCCATTAGATAAGGGAATCACATTCCAAGAAACACGTTTTATAAAACGACAGGTTTTGTTATGTGGCTATGACATATATACCTTAGTGAATTTGTTACTACGTATACGTAAATAAATTTATTAAATAAACGAAACAAAAACATTATATTATAAAAATAATAAATAGTACCTACTACTGCTGCTACCTACTCCAAATTGGTACAAAACAAAACTACCTATTTTGGTAGAAATTTTTTTACAAAAAAATTAGTTGTTCTGCATGTTCAGAGGTGTCTGTGATTACGTGTCTGTGGTTACGTTTCCACCACAACTAAACACACGTTCCGATGCTGTACTTGTGCCTTGGGCCTTGGCATGATAATTTTTTTTTACTAAATTCCGCTAAAATAGGAAATGCACTTTGGTGCAATTTCCACCATGCAAGAGGATTCTCTGAAAAGCTAATGGTACCCATTGCCTCGTATTAATTGCACTCCATTTTCAACTTATCTTCTTTCGTAGCAGCAGAAGACACTGAATTTTCTGTACTTGTTCTTGACAACAGAGCAGCTATGGCACTTAACTTTTCTTTTTCTTTATGAGGTAGAACTTCATCAACGAAGAGTTTGTTAATTAATTGATTTAATGTTAGTTCCAAGTTCACCTTAACGCAGAAGAGATATCGAAAGTATCGAGGTACCGAAAGTATCTAGGCATCGAAAGTATCGAGGTATCGAAAGTATCGAGGTATCGAAAGTATCGAGGTATCGAAAGTATCGAGGTATCGAAAGTATCGGTATCGATATATTCGATACTTCGATACCTCTATGCAGTCAGTATCGACGACCGATACTTGATTAGGTATCGATACCTTGTTTAAGTATCGATACTTTTCCCAGCCCTAGTGGCGAGTACTTTTCTGCTTTACCTATTTCGTTCTGTGCTACATTCGTGTCATTTGGAATTACTCAGTAATATAATGTAATATAATATAATATAATATAATATAATGTAATATAATATAATATAATATAATATAATATAATGTAATATAATATAATATAATATAATATAATATAATATAATATAATATAATATAATACAGGGTGGGCCAATAGTGTGTAGTCGGCCCATATCTCTGGTTCTATTCAAGGTAGCAAAATAAAACTTTACATGTATGTTGAGAACAGCGCGAAGCATCCGATAAAATTATTTTGGTGTATACAGGGTGTTCACACTCCGAGCACCAAACCAAAGTTATGTTTTTTTAAATGGAACGCCCCACATTTGTTTACATATTTGAATTCATAAAATTTTATGAAAGATGGTGTACTACACGATGGGGTTTAGATTGAACGATTTTAAGATATTACCATTTTAATGCCAGTGTGACCCAACTTTGAGGAACTGCTGACATCTACTGGTCGAAGCTATTTAAGATTTCTTTATTGGACTAGGTTCACATACTGCTCTATTTGTAAAATTCTTGAGCACTTTTGTCACAAAACTTAATATCATACAGGGTGGACAGCTTACGCAATATGAAATTTTTCTTAAAAATTTCAAATGGAACACCCTATATATTATTTCCATATTTGATAGACAATTTACTAAGCTTTTGATTGATGTAGATATTGTTAGGTCTGCGACTGACAGTTTCGGTAGAATTGAAAATTGAACTTTAAAATGTAGTAATTTTACCGGTAGTTTATTCGTTTCTCCCATATTTTAGCGCCCAAAACACAAAATATGATTTCCATTTTGTTTTTGAAAGTTAATTTCACATTGAGACAAAAAATTTCATCGCCCGATTGCTTCTCCATGGTCGTATTCTTAAATAAATGGTAACTTATTAAACCTAGGTATAAATTGAAACAAGGAGTGCCATGGAAGAAAACCGTCCTTTCAAGAAGTAAACTTACAATGAGATTTCTTGTGCTGGTGTAAACTCTATTCGCTAAATTTTCTGTAAAAACAAAGTGTAAGCATTTTTCTGAGTTGTGGGTGGCAAAATGGCGGAAATTCCCCAAAAATGTTACAAAATTACGGCAAAATTCTCAGTTCTTAGGGTTCAATCTTTATTTCTGTCTAAATTATCAGTCACAGACCTGCCAATATCTACATCAGTGAAAAGCTTAATAAACTGGCTATGAAACTTGCAAATAATATACGGGGTGTTCCATTTAACATTTTTGAGAAAAGCTCCATTTTGCGCAATTTGGCCACTCTGTATAATGTGCTCTATTTTGAAAAAAGTGTTAATGAATTTTACAAATAGAGTCTCCTCTGAACCTAGTCCAATAAAAAAATCAGAGTTATCTTTGACGAGCAGACATCAGTAGCACCACAAATTTGGGTTCGCACTGGTACTAATATAGCCATATCTTAACAACGCTTACTCTAAAACCCACCGTGTAGCATATTAACTTTAATGAAATTTTATGGGGTATCCAAATATGCAAACAAATGTGAGGCATTCCATTTGAAAAAACATAACTTTGGTTTGGTACGTAGCACGTGAACATCCTGTATACATCAAAATTATTTTAACAGAAGCTTCGTGAGGTTCTCCACACACACGTAAAATTTCATGTTGATATCTTGAATAGAATCAGAGATATGGACCGACTACGCACTATTGGCCCACCCTGTATAATATAATATAATATAATATAATATAATATAATATAATATAATACAATACAATACAATATAATACAATACAATATATGTAATATAATGTAAGTTCGTTTTGTTTTTTATTTATTAATTTAATGTCTGGCCTATTACACATTATTGTTTTGTCTGTGTGAATGGTGCGGTACCAATATAGATTTACTTCTTTGTTTAATAATATTTATTGTAAAGTGTGTTGTTTTCCATTAATCTAAATATATTTGCAATTTCTGCATGAATGATCTTTGCAGCATTGTTGTGTCTGTTCGTGTAATTTGTACCTGTAACTTGCATCCACCACTTAGGTATATTATTCACTGTTTCTTGGACTTGACGACATTTTCGGCATTTATCGTTTTCAATACTTTTTGTCTTTAATTATATACATATTTAAGATAATTTCTTGTTGCAATTACCTGATCTAGAATTGCAGAGGTTCATCCTGCATAGCCAAGTATAGGCTAAGGTCTTTCATGATGTTCGGCATTTTAATCACCTATGGGTATTTTCCGTGTAATGCCTTCACCGCCTATTTTTAACCCATGACGCAAAAAGAGGGGTGTTATAAGTTTGACGTGTCTGTCTGTGTATCTGTGTGTCTGTCTGTGGCATCGTAGCTCCTAAACGAATGGTTCGATTTTGATGCGTTTTTTTTTGTTTGAAGGCTGACGTGATCGAGATGGTTCTTAGTTATAATTTATGAATATCTGTTCAGGCGTTGTGTCGGGGGTTACTTAAAATTTTGAATTTTATTACTTGTTCTAGTTTCTGTTAGTGTGCGTATACTCTTCTCGTTCTTGGCCAACAACTTGCGCCAGGCTTACAGGTATGTAGCCACAATCTGACTTAATGATAGCTTTGTGTAGTGGAGTGTCTTTCGAGTGCTGACGCGTCAATAAAACCTCTACCACCTTCCTTACTGCCGAAATTGATTCTCTCTGTACATGAGTTTGAACGTGGTTTTCTGTTTTTCGTTAGCTTGGTTCGATTTAACCTATTAATAATTGCTTGCAGCTTCGTTTCGGACAATTTTAATTCACCAATGAAAATGGAAGGAGTGGTATAGCGGAGGTGTTAATTGCTAGGAACAGCTTCTTGGAATTAAGTTTGGTATTTAGAATATGTCGTCAGCCTCTTTACGTATTTTTGTCTTAACTGATCTCGTATGAGCTAGTGTTATGTCTTTGTGTTCTGTTGAAAACCTAGGTACTGTTTCTGTTGGCTGTATTTGTCCCAGTATTTCATTGTTCAGTGCCTCCATGGCTTTGTTTTTGGTCCATGTTCCTCTTTCCACGTGTAGTACAGTCCAACAGATTTAAGTTAGCGAGCGGTGGGGTTGCGACGCGTTGGTGCCTGCCGTCTCAGCGCAACAGTGGCTTGGACTTTTTTACTCTTAGGAATAAATAAAAATTCAGTAAGTAATATTCAACGTGTATTAAGAAAATTATTAGTATCAAAGGTAATTTAGAATGTAAAAGACAAATGTTATGTGATTTATTGCAGAATAATCATTAATATTAGATTCTTTGTCTTAATTCTAGTAAAATAATAATGAAGGTCTTAACCATCACTTTCAGAATCGCTAGTATCACTGTCACTGTCGCCTAGAGAAATAATTATTAATATTTCAACTTCACTGATATTGTCTGCGAACACTTCATTTCCTTAATATTTGTTCTCTATCTTAATCACGTGATCACGACGCTTCTTCCAGTCTTCTCGCTTTATTTGATTAAATTCATATTCCGTTAACTTCCGCTCTCCTTCTAATTTGAAGGTGGTATTTTTTGCAGTGAAGTTGTTTTTTCACTGTCGCCCATATTAACTCGCTCGAACTTAAATCTGGATGATATGGCGGTAAACGTAAAACAGTGTGTCCATGGTCTTGTAGGTCTTGTAATAATGTGTCGAACTTGTAGGTTATATACCTCTTCTTATGATGCTTGATAGTTTCGTACAACTGTGGTTTTAACATATTAGGTTCAAAATTAATATTTTTGTCTTTTAGCCATTTAATCATATATGCCTTTTTAGAACTTGATGTGGGTGCTGGATTTGCCTCGATGTTGTGGTAGGGTGCATTGTCTACGACGACGACGGAATTCTTTGGTAAATTAAGAATCAACTTTAGCTGCAACCACTTGCCATAATTCCCTGAATTCATTTCTAGGTAAATGATAATCGCCTGTTTTAGATCCAGGTCTAAATATTAACAAACAACCAGGTATAAAGCCCTTTTCGCAACCGGCATTTACAATAATTAATCTCTGACCTTTAGAGATATTTGCAAATAGTCCTTTGGTTGAATCATCTGTCCAATTATTCGAAGAGACGTGTCTACTGTGCAAATATGTTACGTCGAGATAAAAAATCGGTCTATTTTGACTTCGGAAATATTTAATTTTCTTCAAATACGGAATACGAAATGATATCATGTTTTTCAATTAGGACTTTTCTATTATTTTCCGCCCTTCTCCACCTGTACCCTATTTTACGCAAATGAATTATCAGTGGTTCATTAGATCCATTCCATTCTAGCTCAGTTCGTATTTTTTTGTTCAATTTTGTAAGGGTAACACGACAACCCTTATGAAATTCAGTCGTCTCATACTCCGGTAAATCAGTCGCTAAGGAAGTCTTCCTTGTACGCTTCTTTCCTGGTGTTCTAAAAATCGCTTTGCCATTATTTTCGGACGCACTAATGGTGCCTTCACTAACTATTTTTTCTATAGATCTAAGACACGTCCGTTGCAACAGACGTCTTCATTTTCACACTTTCCAATATTTCCGTTTCACTTTTAAAATAACAAAACACTACACTATTTCCCGTGTTTGACTTCGTTAGCAACCCCCTATCTTACCTTCTCAATAGCTCACCTGCAACTGAAAATTTTACCTGCGCCACTGGTACTGCAAGACGCTCGCGAACTTAAATCTGTTGGACCTTATCTTACATTTGTTCATACCAAGTTCCATATCCGAATGGTTACTTATTTTTTCCGTTATTTTAAGTAGGGCCTTCATTTGAGATTGCGTAGATGCACATAGTTTTATATCGTCAACGTATATGGTTTATTGTATGATGCACTTGATCTATGTTTTATGTTGAAACCACACTTGCTATTATTTTTAACGTACTAGATGGAGGGTTTAAACTCATACAGAACTAGAGGGAGCTCTGAAATATTCCTTTGTTAATTTTTATTTTATCTGTCTGTATGCATTCATTGATTGTATTAAGTTGTGTAGATGTCCTCCATTCTCCCATTACGTGTTTTAGAAATTGAGAAATGTTAGGGTCGATTTTACATACTTCTAAGGTTTTTTGTAGCCAGCTGTGAGGTACGGAGTCGAATGCTTTCTTGTAGTCGATATCGCATATGTGTATGTTTTGCTGTTGTTTCTCAGTATTCTTGTATTCAGTTTACTATTATTATTATCAGTAATTTTATTATTATTATTATAAAGTAAACGAGACTGAAATAGACTTATATTATGATCAACATAAAATGTCACGCATTATCCTCCAATGAAATCGCCGCCCACGAATCTGTCGGAGGATAACGGTATCCCTAAGACGAATCTTCCTCGTGAAAGGCGACCTAGGCCAAGCCGAAATATTGTGAGAGCTTGAGAGCACGTCACTGACCTCGCACGCACTGCGAACATGACGTCACGAGGACAACGACCAGACTGTAAATATCGATTGGTTGCAGGAGTATGGTGCGGTGCGCCTACCCTGAGCCTGCCTGGCTCTATAATCCCATAACTCTAGTTGCATGACTTGATCCGTCCGTCTTCTTTATTGCATTATTATTATTAATCTCGGAATGCACTGGTCGTTATAGGAAGGAACGTGCCAAATTGTACCAGCATTTTTTACCAGAGAAATGTTTACAAATGAACAAAAGCGTGAAAAATAAAGCGAAGTAAATTAGAACACTTTAAATATACTTAGACTGGGTCGCTTTTTTTCTTCTTCAAATTTTCAATACAAAATTCTGCCATTCAGTCTTGACCCAACCGACAACTTCCAGCTCCGTAAGTTCCATCATCTGAATTTCCAGATAAGACAGTCGCAACTATATTTTCTGATCATTGACTATATTTTCACGCCGCCTTGCGTAGTTTCTTTATTCACCTCACTCTTCGAATTCTCGATTTAATGTTGATTAAATTAATACGACTAATGTAGAAATGTGGAAATAAAGCTCAATAGTGTCGTCTTCAGCAAACAAATCGTCCAAATGCAACGTCTATTTAACCCCCGCTCTTGTACTCACCATATTTTATATTAAGAAACGCATCCTTCTTTGCACCCCAACAACGCTTCAGAAAATTGTCTTCAAACTGGCCGAAATTATGAAAGATAATACCAGAAGGGTTGGGAATTTTTCGTGACTATTTTGGAGTTTCATTGAAAATAATTATGTCAATTTTGCTATTGATTAGTTTTGTACCCATATGAAGAAGCCGCTTCCAATTTTCTCCACTATTAAAATTCAATTTTTTAAGTAGTCGTCCCCGGTGGGTACCAAATGTGTTATTTCTGTTTATGACGTAGGGATTTTAGTTAAAAATTTTATTTAGAATTTTATTTAACGCTGCTCTCGTACCCAGGATATTGTATTACATTCCCCACAAACAAATAGGTTCGCTACGCTCGAATTTATCAGTGATTGTCAATTTTCGATATAAACAGGGTGGCGGTGAGCCTATCGTAGTATTTTGGTTGGCGTATTGGAATTTATATTTTCGGATTTGTTCTTTTAATTTTCTACATGGTTCAACAGCATTTGACTTGGTGAAATTAATAATTGTGGTTAACAACAACCAAAATAATAGTTATTTATGATGTTAGTGTTAAATATGACATTATATTTTGTGAGAAGGGAAACTCTTCGAACAAAATATAAACACTTTTAACACGTACACCATACATTTTTTTCTACAAACACTATTAAACAAGGCACTAAAGAGATCAAATATCTTATTAAATTCGAAATTTAAACCAAAACAATTCGAAATCTAGTGACTTGTGTCAATTCTTTGTTGTTAGTTATGTATATACATAGCAAAAAAGTACTCACTTTTAACACTAGTGTTAAAAGTTTTAAAAATGGTGCCTTAAATTTACATTTTTGACACTGACAGTAAACGTTAAAAATTGTACTCGTATTTCTAATATTGTTTGTAGAAATAATTATTTATGATGTTAGTGTTAAAAGTGTCATTTTATTTTGTGACCCTCCGAACAAAATAAAAACTTTTAACACGTACATCATACAACTATTTTCTGCAAACACTACATCAAATAGGTCTTGTTTAATTTGTGCCAGTATAAATTTTAATATTTTAAATTTTGAGAAATTCTGGCATACTCGTAAATAAATAACTGATAATCTAATCGACGTTTCGGAAAAAAATGTTCTTGTCACATATTTTTTGTCAATTTTATATTTTTTAAATTTTTTACCAAATAAATCTTGACAACGCCCCCGAATGGGGGTGAAACGTCGGTTATATTATTAGTTATTTATTTACGAGTGTGCCAGAATTTTTCACAAAATTTTAAATACTATTAAACAAGGCACCAAAGAGATCAAATATTTTATTAAATTCAAAATTTAAAACAAAACAATTTGAAATGTAGTGATTTGTGCTCAATTCTTTGTTGTTAGTTACAAAGCGACCAATGTTAAAAGTACTCATTTTTAACACTAGTGTTAAAAGTAAATGACGTTTAAAACTGGTTACTTAAATTTACATTTTTGACACTAACAATAAACGTTAAAGATTGTATTTTTAATAGTGTTTGTAGAAAAAACATTTTTTCTTCAATCAGAAAAACATGGCATTTCGCTATTGTATACATGAACTTAAAGTAAAACTGCCGATCAAGGACGGCCGATCAAGGACGGCCTCACAAGCTCGGCCGCGAAGCCTACAGACTCATCACTAAAAATTACACTTTTCCAAATTTATTATAAAACAATATACTTAATATTATTTAGGCAACCTAATGCAGTATGAATTATTATTGTTTTATTCAATAGTATATTATACTAGCGGATACACGGCGTGTGGTACTACGCTAAAAAATAAATACATTTTGTTTATTTATGAGAATGACAGATCAGTGTTTTTGTGTTGACAGTCTGTATTATGTATTGCCAATTTATTTATTTACTAGCGGGCCCGGCAGACGTTGTCCTGCCTAAAATTACTTTTCGTATTGAAATTTTGATTCGTTAACCAAATCGTTTATTCAATGTGAAACATTTTTCTGATTACGTTTATGTTCAACCAAATATGTCGTTCCTATCGTCAGTTACGATCGCGAGTGCATACAAAAAATTATGAGTTTGACAGTTTGTCCGAATTTCCCGACTTACGCCTATCCATATCATACAAAAATCCAATAGAAAAAAGCACTTTCAGTTTTTTCCGAATTTTCCAATTTTCCGGGTAACTTTTCCAATTTTTCGTTAACTAAAAACCTTATTTTTGAAAAGAATTAGCCAAATCGGTCCAACCGTTAAGCACTTTCAGTTTTCCCGAATTCTCACATTTTCCGGTGGATTCTCCAAAAATTTTCTTTCATACAAACTTTGTCCTGACAATTACGATCACAACAAAAAAATAAACCAAATCGGTCTAGCCGTTAAGCACTTTTAGTTTTTCGCGAATTTTCAAATTTTCCGGTGGATTTTCCAAAATTACGATTTTTACAGTTTGTCCGAATTTCCCGACTTACGCATATCCATATCATACAAAAATCCCATAGAAAAAAGCATTTTCAGTTTTTCCCGAGTTTTCCAATTTTCCGGTCAACTTTTCAAATTTTTCCTTCCCTAATGCCACGTTCAGCCTCTGTTTTGTCGACGTTCCAAATTATTTTGTGCGTAAGCTCCAACTGAGCGCGTCGAACTTGACTGTAACCGTAGTTCCGGAGTCATAATGGATCGCGCTTGTGGCTTGAGAAATTCTTATTCGACTTGGCTCCAAACGCTGTCTACGCTCTTCGTCAGTCTCATTGACTCGACGATCACGTAGTTGGCTTGCATTGCGCGTACGCCGACGAATATTTTGACGCCTCACTGGTGGCATTTTTTCCAAAAAAAATACCAAATACATGATCACCACCGATAACACACTGACAATTCAATTTTTAGAACTGTCAAACTGAACGTCACATTTTTGTTTGTCAAACAGATTTTCATACAAACATACCATCCAAATTTTCGACATTCCCGGTGGATTTTCCAAAATTTTCTTTCATACAAACCTTGTCCTGACAATTACGAACACAACAAAAAAGAAATCAGCCAAATCGGTCGAGCCGTTCTCAAGTGATGAGCTTACATACATGTGGCAATTGATTTTTATTTATATAGACTAGCGGCCCGGCAGACGTTGTCCTGCCTAAAATTACTTTTCGTATTGAACTTTTGATTCATTAACCAAATCGTTTATTCAATGTGAAACATTTTTCTGATTACGTTTATGTTCAACCAAATATGTCGTTCCTATCGTCAGTTATGATCGCGAGCGCATACAAAAAATTATGATTTTAACAGTTTGTCCGAATTTCCCGATTTACGCCTATCCATATCATACAAAAATCCAATAGAAAAAAGCACTTTCAGTTTTTCCGAATTTTCACATTTTCCGGTGGATTCTCCAAAAATTTTTTTTCATACAAACCTTATCCTGACAATTACGATCACAACAAAAAAAATCAGCCAAATCGGTCCAGCCGTTAAGCACTTTTAGTTTTTCCCGAATTTTCAAATTTTCCGATGGATTTTCCAAAATTATGATTTTTACAGTTTGTCCGAATTTCCCGATTTACGCCTATACATATACAAAAATCCAATAGAAAAAAGCATTTTAGTTGTTTTCGAATTTTCCAATTTTCCGGGCAACTTTTCCAATTTTTCGTTCAATAAAAACCTTATTTTTGAAAACAATTAACCAAATCGGTTCAACCGTTAAGCACTTTCAGTTTTCCCGAATTTTCACATTTTCCGGTGGATTCTCCAAAAATTTTCTTTCATACAAAACTTATCCTGACAATTACGATCACAACAAAAAAAAATCAGCCAAGTCGGTCCAGCCGTTAAGCACTTTTAGTTTTTCCCGAATTTTTAAATTTTCCGATTGATTTTCCAAAAGTATGATTTTTACAGTTTGTCCGAATTTCCCGATTTACGCCTATACATATACAAAAGTCCAATAGAAAAAAGCATTTTCAGTTGTTTCCGAATTTTCCAATTTTCCGGGCAACTTTTCCAATTTTTCGTTCCCTGAAAACCTTATTTTTGAAAAGAATTAGCCAAATCGGTCCAACCGTTAAGCACTTTCAGTTTTTCCCGAATTTTCACATTTTCCGGTGGATTCCCCAAAAATTTTCTTTCATACAAACCTTGTCCTGACAATTACGATCACAACAAAAAAAATCAGCCAAATCGGTTCAGCCGTTAAGCACTTTTAGTTTTTCCCGAATTTTCAAATTTTCCGTTCGATTTTCCAAAATTATGATTTTTACAGTTTGTTCGAATTTCCCGACTTACGCATATCCATATCATACAAAAATCCCATAGAAAAAAGCACTTTCAGTTTTTCCCGAATTTTCCAATTTTCCGGGCAACTTTTCCAATTTCTCGTTCCCTAATGCCACGTTCGGCCTCTGTTTTGTCGACGTTCCAAATTATTTTGTGCGTAAGCTCCAATTGAGCGCGTCGAACTCGACTGTATCCGTTGTTCCGGAGTTATAATGGATCGCGCTTGAGGCTTGAGAAATTCTTATTCGACTTGGCTCCAAACGCTGTCTACGCTCTTCGCGTACGCCGACCGATATTTCGACGCCTCACTGGTGGCATTTTTTCCAAAGAACCACCAAATACATGATCACCACCGATAACACACTGACAATTCAATTTTTAGAACTGTCAAACTGAACGTCACATTTTTGTTTGCCAAACAGATTTTCATACAAACTTTTACCTTCCAAATTTTCTACTTTCCCGGTGGATTTTCCAAAATTTTCTTTCATACAAACCTTGTCCTGAAAATTACGAACACAACAAAAAGAAATCAGCCAAATCGGTCGAGCCGTTCTCAAGTGATGAGCTTAACATACATGTGGCAATTGATTTTTATTTATATAGATTTGCTAGTAACGTCACCCTTTGATGAGGTTGAAAATTCTTGTATGGGAAAAGTCGAAAATCGACTTCGTGAATGGACCGAATGCATTGTTTTAGTGGTCTAAAACCATCTTCGCATTATTGCCTTTCAAATGAAACCGGTTTGGGGAACATCGGCTGGTTGGTTTGAATGTCTATAACGGACATAGAAACATTTTTTGTGTTTTATAGATTAAGATTACTAGGAGTAGAACTATTTTGTGTTGAGCCCAGCTGTTTGTGGCCGAGGCGAAAGCCCAGTAATGTTTATTAATTTTCTGTTGGTACCTACGTGTACATTATCATAGTCCGAGAGCCCGCTGCAAAATTATGCACCCATCTGTTAACGAGATGGAATGTGCGGCAAAGGCATGTAAAAACATCGTACTCAACGGAACGGCATCCGTGCACGGTCACCATTTGGTGCAAAAAGGTAAAAACAATGGCACTTCCGGTACGGAAATTTGCGGAAAATTGAGCGATTTGTTAACGAGATGGAAGTTGTGTCATCTTGTAGCCTGCGATTAATTGAATTGAAATCGGTACCCGTGCCATCATTTACCCTAGTACAAATCCCCGGCACGGCGACATTTTTGCAGCCCGTAACTCGGACAAATTCCTGTCATGTGTTAACGACTTGAAATAAAGTTCAATGAAAAGGGCATTTATATTTCTTTTACGAATATCCAAGCGTGCCGAAAATCAAAGCAGGTGGCACGGCCCGATTTATAACGCGCTACGCGGCGTTATTTTCAGGGAATTCGGCAGCCGGAGCGCGCCAGATTTTATCATTGGAAATGTTTTTATTTTCGTAGTAAGTATAGGCCCGAAATTCAGCAACAGTGTCACGCGTTGCATTTGCAGCATGATTTAATAGCGAAAGTTTACCTAATAGTTACTTACTCCCAATACAGTCATTTTTTACTTGATCCTAATTTCACTCAGTTCAGCATAGTCCGAACGCTGAAAAGAACGTAAGCCGGCATGCAATTCAGCCGCTACTTTTATTTACCCTCCTTTTTTGCACAATGCAAATCGCCGTAACGGCATTCCAGACATTCTTTTCGAAAGTGCCCTCTTTTCAACATGCACTATTACAGCTGCCCGTGCAGAGTAACTTACACATTACGTTGATGACGTAAGGATCAAGTTAAAAAGAAGGACTGTAGTTACTCAGTTCTTTGTATCATGACTTAGTTACCATTACCATTAACAGATGTCACAGTGACAGATGTCAATTGTACACCACACAAAAAACATTTCATATTCGACGACATGTTGCCCGACCATTGAAATTGATTCAAACGTGACATTTCGACGCCGCGTAACGCTTTATAAATCGGACAGTGCCAACTACTTTGACTGTTTTGAATCGTGGCAAGTTTGGATATTCGTAAAGCAGACATAATGCCCTTTCCATTGAACTTTATTTCAAGTCGTTAACACATGACGGGAATTTGTCCGAGTTACGGGCTGCAAAAATGTCGCCGTGCCAGGGATTTGTACTAGGGTAAAAGATGGCACGGGTACCGATTTCAATGCAATTAATCGCAGGCTACAAGATGGTACAACTTTCATCTCGTTAACAAATCGCGCAATTTTCCGCAAATTTCCGTACCGGAAGTGCCATTGTTTATACCTTTTTGCACCAAATGGTGATCGACACGGGTGCCGTTCCGTTGAGTACGGTGTTTTTACATGCCTTTGCCGCACATTTCATTTCGTTAACAGATGGGTGCATAATTTTGCAGCGGGATCTCCTACTATCATGAGTAGTAGAAAAATGACAATTCTGGCTCGCATCCATCCAGTTCTCCAGGTGCCATCCACTTCTTCGGCAATGACCTTGAAAGACACCAGAGGCTGCTGAAGGAGTCCTTGAGTCAGCCGAAGAAGTGGCCATGTCTCCAGCAGCGACATATTCTGCAGCCTCTGGTGCCTTTCAAGGTCATTGGTGAAGAAGTGGACGACGAAGCGGCAGAAGCGAGCCTCTGGTGTCTTTCAAGGTCATTGCTGAAGAAGTGGTCATGTCTTCAGCAACGACTTCTTCAGCGGTGTCCTCATCTTGACGTTGGGCCTTTGGTTGTGGCTCAGGCGCCTGCGCCGGGGCTCTAAAAGTACACGTGTTGCTCATTGTTCAGGCCAGCCCATCCAGGTGCCATCCACTTCTTCGGCGATGACCAGAGGCTGCTGAAGGAGTCCTTGAGTCATGTCTTCAGCAGCGACTTCTTCAGCAGCCTCTGGTGTCTTTGGGGCTTTGGATGTGGCTCAGGCGCATGCGCCGGGGTTTTCGCGAAAGTTCTGGAAATGACGCCGACCGGGAGTCGAACCCGGGTCCCGCGAACCGGAGCCCTCGCTCCAACCCACTGAGCTAATGGGCGACCCACATGCTCGTCTTTCAAATAATCCATATACCTATACTTATGATTGTAAACAGAAGTTACAGAATTAATGTTTTTTTTTCTCGGAAATTCCAGCGTTTGCAATTGTTTATACTAAATATATATTGATATCAAAGTTTAAGAAAAAAGCACGTTCGCCGCCGATAAGAGATGTTAATAATTGTTTTTATTATGGGAAAAAACCTTTCAACTTGCCGACAGGATATGTTTCTTTGGGTTTGCTCCCACGTTCTGCATAATATGCACTGCATATTATGCACTTAATACGTAGCAGACACTACAAGGTGACCCGTTTGTTTGTTTGTATTATTACAATAAAGTAACATTCTAGAACATTCTTCAGTTTCTTTATTTTCATACGTACTATGTTTTGAAATTACTTGTTATCTTAATGCGTTTCGGACACGTGTGGGAACCATCTGGTGAGTGCTGGAAGTACTAATTGAGTGTCGGTAATATAGAACACATGTAGATTTCTGTTATACTTACTGGAAAGTACAAATTGAATGTCGGTAATATAGAACGCATGTAGAATCTTAAAGAAACCATTTTTTATAGTTATTGATGTACAAACATCTTAGTTCTCGGTAGTAGAATATCCTACATCGCTAATTATTTGAGAACAGTAGTCTAAATCTAGGCTAACCCCTACGTAAAAACTATGTCATGTGGGGTATCAAATTAAAGGACTCGACGAGAGGTATCGGAATATTGGGGTGGTTTGTAAGGGCGGTTTTTGGGGTGGTTTATAGGGATTGTTTGGGGGGGTTACGGGTTGTTTTGAGGGTGGTTTTAGGGGGTGCCTTTGGGGGCGATTTTAGGGGGTGGTTCGGGGGTGGTTCGGGGGTGGTTTTAGGGGTGGTTTAAGGGGTGGTTTTAGGGGTGTTTTAGGAGTGGTTTTTAGGGGTGGTTTTTATGGTTGGGTTTTCGGGGTGGTCACACACTGACCGCGAACCCGGCCACGTTCCTTGCACCGCCCACTTAGTTCATGTAGGGTATCAAATTAACCAGCTCTATGAGACAAATAGGAATCTATAGTTATTCTCCTACTTCAGAATTCTTATCAGTTGTCTGTCTGTCTGTCTGTCTGCCTGCCTGCCTGCCTGTCTGCCTGCCTGCCTGCCTGCCTGTCTGCCTGCCTGTCTGTCTGTCTGTCTGTCTGTCTTTCTGTCTTTCTGTCCTCGAGGCCGTTGAATCTGGTAGACTGCGCATGCGCGCGGTTTCATCTTGAGTATTTAAGTAAGCGGCGCTGTCAGTACATGTGATTCAACAAGAGAAGGCTAGTATTTGAATAATGACACACATAAACGTAGACACGTTTCGTGTTCTAGACGGTGCTGCTGTGCATGAGTCAGCACACCGTGTCGAGGTGCACGTATATCAGCCGTTCGTGACAACAACAAAATTCAATGCCAATGACGAAATTCGCATACCAATTCACCAACAAGACGTTTAAGTACTACCGCATCTAAGCTGCATCTACAAAGAGGGCAGGTTCATCAAGGGTGCAGGAGGCGGAAATGCGTCTTTAACAAATAACGCCCTCAGTTTCATCTTTGACGACGTCCGCTATGAAATAAACGGGGTGGAGGTGATTCGAACACAAAACGTGGGCATCACGAGCACACTCAAGGGTGTAGTTTCTCAGAATGAGGGTGAGGTACGTGCCCTGGAGAATGTCGGTTGGACGACTACAGGAGACTCACCGAGCCACCTTCTCGACGCGAACGGGAACTTTAACGTGTGTGTAGTGATATCTGACAGTGCGCGTGTGCGGCGCGGAAAAGTAGTAGACAGTAACCGCAACTTCGAGAGAGCGATCTGGGATATCCTGGTTTGCCGAGCCAAACGAAGTTATTGTAAATGTATGGTTGTATAAATTGTATATAAACAAAGATAAATAAACAAATAACAAGACATGGCGCAGTATACAGGTTACGTTGACCTACGACGGCCGTTTTTCAATGTGAGAGGAGGTGCCAACACGTGGCCAAAATTTTTACAAAGTTTTCAAATTTATACCGACGCCATTGGACTCTCGGACTCCGATGAAAAACGTAAGTGCAATTTATTACTTCACTGTATGGATTCTGAAGGCGTGGATTTGTACAAAACTTTCGAATTAAAAGCAAAAGAAATTGATGCCTACAACGTACTAGTAGAAAAATTCAACAATTATTTTTTGCCAAAAGTTAACGTCACGTTTGAAAGACATAAATTTTTTACCCGTAATCAAAGAAGTGGAGAAAATATTGATGCGTATGTAACTGAATTGAAGGCTCTGGCATCGACGTGTGATTTTGATAAATTAAAAGTACCGTTAATTAAAGATAGAGTGGTTTGTGGAATCGAAAATGATAAATTAAGAGAAAGGTTATTGTCGGAACATAATTTAAACTTGACAAAATGCCTTGATATTTGTCGTTCTGCAGAAAGCACAAAAAATCAGTTAAAGGAATTGGTTGGAGAAACTTCACAAATAAATAAAGTTGAAAAAACAGCCAGAAGAACACATGCGTTTAAAAATAGAAAAGCGTTTGAAAATAAAAGTAAAAAACATGTAAATAAAGAAGAAAATAATAAAATGATAATCAGCTGTTCAAGATGTGGCTACAATCACAAAATTAATGAATGTCCTGCGTATGGAGTTGAATGTTTCAGATGCAAAAACAAAAATCACTTTCAAAGTAAATGTAAGGTGAGAAAAATTAAGGAAATTAGACAAGCATCACAAGAAAGTGTAAATGAAGACGAAGAAGACGAAGAAGAGGAATTATTTATAGGAAGTATCGGCAAGAGAGAAGACAATCAAGAAGATTGGACTGAAGTACTGGAAATCGGGGACAAGAAACAAATATTAATGAAATTTAAATTAGACACAGGTGCTCAGGTGAGTATAATACCCTTTCATCTGTATAAGAAAATTAATAATGTACCCTTGTTTAAGTCGAATGTTAAACTTTTAAATTATAATGGTTCTGATATTCGAAATTTAGGAATGTGTAATTTAACTTGTAATATTAGAGGAAATGCATAAAAATTTTTTTTAAAATTTCAGGTAGTAGATACAAATAATGACAGTTCTCCAGCGGTACTGGGATTAAACGCTTGCATTAAAATGAACTTAATTAAGAGAATACAACTAATTGAGAACCAAAATTTAATAGAAAAATTTAAAGAGGTGTTCAAGGGTGTAGGTTGCATGGAAAATGCGGAACACAAAATTGTAATTTCGGAAAATGCTGTTCCTGTAACATTTAATTCAAGGAAAATCCCACACTCAATTAAAAATGAGGTAAAAATTGAGCTAGATAATTTAGAAAAGATGGGTATAATTCAAAAAATTGATGAACCAACGGATTGGTGTCATCCGTTAGTAGTGGTGAGAAAACCTTCTGGCAAAATAAGGGTTTGTCTCGATCCTCGAGAGTTAAATAAAGTATTCAAGCGAGAATTTTTTCAAATGCCTACAATTAAAGATCTTTTAGCTGAATTGTCAGGGGCAACTGTTTTTAGCATTTTAGATGCGAACATGGGATTTTACCAAATCCCACTAGATGACAAAAGTAGTCGTCTTTGTACTTTTGCGAGCCCTTTCGGAAGGTACATGTTTAAGCGACTCCCTTTCGGAATTTCTTCCGCCCCCGAAGTTTTTTATAAAAATTTCAAGCAAGTTTTTGAAAGTTTACCCGGTAATGTTTGTTATATTGATGACTTGTTAGTCTTTGGTAAAAATAAAGAAGAACATGACAAGAATTTAGAAAAGGTCCTTGAAAAAGCTAAACAAGCTAATATAAAATTTAATAAAAGTAAGTGTCAATCAAGTTAAGTTTGTAGGGCATATAAATACAAATTCTGGCGTTAAAGCAGACGATGATAAAATTAAAAGCATTTTGAATGTACCTATACCGACATGTAAAAAAGAGGTAGAAAAATTTCTTGGTTTAGTAACTTATGTGTCTAAATTTGTATCGGGATTGTCTGAAAAAACAACTAAATTAAGAGAATTGTTAAGTAAAAAGTATGAATTTCAATGGAACGAAAATCATACAGTCGCATTTAATAATTTAAAGAAATCATTAACTACTTCTCCAGTATTACAATACTTTAATCCAAGTAAGCCAATTATAGTTTCGGTAGATGCATCGCAAAACGGACTGGGTGCAGTTTTGTTGCAAGACAATTTACCCGTAATTTATAGCTCCAGATCTCTTACTGACGCGGAAAAAAGAAATGGCAGCTGTTGTGTTTGGTTGTACCAGATTTCACCAGTATATTTTTGGAATAAAAATTATAATTGAAAGTGACCATAAACCACTGGTTTCTATTTCCAAAAAACCACTGGTGAACTGTCCTTTACGGTTGCAGCGTATGCTAAATTGCAAACATATGACTTTGATATAATTTACGAAAGAGGGTCAGAATTAATAATTGCTGATTTTTTGTCTCGTAATTGTCTAATTGAAATCAAAGAATCAGATAATTTAAATTTGGAAGAGATTGAAGCTCACGTTAATTTCATTGAAAAACTAATACTAATATGTCAAAAGAAAAATTTATAAAGTTTCAGGAAGAAACTAAAAATGACGAAATTTTAATTAAACTTTTAAATTTGGTAAAAAAAGGCTGGCCAGAGAATAAACAAAATCTTGGTCATGAATTGCAAAAGTACTGGTTATTTAGAGATGAAATTATCAGCGTAAATGATGTGTTATTTAAGGGTAACAAAGTAATAGTTCTGAATTCACTCAGGAAGGAAATGCTCGACTTAATTCATTAGAATCATATGGGAATAATTAAATGTCAACTTCGAGCTAGACAATGTCTCTATTTGCCAAATATAAATGACGAAATTGAGAAATTTATAAGCAATTGCAATACATGTTTAAAATTTAGAAATTCAAACCCCAAGGAACCTTTAATTCCTTCGCCGATACCTTCTAATGTTTGGGAATGCGTAGGAACAGATCTATACCAGTTTAAAGGTAACAATTATTTACTTGCAATAGATTATTTTTCCAAATTTATAGAAACAAGACCGGTAAAGAAACTAGATAGTTTTCATACAATCACTGCTTTAAAGTCTATCTTTGCAAATCACGGTATTCCAAAAATTATTACGTCTGACAATGGCACCAATTATAGTTCGGAAAGATTTAAAAATTTTGTCGACTCATGGAATATTCAACATGTAACTTCAAGCCCAACATTTGCTCAGTCGAATGGTATGGTTGAAAGGGCAGTACAAACGTTTAAAAGAATAATGAAAAAAGCCGAATATGACAATAAAGATCCCTACTTGTGTTTATTAGAATATCGCGCAACACCTATAGACAATAAAATTCCTGCTCCAGCTAATTTGCTGTATAATAGAGAAATAAATTCTTTACTTCCAAAATTTCAAATTTTTAATGAAAAAGGGAAAAGGGAAAGTATAACAGAATACCTTAAAGTTAGGCAAGAAAAGCAAAAAGGTAATTATGATAAAACAGCTAAAGAATTAAGTGAATTTAAAGAGCAAGATAGAGTAAGAGTACAAAATTTAAATAAAACTTCTTGGCAACCGGGTATTGTACTAAAGAAACTTGATAAACCAAGAACTTATTTAATAAGATTAAATAATGGAAGTACAGTTATTAGAAATAGGAAACCATTAATTAAAGATTCTAATAAAACCGAAGTGTTGCCAGATACGACTAATGTTAATAAAAATACTGATAGACCTAAGAGACATGTAAATAAACCTAAATATTTAGACGACTATGACTGTACATAAATTGAATAATCAGACTTTATAAAATTAGTTTGAGAAATAGCATCTAAGTTAGTTAAGTGAGAAATAATGTTTAAGTTAGCAACGTAAAATATTGTTAGTTGAGTAAGAATGAAAAAATTATTAAGTTGTATAGTAGTTTTAAGTAAGAAAGGAAGGTGTAGTGATATCTGACAGTGCGCGTGTGCGGCGCAGAAAAGTAGTAGACATAGTATCCGCAACCTCGAGAGAGCGATCTGGGATATCCTGGTTTGCCGAGCCAAACGAAGTTATTGTAAATGTATGGTTGTATAAATTGTACATAAATAAAAATAAATAAAACAAATAACAAGACAGTGTGCATCCCGGGAAGAATTCTGCTGGGATTCTTGGAAGACTACCCCAAACTTCTGTTAAATGTGTGTCATGAGCTCATTTTGACTCTATCGAAAAACGATAGGAACGCTTTCGTGGGTAACGAAGACACCAGAATTGAGTTGAGCAAGGTTCATTGGAGGGTACCTACCGTACGTCTATCCATAGGATACTGAATACCTAAAACTTCTCAATATTGTCGAGGAAGAGAGAACGCTGCAGATATGTTTTCGCAGCTGTGAGCTGTACGAGTATCCTGCGTTGGCCCAAGCAACGAAACAAACGTGGACCGTCAAGACTGCAACACGGTTGGAGAAGCCGCGCTACGTTATTGTTGCCTTCCAGACGAATCGCAAGGCGAATTTGGACACGGATTCAAGCAAATTTGACCACTGCAATCTGAAAAACGCCAAACTGTACCTGAATTCTGAGTGCTTCCCCTACGAGAATTTAAACTTGGATTTATCCACGGGGAAATACGCCCTGCTATACGAAATGTACGAGAACTTCCAAAGTTCATACTATGGAAAGGTCAACGAACCACTGTACGGACGTGAAGAGTTCAAGGATCTAGCTCTCATCGTGGTGATTGACGCATCAAAACAGTCGGAAAGCATCAAGTCTGGACCCATAGATATGCGTCTAGAATTTGAGTCAAGCGAGAATTTTCCGGCCAACACGACCGCATACTGTCTCGTCCTGCATGACCGCATCGTTGAGTATACACCGGGTAATGAATCGGTCAGGAGAGTGGTGTGAGAAGCAGGGCTTCGATTTGCCCAGAAAATACACGCATGCCTACTCTGTATACAGATTATAGTTTTAATTATATTGATGTAAAAATATATTCAACGTATTTATTTTTGCGAAAACCCCGGCGCAGGCGCCTGGGCCACATCCAAAGGCCAAACAGCACCTAACAACAAGATCAGTTCTGACTGGATGCTGCCCACAACCACTCTCATTGGCTGTTGCCCCGCCCACTCTCATAGCCTGTGATCAGAGCCCCGGCGCATGCACCTGAGCCACATCCAAAGGCCCCAAAGACACCAGAGGCTGCTGAAGTAGTCGTTGCTGAAGACATGACTCAAGGACTCCTTCAGCAGCCTCTGGACATTGCCGAAGAAGTGGATGGCACCTGGATGGACTGGCCTGAACAATGAGCACGTGTACTTTTAGAGCACCGGCGCAGGCGCCTGAGCCATAACCAAAGGCCCAACGTCAAGATGGAGACACCGCTGAAGAAGTCGTTGCTGAAGACATGACCACTTCTTCAGCAATGACCTTGAAAGACACCAGAGGCTCGCTTCTGCCGCTTCGTCGTCCACTTCTTCACCAGACACCAGAGACTGCTGAAGATGTCGCTGCTGAAGACATGGCCACTTCTTAGGCTGACTCAAGGACTCCTTCAGCAGCCTCTAGTGTCTTTCAAGGTCATTGCCGAAGAAGTGGATGGCACCTGGAGAACTAGATGCATGTGAGCCAGAATTGTCATTTTTCTACTACTATCATGTTTAATTTAAACGTATTTTAAAAAGTGTTGATAAGCAAAATAATTAAAAATTGCTCAAAATGCAGTATTTCCCATCTCTCCGACCGACCAGTATGCAAATAATTATTCAAGATTGATAATTATTTAACTGCACGAAATTAAATTATTGTAGAGCTGATGCGTCTTGAGCACGATGAAAATACTGGCAATGCGTATTTAGCAAATATTATTTGTGTTAGTTATCTAATGCATTATAAGATGCAATTATGATACACTTAATTATCAATGCTTACTATTATATTAATGGTCATGAAAAGTCCATAATTGCCGTAGTTGCCGTAGAATGAGATTTATTTTATAGGATTCATTTATGCTAGTATTCAACATTTATTATGTAGGTTGCATGGCATTTCCATTGAAATAGCAACAATAATGTTCAAAAACAAGTACATGCATTATTACATAATTCTATTTTTATTACGTAGGTACTTGGTGTAAGTTTGTAAAAGTTCTGATTTATACCTACTGAATCTATTAAGTACTTTGTACATACCTCACCCAATTAGGGCGATGCGAAACTAATACCAAAATGAACACGTTACACTTGGTGTCGCGTCCCCGTTTTTAGCTACATTTAATGTAGCTAAGGTTAAAACAAATCTATACAGGGTGTCCCAGATAAGCCTCGACTACATTGCTAGCTCACTTATCTTTAAAGATAGAAACACGGATAAGTGGGGAAAAAGTTTTACAATTTGGAACCCTTTAATATGCCCTCATAAAAATCGACTTCGCTCTGTTGGTTTCCTAGTTATTTGAAAAAAGGAAAATTTAGCAATTTGGTTTTTTGTTAATAACTTCATTATTTAATAAGATTTTGATGATTTGTAAAAACATGTTTAAATGGTTGTTTAACCCGCATATTTTACAGTACTCTAAAATTGTCTCGACGTTTCATACACTTGCAGTCCTTATGAACGCCATATTGGATTATTATGTCATTAAATAGCTTATTTTTTGCTGAGTATTCATAATTAATAATTTTGCCAGGCACAATTATTGACGTCACGCGCGCGCATCCGATATTGTCATTATGTATCTTGAAATCATTATTTCTACTTTTCTAATAAAAAGCGAATTATTTAAATTTTACGCCTGATAATTTAATTCATATGTATAAAATCTCGTAAGCCGCCATGTTTTTGTCAGAATGACAGCGAGAAAAGTTAGCCCTAACTATTACAGCGATAATTTTTTATTTACCTTTTGCTGCCATGGCGACGTTCAAAATTTCGTATTTTTGATTGTAAAATGTTTCAAAATCGAGTCTCCCATATTTATGTGTAATCTCATATTCATTAAATTATCTAGCCGAATTTCACTCGAACTTTTTATTTTGCCTGGATAAATTTCTGTTTTGCAAACTCAATTTTGTTGCTAGACGGCAATTCGACTCATAAAACTGACAACCAAAAGCGCTCAGGCTTCGCCTTCGCGCTCTTACTGGCTGTCAGTTTTATTCGTCAAATTGCCTAGCAGCAAAATTTAGTTCAAAACAGAAATTTATCCGGCAAAATAAAAAGTACCCGTCAAATTACTGTTGAAAATGAAACATTTGCAAAACACAATGACTATACCAAATAAAATGATTTCGAGAAAACGGAACTGAATAACTAAAAACGCGTTTGAACTTGGCTTTAAATAATAATGATAATTTTTTTCATCGTCAAATTGACCAATAGGAACCTTTCATTTGGGTCTAGAAGCGTGTATTATTTCGGTTATTTTTTCGATAATTTTGTTTGTTGATAAGTTGCCGTGGTTGCGAATTTGTAAGTGCATTTATAATATATACCTAATCTAGTTACTTTAGTACCTGCCAAACGTCAAATATTCCCAACGCATTTCTTTGTATGTGAATTAATTGAAATAAAATTTCGTTTTGAACTACCTTGCTTCGATTCAAAACATAATATTGTTAAATACAATTCGTGGTCTGGAATTTTTAGGTAATTGCACTCAAGCTGTTGCTTTTACTAACCACTCGTGTAAATTTGACAGAAGATCACTCGTGGCTACCAAGCAACGCAACAGCTTTCGTAAAATTTCCGACAATTCCAGACCACTATTGTATTACTACAGACAACACAATGGTTTTGACGGGAAGTACGAATAGGTTATTCGAATTTTATAAGATTATCAGCTGTATGACGTTTGCATAACCTTCACTTGCTTTTTTTGACATCTGAATCCGAAGTGAAACTATAAATTGACAAACGAAACAATGCTGTAGCTAAAATGTCTCGAGTTTTAATTGGTTTTGAGATGTACGTCATTAAGTTTAAATTGCGCGCGCGAGCGAAAGAACTCGTTTGAAAAAGTTGATAATTGGAAGCATTTTAAACAATAATTATTTCTTATAAATTTTTAATTTTTAACAAAACGTAATGTGTTAAGTTGGTGTTTACTACGATATTAAAAGAAAAAATTCCCACGAATTCAATTAGTATCAAGTTGCCCATTGCGCTGGTAGCGATCCGCGTCTATGTACGGCTTATTTTTAGGCCTTCAATAACTTTATTGAATTGGAACCGTAAAACGTGCAAGTTATTGTACCTTAATTGAAGATTTTACAAGTAGATGGAATGTTTCGTAAATAAAGAAAGTATGCGTTGGGAAGACATCATCTTTAAAACCCAAAAAATACAAGTTATTTTGATACGTTTGAGCCTTAAAATTGCATTTCAAAAAAATATAGTTGAACAGGCACATTGACAACCAAAAAGATAAATGCCAGATGGACATAACTATACTTGTAAACTTTCTTTATTTCCCATTTTGAAAGAAAAAGGTTTTGCTTATTCTGAAGAGTTATTAGCCATCCTCAGAATTTCGAAATGGCGTGGTTAAAAAATAAGGAAACGTGAAAATGTTCTAAGGGGAAAGTTAGATGCAGACGTAAATTGTTGAACAGCCGCTGACTAATACACCCGCTCAAACAACTTATGTACACCCTCATTCTACCGACGCGAATTCTTTCTGTAATTCAGTGCCTGTCGGGGTATTTGCCCGAGGTGTAGTTGTTTGAGCAGGTGTATTAGTCGGCAGCTCTTCATAGATATTCTTGTAAAGGTGCTTCAAATATGTTACAAAGTAAAGAACATGCTGACTGTTGAACAGTTTCGTGGATAAAGTAGCTGGAAATGAAAATAAGTTAATGCACTAAATTCCAAGCTTCAATAATAGCGCAAGTCACATACTCGCATTATAAAGTACGTTACTCATAAAAGTTATAATCGCACAACTTAATTTTTTTCTCTATACGAAGACAGTAATTTTCTGCACGTTAGCCTTCGACCATGGCCAATTGCGTCGTAATGTTCATGGATGCAGAGCATGAGCATTTGTCACTGCAGCGGTTATTTTTATATGCACCGAGATGAATGCGCATTCATATTCTCTTTCTTTCAGTCCGTGGAGTTCCTCTCCTTGAACAACAAAGCACACAAACGTATAGCTAATCTGTAGAACGTATAATTAGGTAAACAATTATCTTTCTACTATTGTCAAAAATAATTCTACGCATGCAGGACGCAGTGTTCGATAAACATTTACTATGATGCATTTGTCCATTGGTTATGCCATAAAAGTACTATTAAAATTTATCTTACCTAAACAATTTTATTTTGGATGGGTCTGACATACTCCGTTGAAAACTTGCAAATTGTCTAAATTCGACGTACCCTGGCTGATACATAACATAAAGTATCTATAGAAATCTCGTGGTCGGTAACTAGTCAAATGTAGATTTATGATGATGGCACCTTCTGGAGTAAAATATTCGGGAGGAAAAATAGTCCCACATTTGGATCTCCGGGCGGGGACTGCTTCAGTGGGAGTCATCAGCAATAATAAATGTAAGATTTCACTGATCGGAGCGTGGAATGTTAGGAGCATGTAACAAGTAGGAAAGTTAGAAAATTTGAAAATAGAGAGCATTAGACATAGGGAAGTAATTATTTGGGCGGTTGTTTTAACATCTAGGCAGTTTCATCGGGCAGTTAAAAATTCACGCGGGCGGTATTAAACTTTTTTGGCGGTAATTAACTTAATGTGGCAGTAGAACGTGGCCAGCAATGTAAAAGAATTTGGTCGGTTATTTAATCCTACAGCGGCAGTTCAAAACTTGCTCGAGCGGCAGATTAAATAAATGTTCAGTACAATTGTTATTTGAGCTGTAAAATGATTGAATGGGCAGTATAATGTATTAATGGGCAGTTAGATAAATAGTTCATCAGTTCTCGACGTTTGGCAAAATCGAACGTCATTTTCATTGAAAAGAGCGGCACCCTTCCGTTAAAAGGGGCGCAGCTTAAGCGGCAGTGCACCGTGGGCGGCCAATCGGAAGAGATTTGCCTATAAATATTAGTCGTTTCGCTCATTACCTTATCAATGAGTTGCGAGTGCTTGGAGCTATTACACTAGCATTGCACCGTTTAATTTATTCAACGCACCACTCCACGTTTTCCCATAGAAATGTGTAAAATACTGAACTCAGCCCCTCACAAATAAAAAAAATATTATTGGCTTCATCCCTTTGCGTCTTCTATTGCACCGCATTGCACCACAAAGCATTTTTGTAATGCTGCATCAAATAATGCAACATTTGGTTGCTAACGACTGAGACTTACAACGCTCCGCTCGCTTCGCTCCGCTTGACCTTAACCTGACAGACTTTTATATTAAAAAGTGTCGGTTGTTAGCGTTTATATTATTCTTTTCAAATATTATTCACATGAAAAGAATAACATTACAAACGCTTACAACTGAAACTTTTTGTCCAAAAATCTGTCAGGTTAAGGTCAAGCGGAGCGAGCGGAGCGTTGTAAGTCTCAGTCGTTAGTATACAATAATTTTAATGGTGCAATAAATTAAATTTTTTTCTTAATATCTACACTCGTATCTACATTATTGTTAATTAAATTGTTATTTTTTATTTTGCTGCCTAACTTAAATAAACATTATATGTATGTATCATTTAACAGGCCGATCATATTTTGTACTGCGTACTTGTCCCACGATTTCTAACAGACCCATTCTGATTTTATGACTGCACACGCGTTACTGCCCCTTTATTCATTTTACTGCCCAATTGAATTTTCACGCATTCAAATATTTATTGAGCTACTCATTTGAAGATATGTTACTACTCGTTTCCACTTTTTTTACTGCTCATATTTTACCACTCAATCTGTTATTGAACATACAATTTGTATTTTCACACTGATCAAAACTGTAATATAGTACCGCCCCTTTAAATAATAGCCTTAGACATAGTAGGTAATAGGTATCAGTGAGGTGCGATGGCCAGAAGCTGGAGACTTTTGGAGCGGAGATTTTAGGGTAATACACGCAGGGTCGAAAAGTGGAAATTCGGGAATAGGAATTGTCATGAAGAAGAAAATAGTGCAGAGCGTAGAAAATTTCTAACAGAAAAGTGACAGGGTAGTTATGGTTATGTTAAATTCGAAACCCGTAAAGACGGTAATAATCTAATAATACTGGTATACAGGCTGTCTGAAATTCGATGTGCAACATGGGGATCTCTGTTATCTTAAAAGCTAGACCCTAGGTTTAAATTCGGCAAAGTTGCCAAATATTATACTGACTAATATCCTCAAAAGAAAATCGAGATATTCTGAATCGTTACCCTGTAAACTGAAAAAACTGAAAAATTGTGTTTTCGTTTTTTGGCTGTAACTTTTTTGTTTGACCTTGTATCTTCATTCTTTAAAAACTTTTACATGGCCACTTTTTGTTCTCTATTTGATGGCATTATCACCCATTGGCTACGCCGATTCATTTTTGTTTTTTAAAGGCCAACTTCATATTTTCTTATACGCGCCATATCTGAGTGACAGGTGAGCTAATCCGCGTTTTTTCCTAAGTACAACCATCTTCTTCACATTGCCCTTTTAACTGTTTCTACCAGAGTTTTTTAATTTTATCAATTTTTGTATCTGCTTTCTAATCTATATCTATAAAACACAAAAAATGTTCCAACCTCCGTTATAGACTCCGAAACGGCTGGACCGATGTTGATCATATTTTCAGGTAATCTTCAGATTAGCCCAGCGGGTGTTCCTGTGAAGTTTGGTAGCGATCGGATCAACAGAATTTTCTTTATACATTTATGTGAAGCCGGGGCGGGTCGCTGAAATTTATAAAGTGACAATTGACAGCAAACGCCAAACGGCATATGTCATTCGCAGTTTATCAAATTTCAAACGATTTTACCACAATTATTTCTTCTGAGGTAGCAACGCGCCGGGTACCAGCTAGTTGTCCATAATTTAATAGGAATAATGTAATAGTTACCATGGAAACAAAGTAATCTAATAGGAATTATCGTTGTAAAGCTATTTGCTTATTCTGTTTAAAGGAATAATAGAGTTTAATCATATCTCGTTTTTCTTCGTCAGATAATATTTTCAAAATTAATTACAAATGTGTAACACAAATTCAAAAACACAAAAGAAGAAACAATAACAGTACGAACTCAAGAACACAATCTAAAATGAACAAAACAAAAACAAATTCAAAACTAGGAAACTAATGCTGCACAAATCGAAAAAAGTTGTAAGCGGAAATTATCAACTTGACGTTAGGTGACTTTGTTTTCATGGTAACTTATATTATTTCTGATTTTATCATGGATAATAAATTATAATATAATTGTTAATTTTTTCAGTTTTCAGGAGAACGATTCAGAATATCTCTATTTTCTTTTGAGGACATTACTCAGCATAATATTTGGCATCTTTGCCGAATTTAAACATAGGGTCTAGCTGTTAAGATAACAGAGGTCTCCATGTTGCACACCGAATTTCAGACAGCCTGTATATGACCACATCTAATTATAGTGATGAGGCTGTAGAGGCAGTTTATACCGATATAGAATATGTGCTAGAGTTTGTGAAGGGGCATGAAAATTTAATAATGTATTGTAGAAGACAATGGAGTTTATAGAAGATAGAATTATCGGTCCCTTTGGATTAAGTAATAGGAGCAACAGGGGAGTTAGACTGATGATTATTACGATAAACATAACCCAACCATCGCGAACACTATATTTCAACATCACGTTAGGAGGCGCAATACGTACATGGAAAATGCCAGGGGACCTAGGCAAAGAGTTAGAAATCAAGTTAGGGACTGCAGAAGCTATCTAGGAGCAAATATAGATAGTGATCACGGCATAGTTGTTATGAAGGCTAATCTTAAATTTAATATTTTGAAAAAACGAAACGGTAAGAGATACCTTGACCTCGAGAAACTAAGAGACTGTGATTCGGGCAATGAGTTCGAGAAAAAGACGAAGGAAGCACTAAAGGGCGCTGATGAAAATACTGTTAGGGACATAGAGGCAGAATGGAATTGCATTAAAATTGGTTTAGGTTCTGCAGCTAGAGATATATTTGGTCATAAACAGAGTGAAAGTAGAAAACCATGGATAACAAAAGATATTGTGACTCTAATAGACGAGAGACGAAAATATAAAAATGGGCTAGATGAAGAAGGGAAACAAAGGTATAAAGTGGTCAAATGGAAAATTATTCGGCAATGTAGGAAAGCGAAAGTACAGTGGATTGATAACAAATGCAAAGAAGTGGAATATAAGTTCGAAGTAGGAAAAACTGAGGAAGCGTATAAAATAATTAGGAGACATTTCAGAGAAATTGAATCTAGTAGCAAGAACATCAGTTTAACTTTCCACGCGTCAAAAATTTTAACTAGAATTGCGCAAAGAAGGATCCACAAAAGGACAGAAGAAATATTCGGAGAGGAACGCGCGGGGCCAGTAATTATAGAAAAAGAAATAATAGAAAAGGGAAAAAGCATCTATATACTCGTAGGATTTGTAGATTTAGAAAAAGGTTACATTGCCATGATATTCAACTCACCCTTCGGACACGTTGAATCTGCAGTTCGGTTTCTACTCGCAGAACTGATATTATCAATGATAATCATAGCACTTGTTATATTACCTACGAAAGTATTCTGTATTTTTATTTATAAAAGAATGCCATGTCTGGCTTTCGCGGTCGCAAAATACTTGCTATTATACCATCAAACACAACAAGTGGAAATTGTTCTACAGATTAAGGTGAAAATGACTGTAGTGGAATGGACATTACCAATAAAATAGTAGTATTAAGTAATAATTTATTAGACCAAGGCATGGCGGTAAGTTGTTGTGCGTATGGCTACTTAATAGTATATAATACACGAGAACACGAGTTTATAATGAATGCTATTATTACCGAGGATGAAGTTTACAATACGAGCGAGTGAAACGAGCGAGTTTTGTAATCATCCGAGGTAATAATAGCATCATTATAACGAGTTGTACACTATACTTTGTCCACGACTATCAAAACAGATTCCCAGAAAGAAGTTACCTTCATTTCCCTTCTCCAGTGTAAGAAAGATTCATACATACGCTCTCAGGTATAATTTTCTTGGTTTTTTGGGCAATGAATCTAATGAGGCAAGTTCTGCAGCTTCTTTTATTGCTGGTGCTGTTAATGAAACCTCGTTTTCACTCTCACTACTCATTATATCTTCTTTTTTAGAATATGCATTTCAAATTAAAAGCAAACCATGCTGATTTGACGTTTCAATTTGAACTGACACATCGCGATCGCGGCATACTAAATAAATGTTCCTATTGGTGTAGTGAATAATATTCATTAATCACTGCAGTGATTAATGTATTTAATTATGATTGAAGAAACACAAGTATAAAGAGTATGTTGTAAGACAGTCGTGAACAAATACTTTTTTATGTACGCCCGTGAGATAAGAATTTCTTATTCCACTCATTTTGCATGAGAAGGAGTTTATTACCGCACGCGTTTTTCTCAATAAGTCATGACAAATTTTAAAATATAATTACCGTTTATTTTCACTTTTTACGCTTTATTACCGTACTTTTGTGATTGACCAACTAGTGCTACGCACTCGTCATGCAAATTTCGCATGCGTACGTTAATAAAGCTCATATCCCACTTATATCGTAAATAACTACCCATTATCGAGCTTTTTATTAACTGTATTTTTGAGAATACAGATAATTATTCTTGTCATTATTTTACTAATATCAATCCAAATATTGAAAATCCGATTGTAGTAGACCAGTCTGATGATGAAAACTGTAATAATAATAATAATAATAATGAGAAAATGATACATACTTTTAAGACGTATGAGTCAAGAGGAACTCTTTGTTGCGGTTCGCTGTGAATGAACAATAAGTAATAAACTGATATACGTAATAATTTACTGTATTTTCAGAATCTATATAAATAAAAATCAATTGCCCTATGTATGTAAGATCATCACTTGAGAACGGCTCAACCGATTTGGCTGATTTCTTTTTTGTTGCATTCGTAATTGTCAGGACAAGGTTTGTATAAAAGACAATTTTGGAAAATCTACCGGGAAAGTCGAAAATTTGGATGGTATGTCAAGCGCGATCCATTATGACTCCGGAACAACGGATACAGCAGAGTTCGACGCGCTCAGTTGGAGCTTACGCACAAAATAATTTGGAACGTCGACAAAACAGAGGCCGAACGTGGCATTAGGAAATGAACAATTGGAAAAGTTGCCCGGAAAATTGGAAAATTCGGGAAAAACTGAAAGTGCTTTTTTCTATGGGGTTTTTGTATGATATGGATATGCGTAAGTCGGGAAATTCGGACAAACTGTAAAAATCATAATTTTGGAAAATCCACCGGAAAATTTGAAAATTCGGGAAAAACTAAAAGTGCTTAACGGCTGGACCGATTTGGCTGATTTTTTTTTGTTGTGATCGTAATTGTCAGAGGACAAGGTTTGTATGAAAGAAAATTTTTGGAGAACCCACCGGAAAATGTTAAAATTCGTTAGAAACTGAAAGTGCTTAACGGTTGGATCGATTTGGCTAATTCTTTTCAAAAATAAGGTTTTTAGGAAACGAAAAATTGGGAAATTGGAAAATTCGGAAAAAACTGAAAGCGCTTTTTTCTATTGAATTTTTGTATGACATGGATAGGCGTAAGTCGGGAAATTCGGACAAACTGTCAAAATCATAATTTTTGTATGCACTCGCGATTATAACTGACGATAGGAACGACATATTTGGTTGAACATAAACGTAATCAGAAAAATGTTTCACATTGAATAAACGATTTGATTAATGAATCAAAAGTTCAATACGAAAAGTAATTTTCGGCAGGACTACGTCTGCCGGGCCCGCTAGTAATAATATAAATACATACGTACTGGCACTTCCCCGAACAATATTTTAAACCCTACTACTACTGATCACCCTGGGTCAAGTAGTTATTCATCATATTGTTAAAGAAAACAACAAACATTAGTTCGATATAGGTAATCCTACTATCATGATTAATTACGAGCAAATTATTGAAGAAAAAGTTGTTATTGACAATGAAATAATGATGTTTCTGTCAAATTTAATACAAATAGTGCGGGAAGTGGAGAAGGTGAAATGGATTCACAAGGGTCTTCGGAAGGATCTGATCTGTTTAAGAAGGCAAGAGAAACTAGAAATCGAAAACCATATGAAAATTTTTTAAATGGGGCAACCTGAATATTTTTGCATATTTAGACAGAGCATAAAATTCTGTGGATGAGCATCTATTCCAAAATTGAAAATAACATAACTTGTGAAGAATCAAAATTGCCCGGTACATCACATCAAGTATAGGACATGAAACTAATTTTGCGTCATAATTATTGTCGACGAGTGTTAATTAATAGTGTGTTATTGTTGTTTCTATTGCTTCCTTGCGAATTTTAAATATGGGAGTCGATCAAATTTGTTTCACGGACCGTGTAGCGTGATATTCCCGGGCAGTTCTCATCCTTCAAAAGTCATGTTATTTTATTTTAATTAAGACTTTTTTATACAAAATTTTAATCGCATGCAAAATTTGTAAAAATATACAGGTTGTTCCATTTAAAAAATTGTTGTTTGTGTCAATATCTCGAAAATGTGACGTTCAGTTGTTTTCCTCTTTTCAGCATATTATTCGTCATAAAACATACTAATTCTTTGTCCATTTAACCGACTTCGTAGATCCAATAATAATGAAGTTAGCAATGGTGCGTAGATAATTTTGAACATCCTCTATAGGCATTGTTGGTACAAAGCATAGTAGGCAGTGAAGACTCGGTTAGGAATATTTTTAAGTTTCATTCGCCGGATTATTTTTATTTGTATACTTAATCATAGTTAAATTAGTTGCCGTCGGAAAAAAAATCACAGCCTTCCCAAAGATGCAACCGGGCGACACATTGAAAATGACGAAGCAGACTGTAACCCTTGTGTGTTTGGGATATTTCCGCATACGCGACAGCGTGTTAAATAATTATTCATAAAACACCTGCGCCGATGTATAATAACTGCATTCTTGTTGTGGCATTCTCTCACATTTGCGGCACTAGACGGCCGCACTCTGATCTCTGAATGAAGCTTATTCAGACTGAGCGGTCTAGCCCTCTAGCGCGCCGCTAGTGCTTGGTTCTCACGCGTGACGTATGTGGCAAATGCAACAGAATCTTTTCGGTGAATATGATCCCCATACTAGGATACTAAAACATTTTCAATGTTATTAACATTCTTATGGGTAAAAGCAAAATCAATCAGAAAATAAATTTTGCGTAAAAGTTAGATCTCGAGCATAAGATTGTTTTAGAGAAAAATAATTTCAGCCTTTTTGTCTAAAATGGAAAGTTGTACCCCGGGTATCCTGTAAAATGCCAGGTTTCTTGTTGTAAAGCTTTTGCTTTTTTTCCTTTTTCCAGACAGACGCAATCGCATTTTATTTCCTTGCCTGTAATCATTTTTATTATTCATAGTGATCACTACCTCGCAATCAATGACTTTCCTGTAAGCGTTTTATGTCTTTGTTAGACAATAATTTCCGCCGTTTTCAAATTTGTAGTGCATGCATTCCACTCTGTATACTTATACTAAGTATAAGTATATTGAAATTTGGAGTTAAGTCTTAACTCCATCTGTAAATATCGCTCCAGCGATCTTGTTGTCCCTGCCGTAAATATAATTTAATTTATTTCGATACTGACGGATGCCCTTAAGTTTTCATAATATCTGTGCTTTTATTTTAGTATCTTCAATTCGCCTGATTCTGAATTCTCCACAAGTATAAACAACCGCCTCCGGTGGTTACAGGACAAACCCGTAAAAACTGCATGATGCAACAAAAGGCGGAAAAGGGGTAGATAAAGGAGAGTGTAAGCCATGAATACAGATAGAGATTTAAACAAATCTGCGGTTGGATGAAAAGTTCTCCTAGCTCCAGCGCTGCATAGACTCATAAAAAGGAACTTTGTGTTGCGCTGAAATTGGACCAGCTAGCCCGTATCGCCATAAATAAATTTCTAGATCTTGAACATAGAGAATCGTGCTATGGTTCCATACGGGCTTGCATGATGCTGCATTTCACTGCAGAAATGTGGATATGATTCGAATCATCTCTATTTACGAGTACTTATTTTAAAATCCTGCACTAACAATATCACAATGCATAATGGCATTAAAATACAGTAATACGTAAAATGTTGTTATACCATGCAACAATAAAGTACATAATTGTATTTTAAACGTAGGTAACTGCTGCAAAATACTTGGCACATTTGGTATGAAGTACCAAAAATATTTCAAGTGAACCTATAGGGCCAAGTAAAGCATCCATTTCGCATTTTCCAATTCGAAACACCTTCCGTTCCCTGAACGACAATCCTCTTCTCCTAACGCATCACAGATAGATCTTTGTAAAATAGCAAATTTGAACTTACACCTTTTGTATTTTTGTAGAGACAAATGTTTCATAAGAGAATTTATATCATGGGGGACAACTAGAGTGCCTTACGATTAGTTAATCTTATTGTCCTAATCTGAATAGACCGTGCCATCGCCCACGCGCCAAAGACGAACGTAGACCTGCTTCTTGCGGTTGAGCTACCCGCTATTTATTCTTAGATTGTCATTACCTACATATTTGATTTGTTGACCGCTCTTGCGCTCTTTGAGGTTGAACTTATTGTTCAATTTTGTATTTCAGTAGACTACTGATGGTTTCTAACTTCAGATGCGGTGTCATGATCTCCAGTGGCGTGCCATGGTTGATGTCTTAAAGTAAAAGTTTTTGTTCCCTGAAAAATAGCTTACAAGTGTCTTTCTTTCATTCGCTCTTTCTATCTTTCTTTCTTTCTTTCTTTCTTTCTTTGCCGCAACTGATTTTTGAGGTTTTCATATTCTGGAAAGACTGCCGAATATTAAATAATAATAATTCTCGAGCAGGATGATCTCTTTGCAGAAGGTTGAAACAAACAATGAAAGCGAACGTTTCAAAAATAAACAGACCAAAGTTAGCAAAAAGCAGAAAAAAGAGAACGAAGCCCAGAAACAACGGTATACAGAGAATCAGAAGAAGAGAGTGTTCAAAAAAGAAAAAAGCCAAAAAGGGATATTAAAATATCGAAGATCTGATAAACAAACGCGTCAATGAAATAATCGCACAGCAGAACACATTACCACATTTTCCGATTACGTTGGGATTTTCAAACATTACGGTCAAAAGCGACTCTGTGCCAGTTTTCAATCCGGGTGAGTGAACTTGTGCAACCTACTTGCATAAAATTGAAAAATTAGCCTTTATGCATGGATGGAATGACGTCACAAAATCATAATTATTATATGCAATCTAAGCTGACTGGTGTTGCAAAAGTTTGGCATAATTCTCTGCGAGATTACAACAAATGTTGAGAATGGTGGAAAACAGGCGTTGCAGAAGCATTTTCATCAGATAACAACTTTATCGACAATCTCAAAAAGATGTTGGACAGAAAAAAGGACTGTCAGTGAATCAATGATGCATTATTATTACTATTCAAAATGCATATTAATTAGAAAATATAAGATAAGTGACGCAAATGCCATGCCTTCTCTTGCATTGCCGACGGGCTGCTAGTATCACTGTAGGAAGTAGCTAAAGAACAATTGTTCCAGGGCAGCTGTATTTCCATAATTTGTTTCAATATTTTAGACATTACGGGGAGTATACTGATCGACCTGAGGTGACCAAGCTCGGTGGGAGTTTTTATTTTTGGCGCTGGAATAACAATGTCTTCCTCGATGTCTTCTTTCCACATTTTTGGAAAATAAGACTTGCGTATAATATTCTCCCTCAATATGGGTAATGAACGGAACAATCTGAGGGCGGCTTAGTTTCAATAATATAATATTTAACCTATTAGAACTAAACGACTTGGACTTAATATTTTTATTATATTTAATACTGTTTCTTAAGTGAAGAAAAGACCCATCCGCATCATTTTATTTGTATTATAAAAATTTAGGAGATCACAGATCAACGTTTGGCACATCATCATTACTAGATGAATTTACAAAAAAGTTTTTGACTACATTGGCGTCTTTAAGAAGATTTACAAGAGACGTTATTCGTTTCTTGGTGACGAAGCAGGTTTCACATCTCCTTACTTGAGGAGTTCCTAAACTTACTTGCAAGATACACTTTCTTTTCAGATCTGATAGCTGTAGTTGTATAATTACGCATTTGCTTGTAGCAATCCCAATGTGCAACGTTCTCCTATATTTTCTAAGCACCGTATCCCGAAAACGCTGCATGAGTCTTGTGTTGTCCGTAATTCATAGGTCATACATACGATTAGAAGTAGAATTTACAGTAATTTCTGGGCTACGTCTGTCAAGAGGTGTTAGAATATTATTATAGAAATAGACGATTTTTTGATCTATATCTTGCATGCGGAAAATGGAATGGATTCGAGGTCTGCTGTAAAATTATCAATATTTATGTATATTTTCCAGCCTTAGGTAAGTCATAGCAGTGCTCATATTTACAGAAAATTGGCAAGTGATCCGCAATCATAACATCGCCCACGTTGTTCTCAAGTACATCTTCTGAATTTGTATATGTTAAGGCTGCGATATATCAGCTGTTGGCTATGAAGTGCTGCGACCTATCGCCCAAAAGTGTGATTAGGATTATGCAAAATATAGTCACAATCTGTTGTGATTGATTTCTATCACAGCTGCAAACCCTTCAGACAAAACCTCTACAGCTTGAAATTTCCAAGGATTTTTGCTTTAGCTGCAACCGAATCAATCTGGAAGGATTAGTAGGCGGTCCCATTATTACTATTTTCTATTTAGAAATATGAGGATAAACTGAAGCGCCACCGCCATCTGCATTGCAGTGGTCATACTACTACTACTGTCAAACGTCCAGTTTATTGCTCATCTCGGCCTAATATGCACAAGATGGAGAGATTTCAATATAATTTTCATTCCAACACGCCGCGCCGGTTTAACGAAGTAACGTATCAAGACGTTCTTGGTCGAAAATGAATAAGGAATAATTAATTCAAGAATCAATCGCACCCCCAACCACATAAAATTTGAAATACTATATACGCATTTCGGCAGCTAAGCTGCCATCTTCAGTAGCAGGGAAAAACCTATAGTAATAAAAATAGCAATAACAACATTAATGAAAAAAAAAAGATTGTTTTTATTTGAAAGCGGACAAGGGAAATAAGATTGTGGTATTAGATAAAGCAGATTACTTCAATAGAGTGGAAACTTTTTTGAAGGATGGTCCATACAAAGAGATTAAGAAAAATCAATTGCCAAAATTGGTCAGTTCGGCTAAGAATGCCATAAAAGATTGCCCAAATCTTATTACCCCTCAAAACAAATTCAGGTTAAGTGTGTCTAATCCTGTAGTTCCCAAGATGTATGTCCTTCCTAAGATTCATAAACCAGGTAGATTGGTGAGACCCATCATTTCCGGTATTAACTCGCCAACCTGTCTGCTTTCTAAATGGCTAACGAAGGAATTCACCGCATTGCCCACAGCTCCGGAAAGTTTTTCAGTTGTGAATTTGTTGGAGTTTATTAATAAAATTAAAAATACAATACTTGATGAGGGTGAGGTGTTGGTTTCTTTCGATGTTGTATCGTTGTTTCCAAGTGTACCTATACCTACCACGCTTGCATATTTGGAGGAGCTACTGACTGAAAATGAAGTGGACAGAATTGTAGTGGATGAATATTTAAAATTGACCTCATTATGTATGTCCCAGAATTGTTTTCAAATTAATGGCAAGTTTCTTGAACAGCAGGAAGGGACTGCTATGGGCAATAGTTTATCTCCGTTTTTGGCTACTCTGTTCATGAGTAGGTTTGAAGTGTTGTTTAAAAGAGATAGTGAGTACTTCCCTCGAGTATGGTTGCGTCATGTGGATGACGTGTTCGCTGTTTTTGATACCAAGAGGAGTAGGATTGAAGATTTTTTAGATAATTTAAATTCACGTTATAATAGTGTGAAATTCACATTTGAAATGGGACAAAATGGTTCAATCCTTTTTTTGGATGTCTTGGTTGTTAGGAACAGCATTGGCGGATTGGAATTTGATGTGTATAGGAAGGATACTAATATAAGTAGGTTTATTGTGAATGATTCACAACATTCAATACAACATAAACTTTCGGCTTTGCACTTTCTGGTCAACAGATTGTTGTCATTTCCTCTGTCAAAGGTAAGATATCAAAAAGAGTTAAAATATATAAAAGATGTTGCGATTCATAATGGGTACACGACTGTCTTAGTTGATAGATTGATAAGCAGAATTAGACACAAAAAGTTTGTTAAGGATTCCACGACTTTCTCCATGTCACCTATTGAGAATAAGAAATATGTTAAAATTCCGTATAGTTTGGCACATACCAGAGGCTTGGAACCTATTTTTAAGTCGCAAAATTTATGTGTAGCATATACCGCTAAGAATACCATCAAGCAGCTGTTGGGAAATCCCAAGGATAAAGTAGAGGACAAGCAGAAGTTGGGAATTTATGAAATAAAGTGTAGTAGTTGTGACAAGAGTTATATTGGGCAAACAAGGCGTACAATCGTCACTAGGTTTAAGGAACATATGGCACATTTTAGATATAATAGGATTGAGAAGTCAAGTGTTGCCCAACATATCTTTGATACCGGCCACCCTGTACATGAGAAGGATCTTCGGCTTATGAGGTCGGTATCGGGCAATAGGGAATTAGACGCTTATGAGAGTATGTTTATTCGCAAGTATGAAGGTAAACTTATTAATTCAGATTTAGGTCCAATTTCTGATTCCGTATTGTTAGATGTCGTTAATGTGTAGGGTTTAACCAGAAAAATGTAAGGGTGCAGGGGTCAAGGTCTTCTTTATTGCAGTTTACTGTAGTTATTTGCTAGCCCATATAAGCCATGGACCTTCGAGGTTATTTGGTAATATGGGATTCATTTTCTCTTTTTGTTTCATTCAAGTCAATTATCCTGAAGATAGGATGTTTTAATTGAAACTGCAGTAAAGATGGCAATGGCAACCTTTTTGTACTTAAACAACCCTACTTTCTAATTGCGATAAATATGTGTACAAATAGTAACAAATGTATCGAGTTTATGAAGGTTTTATGGCGGATTTTTCAATAATTTGAGGGAGATTTATTTAAGGCGAACGAAAAATATTACTATAAAAGTAGTGCGAGTCTCTAAGTTGATCCATTATTGATAAATCTTTTTTTTTATTTAACGCCCTATCTACTTTAATTTCAGAATGGTGTTGGAATAAAAACGTGTCTACATGTCCCGTTTTTAGTGCTCAAATTCCGCACCCTTAAATCAATAAGTGCCATAGCAGTGCTGGAGACGCGAGTAGGTTTACTTACTTCACTTTGTTTCAAACTAAATGAGTCTGCAGTGGAGCAAAGTGAGGAAGTATACGAATTAATATTCAGCATTCATATTGTATACAGTCAACATTGAAGTCTCCAAGACACACTATGTCGCTATAATCTGCAATAGCTCTTCCTCAAAAGCATCAATAAATGGTGAAATATCCGCAATTGGGGGGCTAGACACTTTATTTGCAATGTTCACTTTGATCCAAAGATCTTCAGAGAACTGGAGATTGCGACAGAAAATCCCAGTTATTTTTATATACCTACAGATGTCTCTAAAAGGTCTGTATAAAACGATACCACATATTCCTGAGACCAAAAAAAGAGCGATTTAACCAAACTTATACCTCTATCTAAAAGTGATTCGTTAAGGCGTTATCGAACGTCAAAGATCTTAAAAAAATTACGTTTTTTTTAATAACAAAAGATTGAATTAATCGACGGAGATTAAATTTGGATTGTTAATCCGTACTGGATAAAGATGTTTTTGACATCATTTTGTCACTACTGGGTGTTACCCAAATGGTCAAAAGTTGATCATCCACATGCAAAGAAGTTCATAATTTTTAACGGTTTGATCAATATTTTTAAGACTTTTTCCACAGACAGACACTCTTATTTAAAACATTTCTTGTCTCTTTTTCGATTTCGTTATCTGGGATAATTTAACCAGAAAAAAATAATTTTGGTTTGCAGCACGTTATGCGCCGCAGACGTTAATGTAAAGTTTTTTGGCGTTCGAAAAGAATTAATAAAAAAAAAATATTTTTCTATGTTTTAATAACATTTGAAAAGGCAGAGCTTGCTTTGTGTAGTAATTGAGTTGATTAGAATAAAAAATTGTTTTAAGGTAATTTTGGCGCTCGATTAAGTAGGTACTATTAAACACAAAACATTTGAACAGATTTTTTTCGTGCAAATTTATAAAATAAATTGCATATATCTTTACGCATGTAGAAAAATAATTATTGGTTTATTAACCTTTTTCAAATGCCAACAAACTTTACAATAACTATTGTGACGCCCGGCGTGCAGCAAACGAAAATTATTTTTTTCTGGCTAAACTATGCCCGATAAGGAAATCGAAAAAGAGACAAGAAATATTTGAAATAAGAATGTTCGTCTGCGAAAAAAGGTCTTACAGATATTGACCAAACAGTTAAAAAATATGATCTTCTTTGCGTTTGAGTGATCAGCTTTCGAACACTTGGGTAACACCCACTAGCAGGAAAATTGTGCCAAGAAACATATTTTTCCAGTACGGATTCACATTCCAAATGTATTCTCCACTGTTAAATTCAATCTTCTGTTATTAAAAAAGTCATAATTTTTGAAGATCTTTGACGTTCGATAGCGTCTTAACGAAACAATTTTGGGTAGAGGTAAGTTTGGTTAAATCGCTCTTTTTTGATCTCAGGAATATGTAGTATCGTTTTGTACCGACCTTTTGGAAAAACCCTGCATACGCCTACATTCTTCGTACCATAACCGTCAATTTGTTTTAACTTTTTAATAAATTTTAGCTAAATTTAAAAAGATATTGCAAAGGTGCCCCGTTTTACGAATGCTGAGTTGACAGACATAGTTTATACGTATGTGCTTCCAGTGTTGTTTTCACGAATCTACAAAAACAGTTCATAGTTAAACGATAAAATGCTATAGTTTGTTAAAAATAAACAGAGTGACTAGAAACTTTTCGGCGATCATTAATTTGATGATTTTGAAAATACAAACTTTGGAACTTTGAAATCTCTCAATTGCTAAAAATGAGTACCTACTCACAATTTTTTCTACCGACCCAAAAAATGTATTGTGAAAGATTCACAAGGCGGTTGCTACGTGCTGTCATGTAAGTTTCCACAAGGAATTAAGATGTTAGAGACTGTGGTTAAAAGTTAAATAACTAATTCAAGAATCAATCAGACCCCTAACCACACAAAATTTTGTGTTATAAACGCCTCCTCTTTGCCCACAGAAGCTGTGGTTTTATATACCTATTTAAAAACTGTATATAAAGACACTTTTCAATTATTGTTATTTACTTTTGCTGTAAATCAAATCGTTTGATGTATTGCAACTGTCAAATGCAATATTGGGCAATAAAATTGTTTTTTTTTTATCGTAGGTATTGAGTTGCTTAATAATATAATTGGCCGGCGCAATCCCAAGTAATCAAATCATACTTATTACGAAAACCAAAGTTCATATTATATTTTTGCGTTTTGCAAAATAATTTCCCCATTTATTTTAACACTTAACTTTCCTTATGTATATGTAAAATTTTATATGAATAAAGAATACTCCATTGGAACAAATAGCACTACACATAAAGCAAAGTGCAAACTCACATTATTTTCTCGAGGAAACTTAAACAAATCTAAAAGTTAATATGCAGTCACAGGCAATGCTACAGAATAATATATTATTTTATAAGGAGGAAAAGTGCTATACTTTTTAGTGATGAGTCTGTATAGGCTCACTAAAAATACTTTTTCCCTGAATAAAACATGCTATTTTTTCTTCAAACGTTGAAAATAGGTTAGGAGTTCGAAATAATTAGCTAGTTTATTCAAACGTCAAAATGACAGTTTTAATTTTTTGTTACCTGCTCAAAATAAACCGTAAAATATCCAGATATCTTTGAAAACATCATGGGAAATTCGTTAACTGTCGGCGTCGCTGCTCTATAATAATTGACTTACGTGCGGCTGTAAAAGTAGCCTCTGCTGCCGCCTTTGAGCGGCAGTAAAAGTTAAAGTTGAACTCTAAGTTCATGTTTTTCTGACATTTGAAGAAAAAGCACTTTTTTAGAAAATGCGAATTTAAGTATTTTACCACAAATTAAGAAGTACGTATTTAAAATATTTTGGAAAGTAGTTAATATTTTCTGATTTTACTATTTGGTAGAAATTCATGATGAATTGAAAAATTACTATGCGTACTACCAATATAACGATTTATTATTATAACTTGACCGGTTTCAGAATTCACAATGATTCCATCCTCAGAAATGTATAAATAAAATTAGGTCTTGTAAACAAATTATTATAACAGTTGACAAGGAAACTAAAATTGACAGAACAATACAAATAATATTGATATCCATGAAATAAGACAACTAGATAACTGAATTTCGGTATTTACCTACGGGGTATAAGAAAAACACAAAGGAAAATCGAATACCTCTTAGCTTGAAGGGAAAAAACATTGAATTTAAAGAAAACCATAATAGGAAAAAAACAGTAAATTCAATTGAAAAAACCTTCAAGTGAAATATCAGAACTAAATAAACAAAATATCCATGGAATCTTGACAACTGCCAACTGCTAATCTTGTAAAGAACTCTGTGGTCAAGTCTATGTGTACTGTCTTGACAACTGCCAACTGCTATTATTAATTGTAATCAGGGTTGGGATTTTACACGGTTTTCCAAGTTTTTTACATTTTACATGTAAAAAATGGAGTTTACCTGTAAAAAATGTAAAATACGTAAAAAATGTCAAATTCGTAAAAACTTGTAGAAAATGAGGTTATGTTGTTATTTAGAATCAGCTGTCGACTGTTGTTGCTCTATTGCTATCGTTTTTTTAATAAAAATATGTCAAAAATAAACAAAAGAAACAGTTGGAAAAGTTCGGGAGGAAGGCCCCAGCGGCAAGAATATGCAGAATTGGGATTCGAATACATAAAACATGGAAAAACCTATAATGCAAAGTGTAATCATTGTGATTCTCTTCTAAAGAATACAGCTATTGCGAGGCTAAAAATACACCGGTAAATTAATAAAGTAATTGCAAAAATCTTTTTTTAAATGTTATATGAATTGTTTTAGAAAGTCATGTCGGAAAACTAAACACTCTGAAAGTGAAGCTCAGAATCACAATCAGGAACCCCGTTCCTGCACTTCGACTAATGAGAATGATGATGGTGATGCAGTATTGGATATATCTGCAATGGACGTAATTATTGTTGATAGTGCGGAAAGTGGTGGTCAAAATAACATCGAAATTGTTGAAGAAATTTTGGATCCTACAATTCCTTCAACAAGCAAATCAAAAAATAATGCTGAAGCAAGAACTGTAAAGGAAAAACCAGCAACTAAATCAAAAACTAGGCCCTTAAAATGCGATCTAAGCGGCTACGTTGATACTTTGTCTGAAAAGGATGAAATGAATATTACTCAAGCAATTGCAGAATTCGTTTTCGCCTGCAATATTCCATTCAACGTTATTGAATCCAAATATTTTACGAATATGATAATGAAACTCCGCCCTGCATATGTGAAAAAGATTCCATCAAGAAAAGCCCTTTCAACTCATCTTCTCTACTCTGTATATAACGATATCATTTCTTCTAGTCATTTCGAGGATGATTCTGTTGTATTAATTGATGGTTGGAAAAATAGCTCTACGAACGCCAAGACAGTGACTTGCACTCTAAATACGGTCGGAGGTAATTACAAAACAAATAGTGAAGACTTTAAAAGTTTAAATTATTAATTTTTTAGGTTCGAAAACTTTCCTTAATGCGTGGGATGTCACAGGCGAACCAGAAACTTCCCATAAACTCAGTACAATCATCAATGAGGCCAAAAATTTAGCCAAAGATAGATATAATACCAACATTTATGCTGTAGTTTCAGACAATGCAAGTGCCATGGTTAAAATGGGCAAGGATATGAAACATTGTCTATGGCATTCTACGTGCAACAGCCATACAGCAAATTTGCTGGCAAAAGATGTACAAGATATAAATTGTTCTAGCAAAGTTACGATGGTTTTGAAAGAATTTAAGAAGCCAGATTTAGAAAAGTCGGTAGTAGAAAAGGGTGGTTCGCGAATACAACTCCCATGCGATACTCGCTGGTGTACATACCGAGACACCTATAACTGTTTTTTAAAAAATCTTCAACATATGAGATTAATTGCAGCTGAAATTATGAATGAAAAAAAAATGAAGCAGAATGTCGTGTCCATCATTTTCGATGATGACTTTGAAAAAGAAGTCCACGAAAATCTCTCTCTATATGAGCCAATTTGTGAGTTGATCAATAACTGTCAGTCTCAGAGCGCATCTGTTGCAGATGCTGTACATTATTGGTTGGACTTAAAATTACCTGAACGTTTTCGTGAAAAATTTTCTGAAAAACTAGAGGCCAGGAAAGAAATGGCATTAAATATTTATGCGCTAACGGCATACTATCTTCACCCGGTTTATAGCAACAGCAAACTATCTCCACAGAATGTGGCTGATATAAATCGATTTTTATTTAAATCACTCTCGAGTGATGGCTGTGACGAATGGGACAGTTTTAAAAGAAACACAGGAATTTTCAAAGAATTGCGTGAAAAAAATATAATAAAACCCCTTCTTTATTGGCGTATGGCAGCAATGTATTGTAAAGAATTGCCTAAAATAGCAATAAAGTTATTGCAAATACCTGCGTCATCAGGAGAAATTGAACGAGTATTTTCAAATTGGGGATATATACAAGGACCAATTCGAAATAGACTATCATTTGAAAAGTCTAAAAAACTTGTTCATATTTATTATACCCTAAAAATGAAAGAGAAACCAATCTTGGGCGACGAAGACTTTTTTTATGAAGTTGAGGAAATGACTGAATAAATATAGAGTGTCATTTATTTATTTGTTATCGTCTTATAGAAAAATATTTTTGTTATAAAAGAATTTAGATTTTGTTTCTTTATAATTATTATATTATTATTTTATGGTATTATTTAAATTAGAAGTTATATCTTTGGTTTTGACTGTCTTTTTTGAGTGCTGATCCATGGGTACATGGATTTTTCTTAATAGACAACGTTTTTTACATATTTTACGTTTTTGACGTATTTTACATATTCAAGGGTTCAATAAAATACACAAAATTTTACACGTAGAAAACGTGTAAATTACACCACGTAAATTACACGGCCAACCCTGATTGTAATAAACTAAAAAAGAGAAATAAGTCAATAAATGTCATAATGGCAAAAAAGGAAATAAGTCAAGGATTAAGATGTTAGAGACTGTGGCTGAATAATTAATTCAAGAATCAATCATAATAATAACAATGATAATAGTAATATTGATGATGATGATGATGAAAACGATGATAATGTCAAAATTAAAAATAAAACAAAAAGGAAGAAAGTAAATCCCATATTGCCAAATAACCTCGAAGGTCCATGGTTTATATGGGCAGCAAATAAACTGCAATTGATTCTTGAATTAATGTCATAATGGCAATAATAGAACCTGTCCCATAGACACATGAGAATCATTTACAAAAGTTTAAATAAACTAGATTGTATTAAATCGACTTGGTCATTAAGTAAGTTACAATTTTTATCATTTTCATGTTTATAAATTTCTATAGACTCTAGTATATCTAATTGATAACTCTTTACAAAATTAAACAACAATTTAGTATTCTCCGGAGGAGGGAATTGATGATTGTTATCAAAGAAATGATTAGCAAAACTTGAATGATCATTTTTTAAACGAAATGATCTTAAATGTTCATTATACCTAATACGTATAGATCTGCCAGTTTGTCCGATATATATGCTGTTACAGTCTAAGCAATTTAGTTGATAAACACCTGTGTGGTCAAGTTTATGTGTTTTGTCTTTACTGTTAAATAAAATATGTGATAATATATTTGATGGTTTAAATGTGACTTGTATGTTGTTTTTTCTTAAAATACTGGCAATCTTTTCAGAAATATTTCCAAAATAAGTAGTTGTGCTAAATTTGGTAACTTTATCATTAGATAATTTAGAAAATATGTTGTTACAAGAAATTTTAAATTTTTTATTGTTAATGATTCTATTGATGATTTCAATCTTAAATCCGTTATTTATTGCAATTGCTCTAATTATGTTTAGTTCTTTATTCAATTTATCCAAAGATAGCGGTACTGTAAAGGCCCTGTGTATCATAGAATTATAAGCAGAAATTCTTTGACAAAAGGGGTGAAATGAATTTGAATAAATCTGTATATGTTGGTTTCCTAAAAATATCGAAATTTATTGTATTACATTCATTTATTAAAGTTAAATTTAAGAAATTAATTAATTAATTTCAATATCTGACATGAAAATATCTGCTAATAAAGGACTAATTGGTGAACCCATAGCAAGACCTAAGTTTTGAGTATAATATTTATTATTGAACTGGAGATAATTTTGTTCAATATAAAGTTGGAAAGCAGTAATAATATCATTTTTATAACAATATTAGTATGAGTTTTATCTAAAATATTTTCAATTAATTTTAAGCATTCATTAGGAGGAATATTAGGGAACATATTTGTAACATCAAAAGAAACCAAAAAAGACCCTGTTGGAATATTTTTATATTTGATATTGTTAATTAATTCTAAAGAATTTTTTAAACTAAATTTGGATTTAAAATTTGTTGTATTTTTGAATATATTATTAATGTTTTTAGCTAAATTTCTTGTGGGAGCATTAATATATGATACTACTGGTCTTATAAATCATTTCGTTTAAAAAATGATCATTCAAGTTTTGCTAATCATTTCTTTGATAACAATCATCAATTCCCTCCTCCGGAGAATACTAAATTATTGTTTAATTTTGTAAAGAGTTATCAATTAGATATATTAGAGTCTATAGAAATTTATAAACATAAAAATAATAAAAATTGTAACTTACTTTATGACCAAGTCGATTTAATACAATCTAGTTTATTTAAACTTTTGTAAATGATTCTCATGTGTCTATGGGACAGGTTCTATTATTGCCATTATGACATTAATTCAAGAATCAATTGCAGTTTATTTGCTGCCCATATAAACCATGGACCTTCGAGGTTATTTGGCAATATGGGATTTACTTTCTTCCTTTTTTGTTTTATTTTTAATTTTGACATTATCATCGTTTTCATCATCATCATCATCAATATTACTATTATCATTGTTATTATTATGATTGATTCTTGAATTAATTATTCAGCCACAGTCTCTAACATCTTAATCCTTGACTTATTTCCTTTTTTGCCATTATGACATTTATTGACTTATTTCTCTTTTTTTAGTTTATTACCTACAATTAATAATAGCAGTTGGCAGTTGTCAAGACAGAACACATAGACTTGACCACACAGTTCTTTACAAGATTAGCAGTTGGCAGTTGTCAAGATTCCATGGATATTTTGTTTATTTAGTTCTGATATTTCACTTGAAGGTTTTTTCAATTGAATTTATTGTTTTTTTCCTATTATGGTTTTCTTTAAATTCAATGTTTTTTCCCTTCAAGCTACGAGGTATTCGATTTTCCTTTGCGTTTTTCTTATACCCCGTAGGTAAATACTGAAATTCAGTTATCTAGTTGTCTTATTTCATGGATATCATTATTATTTGTATTGTTCTGTCAATTTTAGTTTCCTTGTCAACTGTCATAATAATTTGTTTACAAGACCTAATTTTATTTATACATTTCTGATGATGGAATCATTGTGAATTCTGAAACCGGTCAAGTTATAATAATAAATCGTTATATTGGTAGTACGCATAGTAATTTTTCAATTCTTCATTTTGGAAAGTTATTTAAGTACTTTCAGACGAAATTTAGATACTTCCATAGACCAATTTAGACCTGAAAACACAAAACGGATGTTAGCGCAAATTACTAGGCATAAAAGCATATGATTTCAGACACGAGGCCGCTTCATATTTGCCTAGTGCAAACATACAGAATAAATATGAAATAGCAATAACATTTAGTTTGTATATCAAAATGGCTAAGATTCGCTCTGGCCTAACGGCCTCAGCTGAATTGACGAAAATCCGTCAGATTTTTGTTTAAAAAATAAAGTAGAATAACACTGAGCCATCGAGCCCGCTGAAATCCAGGCACAAACTCACCCCTAGGTACGTGCAACAAAGAATTTTATATTCGTCCTAGCACCGGCGGCGGCGTTGGGCAAATCTGATATTATTGAAATGCGTTTCTGGTAGGGTTTAGTCAGCAGAGTTGTAATTGGAATGAAGTTTAGGTGGTAACTTCTGCTAACACAAAAAAATCCAATCCCTTCTTAATTTACATCAATTCAATTTCTCCTTCGATCTCAACTTGCTGTATTTTGTACCCCTATAAAATTAAAATTATAAGTTTGAATTATTACTTTTGGTCTGGTAAATGGATGTCACTACAGGCCTTTCCCCTTCACGCCTTCCCTCAGATGGACCCCTAGGAGGCACAAAACCACGGCTAGACCCAGTGGAGATGGCTGGATCCACAGCAAAATAGCAGCTATCAGAGGGCGCCAAGAGATTGTAGCCCGCTTTAGAGATGAAATCGCAATGAATTAAGTATTGAGCACTAAGCATAAATTAATATTGCGGACACCAAAATATATCAAAACGCCAGAAATAATTATTTAGAGATATAATTGAATGTATTAAATAAATGGCGTTATAAACAACAAAATAGCAAGTATAAATGACGTTAAATGAACAGATGAGTAAAACAATTTGCAAATCTGATATTGATTGAAATCTCAATTGAAATTAAGTGAGAAATTTAAATTGAGTGAAAGAGAAGTTCCGAATCTCCCAGCTGTCGCAGGCAAACAAATATGCGTAAATATCAAAAGGATACCAACTACGTAATGACTACCGCAGCGTATCTGCAAAGTAGCGCAGGACAGAATACCCCAAAGCCCTAAGACGCAACGCTTGACTGCAGCGAGACCATAGACAGGTAGCACAATGCATAAAAATGGAGTTCGAATTTAATTAACAGATGTAAACAATGCGAACAAAATGTGAGCTCGAAAGATTCAGCGAACTTACAAATATGATAATAATGCACAATCTACATAGGTATATAATAAGGAAATGTTATTAATTACCACAAAAAAAGAAAATACTAAATGCAAGTTGTCGTATTTGATTACAATTTATACTTGGGCGTTCCGATGTCCACAGCTGGCATTGGACACAACAGGTAATAAATGTAAACACCTGGCTTGGTCTTCGTAGGTTAGCGACGCTATTGATCAGCAGAACGTAAACGAAATCTTCATCTGGTCCGACTTACAATCAGCGGCAACTGCAACTTCCAGCAGCAACTAGCAGCGGGAAACACGACTTCCAGCAGGCAATACGACTTGCAGCGGGAAACACAACCCTAGCTATCAAAACTAGTTAGCAAGGGCACACCGGCAAACCGAAACACTATCACAATCAAAATATATAACAGGTTTCCCAGAGGAAAAGTCACAACAGACAGAATCGGAAGGAATCTGCTACAAATATAAATTAAATGTGAAATATGTAACGATGAAGTGAAAATAATTATAGTAAACTAAATCAATCTGACTTAAATTCTATTAATCATAAAGGTTTATTACGGGACAGATGACCAAACAGGTTTCCCAAGTAATTTTAGGAAGAAAAAAGCAGATGTCCACCAGACAGTAGATTGAAATCTCAAATAAATGGTTTAACTACTGAGCTAGTTGCCAAAACCCAAAACTAGATCAGACTACAATGTATATAAGTATATAAGTGAGTGAGTGAGTTAGTTGCGTAAATGGAAGCAGAAAGTACTGCACTGAAGACCCCCATAAGGACGAAACCAGTGGTGTGAAGTTTTCTGTAATCACTTTAATATATTTCATTTAAAAAGGCTATCTTTTCTGTGTCTTATAACTTATAAGAGGCTGTAACTCCCCAGGTGCGCATCTTTAGTTAACTGCATGTTTGGTTCAAGCTACCTAGCTTGCGATTTAAGAAATGTCTCGAAAAACAAGTCAGTCATGAATTAATTTAATTGGCATTTTTAAATTCTGTGCAAAAGTATCTATAAGAAATGTTTTTGATACTCTTGTTATGCTCAAGGTAACAAATCGCGGTAGATGTGAGATGTCCCCGATAATTTTCACTGTTTTCGCAGTTTCTTAAAAAGTTGCAGTGTAAACCCAAATTTAAAATTGGTGAGTGGTAAGCTACTCTAAATGGCAGTAGTTTTGCCTATTTTGCCTTTATAACCATATTCTTCTACAAAGCTGCTCATATACAGAAACAGAAAATGGGCATCCTGAATCCATTCTCATATAAAATGCGAAAAGCAAATATTTTTTGAAATGTTTCTAAAATCCCGTAAATTCACAAAATTTAAATAAAAATCTAAAAATGCTTGATGAAATCTTAAGTGATCTGTAGTTAATAATTAATTAACCTGGTCGTTATTTTAAAATACGAAAATAATCACGTAAACCAATAAAATGCCATACACAAAGAACGGTAGAGAAGCTGGGGTACTAAAAGCGTCGGGCGTTCAGCGTCTGCCGGAATTAGGTCAGCGAGGCGACCCACATCCGCGTGCTTATAACCAGACGACGTGGGACGGCGCGGCGATGCAAGAGAAGCGCGCTAGACGTCGCGGGTGTAGGGGTGAATCTACACGCCAACCTGCGACAAACTGGTGGAGGGATGCTTGTGCCTGTGCATCGGTGCAGCGGGGTAGACTAAATATAATCGATCGAAATTGGCGTCTCGGTCGTACGACAATGCGTGCCGGGGGCTAACAAAGAAATTAAATTTATTACGCCATTTGTTATTATACAGAGGAAAACAAGTTTTTATGTAATCAAAACTGTACCTATACTTATATCCGGGAATATACACTATACAGGGTTTTACAGAACGTTTTACACAGGTTATAGCTCCAAAACTACAACGGATAACGAAATGAAACAAAAACCACTTTGTAGTGTTGATGAAGGAGTAAATAACTCGAAGAAAAAGACTGGAACAAAAAATTCATTTCTTAGTCAGTTACACAATATGTAACAGAAAGTTCGTGCCTTGACGCAAAGTTCCATTTATCACGAAAAACGTCTGGCTTCGTTATATCTTGGTGAAAATGTTAACATTCATACATAGGTATTTTGGAATTTTGTAACAGTAGGTTCAAAATTTCTTATTTCAAATTTGTAGTTATCCCCCAGCCCTGGTGGCTTTGGAATCAACGTTCAGCTCAAGTAATTATTTTATATCTCTTATAATTATGTTTGTTATGGTCTTGTATTATTTGTATACCTAAGGTTTAGCGACGGGATTTATTATTGTCTGTTCAGAATCCATTACTTTTATTCCTTGTAAATACAGGCGTAAAAATAATACTTAACACTAATAATAATGTTATTAAATTATATTCCCTCATATCTTTTTGTTTCAGTACCTAGTATCAATGTTTATGTTTGCTATTTTCTATTTATTTTCGTAATTTTTATGTAAAATGTCACTCAAGAAATTGTCGGGTAACGGGTAACCTATCATAACAACTGAAAAATTTTGCCGGTAAAATCTAAACTCGAATGATATTCATCATGACTATTTCACGAAAAAAGCCACTAAATTAAAACTTATGCTTTATTAGTTGAGATAATGGCATTTTATTAATGGTATGATTCTAACCATATTTTATTAGTGATGTCTGATGTCAAATGCTGGCTACGTGTGTGAATAAATTAAGTTCCTAGACAACGACCGGTAGTCCAGGAAACAGGAAAATTTTGTCGCTGTAAAACCATGTAGGTTGGTGAATGCTATGCTACAGTTCATTAGCTTATTACCCCCGATAAAATTTTTAGCAGGTACTTTTTCCGCTATGATACAGCTATATACCTACTCAGAAATGGCGAATTTGGATAGGTTTAAAATTTGTTTACATTACTTTTATGTTCTCTCGTATGTTTCCATATGAGTGATTTTCCGGTCAGTTTCTGAGAAAAACAAATGTTTCCAAATGTGTTTGACTATGCTTTTACATGTGAATAATCTGTTTCGAAAAATCATACTGTTTGAGTTGCCAAATGCTGACTGGAAAGTCACTCATAAGAAAACACATACGAGAAAACATGCAATGTATACGTAATCACTGAACCCTTATAATGGTAATGCAAACATGCAAGAAAACAGGTCCGGGTTACGGATATTTATTATTATTATATTATTATATTCCTGCTTACAGCAGAAGTATCCGTAACCCGGACCTGTTTTCTTGCATGTTTACACTACCATTAAGGGTTCAGTGATTACGTATCACAATGTAAAGCAATCTGGAGTTTTGGCCAAATATCTTGCAACCTACTATACACATCTTCAAAAATATAAGAAAAGGATATAGCGTAAACGTCCCTGTTATTGACAGTGTCTCAGTGATAGACACACATTGGCGGTTTATGGAAAAAATAAGAAATTGTGTGATCAAAATCGTTAAGTTTTATAGTTTGCTGACTCTTTAATATGTCAGGTGTATACAGCAACAACTTGGGCATTTAAAAGTTTGCGGGGAGTAATAAAAATATTGAGAGCTGAAGTGCTTTCCACATGTAAGTTGAAAATACAATTACTCTAGATTTGTAGGTTAATGGGTACCTCATAGAAAGAAGTGTAATTTATCTATTATTTGCATATGATCAGTGTATTTGAATTGTATTTGTTGTTGTATGTACTATCAGCTTACCATTCAGTTGCAAATAATTAATATTTTCTAAAAGTTTAATTAAAAATTCAATGTGTCAATAACTCGGACAGTAAAAACCTTGACAAACATGTCAATTACTAGTGCAGTGGTGTAATGTGCTGTAAGGTTGAATACTCTCTTATTTTCTACTGGAACTTCAACAAAATTGGTTCTTCTTGGTCCCAAACTATAATTATTACTCCCTCGTACCAGTTATTGACACTATAAATTGAGGAGAGTTTTTACACAAAATTCAGATGTTTTTGTAGGTGTCTAACACTAGTAAATGTAGGTGTCAATTATCTGCAAAGGAGGGTGATTATTAACAAAAATGCTTAAACTTGTGTTAGGAATTTGGGTCAGATGCGATGTGGTGGAGGTTCAGCGGTTCAGGCAGTGTGGTACTTGGGCACGTGCAGACTGCACCAGATGCATCCTCTGCTGCAGATTACTTTTGTAAAGCTTGTTTGATGCAATAGCTTGTTCTTCTATTAAACAAATATTGTAAACAAATACTTAGTACTTACTTGTTTTTATTTTTAAGATGAGTGTCAATATCTGGGTCTACCATGTCTTTTACTAGAACCACGCAAATTTTGAAGTGTCGATTACTGGACAACACCACCTTTGGCAGAATTTTTATTTATTACCAATAATGTAGGATATGAAGACAGTTCTTTAATTTTTCCACATATTCTAAACAAATGTAGCTATAAGTTATTGGTAGTACATGTCCAATTCGGATTCACTATGAAAAGTGATTCATTTAAGAAATCCGAAAAGTTGCTTAAGGTGTCGATAACTCGGACATTTACCCTAAGCGCCTTCATATTGTTAAAATAAAGCATACCTTAAATGTGCTTATATTTCAAGTCAACTCTCCTCTCCTTCAGTTCTGCAAAATGGTCTATAAGTAGCGGAAGAAACATGCTTTTTAATATTTTGTCTTTTAAATGTTTATACATATATCGGTTACTCCATGTTTAGTCTATGTAGCATCATTAGAAAATAATAAGCACGGATAGCAAAAAACGCATTTTTCACACTACATCCACAAATCTAGTCGCACAAATAGTAAGTACTTACATCGATTCTTTAAAATATCTTTGGGCATCTTTACCCCTATCCTTTGTTTACTTCAAATTAATTTTTGTTTTCGGTTGCCCACATTCTCTTTTCAATCCAGCGTTCATAATTCAATGTTTCAGCTGACTTTAAAGCAAATATCTCCTCAACAATACTCATCTTGTTTTGATAAAAGCAAAATTTCGCAACAATCACAGCTGCGACTATAAACACTCCACTCCGCAATCGGAGAAGAACTGATTAGGTGGGTAACTCAATAGTATTGTCAATACTCAATACTCAATTCCGCGCAATTACCACGAAACATTCATCGGGACATCGGGCCGTCGACCACATATAGGAGTAAAAGGTGACGCTCACTTTCACTCAAGAATTCTCCATCTGTTGTCACTGTTCTTATTTACATGCATTTCTCCATATGCTATAAGAGCTGTGCAAGGTCAATTTGAATTAAGGCCCGATTTGCGGGCGAGCCCAGCACGACTATTTTTAATATTGCTGCGAATGCAGGCTGCTGGAGATTTTGAATTTGAGACTGTTAGACAAACAATATATGTATTAAAATTATGATTTCGATTAAAATATTTTAGGAGGATCACTGACCACTGGTTTATTCTCTTACTCTTCTGTTCAAATTCTACACTCTAATTATTATCTATTCTCCTCTTTCATTGGGTTTCAATTCTGTTTAAGAATTCATACTATCGATATGGGAACAATTTAGAAAGAAGGGAAATTAACATTCTATGTTTGTTAAGTTGTAATAAACCAATTCATCAAGTTTGCGACAGGTCAGTCGGTTTGATTAGTTAGTGTGTTCTTCACTAATTTACCCTTGCTGCTATCATTCCTTAAGTAGAAACAAAAATTATTAAATTTATATCGGCTGTTTGGGTTCAGAGAGTTGCGTAGTGGGTCTTGGCGGCGCGGCGCCGGAAACCGGCATGCACAGTCCAGACTTTGATCGATATGCGTCTTGAGCGTCTCGTCTCACGGCCCACCGTCTGCACAGTTCCGCTGGTCTTTGTCAAGTCCGCTGCAACCCTGCAACAAATCGCCCCCACTTTTCAGTTACGCAACCCACCACCCGAAAACCGCCCAGTCACCCACCCGCCAGCTTCTATCTCTAATCATTTGTCTGATTAAATTCCTCTGTGAAAATACACCAGCTTTGTTGCAAAGGATCACTCGCTATATTTATAGATATTATGCATCGACTTTTTATAGGATTTTGTTATGGACGGTGATGGAATTGTTAAATAAAACAAATGCAAATGGTCACTTGAGAGATTTATTAATCACTCTTTAATTTCGTTGTGCACATTGTGACATTCATAATCGCAGTAAAGTAAAATGTGATATGTATAATAAAAAATAATTCATACAAAATGTTTTGCAATAATGTAAGTATGCAAATAAATATCTCATTTTGTAAAAGCATATTATTATAAACTCCCACTCAAAAATTTAATAGTTTCTCATTGCACCGATACATTTACTATTATAACCTACGGATAACTAGAGGGGGGGTGCCAAACGTCGCTATTCCACAATGTAAATCGCATGGTATTGTTCTTAGCTATTTCAATTTGAAACCATCACACCAGATGTCAATTAAATCGATAGGGCCTGATTTTTATTAAGAGTTAAACGGGGCTCCAAGAATTTTATTCAATATTTCTGAATATAGGGAAATAAAATTATTCCAAAAATTTCTGTGGAAGCTTTAATCATAAAGGAGTGATATACGTATAACATATAATTTTTGTAAGTTTTATCTTTATTTTTGCAAAAATACGTGTAACTAACGTACCTTAACTGGGGTGTTTTGTCGCGAACTACTGTATTTTTCTAAAATCGCCGGTTGCCGCCAGCCGTCAACGAGACTAAGAGCAATAGGTACTTGCTTGTAGCAACAGCAAAGTAGAACTTTGTGGAAGATCAACATTTTTGGTTAAATTTGAAGGTTGTTTTGCTCCAACGTGAAAATAAATTATGAGAAAATCAAAAGCATAACATACCTGAAAGGGCAAATTACAATTTAAATTGCATTTGGAATAAAAATTGATAATTTGTGGCCAGATCATAAACTAACTAATATGCATTTTGGTGAGCTTAGTTTAAAAATAGGAAAGGTGCAGAGAAAGTTAATTTTTCACTGCAAAAAATGCATTGTTACATATACAAGAAAAACACTTTCTTTTACTACTCGTAGCTGTTAAATAGGCGCCAAAAACAACACATAATATCAAATACAACTATAAATTAATATCCTCGTCGTTGTATATATTACGCTCTAAATACCTATTAATATTACACTTACCAGTTGTTGTATCACCTACAACTACAATGTAATATACCCACTGGGTGCGTATTTTTTAATTTTACAACTACTTGTTTGTATTGCATAGTTCATAATACATTTTTTCTACACCTATTTAATTATATGACAATTATTAGCATTTTCTTTGTGAAATATCGTACCTATAATTCACTGTAGTGAATTATGGTTCATAATGGTCATAATTCACCGTATTCAGCCAATCACAAATGTAGATTCAATAATCACTGTTTCCGTCATCCAATGATATTTTATATCGACCACGATCAACTCTTGCTGGAGCTGAAACGAGGAATTTTAAATAAAGCTGGAAAACGTGACCCACTTTGTGGCTGTCGTTTAAAAACCTATCCTATAGATCATACTATTACCTTCGAAAATAGTAACTAGTTTCAACATTATACTTTCAGGCCTTTAACCAAATGGCCTGGATAAACTCTTATTGCGAAAAGAGTTTTGTATTTTGATGAGTTTCTATATTCATCTATATTTTAATAGAGGACACCCATTTGAAATCTACGAAGCCCTGGAGCTGCCCTCGTTGAGCTACACAGTTATTTTTGATGTAATTCCGAATTGTAAGTCGGAATTCCAAGTTGTAACATAAAACTCCGAGTTGCAACACAAAATCCGAGTTGTAAGTCGTAATTTCGAGTGGCAACACAAAATTCCGAGTTATAAGTTGGAATTCTGAGTTGCAACACAGAATTCCGAGTTGGAAGTCGAAATTCCTAGTCGTAACATAAAATTCAGAGTTGTAAGTCGGAATTCCGATTTACAACTGGGAATTCCTATTTACAATTCGGAATTTTGTGTTACAATTCGGGATTTCAACTTGCAACTCGGAATTTCTACTTACAACTCGGAATTCTGTGTTACAATCCGGAATTCCGACTTACAACTCGGAATTCTGTGTTACAACTCGGAATTCCGACTTACAACTCGGAATTTTGTGTTACGACTCGGAATTCCGACTTACAACTCGGAATTCTATGTTACAACTCCGAATTACATCACAAATAATTTTTAACTAAAGGGTGGCAAATCCAGAGCTTCGTAGAAATCTATGAAGTTCTAAGATTTATTGTTCTTTATGATATTTAATTTCCATAGATTACTCCCACTGACTGATATCACCCGTAACTTTATTATCATTGTTCGGATTTGGGAAAATTTAATACGAGATTTAATTAATAAATAAGTTTCTGAACTCGGTAAAGTATACCGAAAATTTTGTCAGTTTTAATTCCACTACAACACGATGCATAAAAATAGTATATTGTTTTATAAGGAGGAAAAGTGCAATTTTTTAGCGATGAATCTGTAGGCTTGGCGCTTGGCGGCAGAGTTTGCGAGGTCGACAATACAGAAGAATCACAAAAAACTCTTTTCCTCCCAATAAAACATGCTATTTTTTCTTCAAACGTTGAAAATAGTACATACGGTACACATACCCTCGTCCAGGACTTGCTCTGTAGTTCAATGCCTGCCGAGGTATTTGCCCGGGGAGTAGTTGTTTTAGCGAGTTCGGGTCGAAGGTAATTTTTTTAAATTTTTTAATTATTTGTGCCAAAAATTTTATATTTTAAATAAATTGGCATACTTAACGTAAAAATAAATATAGTTTTTTTTCTAAATATATCTTGACAAAGGCTCTAAACAGTGCCGAAACGTCGATAAAGAATTTAGATTTATTTTTACCTTATGACAATTTATTTCACGAAACCAACAAAGTTATTTTTTTAATAAGTCTTATTTTTAAATTAATTAGCACGACTTTTTGACTGTGTGTACAAATGAACATTCTGTATCTAAGTTACAGCAAAACTGCTTTGCGATGAAAAATACTTGAGTAACGATAATAATAATAATAACAATAATAGTAATAATAATAACATTAATAAATCTTTATTTGTTCAGGTAACACAATATTAACATTACAATTAAAAAAAAAGTATATCACCTGGACAAAAGGGCACAGTTCAGCTCACCATGCACTTAGAATTAAGTGCATAGCAGCTGGTCTTCCATTTAACCCGAAAAAGAGAAAAAATAACAAAATGAAAGGCAAATGGGAAAGGAGTACGCATGTACAACGGCGTCAAAGAAGGTAAATAAACTAAAATGAAATAAGCAAAACAAGGAAAATGAAAATGTAAGTGATGAATTTCTACCAAATAGTAAAATCAGAAAATATTAACTACATGAAAATGTAAGTATAAAAAATGCTGAGCAGAACTTTCAAAAAAGTAGTTTTATGAAACGGCGGTGTTAAAGTGGCGTTTAAACGTAAATTTAAATTATGTACATCCTTTCTGAATGAAATCCGACGATCTAGATACAGGATGATAGGGGAGGATCCCCCAATATTCTGAGGTCATTTACGAGCCCAGAACTAACAAAAAATACTAATAAACACATGGTCAAATATTAACAGTTACTGAGATATTGAAAATAGTCTTAACCCAGGTGAATTAATCATATTATCATTGTTTCCAATTCAGGCCTTTGGGGATGGTTTAAATCATTAGTTTGTGCAACAAACACAAGAGAGGCACTGCTCGATCGAATTATCAATTGGCCAGAGTCATAAGAGAAAATCACCGCGCTCTCCAACGAGCTACTCGTGCAATCCATGAACGAGTTGATGCACGCATCGAGCCGAACTGTGATATTTTTGAGGATTTAATTAAGTAATTTCGATTTTTGTAATAAATTACTATACAATATAAAATTTTTTCCACTAAAGCATTATAATTAATTCACTTAAGTAAAGACTATTTTCAATAACGCCTCACCAACGGGTGATATTTTACTTTCGTTTTGATCTCCTAAATACCTCCTCCAAATATTGAGGGATCCTTCCTAATCATCCTGTATATGGGATGCTTGAAATAAACAATTTTATGGTAGAGGGAAGCGCAGTGCACATAGCGTCGCGTCCGCATGTTAAGAAGTCGACATTCAGAAAACAAGTAACGAACTGACTTTCTTTTCCTAATTTCAAAGGCAAATCTAAGGCAATAAGGTAATAATTGTGAGACAATGGCCATGTATCACAGTAATTAATGTAGACAGAAGTAGGAGGTACCTACACCGTACACCGATGTAATTTTAATTTTAATTTTGAATTTAATAAATGCCGTCGAACATCAACATCAAACGTAATTCCCAAATTTGTATTTCCATCGCGTAAGGGTAGTAAAATGCCATTTATTTTGATATCGACCCGGTTAAGTATCCGTGCACGTACATGTTTTCTCCCGAACAACGTAACGAAACACTTTCTGGATTCATAAACAGAGAGTGGCCTCTCGAAATTTCATACAATGCTTCCAAATCGCGGTTGACATTAGTACAAGAAATCTGGTAAGGATCAGCAAAAAATGAATAAATCAACTGAGTATCGTCGGAATATAACTATACCTTAGAATACTTCAACAAGTTAGGAATAGATGAAGTGTATATATGGGGAACAGTAAAGGCCTAAGAACCATCCTTGGGGCGCTCCACTATGCAAATCCACAAATTGTAAGACAGCTTTGCCCAAAACCACCCTCTGTCGCCGTCGCCCCAAGTAATTTTCAGTAAGCGAAATTGCGCTATCCGTCATGCCTACATATTTATATCTGAATAATATGAGCAACAATATTTTATAATTTATTGTATCAAACGCCTTGGAGTAGCCGAGAAGAACCAGAAACGTAACCATTCCATCATCAGCAACGAGCAGTATGCTGTTACTGACATTCAAAAGGGCTGTGGCGCAACTGTGACTACCCTAGACAACCCTGATTGAACTTCAAGATTTTTATTTCTTGTGGGTGCCATACTGTATTTTTCAACTTTATGATCCATCTTTTTAACCTGAATTCGAACACAGCAATTATTTTTGCTTGGAAAAAGATATCGGCTAACGTTCATGTGTTAAGAAAATAACGGATTTGTAATGTAAATTTTTTCGGCAAAACTTGAGTCTATCAATTTGCATATAAATTTTAAAAATTAGTTATTTAAGATACAAGTATCGTAACAGTTCATATTATGATACGAGATGGGAAAATTATCAAACGAGTTACGATAAGAGTATCTTACAACGTTTTATCTACTATCAGCGAGACCATATACGGCATCAAATTTGCTTAAGAAATAGGTAATTAGTAAACGAGAAATAATAATTATGCACAAAAAAGTAGCAGGCGGGTACGTATATATGTATTTTGGCTTCCGTCTGTGCTCTTTTGACAGCTCTGTGAATGATAAGTTTTTCCTCGAACATCGAGATAGCAGCAAGTGGCTGTGAAATGTCTTCCTTCAACATCTCCGGGTGTTGAGTTAATACATTAAAATTGGCAACTTTTGTAATTAACGTTTACAAGTAAGTTTCATTTGATTTTAGTATTAGTTAGTCGTGCAATTCACTTCACAAAATGCGTGCGCTGAAGAATGTCTATTTGGCATTCTTTATCGTATAAGAGCGCTCAAATGAATGTCATAAAAATTTATATTATGTACTAGTTGGTACCCCGCGCGTTGCTGCCGTTTGACGTTTGCGGCAATTTTTTTATTATGTAGAATTGCAGAAATATTCTTTCAAATACATTTCCCGGTACGACGCGCGCCACCTATTGCCGATTGTCAATTGTCAATTTTTAAATTATGTTGAAAGGAAAGAAAATATTGTAGAATTGCAGAAATGTTCTTTCAAATACTTTTCCGGTACGACACGCGCGTCACCTACTGTAAGTTAATTGTACTATGCCTATAACCTTCGCGCAAGTGCGAGCAATAAGTTGACTAAATTTTATCGCAATGGGATGAACGGTATGGCAGCGCATACAATACGAACAAACAGAAATATAGATTTTTATATTATATAGCGGTACCCGGCACACGCTGCTACGCCAAAGAAAGAAGCACAATGACAAATATTTATACATATGTATTTTTTTATTTATTTTATTTATTTATGTATTTATTTGTTTATTTATTTATCTATCTATTTATTTATTTATTTTATTTATTTATTTACTTTATTTATTTTATTTATTTATTTATTTTATGTATATGGCACGTAACATGTGTTTATAGTACGCGTGTGACAATCCGACTCATAATAATTCGGAAATATTCAGGTTTCTTGTGTAGAAATTGAAAAAATGTAGAAATAATTATTCTACATTTTTTCAATTTCTACACAGGAAACCTGAATATTTCCGAAATAAAACGTATAGTCTAGATTAATCTCTGAAAAGTCCTTTACCTGATAATGAAAGTCTCATCAAATTTGGTCCAGCCATTTCCGAGATTAGCCCGGACAAACAAACAGACAGACATACAGACAAAAAATTGAAAAATGCGATTTTATGTTTTGGTAACGTGTGAAGAATCATATGAGATTAGAAAAAAGCATTTATTTCGAAATCACAGACAGATACTTCAATTTTATTTATAAAATATGTATAGATTGATAGTAGATAAAATAATTAAACGTTTTAACATTTTTAAAATTTTCTTGATTAGTGGTCGAAAATGAATTATTTGGAAATATTGAAAGATTTTTCCAACAAACCATAATATGTTTTTTTTTCATTCGGGATAAAAAGGTACAACAGAAAGTTGAAAAATCCAATTCGGTGCCATAAGAAATAAAAAAACTTAACTATCATTATTCATTTGTATTTTACTGCAGTTCGCTGCATAATATTCACAAAATGCGTACAGTAAAAATTTGATGAAAATTCGTTATAAAAATAATGCTATTAAAAAGAAATAAGAATTTTCAAGTTTTTTGATGACAATTCAGAAACAATTCAAAAGGGAGAAGATTTCAAAAGACCATACTAATGAACGTCACCAATGCCACAGTTTTCCGCATTTAACCATTATTCTACTTTCAACGATAACCGAGGTAGATAAAATATAACATACTGTATAGCTAGCTACACTGCTACACATGTGCAATATAGGGTCGCGTGAAGTTAGCCGGATATTTTCAGCACAAATAAAATAATCTTGCCATTTCGTTAGTGCTTCGTTAGTGCTCATTTGTGCCACAAAAAACTTTTTCGCCGGACGAGAAACTCAAAAATTATGACTTGACAAAAATCTGCGGCTAACTTCACACACTTTTTTAAAGCACTAATATATTAGTCAACTTCATTCGTTAGTGCTTCGTTAGTGCTCCTTCGTGCCACAAGAAATTTTTCGGCCGGATTAAAAACTCAAAAATTATGACTTTTAGCAAAACCTTGCGGCTAACTTCACGCTCTTTTTCAAAGCACAAATATTTCAAACCACATAATCCGCTAGGGCTTCGTTAGTGCTCATTTGTGCCAGAAGAATTTTTTTCGCCGGACGAAAAACTCAAAAATTATGCAATGACAAAAATCTGCGGCTAACTTCACGCACTTTTTCAAAGCACAAATATGTCAGACCACTTGATTCGTTAGTGCTTCGTGCCACAAGAAATTTTTCGGCCGGATTAAAAACTCAAAAATTATGACTTGTGGCAAAACCCTACGGCTAACTTCACGCATTTTTTCAAAGCACAAATATTTCAAACCACATAATCCGCTAGGGCTTCGTTAGTGCTCATTTGTGCCAGAAAAAATTTTTTCGTCAGACGAAAAACTCAAAAATTATGACATGGCAAAAATCTGCGGCTAACTTCACGCACTTTTTGAAAGCACAAATATGTCAGACCACTTAATTCGTTAGTGCTTCGTTAGTGCTCATTTTTTGTGCCACAAGAAATGTTCTCGCCGGATTAAAAACTAAAAAATTATTACCCCTAGCACAAATGTGCAGAACGCATTTACATTCTGGAAATTTGAAATCGTGCATAAATGTATGGTACTTCCGGCTATACTTACTATTTTTACTTCCATGTTCCTTAAAGAAACGGAAGTAATATGTATTACCGCCAAAAATGCGTATTTGCGATAAGGTCAGATTCGTATTGTTCTAAACTCAAAAGTTGTGCGTGCGTGCTTGTGGGCTGTGATTTTCATGATCTTTTGAAATCTGCTAGATCATTAGAGAAATGAAAAAAAGTTGAAACAAAAATCTCGCCTGATTGTTATAAATTTTACGCCCATTAAACATTTAAAAACATATCTATCAACTTTGGTGATAATTATTGTTTTAAAAGCTTTCTTTTATACAATGTGTCCTATAAAGTTCTCTGCATATGGGATTTTTATTATTATCCGTTTATGAAAAGAATATGCTTCATTAAAAGTTCTGAATTGCCCAAACACCAAAATGTACTCCCAACATTCCAAAAATATAGGATAATATACAGGGGAGATCAAAAAATAATAATTTTACTCAAGACTAAAGTACCTACCCTTACTTTTGAAAACAATTTAAAATGTTACTTAGGAAAATTATTTGGTATAAAAAGTTATGGATAATTATGAAATAACGGCCACCTATGATCAAATAAATTCATTTCTTGGACTTTTCACAGAAATCACAAAAATAAATTTGATCATAGGTGACTGTTATTTCATAATCATCCATAACTTTTATTCTGAATAACTTTCCTAAGTAACATTTCTTATTATTTTCAAAAATAAAGGTAGGTACTTTGGGTACTATTTATGTAGTAAAATTGTTATTTTTTTTATCTCCCCCGTATATTGTTCGATATTTTTGGAATGTTGGGAGTGCATTTTGCTTTTTGGGCATTTCAGAGTTTTTTATGATTTTTTTCATAAGTGTATAATAAAAAAGTTTCCCATACGTAGAGAACTTCATAGGACACAATGTATACAATAGAAGTCATGCGGATTTTTTTCTGGTGATATAAATGCTTTATAGGATATAAATGTTGCAAGTGTATTAAAGTTTGGGAATAATAAAAATAATTGTAAAAAACAATTCTTATTCTTTTGTTTCATGTTTAACTTTTCTAGTGTCCCTCAAGTTTATATAGAACAAATAAAAATGAAAAGGCAATTTAGTCTGCACTGGCAATGGCATTGGCACTGGGTACCTACTCTTGGACAAAGAAGTAACCAGATGGCCATTCTCTGGTCAAGAGGGTTGAAAAGGTTTACTACCTACACATTAATTTATTGCCGCTCAGAGTGTTTTTAACTGACTGCAAATAAACTGGTCAAACAAAAATTGTAAATAAAAATAGAAATTTCTCAAAGATGAAAAGCAATTTGTCTTTGGACAGGCGCTATCACTCTTTGTAGATCTGTGTCAGCTTTTATCGTTATAATTATATAAACTTGCCAATTAATTGTACCAATTTATCGATCGCCAATAAATATATCTCTCAATGTCAAATTTCGAATCATATTCACATATTCAGAAAGTAAGCCATTTTCGAAAATTAATTATTTTTCGAAATTTTCCGGCTTTGCATTATTTTAAAAATATTTTTTGCTACTTATTATTTCGAATAGAAGAAACTATATATCCCCACCACATCGCGAGTCACCACTTGTACCTTTCCCAGGATACTTCTAATTTGTTTAAGATACATACAGGGTCCAGGGTGCTGTTAATCTGATGTTCTATTGAACAAACTTTAAATTTGCAGTAGTTAATTTTCTGAAATGGAACATTCTGTAAATTACTTTGTCACCTAAAACAGAATAGTATTCTACTTCAAAAATTTCCTATATCTATATCTTATCGATTTGTTGTTGTGATCGATTTTCATATATTGCCTTGTTTGAGTAATTTATTAAAGTGCTAGAGCCGTCATTTCTTTCATTTTTTTTATTCATTCATTTATTTCAAGAATTGATACAATGACCAATTTACACTGATAGTCCATTATACTGCAGGAGTACAAGACCGTGTACGGCTTGAAACACAAGAAATATTTTAGCACAATTTTGTAAAATAACCAAATGTCAAAAAGTAATCCAAAAATCGCTGCTGCCAAATATGATTCATAAATAATTTCCGAGATAATTTCCAATTTTCTATTATAATCTTCCTCTTCCAAAATTCATACTGAATACTCACCCAATCTATCGCTCGTTTTCCCAATGCCATTTATAATTTTTATATAGGTACATGTTGTGTTGTACTTAGCCAAATTTTTACAAAAATACCTCCAAAAATACCTCCGAAAATACCATTGTTAGCTAACAATTATTTAATGTTGAAATTACAAATTTAAGGAAAGATTTCCATATTTTCAATATTTCAATAAATAATAGGTCGGTATTCAAATAAGGCAATTGCCGAAAATCGATGATATATTTAACGACAAACCGATAAGAGATAGGTATAGGGAATGCCTTGACTTTTTGAAGTAGAATACCATTATGCTTTAGATGGCAAAGTAATATACAGGGTGCTCCATTTAAGAAAATTGATTACTACAAATTTAAAGTTTGTTCAATACGACATCAGGTTAACAACACTCTGTAAGTATCTGAAACAAGTTAGAGGTATCTTGGGAAAAGTACAAGCGGTGACTCACAATGTTGTGTATGTATATCGCTTCTTCAATTCCAAAAATATAGGAAAAATATATCTTTAAAACGCATGATGCAAAGCCGCAAAATTTCGAAAAATAATTAATATTTAGAAGATGGCTGAATTTATGAATATATGGTTATATCATAAAAGTCCCCTTATAAACACAATCCTGTGAAAAATATGACCATTTAAAAAGTGAAATTGATAGCTATTTCCGGTATAGTCGGAAGTAGGTACCATAAATTTTAAAATATTTTCAGTGATAAGTTCGTAGGCATTTATGTACGAATTGAAATTTCCAGAATTGTAAATTCGTTCCGCACATTTTCGCTAGAGGTCATAATTTTTGAGTTTTTAATCCGGCCGAAAAATTTCTTGTGGCAGGAAAGAGCACTAACGAAGCACTAAAGAATCAAGTGGTCTGACATATTTGTGCTTTGAAAAAGTGCGTGAAGTTAGCCGCGGGTTTTTGCCACAGGTCTAATTTTTGAGTTTTTAATACGGCCGAAAAATTTCTTGTGGCACGAAGGAGCACTAACGAAGCACTAAAGAATCAAGTGGTCCGACATATTTGTGCTTTGAAAAAGTGCGTGAAGTTAGCCGCAGGTTGTTGCCACAGGTCATAATTTTTGAGTTTTTAATCCGGCCGAGAAATTTCTTGTGGTACGAAGGAGCACTAACGAAGCACTAACGAATCAAGTGGTCTGACATATTTGTGCTTTGAAAAAGTGCGTGAAGTTAGCCGCAGATTTTCGTCATGTCATAATTTTTGAGTTTTTCGTCCGGCGAAAAAAAATCTTGTGGCACAAATGAGCACTAACGAAGCACTAACGAATTGGCAAGGTTATTTTATTTGTGCTGAAAATATCCGGCTAACTTCACGCGGCCGCAATATAGGCACTTTTTCCAATATCTAGGTAGGTACTTCAAAATATTCTTAAAGAACTGAAACATTTCAAAGCAATACGTTTTCTTCCATAGATGTTCAGATTACAGCGATTTTATTTACGGTACAATCAACGACATGAACATTCATTTCGTGCCATGCTTGTTTTAGTGCGAGAATTTTTCCAGCATACATTTTTAGGTAGGTGGTAGCATTTAACATCGTTGGCGAGTTCACATTTTCAATCACGAACTGCAGCGGTCTCGTGCACGAGTTTGTTGCGTGCGGCTGCACTTTAGCCGCCGGCTGTGGTGTTGGCCTGGGCTAGGAATACGGTGAAGTACTCAGCATGATGCATATTGGGTTTGGACATCGCCGACGCAAAGAATAAAACATTAACTATTTGTATTCGTGAACTGGCAGTGGCGTGCTAAAATCAATACAACGATAACGAATATTATGAAATCGGACATTTTCATCAAATTAATAAACTACTGTTTTATGCTTCAATGTAATTTGAAGACACCGGTCTAGTTTACTTTTACACAGATTAATCAGTACCTAATTCAGGTTATAAGCTATTATTATTGAAGTGAAACTTCTTTTGTCTCGGTAGAGTAAGTTCCTGTGTTGGCAAATGCGAGCGTCACGAAAAGTGAAACGAATGGAGGGGAGCAGTCTGAGAAGACGGGCAGAGGAGAAAAGGAATATCAAACGCCCCACTCTTTAGCCACGCTCTGTCTTATGCTTCGCGCTATTTCTCTCATGCAAGCGTCAGTAAGGCGAGGACACAGCGTTTCAGTTCTCGTGACACCACAAAGCGCTTGGTTAGAAGCATTAAAATTCGATTTATTCTTTCATAATTATTATTTTGATACGGGCAATATTTATTATCGATTTTTGTGTATTCGAAGTGCGATTGGTAGTCTATAAATTAATGAGTATATTCCAGAGTTAGGCAAATTAGAATAAACGTTTAAAATAGTCTTGCTTAATTTGTGCCAGTTCAAATTTTAGTTTTTTTAATTTTGTGAATTTCTGGCATGTAGTAAATAAATAACTGTAGATATAACTATATAATAATATCGACGTTTTGTCCCCGTTCGGGGGCTTTGTCAAGATTTATTAAAAACGTGTAAAAAAGTATAAAATTTTTGACACTTTTTTGTTTTTTTTTGTTTTTTTTTTGTTTTTTTGTGGTTTTTTTTTAGTTTTTTCTTTTTTTTTCAGAGGCAATCAAATCGCGCATAGACCTATCATTTCAGTTTTAGATTTGAGTGAAGATATGGAAACTGATGAATAAATATACAGGGTGTATTCGAATAAGTGTAAAAAAATTTAAGAGGCGATTCCTTGTTGAAAATTAAAGGGGGTGTTTGATATAAACAAATCCTTATATGTACCTCCCTTAGGAGTGACGCTCCTCCAAAGTGGGAGGTGGAAATTAGGTTTTTATTTATTTTCCCAAAATCTGAAAAAGTTAAGGAAATGAAATTTGGTGGAAGGCTTCTAATGTTAAAAAGGCTACATTCGAATATTTTCTTGACCTATCCATATTGTTATAAGTGGATGAAACTCGCAACCCCTCTTAATTTTTTCCCTTTTAACGTTTTACATTTTTACCGTGTAAGAATTTGATTGTTTAAAAATATGCCTTAGAAAGCTTCATTCATTTAAAAACTTTCGTATCTCTTTTGCTGTTTTTGTAAAATCAATAGTTTTCGGGAAAAAAAATGATTAACTTCATCATGCACTGAAAGAATTAAATTCCAAGTAAAAGTAGTAGGCGGCACCAAGTTGCTTAGAGGGGTTGCGAGTTTCATCCACTTATAACAATATGGATCGGTCTAGAAAATCTTCGAAAGTAGACTTTTTAACATTAAAAACCTTCCACCAAATTTCATTTCCCTAACTATTTCAGATTTTGACAAAAAAATAAAAAAACATAATTTCCACCTCCCACTTTGGAGGAGCGTAACTCCTAAGGGAGGGACATATGAGGATTTGTTTATATCAAACACCCCCTTTAATTTTCAACAAGGAATCGCCTCTTAAATTTTTTCGCACTTATTTGGATACACCCTGTATATTTGAAACTCATAAATGCATACACTCCAATCATATGTTTACCCTACAAATTTTTCATTCCTCTAATATCGTTGAAGTTTCACGTGGCGACCACGTATCCAGTTTTTTATTATTATGTAGGTACCTATTTTAAACAGAAAGCCGCAGACTTTGGAATACTTTAGTTATTGCGATTTGTGAAATCTAGAATATACCTACTAACGTTAAATTTTCAATTATCCAAGAGTCTTTTCACGCTTAATCCCAGGGCGTTACTGGACTCGCAAGGAAGAGGTTCCTAAACGTAATACTTAAACACCAAGCCCGACTTTTTAAAAGGAAAACTAGATTTTCCTTAAAAGTTTCCAGTTTTAAGATTTCAAGTATTGCAGATATTCCAATAAGTTTATAAAGATTTTCTTAACAGACATTTTAAATTGCTACACTCTAATAGAAAGCAAATACTTAGCCATTTTCAATTCCTCATGTTAATTCCCCATCTATCGGTTCCAGCCAGAGGCACCGCATAATAAATTGTTTATAAAAAATTGGCGCTTGCGTTTTTTAGAGAAAAGTTATGTCATTTTATCTGTACATTTTATACAATAAACTTTGACAAAGTTCTTTCACGGGGCCGACGCTTCGCTTTTTACAAACAGTTTATTATAAATATAGGTATGCCAATATATCACCAGATATAAACATTAATTGGCACAAATGAAATAGAAATGTTCCCGTTAAAATTCATAATTTAATCCTGCACAAGCACCTCTTAAACGTAAGTAGCAATTTAGGGCTGTCGTTGTCGTGCAGTTTCATGTGGAGAACTATTGCTTCTGATTCAGTGGAATTCAATAGCCTTGTTTTATAATTTACATACTTTGGTTTTCTCTTAGAATAAAACATCACGACCACAGTATTTTATGCATATTTGAGAAAACTTAGCGCACGCAGAACAATGGGCATGTTGCTTTACGGTTGCATTTTCAAGGCTATTTTTTCTTGTTGCAAGTGCCAATCTGAAAGACCTATATTAAAGAACTTTATAAACAGTCTTGAGAGTACGGTAATAGTAATAACTGAAAAAAACGATTAGGGTAAGTCCGGGATAGTTGGCCATAATAGGGAAGAGAAATGTCCATGGCTAAAAGTTTCTCCACCCATGTTTAGATGGCAATAGGAGTGCAATTAGTTTGTTCTACCTAAGTTGTAGGTTACATCAGTTGTGGCTTCGTGCGTCAAAACAGCATTAATTGTTAATTGCCAACTATCCCAGACTTACCCTACACCCTACATCTACCACAACCGTCAAATTTACGTGCATTACTTGTGCCATTCCTAACGCTTGCCAAAGTTGATTATTCAATGGGTTGTACCTAATCAAAAACAGTAGGTACATTCAGTGAGTTCAAAAAGGTTGGAATAGATTCATATACAATTCAGGCATTTTTTGCGGAGAAACCCTCCAACCCGTCAATTGTTATTTTTAGGCGTGCAATTTTAAACTAATTTTCATGTTTACAGGGTGACCCAAAAAAACTACCACGTGACACTTAATCTTTTTAATTAAAACTCTCATTTTCTGCTTCGCTCTTTGATTCTACGTAAAAATTCTGATCATATTTCATGAATCATACATTATGTCAAAATTAAGTTGTTTTTTCTAGAAATCTTAAAATTTATTTAACCCTAATTCGAAAGTGTATATCAACATACCTAACAATAAGGCAATAAATTAGAATTGTAGAACCTCAACTAGTAACTAATGTTTTGCAAGAATTCCAAGATCGTGTCGGATATTGCCAGTTTGTTGGTGGTGGTCAATTCCAACATTTATTAAAATAGATTTTAAAAACTTTGCCATTTACTAATTTAGAATTTAGGATTAAATAAATCTTAAGATTCCTTAAATGAAACTGATTTTTCTCGAAAACAACTTAATTTAGACATAATGTATGATACATAAAATATGATTAGAATTTTACGCAGAATCCAAAAATGAAATAATATGATAACTTTTTTTGGATCAACCTGTAGACATGAAAATTGGTTTAAAAATGCACGCCAGAAATAACAATTGACGGGTCCGAGGGTTTCTCCGAAAAAGGATGCCTGAATTTTAAATGAATTTATTCTAACCTTCTTGAACTCACTGCATATTATTCCAAGAGTGGGTTAATAATAGCCATTACTAGAGAGTGGAATACTTTTCTTCAACTGCAAAAACTCATGGGGGGCTTGTTCTTTTTTGGTCACTTTAGACCACTTAGTTTAGATAACTACAAAGCAAGTAAATCTTGGAAGAACGTTGCCATAGAAATGTATAATAGGATGTGGGATATATATGCCCCACCTTAATTAAAATGCTCTTGGAAATAAACCTATGCGTGGTATTAGCCTTTAAATTGTGAATTATGATTTGGACATCGGCGATCCATTTAAAAACATAAGATTTCAAGAACCGAAGTAATTCTTACCTCTTAAAAGAAATAAATTCTCAGTTGACCTATATGTGGGATAAGCGCCCCAATGATGGGATTTATGCCCCACGCTTCAGGGATATTTGCCGCACTGTGGGATATGTGCCCCGCGATATTAAAATGCTAGAAGTTTTGCACTGAACACGAAAATAAAACTTTAATTGTAGGTGCAAATCCTCAACCCTGTAGCTTTCTGATATGCTTCACCAAACGAAGTTCATTTTCAACGCCTAAAGCTGGGGGCTTATCCAAGATGCACTTTTGCAAATTTTTAGTTTTTATTCGTCGCCTTAATGTTCTTGACGGCATTTTAAACAGCCTACTTGCTTCATTAATTCTAATAATATTTGCATTAATCCTTTCGACAGCAATTCGAAGATCATCCTCAGACCAAGATGCACGAGGGGCTACATTCGATTTCTTCGTGTATTTCCTATGCATTCTGTTCCCTGAGTAAAAAACCCACTCAATAAAAAATTATTGAATGAAATGTGCCTAATTTCGTATTAAAATTATGGGGCATATATCCCTGGCGTTGATTGTATGGGATATTTGCCCCACTGGAAATTTAATATCACTGGAAGATTTTTCGAGCCTAACCTCACATTTTTAGGAAATACATAATCTAAACTGCACGTTATAAAATATTTTGTCAAGCATAAACACGGTGGGCAACTGTTACGCTATGATCTAAAGAGGACGTATTGGCAAAAATTACTAAGGTACTTACCGTAAAACAATTCCGGCCAATTTCTAACCTAGCAGTGTGGCGCGATGCGTCAAATTTCTGCTGAGGGTCAAACACATTATTGTCAACCTAAATTGAATACAATACTACACATTTCTTCCAAGTACTGTCAGATACATCGATGGGGCATATATCCCCGAGGGGCATATATCCCACATTTACCCTACACACATGATTTATGACAAAATAAACATAAATTTTTTGTTTTCCGCACGGAAAATTTTTTTATTGTTGGGTTAATATTTTTTGAATTGTTAAATTATTGTTGACTTCGCAATCATAATAATGGTTGCTGTATACGTGGCCTATCTATAACAGCAAACATGCTCCATTTGTATATTAAGAATACATTTGTGTATAAATGTTTTAGCAAATAGTGAGAATAGTTAATTCACTTACAAAAAATGTCATTTTTATTGCATCACTCGTATTTGTGGAAACACTACAAACGTTTACAATTTTATAGTTAGAATAACAAAAAAGAACGTTTTGAAACACCGTTCCACAAATAGCAGCTCCGCACATTGTACTCTATAAATATCAAATTCAATAATATTAAAACCCCAAGAGCGAATATGTAATAGAAACAATGTACGATGTTTATTCATACAGCAATTTTTTTGTTAGGAAGCACAACATACTATTGATGATCCAACAACTTTACACGAAATCTTAACACAATAGAAGTTGGCCTTAAATTCGCCATAGTAACGTCAACCATAATTTGTGAAGAATTTTCTAACGTAGATAACAGTGCAAAGCACCGGTTAGGTGCTGTTGGTGGTGGTTTATGTTAACATGTTCGGCTTTAAACTATTACTGTGGCTCAATTCTATTTTGCATAAAAGTTAATGGTAGTTACTAAACCTAAGATAAACATATTAGGCAGGGTTGTTAACTAGAGTGTCGGTAGCATTATTATCAAAATACGCAAGAGCAAATACACCATTGTTGAAGATACCAAAAAATTAAAGGAAACGTTGCGCGTATTTGTAATATCGATCGGATAAAATTTTTGAATTAACACATGAATGAGTTTGCAACAAGCCAATACGTAAATTAACTTTCAAAAGCAAAGACATGTCACTTACTACGGGTAACAACTCTGCCTAATTTCTGACATAGGTAGTCATTTTACGTTTAGCAGATACTAAGCATCAACTTTTATGGAGAATAAAATTTTCTGAGATATGAATAATAAAATAGTTTTCTTTATTATTGCACACTTTTTAGACACCTGTATATATTTTAACCACATTTCTTGTTATTTCAGATTTATAAATGATTTGCAGTAGAAACAATTATACAGGGTGAATTTTTTTCGTTATAACAACAGGTATCTTGGAAACTGGCAGAGATAGAATGTGGGTTAAATGGGGAAAGAAGTGCAGTTTTTAAGCCTAAAGAATAGATTTTAAATTTTTGAAAATTTTCCTGACCTGCTAGATACTATAGGTAAAAAAATAATATTTTAGAAAATTTAAAAAAATAAAATAGGTAGTTTGCATTATTTCCCAATCATGACTGGTACAATACGGCGTTTGATCATTCGAAATAATAGTAAGTCCTCGAGTAAATCTAACGTTCGTCATAACTTTCTTTGACAATTTTTTTTTGTTTTGCGTTTCAAACTGGGTTAAAACATCTCGTAAAATTCGATATATCGTTGTATCTGGTAGACTTAGGCCCGGTTGTTTAAAAAATAATCCTGGATTATTTTATATTTTAACTGTGTTGCTAAGGTACAAGCGTCGTAATTGGTTGTATCATAGCAACGAAAGAATTAAAGTTATTTATTTTCTAACAACTGGGCCTACGAAGGCAAATTTGGAAAATTTTTAAATTGAATATTTGTTCAGCTCAAAAAACTGCAATTCTTTACCCATTTAACTTAGTGCCTAACTCTGCCATTTCCTAAGATCCCTGTAGTTATAACGAATAAAATACTGTAACGTATTTCGATTTTCCACTCAATTTATTTATTACAGTGACTTTATGTATATGTACAAATATTTACAATGATTAACAGTGATTTGAGAACTTAAAATTAACAAATTGAACAATAAGCAGCAAAATATATACAAGCAGTAATTAACAACAAGCGGTAAAAATTAAACAATTAAGCGAACAATTAAACAATTAATTACCTAACCTAAACAGTCCACAGTAAACAAATCAACAGTTCAAACTCTCTAAAACACTCGTCTTCAACCGATGGTTAATCACATACGAAGACGCCCCGGTACACTTAAAACGCCACCAAAGAATTCGCACTCGCGTACCGTACCGACACTAAACGCGTATCAAGACTTATACTCGCACGGAACTATTACACGCCCGGTTCTTATCGCATTCGATATTCGCTTCCAAACTTCAGACTTCAAACTGTAAGACTGTCCACTCGGCTTCTTGCTTCCCATTTTATAATGGTCTTAGAAGATTCTCGAAAATTATCGATCAAACATTGTTCCAGAATGAGAATCTTCGAGATAGGCTATTCTTTTCGGGAATCATAAACAGCGACAAGGTCGCGCCGTAATAAATCATGCGGCCCGCCGTCAGACGAATAATGTGTCATCACCAGGGGCGTCGCTGACGGGGCAAAAGTTCGTATCACTGCCCCCTCCTTAAAAGACTGATAGCCCCGATCAGAAATTATCTCCTTCTTTCCCATGGTACGGAGCAAGCCGGTCCAGATGGACTACCTTCATCTTCGATCGCGGAGAACGCTGAATCCGGTAAACAACGTCGTTGATCCTGGTCACTACTTGGTATGGCCCTTCCCAATTCTTCTGTAATTTCGGCGATCGTCCTTTCTTCCGGGCTGGATTATAAAGCCACACCAGATCGCCAGCTTGGAAACCCACAGAATTCGCTCGGGCATCATACCGCGTCTTCATTCGGTCACTCTCTAGACGCATGCGATCCCGAACAGCCTCATGAATTACCTCGAGTCGTTCTGCCAATTCCCGGGAATACTCATCTACAGGCACTGGCCTATCTTCAGGATGCCCAAACAACACATCCATTGGCAGCCTCAATTCCCTTCCGAATAGCACACTAGCAGGTGTTCTTCCGGTTGACTCGTGCACAGCCGATCGATAAGCCATCAGGAACAGTGGAAGATGTCGGTCCCAGTCTGTCTGGTGTTCGTTTATCATTATCCTCAGATGGTTTTCTATGGTCCTGTTGAACCTCTCAACCATACCATCTGACTGGGGATGTAATGGAGTGGTCCTGGTCTTCCGTACTCCCAGCAACTTACAAACATTTTGGAACACCGCAGACTCGAAGTTCCGTCCCTGATCAGAATGGAGCTCCATGGGTATACCGAATCGGCTAAAGAAATTATTCACCAGTACTTCAGCCACAGTAGTGGCTTCCTGATTCGGTATCGCATATGCCTCAGGCCATTTACTGAAGTAGTCCGTCGCAACCAGGATGTACTTATTTCCATCAGTTGATGTAGGAAACGGACCTGCTACGTCAATTGCAATCCTCTCAAACGGAGCTCCCACATTATAGTGGCGCATTCTGCCACGGCTCCTTGTCTTGGGTCCCTTGCTTGACGCGCAGTCATCACATCTCCGGCACCAGTTCATTATATCTGTCCTGTAGCCCAGCCAATAGTATCTCTCTCTGACCTTCATCGTGGTTTTATTAACACCTAAGTGTCCCCCACTCACTCCATTGTGAGCCTCTGCTAGGACTTCCGGAACCTTGTCCTTCGGCACCACGACTTGGGGCTTTCTCTCTCTTCCGTCGGTGCTCTCCCACATTCTCTTTAGAAGACCGTCTTCGATCACAAGAGAATCCCATTGTGCCCAGTATGACTTCAGGGCCACACTCTTGTCAGAAACTTCCATCCACTCCGGTCTTCTACCAGCTTCTTTCCATCTTAGCAGAGGTTCCAAGGTCTTATCCTTCTGCTGGGAGTTTCTCCAGGATTGCAGATGTTCTTCTTCAACTTGGATCCGGGTTTGATGGCATCTGATGGGGTGTACATGCTCTTTCAACTCTTGCCTCACGCAGTACTTGCAATCTTCCGGGCAAGGTCTTCTCGAAAGTGCATCAGCATTGCCATGTTTTCTCCCAGTCCGATGTTGAATGACGAAGTTGTACTGCTGCAGCCTCTCAATCCAACGGGCTAACTGACCTTCTGGGTTCTTAAATTGCAGCAACCACTTCAAGGAAGCATGGTCAGTTCTGATAAGAAAATCTTGCCCGCACAGATATTTATGGAAGTGCTCGATGGTCCGCACAATTGCTAACAGCTCCCTCCTAGTGACGCAGTAATTACGTTCAGGTTTCGACAAAGCCTTACTGAAATAGGCCACAACCTTTTCTTCCCCCATTCTCTTCTTGGGATAATACACCGCCTATGCCCACATTGCTTGCATCGGTATCCACAACAAACTTGCTTCCAGGCTTCGGATACGTCAAAACAGGAGCAGAACACAGAGCCCTCTTCAACTCTTCAAATGCTCCTCGGCACTCCTTCGTCCACTCATAAGGCCTACCATCTTCGGTCAACCGATGCAGGGGCTTCGCAATGTCTGCAAACCCTTTCACGAAACGGCGGTAGTAGGTGCATAATCCCAGAAAGCTTCTAAGTTGATGTTTATCTTTCGGGACAGACCAATTCCTCACTGCGTCTGTCTTCTCTGGATCTGTTGCAACTCCTTTGGTGGAAATTATGTGCCCCAAAAACTTAACCTGTTTCTTAAACAGCTGGCACTTCTGCGGACTTAATTTCAGGTTAGCTTGCCTCAATTTCTCGAAGACATCGCACAAGTTCTTCAAGTGCTGATCGAAAGTCTTCCCCATCACGATGATATCGTCGAGGTACACCAGGCAAGTCTTCCAATGCAGTCCTCGCAGTACTGTCTCCATCAATCTCTCAAAGGTGGCGGGTGCATTGCAGAGCCCAAACGGCATTACCGTAAATTGCCACAAACCAGTTCCGGCAGAGAACGCTGTTTTCTCTTTATCCTTGGGATGCAACTCGACTTGCCACTAGCCACTCTTCAAGTCGAGGGTGGAAAACCATCTGGAACCCGCCACTGTGTCTAGGGTATCGTCAATCCGGGGTAAGGGGTAACTATCCTTCTTGGTGACATCATTCAACCGCCTGTAGTCTACACAAAAACGAGTGGAGCCATCTTTCTTGCTCACCAGCACTACAGGGGAAGTCCACGGACTCTGCGAAGGCTCAATTACCCCTTGTCTATTCATGTCTTTGATCAGGTTGTCCATTTCGGTTTGTTTTGCTAAGGGTACTCTTCTAGGAGCTTGCTTAATGGGAGTATGATCACCGGTGTTGATGGTGTGTTGAATTACTCCCGTCCGTCCTAGGTCACCATCTTGCAATGAGAAGACGTCTTGATATTTCATCAGGAGTTGAGCCAGCTTCTCACCCTGTATCTGATCCAGTTGTTGGGAACATTCTTCTATCATCTTTTCCAGGGGAGTTGGTAAACTGGTTGTGGACATCTTCTGATCTTCTCCCTTTTTCTCATTCTTCTTTACCATGGCAATCCTAGATACTGGCTCACACATACCAACTATCGTACCCTTGCAAATCTTCTGGTTAAATTCAGCAATGTTCGCTATTCTTACGAATACTGGGTGCTGACCAGGTCTTACCAACGTTTTTCCAATAAGTAATCCTTTCTTCACCTCTTCGTACATTGGCTCGACCAATCCCACCAAGCAGCTTGGAGCACCATCCACACGGACGTGTACGATGTTTTCGGATTTGGCAGGCAACACGACATCTTCTTCAACCTTCACTCGGTATACACAGTTCTTCTGCCCAGGAGAACTCATTACTAGTTCTTCTTCTCCAATTCGAAGTACACCGGCGCCAACATCAAGCACAATCCCGTGCTTCTTCATACAATCCAGGCCCAGTATAACTTCATCCACAATGTCGGCTACAAGAACTCTCTGTGGAATGACGACATCTTCCATCCCTATGTCGATTTCCGCCTCTCCATATATAGGTGCTGTCTCGCCGGTAGCAGTAACCAATCGGATATTCTTATTGGTCGGCCTAATTCTCCACTCAGCCACAACATCTTTTCTGACTATGGTGTCGCTGGCTCATGTATCGATGGTACTTTCGGTCTTCCTGCCATCAATAATCCCATCAATCATCAAACTATCCCCAACTCGAGCCAATCTTGACACATTCACATCTTGTACTGGAGCTTGGTAGGATTGGACCAGCTTTCGCCCCTCAAAACTGGTCGACTTTAGTTTCCCTGGTACCCGGAGGTACCAGCCTCGTCCTCGTGCCGTCTGGATGTATTTTGGCACCGGTTGCGGAGATGGCCTTTCTCACCGCAATTCCAGCATCGTAAGAAATTCTTCCTCTCTTGCCATCCCCTTCGAGTCCCATTATTGTTACTGATCTCAGTTCTTCTGTCCAGTTTCTGTACAACTTTCTCTAAAACTTTTTCCACCAGGTCTTCGTCTGGCTCCTCATTGGTATGCAGCTGTCGCACCTTGGAGTATCCTCGGGATGTTTGCTTTGCTGCCTCAAACTCCAAGGCGTGGGCCAAAGCGTCTGCCAAAGCTTTATGTCTTGCTAGCTTCAGCGCCATCTTTGTTTCACTGTCACGCAGCCCCTCAATGAAATTTTCCACAGCCAGGCTTTCCAAGAACTCCTCCGGGGCTGTTGGGTATGCCAACCGGACCAGTCGGGCGATGTCAGCCTCAAACTCTTGCAAGGTCTCGTTGGAGCGTTGAGACCTACCTTTTAACTGAGCCTGGTGGACTTGCTGGAGGTGTTGATGGCCATACCTCATCTCCAGGCGCTTAACTATCTCCTTATAATCACCCTGTTGTTCGGCTGTCACTGTATCCAGGATGTTCAAGGCGTCTCCTCGGAGTGCCACCACCAAATTCACCGCCTTCTCGGTACTGGCCCACTGGTCCGCCACTGCCGCTGCCTCGAACTGCTTGATGTAGGTGTGCCTCGAGGTCTTCCCATCAAATGTAGGCGGCTTCACCTTAACTACAGGAGCTCTTCTTTCTTCGTCCAATCCAGTATCTTCTGTCTTCAAGGTCTTCTTCTTCTCTAGTTCTGCCACTCTCTCAGTTATCTTCGATATTTCTTCATCCATCACCTTTCTTATTTCTTGTGTTTCTTCTGTAATTCGATTCTCCAGTTTGGTCTCTATTCCATTAATTCTCTCAGCTACCTGCTCTTGACTTCTTTCTAAAGATAACTTCATTTCTTCTTGGTTGGTCTTCATTGCTTCTTCTAGATGATTCTTCATTTCTTCTTGACTTCTCTTCACTGTTTCTTCGAGGTGGTTCTTCATTTCTTCTTGCCCGGTCTTCATTGCTTCTTGGCTGTTCCTTATTTCTTCCAAATTATTCTTCATTTCTTCTTGATTTGTCTTCATTGCTTCTTCTAGATTTCTCTTCGTTTCTTCTTGACTGCTCTTCACTGTTTCTTCAAGATGGCTCTTCATTTCTTCTTGACTGCTCTTCATTTCCTCTTGTCCGGTCTTCATTGCTTCTTGGCTGCTCCTTATTTCGTCCATATTATTCTTCATTAACTCCATAAACGCTTGAAGTTGCTGCTCCATCGCGGCGGCTCTTCTTGTTACTGGCATAAACTCTTAAAACACAAACACAAGTCTCAAACCACTACCAGTCACTATGGAGTCCAAAAACGTCGAAATTTTCACTCAGCTCGGCCAACTTCTAGAAAATTCTTCAATTTTCCACCGGCTTCCACGACGTTCTTCGCTCTTCTTGGCTCCGCAAATCGCACTTCTGACACCAGTTGTAACGTATTTCGATTTTCCACTCATTTTATTTATTACAGTGACTTTATGTATATGTACAAATATTTACAATGATTAACAGTGATTTGAGAACTTAAAATTAACAAATTGAACAATAAGCAGCAAAATATATACAAGCAGTAATTAACAACAAGCGGTAAAAATTAAACAATTAAGCGAACAATTAAACAATTAATTACCTAACCTAAACAGTCCACAGTAAACAAATCAACAGTTCAAACTCTGTAAAACACTCGTCTTCAACCGACGGTTAATCACATACGAAGACGCCCCGGTACACTTAAAACGCCACCAAAGAATTCGCACTCGCGTACCGTACCGACACTAAACGCGTATCAAGACTTATACTCGCACGGAACTATTACACGCCCGGTTCTTATCGCATTCGATATTCGCTTCCAAACTTCAGACTTCAAACTGTAAGACTGTCTTGCTTCCCATTTTATGATGGTCTTAGAAGATTCTCGAAAATTATCGATCAAACATTGTTCCAGAATGAGAATCTTCGAGATAGGCTATTCTTTTCGGGAATCATAAACAGCGACAAGGTCGCGCCGTAATAAATCATGCGGCCCGCCGTCAGACGAATAATGTGTCATCACCAGGGGCGTCGCTGACGGGGCAAAAGTTCGTATCAATACATACCAATAATTTGTGGTTTAGGGTACTGTACCGAACAGCATCCAAAACCACAATTTTTGGCTATTTCACTTTTATTAAAAGGGTGCAGCAACTTATGGTTTTCTCCAGTACATTATAAACTGCAAAAGCTGTTCCAATTGCTGAATGCTTAAGCATCACCCATTTTGTTACGTTAAAACCATCGCTTTTATTGATATAGTTGTTTATTGGTAGCACAACACATTTTATGCGAAATTTATCTGCTACTCATAGATACATTAACAAAATTTAATTGTGGTACACCCACAACAAACGGACGACAAAGCACCACCAAACACTTGCAACAGCTAAAGTTATTCAAAAACCATTGACGTAGCAATATTATTGTGTTTTTGAAGCAACAAATTTATACAACTCCAACTTTAAAGTTGAGGTGGCAATACATTGTTGGTGTCCCCTATTTACCCACAATTTGTGAATGTGTATACTCCAATTATTGTGGTTGTGTCAACCACTTATTTTTTCAGTGAGAGTAAAACAACTTCGATAATATGCTACAATAGCAATTTTTGATCGGCCTCCACTCACCTACAATATTGTTGTTTTGATACTGCAACTCCAACTCGTAAAGTCGTTACCACAAGAATCGGCCAAAAAGTCCATTTCCCAGATAGCTTTTTATCTCGTTGAAGAATATCAACACTTGCCAGGGGCTACAGTGGTGGTCAGCCTGTATATCAAGATAACTTACCTTTCTTTGGATGACAAAATTAAGACCAGATTTACTTATTGTTATTTAATGTCAGCTCTGTGCCAACATCTCAGTATAAACACAAGGAATTGCGCTATATGCTTCCTCGGCATTGAGTATTGAGTGTACACTCTTAATAGTAACCTTATCTGTCGCACTTAACCAGGTCACGCATCATGTAAATTATGTACATAATGCAGTGCTTTAAAGTTGTGGATAAATGCGATAAAAAGTGTAAAAATATGTTTTAGAAAAATCGTTCAGGCATGTCAAAAGGTTCATTCTGAATGCCATGTTCTGACAAACCTAGTTTAGTTAGTTTTACAAGTGGGTCGATCGGCTACTAGGCCCTTCTGAACTGCGACCAGCAAGGTCTTTTGGTCTTACCCTTCATCTAATAGGTTCCTAGGAATTCCAGTCTCCTCGCGAAGCCTAGTATTTCCCTAGGAGACTTTTCCCTCACTTGGTCAGGTGTTAATTCCACACTGCCAAAGTGAGCAAGTCTTGCGCGAGCAATTGCTACGCACTCACACAGTAAGTGTTCTGAGGTTTCGTCTTCCGATTCACATAGTCTACACAAGCGACTATCTGATTTACTCAGTTTATTGAGATGATATCTCGCTGGGCAATGTCCGGTAAGGAGGCCTGTAAGGAGCCTCAGTTCATTCCTGGATAGATCAAGGAGTTTTCTGGCATTCCCTGGCGAGTAGTCAATGTACTTTTTCGCCTGTCTCTGACCTGAAATCTTCCCCCAATGGCATCGTTTTCTATTCCTCTCCCACCGTTCGACTTCTATCCGTCTGTGTGTTTTATTTAAACCACAGAACGGTTCCGGTCCAATGGGTGGTGTCTTGGAGACTGCTCTAGCCAGTTCGTCGGCGTTCTCATTGCCTGGTATTCCTTGATGACCCGGCACCCACATAAGGGTAAGCTTGTTACCCCTTGCCGGTTGTTTTAGGGATTGTCGACATTCCCAGATCGACCTCGACTCAAGGGTGTGGGCCTTTAGTGCTTTGATGGTTGCCTGGCTGTCCGTGAGGATGTAGAACCGTTTTCCCCTGAGGTTTCTTCGTAAACACTCTTGGGTACACAGATCGACAGCAAGCATTTCTGCTTGTCCTATGGTTGGGGAGCTTCCCAATGCCACGGATGCCCTGTATTTGGGTCCATATATGCCTATGCATGTCCCATCATCTGTTTTCGATCCATCTGTGTACCATATGCACGAGTTTGGATCTAATTGGTTTAAACGGGTTCTCACCATTTGGCGGCCCTCAATGACCACTTCAAACGGCACTTCGAAGTCAAACACTTTCGGCATTAGGTCCGATGGTTTTTCCAAAAACTCTGTCTGTATCTCTTCCAGAATCTTTAGATGTCCTTTCCAGTTTCCTTGTTTGAACTTTTCAGTCTGGGAAAGTTTTAAGGCAGCTAGCAGACCATCCTTTCTCACTTGTAAGTAAAGTGGAAGCAGGTCCAACATTACCTCTATGGCTGTCGTGGGAGTTGTGCCCATAGCCCCGGTTATTCCCATACACGCCAGCCGCTGCAGTTTTTGCAGTTTATGCTGCGTTGTAATTTCTTGAGTTTTCGTCCACCATACCAAAGATGCATATGTGACGATGGGTTTTATGACCGTTGTGTAAGACCAGTAGGTCATTTTCGGTTGTAGTCCCCATGTCTTTCCAAAAAGTTTGCGGCATATCCATAGGGCCGCCGTAGCCTTTGAGAGAGTCTTATTGGCATGAAAATTCCAGTTCAGCTTACTATCCAGGAATATACCAAGATATTTCGCTTCGCTAGAAAATTCGATTGTTTGCCCATTTAACTGTGGAGCTCGTAGATTCAGTTTCCTTCGTCTTGTAAATGGAATTACTATGGTTTTTCTTGGATGTACACTAAGTCCCTCCTCCAGGCACCAATTGCTGATAATGTTTAGAGCACTCTGCATTAGGCTTGACAGACAAACCTATGACCTCATCTTTCTTTTTACATATTTTACATATTTTTTGTTTACATTAAAATTCACAAAGTTAATGGTACTTTTCTTAAAAAAATAATCCGGGAACATGAATAAAGGCTATTTTTTCTGACATAGATTTGATGCCAAAGATGGGCTTAGATATTAGTATATTATTCTATCGAGTTAATAAAGAATTCTTTTTAATTTAGACCCACATGCCAAAAATAGTGACACAATAATTAAACTCGACGCGCGTGTTTGGCTGATGCTGTCAGTATCCTCAGGAGTATGAAGATCCTGAGGATGCTGACGTTGATAGCGATACACGTGTCGAGTTTAGCTATTGTGTCACTGTCATGGCGTTATTTACACCAAAGTTTCCGATCCGACCACTGTATGTACGAGTTAATAACTGGCATAACCCGAGAGTGGAATAATGTACCTAATTTACCTGCAAAAGCTTATAAAAAGTCGCACATTTAAGGCTATACTAAAGCCGATTGCCTAGATTGGCTACAGCCCACTGAATTATTGATTAATTATTCAATGGTCTTTGAATAATTTTTATCACCATAAGAAGCTACCGTGCTTTGAACGGCTTGGCGACAGTTTAAAAATTTCTTAATTCGATTGGTTTATATTTTTGAGGTGGAAATAAACCGACTGTAATAGGGAATAAGGTGCAACACAAAACAGTTCTCAGAAAAAGGAATAAACTGCGCCAAGGCTAGCTTAGAACGCATAGGAGTGACGCAGCTTTATAATTTGTTACAGATAGAACAAATCAGCAAGTTAAACCTCCGCATCTTGAGATATCAATTAATCGTTTATAAAAATGCAACACTTCCTGTAACAACACAAAAACTCATAAATTTTTCTTTTACTACCAGAGGATCTCGTGAAATACCCACTACTAGCTTGTGCTTGAGGATGAAATGCATGAACTATATCACGAAAACATCATTACTAGTGCTTGCATTCTTTTGCTACCGAACGATTGTGGCACGAACTCTGTTTATTATGGTTCTCGTCGCTAGTGTTCGCGCTCTGCTTCCCTTATCTGATATGTAAGCCACTATTACCGAGTTTTTTCCTCCCGGAGGAACTATCCGTGCCCTGGTGGCTGGGTGTAAACAAAGCAATGAGAGATAATGTGCCCTCTCTAGATGGTGTAATTAACTCGATTATAGATCCTTTGATTTACATCATTTTTCATTAGATTAGTACCGCTATAAGAATATTCTCTTCCATCTACTTCTTCAATTAATTTTATTTCAGTTTCTTAACAGACTGTTAACAAAATAAAATGTGAACATTTTGTATTAAAAGTTTTCAATGTTCAAACCATAGACCACTGGTCTACGGTTTTCCATGCACATTCGAAACATGCAATATTGAAAAACTTCTAACATATATAAGACTACTGCTGAAAGTACGTAGAGATTCAAGGATGTTCCAAGCCCAACGATATATTTGGGTTGGCATCTCGTTTAAGATCTCGTAGTACACAAAATCTGGATTTAGTTCTATAATTCAATGCCTGGCGGGGTATTTGCCCGAGGAGTAGTTGTTCGAACAGTCCGCATATTAACATCCTGTACAGACCTACAGCATAGGAGCATAATATCAAGAAAGCGAGTGCTTAAATACTATTTAGTTAAATCCGATCGGCAACACCTTCGTATGGCTCAGTGGTAGATTCGTCCACAACGAATGTGCGAGTCTAGGGTTTCGCGTCTTGCTGCGGTGGGTTTGTTTTGTTCTAGTGATTCAGCTTTTTTCTTATGAACAAAAAATCGTTCTCAGGTCCAAAAGGTCAGAAAGGTCATCACCATCAACGCCTGGATATTTTCACTTTTACTGTTGATATATAAGTCCCACTTGTTTACAAGTCCCTCGCCCGTTGCTGTAGGTCTGTACATGATGTTATTGTGCGAACGGTCCAGTACCTACCACTCAACATTTTGTGTTTTGGGTGATAAGAGAGAGGACACCTGAGAGAGAAAACAAAATAAGTTAACGAAAGTTTCAATTTCATGGTTTGATTTTAATTTCTGTCGAAATTATCAGAAGGATGCCTTCTTGAAAAATGAATGAAGTAATGTGTAACGTTGCAAAAGTAAACACAGTGGATAATCAAAATTGATTAGTGTTTACTTTGAACTTTCTGACGTCACGCCGTGATGTGGAAGATAGGTACGTCATCTGAGTTCGTCAACACAGGCGGGAGAAGCACGCGCCCGCCATACGAGACAACAGTCAAGCGAGATGGATGGTAGTTGCGCCCGGCACTAATCCGACGTCATGTATTCTCATCCGGCACTACTCCTCCAGCCGGAAATCTGGAAGTGAACCGCTGAAGCTAGACCCCACTCTCCGCTTATAAAAGTGGAGGATCCCGAGAAGAAATTCATTACCTGGTCGTCCGGCCCTCAGTCAGGACCAGTACTCCCAGCATCTGAGGTGATGCTGGCCGCTCCGATCCGAAACAGAAATAACTGATTGAACCTGCCTAAGTTCTCCGTGTGATTAACTGATATGCAATAAACAAATTTGAGTAAGTGCCCGGTGTGTGATAGTTGGTATTGCAGTAATATTAACTATCAAACACAACCTAGTTGCGAGTGGACTAGATCCAGCTTTGCGAAGCGAGGGAATAGATACAGCAGGAGCTAAGGGTGTCTGCTGGTGTGGGTTGGATCGATCCGGCAATCTCGTGGTGACATAAGTCAACAAATGACACGATATATCGGCGGGGATCGATCACACCTGGCCGAACCGGCGGCCTTTAGTACAATCCAGCTGTAATACCGTCTATTTCCCCAATACGTATAACCCGGTGATATTCCAGAGGAGATTGGATTCTGGGGCTATTACGTAAACTCCACGAAACCGATGGTAATTCAGTTTGATCATACGACGAGCCCGTGGCGTGCCCAATCAGGATACACCGCGAAAACAGATTTAATTTTCGTAAAAAACCCCATTTAATGTCATGTAAATACCGATTTTGTTGTAAATATTCTTTTATTATTTTTATTCTATCTTGTATATAGCTACAGTAATAGAATACCGATATAATTTCCTTGTGTGTTGTTATTTTAACCGTCGTTTAGCAATAGTAAGAGAACCCAACCCTTTCTGCGACTGAAAGCTAAGGGTAGCAACGAATAAGTCTCATACCGACCAGATACAACGAAAGAAGTTGTTCATAAGCGAACGACCAGATCCCCGTAGATATACACTGTGTCCCAATACGTGATACCGAGGGATACAGCTGTATATCTAAGGGCCCGAATCCAGAAGCACCGCGAAGGATTAAGATACTTCATTGTACCAGTGACGTCCGAGAATAAAACAAAGAGACAGTAACGTTGTAAATGAACGTATAAAATTTAACGGGTGCAGATAAACTATTCTTAACCTAATCCTTTTTTTCCAAAATGATTTACCATTCACTTTACATAATTTGTAATAACGGACCAGTGAAATAATGCTTAGCTTATTTTTAATAAATTAGTCAATAAAATATTTCAAAACGAAAGTTTTCTTTATGTAAAATGTTCCTTAAGAATAAAATTAATTTTTGCATCTCACCCCGTTGAGTGACTTAGAGCAACAAAAATAGTCGACCAGCAGCGTTGTAGGAGGCATACGCAGAAATTAATTGAAGCAATAACTTATTGAAGATTAATTTCTTATTCTAAGCAATATAGCGTGCAATGAATATCGCATGTTCTCAAAATTACGCTAGTAAATCAATAACGAAAGAATAATGTCATTGTAATAGTTACGTTTTATTGAAATGTTCGACAAAAAGAATCATGATGCAGTTCAGACTGTTAAATTCAAAGTAATATACCATTGACAATTTAACGGTTTGAAAATGATGGGCCATCATAAGGTTCTAGTCGAGGGGTTTACCACTAGGAAAAAATCTGTCCCAAGTATTTCCCATTTCCAAATATGCCCTTACTATTTCTTACTATTTCCTTGCAATTTCTTACTATTTCCTACTATTTCCTCACTATTTCTTAGTATTTCTTAACTATTCCTTAGTATTTCCTCACCATTTCTTAGTATTTCTTCACCATTTCTTACTATTTCTAAGTATTTCCAGAGTATTTCCTAGTATTTCTTTACCATTTCCTAGTATTTCTTTACCATTTCCGAGTATTTCTTCACCATTTCCAAGTATTTCCAGTGTTCCCCAGTATTTTTTCAGTTTCATTCAATTCGTACCTTTTACCTCGCCTTTTACTATTACAAAAATAGCATACATTATCTATTTTCTTCTTGTGAAATAATTTACTGCACATTTAATTTTTGTGTTGTAAAATAAATGTGTCACGATATAAACGATTATAAACGTCACTTGAAAAATAACCCCTACACAATTTATTACATTTTGAAGTATAACGCCCATTTTCTTTAAGAATTGTCAGGGTGTCCAAAATTAAGTGCGTACCATTGTTAACTTTGTTATTATTGGACCTACGAGGTTGGTTAAATGGGCAAAGAATTAGTCGAGGAATTAGTATTTCTTTTTATGAACAATATGGTGAACATCGCATTTTCGCGATATTCACACAAACATCAATGTTTTAAATGGAACGCCCTATATATTTCTGCAAGTGTTGAAAGAGAATAAAAGTCTGAATAAAAAAAGTCTTATGGAACAACTATCCCAAAATTAAAAATAACATGGCTTTTGAAGCTCGTTTTGAAGGATCAAAACAGTCCGCTGACGCTGGTATCACGTTAGGTCTCACGTTAGGTAGCCCATAAAACAAATTTGGTTGGCTCCTATGTTTAAAATTCGCAAATAAGTAGTAAAATAACAATCAAATACTGTTAACACCTGCCGACAATAATTATGACGCAAAATTAGTTTCATGGCCTACCTGATGTGATATTCTGGTCTCGATACTGGGGCATTTTTTATGCTCCAAAAGTCAAGTTATTTTTAATTTTCAAATAGATGTTCATGTACACAATTTTATACTCTGTTTAAATATGCAAAAATATACATGTTGTCCCATTTAAAAAATTATCGTTTATTTTATGTGAATATCTCGAAAATGCGATGTTCGATTGTTTTTTTTTATTTTCACCATCTTATTCATCACGAAAAACACTAATTCTTTGCCCATTTAACCGACCTTGAACGTTCAATAATAACGAAGTTAGCAATTGTGGACACTTAATTTTGGATACCCCGTATATGTATGCATGATGCGTTAGGAACTCTTCCCTAGTTTGGATGTGTGTTTCATAACCTCTCTAATTAATATTTAAGTATTGCTTACTCATTATGTTACTCAATTGATAAAACTTAATTTCCCTTCCTTGCATAATTAACTGAAATTTTAGCCCCCACGGTCGTGGTTTTCATAAAAATGCGAAAACGGTAAACATAATAACAATGCTATTGTATGTCACCTCTCGCGCCGCCGCCGTGTCTAAATCGAGACCTACATAACATGATTACCGATATTTACAATAACTAAAATGACATGTGTTCGAGTATGTATTCAAAAAATGCTAGATATTCTTGCAATTCGCGAATGGTCACCACAGTTAAATACCGACAATTCTAGATGACCAAAGTAGATACTGAAAAGCCGGCAAATCGGGGCAAAGTCCCGATATATTACATAACTTTAATCAATCAAAACCGAATTTATCAATTTAACATTATTCGTTTATTCGAGGTTCATATTCGCTCCCAAGAGTTCCAACATTTGAAAGATTCCAAACATAATTATGTGACAAGGTCTTGGACACGGTAGTTAATATTATCTTCTATATTACCCCTCAATTTCGGGCTCAGTTTAATTCACCCCGCATCGATCTTGTCCAATGTTATTTCTTAAATTATAGGTTCACAAATTGCATAAAAAGCGAGTAAAAATGACAGTATACCTAACGGTATACCTAAAATGTCATTTTGTTGAACAGTGTATACCTACGAGTACCTAACTAAAATAATATAAAAGTCTATCGTTAAAACCTCCACTTAAAAAGCTCTTCACTTCCAAAAATTGTTATCTGTTTTTATATGAATTTTGGTACCGATGATGCTATTTGCGGGGATATTTACAAATATTTTTCAGAGTTTAAAATAGGATGGCAACTATCAATTTACATTAAATAATAAATCCAGGAATACTTGTAGGTATAAAGTTCATACCATTTTTTACTCGATTTTTTATTTGCTTTGAATGCTCACCATGACCCTACCCCTCACTGTTGCTACAGAAGAAACTTATTACATATTGTTCACGTGTCAACAATTGAGTCAAGTCGAAGTCACGCTATTGGCCGTCTACTGTGGCCTCATATTTGCTTCTGCGCTGCGGAGAACGCGACCGGCCTACCGGTCAATGTTTTTACTAATACTAGTACGTTTGGCGCGAAGAGGGAGTACAAAGTTTTATAAATATCGGTCGACTATTTCCAGTACTTCCTAGGTATTTCCCTTACTATTTCCAGTATTTCCCTGAGTATTTCCAGTATTTCTCAGACTATTTCCAGTATTTCTTTGAATATTTCCACCATTTCTTTACCATTTCCTGGGTATTTCCTACTATTTCTGAGTAAGAAATACTATTTCTGGACTATTTCGTAGTATTTCTGCACCATTTCCACCATTTCTCACCATTTCGGAAATACTATTTCTTGACCCTGTCCCAACCATTTCCTTAGTGGTAAACCCCTCGGTTCTAGTCTAGATATAACTGGAAAAGCACATATCCGGTACGTGTATCTTCAAAATTATCCTTTTTTCAGAAAAACAAGATTTCTGTTGATCTAAACTCTAGATAGGCATTCTTCGGTGCATTAAGGAATCAATAATCGATGTTCCAGGATATTCTTTCCAAATTTATTTAAAGCTGACTTCCATTCCATTTTAGCTACAAGAAATGCCCATTCCTTTACCTTGTATACGTGCTTACCGAATAAATGCTTCCTAATGCACTACTAACGCCCACACTAAAGGCACCATCAGACATGGCTACTATTTCTGTGCAGTTTTTTAGTTGCAGCTGCAAAAGTTGAATGTCGCGTTCACACACATTGCATAAGTTGCGCGCAGCACGAAGTTTTCTTAAACTGCAGCTACCTGCTAAAACTGGGAGTCTGAAAAAAGGTTACAGTTGTATGGAACTTTATCACCACACTTTATAATATGCCACGTTTTAGGTTTTACGTGCACCTTATACATATTCATGAATATATTTGAAATTTGATTATTTGCGGCATCTGATGATTGTACAGTACACACAACACACATGTGCATGGACATGCGGCCTCGGCTTGCCTCGTAGACACGCGTTCTCTTGACTCTAAAGCCCGCATTTGATTGGGTGCTCAAATTGTTGGTTAAAGTCAAGCGTATCGTAAATAGAATGAATCAGCTTTGGTTTGAGAAATTCCATTTGCTCCATGTAGCTCTATCTTTTGAGTTTTTTGGCTGCTTGCTTGTTTTTCAATTATTTTAACTCAAAAAATGGCTCATTACATTGGCAGTTGCAGCGTATTTATAGATTGAAATAATAACATAGGTGTTGTAGCTATAAACAGAAATAAATAAAATAAAACTTACCGCCTTTCACTCCTGTGATCTTCGCCACCTCTGACCAGGCATTTCTTTTAACTTCTACATCTTTACACTCCTCATTTTGCGGGTCATACAAACAGGGAAATGTTTTCACACTGTCTATAAATATTTCCGTGTTGTCTTCGGCCATTTTAATAATGAAGGAACAATACAATACAAAAAATACAATACAATGCAAACGAAAAGCATACTACCACAAAATGCAAGAAGTGCAAAAGCAATCGCCTGAGACTGTACTAATCAGGACATCAGGTGATCTCGAAAAGTTGCAAATCAATCTATAGGTTGGTGCAATTGCCAGCCCGGCTGCTCCCGCTCAAAAACGCAGATAATTACAAACTCCGCGGGTTCCGCCTGACTCGGGAGGGCAGCAGCTTTGTATACTAGCCCAAATAAGTGTATATCCGTTTACAGCAATGCATTGTAAACCTGGCTGGTCCAGCCGGGCGGCAACAGCCGGGCTGAACCAGCCACAGTGAAATGCTGGCTAAAACTATAACATCTGCAACAAAACGGCATGTAAAAGAAATCTAGAACAATTTTCAGGAAAAATAAAGTGTTCTTTATTGCCTTAATTTATTCTGTTTGAGGCATGGGCAGCCAACAACAAAAAACTTCAGTCTTTCAACTATCCGATGCGAACATAAAATATGGAAGGTTTCATTTGAAAGTATCGTATTACCGACAAAAGTAAGGTAAGGTATTGTACTAACCTCAAAACGTCGGGAAAAGTTGTTTTTTGTTTGGCGTCTGTATACAATGGACATGAAAGCCATGTATGGTTCTCCATACCGATTTCTTATAACTTTGAAAATATTTTACTACTTCCAGTTCCATAAGGACCAGAAAAGGTCACTTTTCATATTACTGCAATTCCAATTTTTTTAATAGGACACCCTATATATAATTAAATGCTCAAAAAGTCGCATCTTCTAACTATCCGACGGTATGCTAGATTTGATCATCAGTAATGGGATAGCTGTGATTTTAGATTTCAAAAAAGAAACTGCAGAATCAAACAAATCTTCGTAAAAGCACAAAATTTGTTGTAGATAGTAGTTGTTAATTTTATTGTTTTCAGTTTTTAAAATTTTGAAATTACGTATATAACTTTATAAAACCGTTTAATTTGTTTCAAATAATCCAAATGTAAGTAGACGTTTCACACTTGAAATTTTCTGCTTCTACGAAGATTTTGTTCGATTTTGCAGTTTTTTTAAAGTCCAAAATCTCAGCTATCCCCTTACCGATGTTCAAATCTAGCATACCGTTGGATAGCTAAAAGATGCGACTTTTTGTACAATTAATTATATACAGGATGTCCTATTAGAAAATTGCAATTGCAGTAATATGAAAAGTGACCTTTTCTGGTTATTATGAACTGGAAGTAGTAAAAAAAAGTAGTCAAAAAAAAACTTGAATTCATACATAACTCATTGGTGTAAACCGCACACTAATACCTCAAACGGTTCGGTAGATATAAGGTGTTAAAATGCGTCAAAATATAATGATACACCCTGTATAACAAAACAGGCATAAGATTTATAGTGAAAACTAAAATAATTAAAGTATCAATAGGCGCAATATTATAAGGTTCCTTGAATTGAAATTGGCAAAGAATAAGTAGTACCTAATGTTAAAATCTGAAAGTTTCATTTGAAAATAAGTGTGTAAATATATTTGGCAAAGAAATATAGTGCCGCTAAAATTTTAGATGCGGTAGAAAGGGTATGAGACACAAAAAACATGTAGGCTTATCTAGTCGACGAACCACCAATCAAGCGAACGACAAATTAATTAAGGGTGTGACTTACGATGCGTTTTCCATATTATTCAAGGTACAGGTATGGTTTTCCACTCATCTCGAAAATTACTAAACCGATTTTAACGGTTAAAACTTTTACACCCTGTATCGTTGTTAGTAGTCACTTTAGAACACATGTTCAAATAAATTTTTGTCTTATTTGGAGTTCCTCTAGCACCCATTTTAATTTGGCACGCCCGTTCTGAATCACCCTGTATAAGAAAGACGCTCTCAATGAAATTAGGCAGTACTTTGTTCATACAAATCTCAGCTGGGAACAAGTGCCTCTAACCCAGCCCAGCCTCAGAGATGAGGCCGGAGGCCGTGGATGTCCGCATACCAGCGCCTGGCGAAAAACTCATCCCTACAGACTGAAATACCTGACCCGGTGGCGACAAAAATAATTAAGTCTAGCCTGACTGGTATGTAGAAAAAGTGTAACTGGCTTAATCAGGTGACGCATCAGTTACACGGCTGCGTGCAAGTCGCATAACAACCTGCACAATACGGGATAGCAACCTAGGTGATCCAACGTATATCCCAGACTTGGACGCCGACTGGATTGAACTACCGTGATACAACCTAAAATCCAGTGTTCAGAAACAATCTAAATCACACGATGAGACTATTGGCTTCCAAGTAGTACCTTATCCTGAGCGAATAACTCATGAGCCCTACATACAACCCGGAATTCCTTTGTTATTCATTCAGGGAAACGAGACTATAACGGTATATGTACTGAATTTTGCAGTGACCGGCAGAAAGTTCGCACCATATGGGATTTTTTTTATCTTTTGATATAATAAATTATGTTTATTGTAAAAAAGGCCTGCATGTCCTTAAACCAAAACGCCACCCTTCGTACTCGGTAAAACTTTTGTAGTATGAGAGGCAGGGGTAAAAATTTCAAATCCCTTCAAGTGTAAAGTAGCCTTATTTCTCATTTTAGAAAAGAATTTTATTAGGAAAAGTTGTTTCTATTTAAAAGTTACTTATGAATATGAAATTTCAGTTCCTTGCGATGGAAAAACTGTTTTAACAGTCAATCAATCAATACTAATATTTTTTTATTTTTCATTATATTTCTATTTTTTAACACGCTGTGTTGATAAATTATTATTCCGTCAAAATATTGTAGGTTTCGGGTATTTGAGGAATTGTTCATTGTAGAGGTATGATGTATACCAGGGTTATAATAGTATCTAGTTTTTGTACTACCTCATAAAATAAATTTATAAATTTCGTGAATTTATTGGCAGAAAATGAAAAAAAACAAAAAAAAAAACAAAAAAAAATGTCATTTTTTATATTTTATACAGTTTTAAATAAAATCTTGATAAAGCCCTCGAACGGGCGCGAAACGTCGATTTTTACAAAAAGTTTTTCAACTCACTTCAATTCAATTCACGAAATTTATAAATTTAATAAAAAAATAGGCACGAATAATAAATCATATGTATAAAATCATAAAATAAAGTAGATGAGGAGTGCCCCAAAAAATGTTTGTACTAAAAAATTGAAACTTGATATACTAGCATAACTTTTGATTAGAAACAAATTTTCCCTACAAATTTATTTATTCACCCCTCGCTCGTATACTACAAAAGTTTTAGAGAGTACGATAGATGATATTTTGGTTTAAGGACATGCAAGACGTTTTTACAATAAAATAAATGTATTAAATTCAAGGATAAAAACGGAGACAAAAATTTTTCCTACATGGTGCGGATTTTCTGCCGGTCACTGTATATTGACGGTATATTGACGCAAATATCATTCTAACTATCGTAGAATGTTCATATTTAGTAAATTAATAGAATCTCTCTTTGATTTGTTTCTGTTTTATAATTATCACCGTTTAGCAATAAAGAATCAGCCCTTCTTCAACTTTGAGCGAAGGGTATTAACAATGAATCGAATGCAACAGAAATAAATCGGAAACAGGCTAACAATCTGATAAACGTAATTATACAGTCCGCCTCAGGACGCAGCCCCGACAGAAAGATAGTTCGCTGCAGATGTTATTGTTTCAATAATTATAGTCAGTTAAATTCACATCAAGTACTAAAATACCTATGGTTTAAGCACTATTATGAAACTGATTTATTAAATTTTGAACTATAAATAAAAGTAGCCTTCTTTCAGTCATCGAGTTTGCGAAAATTCCCTTGAAGGAAGAATATTATTTTGACAGAATAGCAAAAACTTTGAAAGAATTAAATGTAATGGTTTTAAATATACAATAAAAAATTCATAAGAAGCAGGTAAAATTGTACAACTTGATGAAAACAATGAGTTAGTTTGTTACAATGGTAAAAAATGGGAAAACTTTTATCAGAAAAAATGTAATGTTGAATATTTTGAAAATGAATTGTACAAACTTCTAGAATAAGTTTTAAATAATGACATGAAATATGACGTGGCCACAATTCGATTCGGCAGAGCAGTAAAAAACTGTCCTGCTTGAAGGGTTAGAAGTTTTTTATAAGTTATTTGTTTACTTGTTTAACTGGATGGCTAATTTCTAATTTCTAATTTGTCATTTTCTTTTTTAATTTGAGTATATTTAATCTTGGTTCCATTCCTAAAAGCGAAATTCAGTTTTTGTTCAATTTGGCCATACATTATTATATTTAGGCCGTGCTTCCGCTGCCGGCAACGGTGCCCGCAAAATAAACTAATGGCTGCTGGCGCCGGTTGTCCGCTCAATGTTGGTTCCGATGCCGGCAATGGCGCCCGAAAAATAGACTTCAGGCTGCCGTTTTCCATTTCTGTATTGCCACACATTTTATTCGTTCGGGTTATTAGTCTCGACTTTCTCCGTATTTTGTACCTAACACTTTTATTATGAGTGCCACTCATTTCTTTCAAAGGTTTTATTCTATATCGGATAAGTTATGAACCAACGACAAAGTATACTTAAAAAATCATTTAATTCACATAGTTATAACTCGAGAGTTGGATACTGTACTTTATCTGCAAGAACTCATAGACAGTTGCACTTTTAAGATTAGATTAACTACTTTTTCTATATAAATGTGCAGTTACAGTAGCCTTTGAACAAACGTTCCCTAAGAAACTTATAGATACATAATACAGACGCGATTTTTCTTGGATATAAATTTGACATTTTCCGTGCCACAGTAACCTCAAAATGGTAAGAGAGGAATTAATAATGGGTTATTATTCAATGACCAACAGTCAATAAACTTGATTATTTCTTTTCTGGAAAGAATTTTAGACTTTTTGGGCTTAAAACCCTCGGAACTTGCAACCAATTTTGAAAATTTGTTTATTTCTTTGTTAATAGCCAGATTTGTCCTTATCATCGAATAATGTGACCAAAGACTGGAAGGCTTATAAGTTTTTGATCTTTCAGTCAATTAAGCCAAAATCACGCCATGTAATTGTAGCCCTCCGCTGCGACCCTTGTACCTATTCTACATACTGCATTAAGAATTAATGTAAGTATAGGATGTTCATGAATGAAGATAAATGTTACGAGTGAATTTAGAGGTCAAAATAGGTCGATTGAACCAAACATACCTTTATCCAAAGTAGCACCTGTGCATAGTTATAGCCTCTTAAAAGTTACGGAAAAGATGACATTTTTATTTTTATTTATGCTACTTCATTCATGAACAACCTGTATATGCATTTCTTTAAATTAAATTAATACTATAATATTCTATTATTACCCTTGTACCTTACTGTGTTATTAGAATGAATTACAATTTATTTGTATTTTGTTTATTTGTTCGTTATAGTATTATAAATCAGCCCAGAATGTTGAATTTGAATAAAACCTTGGAATCTAGAAAATTATCTAGATAAAAGCGGAATCAGCAGCAAAACCTAAGAATTCTTTGCCGGCAGCGGAGGCACGGTCTTATATTTATACCCTCTCTTATTCCCTATGTCATATTTTCGTCTATATATTATTGCAACGATTACTCCTAAATATTGTTTTTATCCCACCAGAATATCATTTATTCAATTCTAAAATTAATTTTTCAAATTCCTCCTCCTCTTCTAAAATCACCAAGAAAATGCCGACAACACCAAATATATTCACTTTAGACAAAAAATTCTTTATATTCATAACCTCGTAGAGAAATCAAATAAGGGATTGAAAAATGCCATCAATGTATGGTCTTCCATTGAAAAGATAAGTACTGCAACGGAATGTATAAAGCGAAAATAATTTTAAATAACAGAAAATTAAAAATTAAGGTGGGCTGCTCACGTAACATTCATCTCTAAAATGTATAATAAAGGAGCAATGGCAGAATCCCGCTTAATAGAATTACTCTGTATAATCACTCTGGGTTCTCAAATATGTACGTCCAATAAACCACAGACCACGGGGCTCTGCATTCTAATAGATATCTCCCATATTCGAATTCGAAATTTTTTCATAACATAAAGATCAATTTTGCCTATATTATACAAGACGTTCGAATAGTATCTTAGCAATTAAGTGCAACAGAAAAATTTAGAAACGCATGAACGTGGTGCAAAGGATCAAACGCGTGACCAAGTAAATTACACTTCACGCATCGTTGAATACCCCCTGTCGATCTTAAACTGCAAAATTTCCCAGTTATCTAAGGTACAATAAGGTAAAAGCTGCGAAAAATTAACATCGCCTTATTACTATAATAGCTGTTAGGTAGGTATCTGAAGATAAATAATATACACCTACTTACAAAGGCCTATATTTACTGCTCGCGCGGAAGATATTTTATTGGCATTATTACAGTTTAATATCCAAAAGAGGCAAGATACGAAGTTACAGCGTTACAGGTTAGTTTAGTTTAAATAAATTAATAAAATTCTTTGTAACTATGGTAAACCTGACGATATTGTTTATGCAGTACCTAACTTATAATTTACTAGCGGGCCCGGCAGACGTTGTCCTGCCTAAAATTACTTTTCGTATTGAACTTTTGATTCATTAACCAAATCGTTTATTCAATGTGAAACATTTTTCTGATTACGTTTATGTTCAGTTTTTTCCGAATTTTCCAATTTTCCGGGCAACTTTTCCAATTTTACGTTCCCTAAAAACCTTATTTTTGAAAAGAATTAGCCAAAACGGTCCAACCGTTAAGCATTTTCAGTTTTTCCCGAATTTTCACATTTTCCGGTGGATTCTCCAAAAATTTTCTTTCATACAAACCTTATACGATGCGTGTTGTCCTGACAATTACGATCACAACAAAAAAAAATCAGCCAAATTGGTCCAGCCGTTAAGCACTTTTAGTTTTTCCCGAATTTTCAAATTTTCCGGTGGATTTTCCAAAATTATGATTTTTACAGTTTGTCCGAATTTCCCGACTTACGCATATCCATATCATACAAAAATCCCATAGAAAAAAGCACTTTCAGTTTTTCCCGAATTTTCCGGGCAACTTTTCCAATTTTTCGTTCCCTAATGCCACGTTCGGCCTCTGTTTTGTCGACGTTCCAAATTATTTTGTGCGTAAGCTCCAACTGAGCGCGTCGAACTCGACTGTATCCGTTGTTCCTGAGTCATAATGGATCGCGCTTGAGGCTTGAGAAATTCTTATTGGACTTGGCTCCAAACGCTGTCTACGCTCTTCGTCAGTCTCATTGACTCCACGATCATGTAGTTGGCTTGCATTGCGCGTACGCCGACCGATATTTCGAAGCCTCACTGGTGGCATTTTTTCCAAAGAAACACCAAATACATGATCACCACCGATAACACACTGACAATTCAATTTTTAGAACTGTCAAACTGAACGTCACATTTTTGTTTGTCAAACAGATTTTCATACAAACATACCATCCAAATTTTCGACTTTCCCGGTCGATTTTCCAAAATTTTCTTTCATGCAAACCATGTCCTGACAATTACGAACATAACAAAAAAGAAATCAGCCAAATCGGTCGAGCCGTTCTCAAGTGATGATCTTACATACATGCGGTAATTGATTTTTATTTATATAGATAGATTAATCGAATATAGCAATTCTAAGATATTAATAATAATTAGTATTACCACAGCATAATACAGCAGTTAAAGTTCTTGGCGGTGTCTTTGAACTATTTTAGCTGCATTTGGTGACCTCCAACTGTAAGTGATTTACTACAGCGGCGTTTTATTAAACGGTTTGACGCCGGTATTAACTCGGCGACAAACGAAAAAGAACACGTGCGTAGCCTGAGAAGTTGCGCGGGCTAGGCTACGCGAGTTAGAAAATTTAGGGAGAGCTGTTCTGCTTTATAGTAGAGTCAACGTGAAAGTTTATCTTGATGTTCGCTGTCCATTGAAAAGTAAAAATGTATCGAGTACGTTTTCGGATGCTATTTGGGGTGTATAACGACCCCCTAAATTCGTCTGGCGATATCGATGTCCAACACACCCCCAGGGGGTAAAAACTGAAAAAACGAGGAATTTAGAATATTTGATTTGCTATCCGGCAGTAAAAAAGTTTTTCTGTTCCGTCAAGTAATAAAGGAGTAATAACTAATTTCCGTCCAAAGTTTAACATTAGACGAACGGAAGAATATTTACTAAAATCGCTTGTAGCTCCATTATTATTCGTGTTTCGATTTCTGACAAAATTGAGAAATGCCTACACCGCGATAACTTTTTAACGACACAAGATATCGAAAAAATTCAAAAAGTAAATGTTGTAGTCTGATGCTTTTGCAAGGCAAGGGTTTTTGAAATTTTGAAATCGAACAATAAATAAGGAAGATATTACCAATTTACTCCAGGGATGTAAAAGCCGCCGCCGCGAAGCGCGCACTCTGTCTCTACTTTCGCCCGTTTCCCATCTCATTCTGACGGACTCCTCCGTGCCCCACCATGGCCCGCAAGCCTCCTAGTATCGTACTCGCCCATACCCGGCGTCTGCGTTGCTTGTATTGGGGAATGGTGATCAATTAATTATCAATTAATTTCGTGCGATTTTCATTTTCGTGAATTTGGCATCTTCAAGTCTTACAACAGACGATGAACTATTACATAAATTTAAGCTAAAAACAAAACAATTAAGGCGTGATGATAACAAATGAGCAATATGCAAAAAAAGGCGGAAAACTGGAGGAATCTACTCTAAAAACTATGAAAACCATTAAAAGATCGGTGAAAATGAGACTTGATGTGCAAACTTGCAATAAAGACCTGAGAGTGCTTAGTGATAAAATAAATAATTCGTTAAGTTAAGGTGCGGCACAGGAACTGTTACTCCTCGTTTACAAGCGTGAAAAACATTTCCACGGCAATGAAAAATTAAAAGTAAAGAGTATAGGAAATAAAGATGTAGGTAGGTAACCGAAACAATGACAGACAGAAAGCCAATAAATTGCGATACCACAAGCCTAATTTTAATATCAATTTATGTGTTTCCTGCCAAAAATTGAAGAAGGGTAAATCTGTGAGCCAGGTGTCGACAACGAATTTCAGTAATAAACTTCTCGACATAGCTACCGTTAATTATAGCCTTTTTAAAAAAGTAACACATTAGATTTAATCGCTGCTGAAGTCAAATACCATATCTAGTAACTGTTTCGCGGTAGAGTGGAAAAATATAGTAGCAAATCTGAATCTAAATTAGCTTCTATGGATGACTGTGCAAGTCAAACGATAAAGGGCGTGAGACCTGGCAAAAAACTGTTGGGGAAATAAAGCAAGGCATATCCAAAGGAAAAGCATATAATAGAATTCCGCTGATTCTTTAAGCATTTCAACTTCGTTATAAATATTACATATTTTGTAATTTTTGGTACAGTAGCTTCATTACTTTTATAAGATTTGACAAAAACGACATAATCATTTTCAGTTTCCCCAGGAAATACTGCGGATTCAAGCTAACGCATTAGCGCATATCGGTCGTAAACTGCAGCGGAATTATATAAGTAGGTCCTCTTCCTTTATTTCCCCAACAATTTTTGCGAGGTCTCACTCCCTTTATCGTTTTGACTTGCACAGTCATCCACTGAAGCTACCTTAGATTCAAATTTGCTACTATATATTTTCCACTCTACCGCGAAACAATTACTAGATATGGTATTTGACTTCAGCAGCGATTAAATCTAGTGTGTTACTTTTTTAAAAAGGCTATAATTAAGTAAGTAAGTAAGTTTATTACTGAAAATTTCCAAATTTTGTGAAATTTCTGGCAATTTTTTTAACAAATAAAACTTGTATTTTTTATTCGACGTTTCGCCCCCGTTTGGGGGCTTTGTCAAGAATATTTATTTAAACTTGTAAAGATATAAAAAAATATAAACGTAAATTATTTGACAAATTTTTTTTTTTTTAAAAAGTCAAAACTTATGTGGTAACTATGTTCTAAAAATATAAAATTTCCGCACTTTTGATTTTGCAAAACATTCCAAAGGTAGTGTGTTTATTTTAACAATAATATTGGTTAATAAGTAAGTAGCAGAGAGTATGATTATTTTATTATATTACAGTAAATGTGGCTTAAATTTTGTATATCAGTTCTATCATTAATAGAGTTTTGTTCTTTTTTTATGTAGATCATTTCTAAAAACAGTCGTGATTTTAAATTTTTTTCTTGTTCTAGAATTTTAGTATCATTAAATTCAAAAGTATGATTATTGCTTTTCATGTGTTTACTTATTGCTGAATTACTGTTTTTGTATTTGTGTTGTTTAAGTCTGGTTTCTAAATGGTTTTTAGATTGCCCAATATATGTTTTTTTACAGTCTTTACATTTAATTTTGTATACAGTATGTGTTTTCATTAGTTTAGGAATTGGCGTTTTTAAATTAGAATACAAAAATTTTAAGTTGTTATAATTCTTATGTGATACTTGTAAATTGTATTTTGCTAATAATTTACTAATATTGTGCGACATACCTTTAATATATGGCAATGAAATGTAATTTTTATTTTCTATTGGTTTTTTACTCTCTGTATTATTATTGTAAAATTTATGGATTCTATTTTTTATAATTGTCATAATGAAATTTTTAGGATAGTTATTTTTTAATAAACAATTTACTACTTTTTCTATTGCAGATTGTCTGTATTGCGGGCTCGAGAGTTTAATTGCTCGGTCGGCTAGACACATAACAATACTCTTTTTGTGGCAAGTAGGTTGTTCAGAATTAAAACAAATATAACGGCCAGACCAAGTTGATTTGGTGTACCATTCAGTTTCTATTGAATTTTTCGTTTTATATAAAGTCAAGTCTAAAAAATTAATTTGATCTTTTGTTGAAATTTCAATAGTGAATTGTAATTTAGGATGGTAGTTGTTAAATTGGTTAAGAATTTCGTCATATTTGTCTGGTGGGACGGCGGTTAGACAATCATCCACGTATCTAACAAAAAATGGTAAATTGAAAGATAATTTAGGAATAATAGTCGTTTCTAAATCATCTAAAACTAACTGGGCAATGGGGCTGGAAATTGGGGAGCCCATGGCACAGCCATTTGTTTGTTTGTAAACTGAATCTTTAAATTTAAAATACGTAGTTGTTAGAGTAAGTTCAATAGCGGTAATGAAGTTATTTAATGTTAGAGATGTGTAAGGTTCAATTTTGTTCCAATTCTTTTTGACTATAGAGATTGCAAGGTCTATTGGTATATTTGTGTAGAGAGATACTACATCAAGGGAAATAAAATTGAAATTTTCGGGTATATAGAAATTTTTAGTTTTTTCTTTAAATGACCAGGAGTCTTTGATGTAAAATTCATTTTGTCCTATGATGTTAGACAGAATGTTAGCTAAAAATTTTGATAATTTATAAAATGGACTTTGAATGCAAGAAACAATTGGTCTGAGTGGAATATTAGTTTTGTGTAATTTTGGTAACCCATAAATTCGAGGAGGTAGAGAATTTTGAATTTTAAGTTTGCTACTAAGGTTGGGGGGTATGTTACCATCATCAACTAATTTAGAAACAAAATTATTGTTTTTATTTTGTAAGCTAATAGTCGGATCTTTAGGGATAATTGTATATGTTGATTGATCATTTATTAGTTCATAAAGTTTATTTTCATAATCAGTGGAATTCATAATTACTGTCTTATTACTTTTATCGGGTTTTAATATAATGATTTGTGGGTTGTTTTTGAGAAAAGTTTTCGTAATTTTAATGTTATTCAAAATTTCTTTTTCTTTTTTATTTGTTTTTGAATTAAAATTAGTGTATTTGCTGATAATTTGACAAATTCGATTCCTAATTGAGTTTTTTTCTTCGGACGGATGTAAGGATATACCACTTTCTATAGATGCAATGATGTTGTTGATTGGAAAGTGTTTATTATTTGTATTTAAAGAAAAGTTAGGACCTAATTGTAAAATTTTTTGAATATTTGTTGAAATCTTTGTGGTGGATATATTATGTATCCATTCAGTGTTAATAGGGTTGCTGTTTTCATGTTTCTCTGTAAGTTTTGTTAATTTGTGTTGTTGTTTTTCTTTTATCTTCATAAATGTAGTATTGAATTTTTGGTATTGTGAATTGTAGAAAAAATTTATGTAATTTTGTGGTAGTTTTAGAAGATTTAGAAACGACTATTATTCCTAAATTATCTTTCAATTTACCATTTTTTGTTAGATACGTGGATGATTGTCTAACCGCCGTCCCACCAGACAAATATGACGAAATTCTTAACCAATTTAACAACTACCATCCTAAATTACAATTCACTATTGAAATTTCAACAAAAGATCAAATTAATTTTTTAGACTTGACTTTATATAAAACGAAAAATTCAATAGAAACTGAATGGTACACCAAATCAACTTGGTCTGGCCGTTATATTTGTTTTAATTCTGAACAACCTACTTGCCACAAAAAGAGTATTGTTATGTGTCTAGCCGACCGAGCAATTAAACTCTCGAGCCCGCAATACAGACAATCTGCAATAGAAAAAGTAGTAAATTGTTTATTAAAAAATAACTATCCTAAAAATTTCATTATGACAATTATAAAAAATAGAATCCATAAATTTTACAATAATAATACAGAGAGTAAAAAACCAATAGAAAATAAAAATTACATTTCATTGCCATATATTAAAGGTATGTCGCACAATATTAGTAAATTATTAGCAAAATACAATTTACAAGTATCACATAAGAATTATAACAACTTAAAATTTTTGTATTCTAATTTAAAAACGTCAATTCCTAAACTAATGAAAACACATACTGTATACAAAATTAAATGTAAAGACTGTGAAAAAACATATATTGGGCAATCTAAAAACCATTTAGAAACCAGACTTGAACAACACAAATACAAAAACAGTAATTCAGCAATAAGTAAACACATGAAAAGCAATAATCATACTTTTGAATTTAATGATACCAAAATTCTAGAACAAGAAAAAAATTTAAAATCACGACTGTTTTTAGAAATGATCTACATAAAAAAAGAACAAAACTCTATTAATGATAGAACTGCTATACAAAATTTAAGTCACATTTACTGTAATATAATAAAATAATCATACTCTCTGCTACTTACTTATTAACCAATATTATTGTTAAATTAAACACACTACCTTTGGAATGTTTTGGAAAATCAAAAGTGCGGAAATTTTATATTTTTAGAACATAGTTACCACATAAGTTTTGACTTTTTAAAAAAAAAAAAATTTTGTCAAATAATTTACGTTTATATTGTTTTATATCTTTACAAATTTAAATAAATATTCTTGACAAAGCCCCCAAACGGGGGCGAAACGTCGAATAAAAAATACAAGTTTTATTTGTTAAAAAAACTGCCAGAAATTTCACAAAATTTGGAAATTTAAAGTTTTTGGAACTGGCACAAATCAAAGAAAAATTTATTACTGAAATTCGTTGTCGACACCTGGCTCACAGATTTACCCTTCTTAAATTTTTGGCAGGAAACACATAAATTGATATTAAAATTCGGCTTGTGGTATCGCAATTTATTGGCTTTCTGTCTGTCATTGTTTCGGTTACCTACCTACATCTTTATTTCCTATACTCTTTGCTTTTAATTTTTCATTGCCGTGGAAATGTTTTTCACGCTTGTAAACGAGGAGTAACAGTTCCTGTGCCGCACCTTAACTTAACGAATTATTTATTTTATCACTAAGCACTCTCAGGTCTTTATTGCAAGTTTGCACATCAAGTCTCATTTTCACCGATCTTTTAATGGTTTTCATAGTTTTTAGAGTAGATTCCTCCAGTTTTCCGCCTTTTTTGCATATTGCTCATTTGTTATCATCACGCCTTAATTGTTTTGTTTTTAGCTTAAATTTATGTAATAGTTCATCGTCTGTTGTAACACTTGAAGATGCCAAATTCACGAAAATGAAAATAGCACGAAATTAATTGATAATTAATTGATCACCATTCCCCAATGCAAGCAATGCAGACGCCGGGTATGGGCGAGTACGATACTACGAGGCTTGGGGGCCATGGTGGGGCACGGAGGAGTCCGTCAGAATGAGATGGGAAACGGGCGAAAGTAGAGACAGAGTGCGCGCTTCGCGGCGGCGGCTTTTACATCCCTGGAGTAAATTGGCAATATCTTCCTTATTTATTGTTCGATTTCAAAATTTCAAAAACCCTTGCCTTGCAAAAGCATCAGACTACAACATTTACTTTTTGAATTTTTTCGATATCTTGTGTCGTTAAAAAGTTATCGCGGTGTAGGCATTTCTCAATTTTGTCAGAAATCGAAACACGAATAATAATGGAGCTACAAGCGATTTTAGTAAATATTCTTCCTTTCGTCTAATGTTAAACTTTGGACGGAAATTAGTTATTACTCCCTTATTACTTGACGGAATAGAAAAACTTTTTTACTGCCGGATAGCAAATCAAATATTCTAAATTCCTCGTTTTTTCAGTTTTTACCCCCTGGGGGTGTGTTGGACATCGATATCGCCAGACGAATTTAGGGGGTCGTTATACACCCCAAATAGCATCCGAAAACGTACTCGATACATTTTTACCTTTCAATGTACAGCGAACATGATTTCTAGATGAGTTTTTCAAGCGCGCAACTCTACTATTAGGGCCCCCGCGCACTAGCGGCCAGGTCGCGCGGCTACGGTCGCGGCGGCCAACAGAATACATTGTCTTTAATGTACCACCGCGCACTAGGTCGCCACTGACAGCGGCGGCCAGCGAGTCGCGACGGCCTACGGGTCCTGTGGCGGTGCACACTCGGCCAGTTGGCAGCGCGGCCAACTGTTTCAATTATATGCAATGGGTAAGCGCGCACTAGCGAGCGACTACACAGCGGCCAGTACACTAGTTTAATACAAACTTCATCATTGCAGAGTGTGTGACACACTCATGACAACTCCACTGACCGACTGTTGATAAAAAAACACTTTGCAGGTCGCGGTCGATTGGCCGCGCTTAAATTTTTCGTAGCGACCTGGCCGCCGCGACCGTGGCTGCGCGACCTGGCCGCTAGTGCGCGGGGGCCCTTATTATGTTGTGGTATTACTCGTCAGAGGCACCCGCATAAAGTCACAGCGCAGGGCGCTTATTACCATAGTACCAAAAATGGTTCAAGACGAGGAGTAATCTTGTGTAATCTTTGCATTCTTTCTAATTCTTTTAATTGAGCGAATGAACGAATACCTGCTAAAATTTTAAAAAATTCCGAACCCTACGAGTTTTCCCTGTTAAATTTTTATGGCCTCCACTGAAATAGTCTGCATACACTTAGCGTACAATTCGTTGCCATATAAAATTATTTATTATTGTCTTATTGGTAATGATTTCAATTCCAATTTATCATGGTATGTCGGTACGTTTTCCAATGACACGTCAGGCACGAAGTTGAACTGAAGTTATAAATCAAGCGAGCTACGACTACCGAGACAACGCTTCAGTATCAGAATTGTCGCGTCTACGCTGACAGTGGACACTAAATTATTCTGCAAACTTACTTAAACCAAATTCATGCACAGCTCAAAAACTGACAGCTGTGTACATCGTCATAAACTTCTCAGTTCGAAGACTGACTTCTGTGTTTTATGTCCCCTATCGCGGGCTATACAGGGTGTTTCAGGAGGAATGGTACATACTTTGTTATTTTGTAGTATCCCTCATCTTGAACAAAAAAATCATATGAACATGTGTCCAACTCTCAATGGTTAATGAGTTACAACCAATGAATCATTGCATAAAGGAGTTTATTATTTAATTAATTCTGATAACTAACATTTGATATTATACAAACTACATTATTGATTTTAGGGAAATGGCTAAAAAATTTCACCGTCAAACTTTGCAGTATTGCCTGACACTGCTTTACCTTATAGCAGTAGTCACAATACGAACGATTAATTCATCACCACAAACATCATCCATCCCCATAGCACCTAAACCAATGGAGTTAAGTCTAGAGACCTAGCTGGCCAATTGATGGGGACACCAAAGCTGATTCTAACAATAATGCTAAATGTCAAATGACAATCGTTTTACAGCAGCCTACGGGATAATCTCTCTGTAATGCACTCCACATTAAAATTGCTGTATCTCAGTGACCATTGAGAATTGAACTCCTTATTTTATGAACGATATTATAACATACTGTATTATGTACCATTCCTATTGAAACATCCTGTATATGTACTTCTCAAGTAGCGGATATCTGAGACTTCTTCCAATTTCTCTCTTCCAATTTATACTTTGGTTTTAGTCCTATTTCTCGGGTCCATATACAGGATGGGCCAATAGTGCATAGTCGGTCCATATCTCTGGTGCTATTCAAGATACTAAAATAAAATTTCACGTTTATATGGAGAACCCCACGAAACATCTGATAAAATTATTTTGGTGTGTACAAGGTGTCCCAAACTGGACGCGTTCTTATGGGAACACCCCTTATTTGAAGAGATAGAAAAAAATTCACCAAGGTGTCCGGAGCTCAAATTTAATGAGAAAACCACTGGCGCAAACAAAACTTTGCTATCTCTTATCGTTTGGCCGCTAGAGGGCGATTCTCAAATTTCGTCGATTTCTTTTATGTCCTATAACTTGTTTATTAATAAAGATAATTAATTTTGGTAAAAACTTTCTTAAGGTTTATACTTCAGGTCTCTTTGGAATATTAGTTTTCGTTCAAATTTGATGAAATTTGGTATGCACATTCATGCGGAGGTCCTTATGAATATCTGTAAATTTGAAAATTTTTGAACGTGTAGTTTTTGAGTTTTTCTTGAAAAATATGGATTTTGGAAAGTTTTATTTTTTTTTCTTAAAATCTACTCGTTCATTCGCATGCAAAAAAGAAAGTAATTAGTATATGGCCATGTGAAACACGGAGTAAAATCTGATTAAAATTAAACGGCAAGTTTTGGAGATATTCAAAATTTTGTTATTAAAATTGGCACAAAAACGTCTTTAAAATGTAAAATTGACATAAATCTTAATTGGGTACATGGCATAAAGAGGCAACAACATAATACATTATGTTTCTTGTCAATTTCACCAAAAGTTTTCAAAATATCTGAAAAATTATAAAACAAATGCAGCAGTCCAGGAGGTGGCGCCGCGGCCGTGCAGTGGTGTCTAGCGAAAACGAAACGCACTTGCTATCTATCTGTAAATCTTAAGCATCATTCACATAAACGTTAGTGCAGTTGTAAGTGTAGTGCAGAAAGTTAATTCCGGGTTCCGCTACCGAAGCGTTCACATCAACTTATTTGTAAGAACACTGTGGTAGTGGGAGTGCAGAAGCTAGATAGCTTTTAACTTCTGCACTGCCCGCTTACCACGCTCTTACAACAACCAATCAAACAGAGCCATTTGCGCATGGCGCATAATATGATGTTTATTTTCAGATTCAGTTGTCAGTCAATTGTCAGCTGATACAGTTTTCGAACTTTAATTTACAAACAATTTTGGTCTTAAATGGATAATATTATAAATGGAAATAGCAATTTGCTACAAAGAGGTGCGCCAATGCTTTGAACGCATTCCCTTTTTATTGTTATCACTAAAAACTTTGCGAAATCTGCCCCAAATAATAGGGTAGTTCGGAAGTAAATCTGCAAGCATCCTATCGAACTCCATTATAATTTATTACGACAGCAAAAACACAATAAACGACTCGACTCAACAATACTGGAACTTGCAGCTTGGAACGTGAACGGAAATAGGCAATAAAAAACCGGTCAAAGTAAATAATTAACACCGGCCACTTTCAACTGCAAGTTTCTGTCATTATTGTCAGGGTAACAAACTTAAATATTTTTCTCCAACAGTAGAATTTTAATAACACTATAAATACACTGTGGACGGCTACGTCAATGCGCATGTGTTCAAGAAATACACTAAGCCTATGTGAACGCTTCAACCACAACCTTCTCAACTTACAAGCCGTGCTGTTAAATCTGGCAACGTCGCAACAGCTGCTTTCGGTGGTCCGGCTAGGCTCGATTATCGCGCCAACATTGAATTGATAAAAATTAAAAACGGGCAACAAAAATAAAATACCTTACAGTTTTCAAATAATACCGATAGATATAGATGGATTCAAGTTTGAAGAATAAATGAAAAACAGACAAGCATCTAATTTTTATTTATATCCACCTTTTTGGGTGGGCAAATAAAATAATGGCAAGAACTTAGATACCTATGTAATAAGTAATGTCTGTGACAATAAATTATATTTAACATAACTATAGGTATATTACCGAGTACCTATATTACTAAATGCTCATAGAAAATTAAGTTATTAAACTTTTAAATGTTTTCAGTTTTTTTGTTTTAATGCTTTTAGTATGCGTAGATGGTTTCCGTTTTCCTTTAGAATCCGAACTTTCACAATGTTCATAGTTTTTATTTTTAACATAATTATTCAACAGTATGTTGGAAAATACAGAAAGAGAACCATTTTTAATAAATTTTGATAAGATCGATCACAAATGCAGGTTAGGTTTCCGGAAAATCTGAATTTAAAAAATCTGATGCAATACTTGCTAATGTCAGCTGGCACAGTCACACAGTGTAGTTTTTTGATTAGAACTTCTCAGAAGCTGAATTTCATAATCCTTATTGTTTATTAAATAGTCCAGTATTGAATACGTATGTACAAAAATAAAATTGGGACGGTCTGTGGCTACTGAAAGTCCAGAGTCGGAACACTCTCTTTATTATTGCTCGTAAAATAAGTACGTAATGAAGAAACTTACCTTTGTTCATAGGAATCTTGGGCTTAAAACGTTTCTGATTACACAGATTATGAGCACATTTTCAGAAAATCCAAATAAATTGAATATTTGTGAACAAAACGAACAGGCAGCACGTCAACAGCACCACGTAAACGTAAACACTGACGTGAAAATGGCCAGTTACCGGACCACCTACAGCGTTGCCAGATTTGCAGCAGCACGGCTTGTAAGTTGAGAAGGTTGTGCTTCAACTTAAGAATTGCCGTTACAACTGCACTGCAAATGCAATGCACCTGCACTAACGTTTATGTGAATGATACTTTAGGCACCTGCTCACTCGGAATGTCGGAATTCAGATTTACCCAACGCATAAGAATTGTATCTTAGGTACTTTTCGTAAAATGTTTATGAACCTCATTGCTCATTCCGATAGAATTGGCAATCTCAGATTGGCATTTTCTCAGTCAGAGTTGATCATTCATTATAACATGTATTATTCCCGATTTGTGCATGAGTATCTAAAGCGGAGAATTTTACCACTCAGAAGCAGATTTGTATTTTGAATTTGAATTTCAAAAAGTAATTGGGTATAAAGTAGGTAGGTACATAAACAAGTATAATAAGAACCGTAGTTTGAAAAACCATTATACATATATTAAAAATAACAATGAAATATACCTACATTGGTATAACAAATAAAAAAACATTATTTTTTCAACAAAAACAAAACTTTACAGTGTGTTAAATTTTACTGGCTCACCATTACTATATCGGTTACCTACCTATTGTTATTGTTGAAAATAGAGAGAAGATTAAATGGGGAAAACTGGCATTTTTGAGGCTCATCACTATTATTTTTCGACATCTTATCCAGTCTGAATAGTATCTGAAATAATATCATAAAAGAACTGAAAATACGTTTTCTTTCTTTAATAGCAGACGTATTCTTATATGAATTTCAATGAAATTTTGGCTGTATGTATAAAATAGACATTTTCCGTCTATTGGCGACATCAGAATTGTTCTCCGGTGGAAAACAAATGAAACTATAGCCAAGTTTTTTACTTATGGGCACTGTATTGAATTTTCCAACCTTCCGATTTTAATTATTTTTGGCAAGTTGGCCATGGATATACTTTAACATCGTTCAAACAATTTGTAAATACATTTATGCATACTATACTTGGGCCGCCCAACAGACGGAGTGATCACCCTGCAATCATGAGCTCTAGGCAGGACCACTATCAATTTAGGACGACCGAACCGCAGTGATGCACCTTCTTTAGACCCAACAAAGTCGCATGACTCCAATTAGGTCGTCATAAATTAATATTGGCCCCGCTAGAGCACGTTCTTGCAGGGTGATCACTCCGTCTGTTCGGCGGCCCAAGTATACCAAAATTTCGTGCAAATCGATCTAAAAATAAAGCTGATAGAATAAAAGGAAAAGTATTTTTATTCAGAGTGGATAAGGTCTCGAGAAATCATGTTGATGGGTAGGTATAAATAAAATAAGTAAAAAAAATTAAGTTAAACGGTTTTATTGGAAAGAAGCATAATAATGATGCAGATAATGTACTAAAAGCTAAAAAATAATTAGGAAGGTACCAGGTACCAGTCATCACAACACTCTCCTCATCAATCTAGAGCATTGATCAGACTAAAATAAAATCGTGGGGCGTAGCGTAACCTGAGTAAATATGTAAATGATCGTTCTGCGATGTTGTCTATTGCATCCAAAGCATATCTATAATGATATGGGCGGTTGGTTGTAGATAATAGAAATTCTACTCCTTCCACGATTTTATTTTAGTCTGATCAATGCTCTAGATTGATGAGGAGAGTGGTGTGATGACTGGTACCTACCTAATTATTTTTTAGCTTTTAGTATATTATCTGCATCATTATTATGTTTCTTTACAATAAAACCGTTTAACTTAAAAATGTTTTCTTACTTATTTTATTTTCAAGTTTTTAGTTTTTTTTGTTTGTTTTTGTTTTGTTATTATTTTTCTAAAGTGTACTGTGTTCTACTTGTCAAGCACTTTCATTTGATACCCATATTGAGGGGATTGAAAAAAAAGTAAGCTGCCATTTTGTGGTGGCGGCCATCTTGGATTTTGCATTTCTCATGGTGTACTGTATTCTACTAGTTAAGCCCTTTCATTTGATACCCATATTGAGGGGATTGAAAAAAAAGTAATCCGCCATTTTGTGGTGGCGGCCATCTTGGATTTTGCATTTTTCATGGTGTACTGTATTGTAGTAGTTAAGCCCTTTCATTTGATACCCATATTGAGGGGATTGGAAAAAAATAATAGGTACGCCATTTTGTGGTGGCGGCCATCTTGGATTTTGAATTTTCCATGGTGTACTGTATTCTACTAGTTAAGCCCTTTCATTTGATACCCATATTGAGGGGGTCGCAAAAAATATATAATCCGCCATTTTGTGGTGGCGACCATCTTGGATTTTGAATTTTTCATGGTGTACTGTGTTCTATTAGTTAAGCCCTTTCATTCGATACCCATATTGAGGAAGCTGAAAGAAATATCTAATCCGCCATTTTGTGGCGGCGGCCATCTTGGATTTACAATGATACTGAATATACATAATTGTATTGTCATCACACCTAAAGGTGTGTACCATATTTCAGATCAATCGGTCAACAGGAAGGGGGTAAAATTTCAATTACTAGATTTGACCCACACAAACAAACAAGTCAAGCTAAATAAAACCGTTTAATAATGCCACATTTTCCATACCCTCCCTCTAACTTCAATAAAAAGAAAACTGTAAATTCATGAGTGGCGGCCTCTCTGTGCAAATAGCGGAAGTGCCGGACGGCGATATCATTGTGGTTTCGACACCGCGATATGGTTCATAGCCAAAGCTGAGCGACATTGCCATCTACCGTCCGTAAAACACATTAGAAGGGTCTGAGTATAAACCTTAAGGCACTTTTTTCCGTAAAATCCATTGCAATAGGCAGTTTTTTTACAAGGCGTTTAGATTTTTGTGCACCACCCCAAACTCATTTTTTTTATATAGACCACCCTATATATTATGAGATTTTTGAAAAACTCGTAAAATTTCCTAAATTTTGATGTATCACTTGTCATGTTTATCTTAAAAACCATTCGCAACATTACGATTTAAAAATTAAAATATTGTGCCTACAGAAATCAAGATTGCCATGACTAATAAAATGACATATATAACATGTTATGATTAAAACCACAGATCTAAAGTTTCATGATAAGATTACTCATAGTTATTATATTAAATTAATAATTCTTTAAATGTTGCTAATGGTTTTTAAGATAAACATGACAAGTGATACATCAAAATATAGGAAATTTTACGAGCTTTTCAAAAATCTCATAATATATAGGGTGGTCTATATAAAAAAATGAGTTTGGGGTTTTGCACGAAAATCTAAACGCCCTGTAAAAAAACTGCCTATTGCAATGGATTTTACGGAAAAAGTGCCTTAAGAAAGTTTTTACCAAAATTAATTATCTTTATTCATAAACAAGTTATAGGACATAAAAGAAATCGACGAAATTTGAGAATCGCCCTCTAGCGGCCAAACGATAAGAGATAGCAAAGTTTTGTTTGCGCCAGTGGTTTTCTCATTAAATTTGAATGCCGGACACCTTGGTTAATTTTTTTCTATCTCTTCAAATAAGGGGTGTTCCCATAAGAACGCGTCCAGTTTGGGACACCTTGTACAAGATGTTCACACTCTGAGTACCAAACCAAAGCGTTGGTTTTTTAAATGAAACACCCCACTTTTATTTACATATTTGGATTCCCAATAAAATTTTAAGAAAGTTGATGTACTACACGATGGGGCTTAGAGTGAGCGATTTTAAGATATTACCATTTTAGTGCCAGTGTGGACCCAAATTTGGGGAGCTACAACTGACGTCTACTAGTTGAAGTTATTTAAGATCTCTTTATTGGACTATGTTCACAGACTATTCTATTTGTAAAATTCATGAGTAATGGTACTTGTGCCACAATACTTCAAATATCATACAGGTTGGACAACTTACGCAACATGGATTTTAAAAAATTCAAATGGAACACCCGGCATATACGAGTATTTCCGTATTTAAGAGGGATACGTACGTTGCTCAAGAAAAATAAACACTCGGTCTCCCCCACTACACCAGCCAGCGTAGGAGAAACACGAAGAGAAACAGATGTGCCAGCCAGATACGGCCCGAACGTACTCGGCTGTCACCGACTACTTAGGGGCGGTTAGAATCTGCTAGTGGAAGGAGGCGATCCCGTTTTTAGAAATGGGTTTATTGTCGAAGTAAATTTAATGTAGCTTATTTATTTTCAGTTTAAATGCATTCAAATTTGAAACGCAAGCAATTTAATGTTCATATTATAGTGTGCTCTAATTAGTTTTCCAGTATTTGCTTTTTGAACCAAGTTTCTAGCTGCTGAAAATACACCAAAAGGCAAATTTCACGTCTCGTTTCTGTGATTACTTACATATTTGTTCTTAATTTGGTTTGACGGAATTGTAGAACAAATCTTCTTCTTTCTGACAAAGAAGAAATTTCTGCAAAATATTTATTAGTAAGAGCTCTACGGTTCCTAACATAGAGCTTGATATCGGTGCTGTTTTCAACGTACGTATCCCTCTTAATAGCCAGTTTTCTAAGCTCTCGATTAATGTAGATGTTGTTAGTTCTGCAACTGACGATTCGATAAAATTGAAAAACTTAAAATGTAGTAATTTGGCTGGTAGTTTATTTGGTGCTCCTATATTGTAGCACCCAACACACAAAATATGGCTTCCATTTTGTTTCTGGAAGTTGAGTTCACATTGATACAAAAGAATTCAATTGCTAGATTGCTTCTTCATTGTCATATTCTCAATTACGTGATAACCTGGTAACTTATTAAACCTAGGTCCTCGGCATAATTTGAAATAAGGGGTGCTATGGTAAACAGTCCTTTCAAGATGCAATCTTGCAATGGGATTTCCTGTGCTGGTGTAAACTCTGTTCGCTAAATTTTCTGTAAAAATTCCCCAACAATAATTGTATGAAATTACGGCAAAAATCTCAATTTTTAAAGTTCAATATTAATTTCTATCTGAATTAGGTACTAGTCGCAGACCTCCCAATATCTACATCAAGCACAAGCTTAATAAAGGGGCTATGAAATCTGCAAATAATATAATATGGGGTGTACCATACGAAAATTTTGAGAAAAGCTCAATTTTGCGCAAGTTACCCGCTCTGTACAGGGTGACCCAAATTGGGTGCAAGTATGGGGTATCTTGGTAAATATTAGTGATAGAAAAAAACTGATAAAGCACTTGCGAGCTCTTTTTTTACGTTCAAGTCAATGGTGCAGAGAAACTTTTGAAATTGTTTTTTATTTTCGAGCTATGGACGAAAATTGAATTTTTTGACATTTCCAGTAATGCTTGTATCTCGCTTATTATAGGAGTTGGTGGGATGCAATGCAGACATTCTTAATGCACTTTTTTAAGTAAATTACAGTGGCGTAGTCAAAATTTTTATATTATAAAGGGTTTGGCAACTGCAGGCCAAACTTTGAAATTTTAAATGGCGGCCATATTTGATTTTCATTTCGTTGAATAGAGGAATTTTTTCTGCTTTCAAAAATGTATAATTTGACATAACTGACTTCAATAATTGCGGAGTTATGACGAATTTTCTGTCTTAAGCATTACCTATAAGTGTAGGCTTATTTCACAGTCATAGCCATCTTATGTTTTCGACAGATATAATAATTATTGTCCACATCGTCACTACTTTTTAAATTGGCATGAATATTTATTTATAACATCGAATTAAATTATGCATGTAATGAATGAATAAATACCTATATATCAAATTTTTATCACAAATAGACATACAAAATGATACCATTATTATCCGAATTAATTAATGAAACAGAAAATTCGATGTAGCTCCGTTAATATTGAAGTTAGATTTATCAAACTATATATTTCTGAAATCAGAAAAAAATCCTCCATTCAGCTGTGTGAAAATCAAATATGGCCGCCGTTTAAAATTACAAAAGTTTGGCACGCAGTTCATAAACCCTTCATGATATTAAAAATCTGACTACGCCGCTGTATTTTACTCAAAAAAGTGCATTAAGAATGTCTACATTACATCTCACCATCTCTTATAACAAGCGAGATACAAACATTCCTCGAAATATCAAAAAACTCAATTTTCGTCCATAGCTCGGAAATGAAAGACAATTTCAAAAGTTTCTCTTCACCATTGACTTGAACATAAAAAAGAGATCGCAAGTGCTCTATCAGTTTTTTTCTATCACTAATATTTACCAAGATACACCATACTTGCACCCAATTTGGGTCACCCTGTACAATATGAAGTACGTTAGACGTTTTTCAATATTGCATGTTTCGAATGTGTATGGAAAACCGTAGACCACTGGTTTCGTCCTTTTGGGACTCATCAGTACGGTGCTTTGCCCCACACTCTCGAACCATGCAATTTTGCTTGCTGTATATATACTTACACGCTTGGTGTAAGTATTAGCAAGAGCTAATTATTAGCCGAATTATGCGGCGGTTATGAGTGGTACTGGACCGTTCGAACAACTACTCCTCGGGCAAATACCCCGCCTGGTATTGAATTATAGAACTAAATCCATATTTTTGTGTACTACGAGATCTTATACGGGATGCTACCCCAAACCGTTGATTGAGAAGTCTTCTCAATCAACGCCCAAACCTATCGTTGGGTTTGGAACATTTTTAGATCTCTACGCACTTTCCTGCTCTACCAGCAGTAGTCTTATGTAGGGTAAAGTACGGAGAGATGCCCCACTTTTTAACAAACTCTATTTTCAATTGTTGTTTCTTAAAATAAGTAAGTACTTTTATGTGCATGTGATAACGTTGCCTTTCATATTCATTCTACCAAACATTTACTATCGTGCTGCTAGTAGATAAAGAACTGGAACTAAAATTTAGAGACCCTAGAATTGGGCATCTATCCCACTGGGGTGGGATGGATGCCTTATGAAGTACGGATAGATGCCTTTAGTTAAAATAACCAGAACTGACCATTTTTAATTAAACATTTATTTATGAGCTGCCTCATTTAAACCCATAGTCTCTGTCTAAACAGCTTATGCAGCATTTTGTAAAGCCTCCTCCGTCCAGGTCGCTCGTTCGGGAACTCCCTGTTTCCTCACGTATCGTCTCTGCATTCTGTGCGAAAACGGCTCAATTTAATATTAAACATACCTACACACCAACAATTGAAGAAAAATATGACGCTCTACCGGCAATCAACAAAGGCGACTATCGTACCCACACCTCAACCACCTCTATCTTCTGTGGGCATCTATCCGGGCGTTGTACTGGGGCAACTATACCTTTTGGTACGGATAGATGCCTCACTTAGTTTTTACAAGCCCATTAGATAATTAGGTTAGAAAATGATTAAACCCACAAATTTAAAACACGTTTCACTTATGAAAATCAAAAAATATTATCTTACCCCAAAGATATCTTCGTAACGCAAAACCGTTCGTTAAATGAAATCATTTTCGCGGCGATTTTTAACAACGTGTTCTTTTGACCTTGTGGTAAATCAGACGTGCGTACTTCAGGGTGGTCGTCTAACTACTGAGGTATGAGGGATGTACACCCTATATTATGCAGTATTTTGTATCACTGCAGCTAGTTTCATCCCAGAGTTACGAGAAATGGGGCAACTATCCAACCGAGGCAACTATCCGTACTTTACCCTATGTTACAAATTTTCAATATTGCATGTTTCGAATTTGCATGGAAAACCGTAGACCACTGGTTTCGTCCTTTTGGGACTACACACTCGAAGCAAGCAAAATAGCATGTTTCGAGTGTGCAGGGCAAAGCACCGAACTGATGAGTCCCAAAAGGACGAAACCAGTGGTCTACGGTTTTCCATGCACATTCGAAACATGCTATATTGAAATACTTCTAACATACATAAGACTACTGCTGGTAGAGCAGGAAAGTACGTAGAGATCTAAGGATGTTCCAAGCCCAACGATATGTTTGGGGTAGCACCCCGTACAAGATCTCGTATTACCCAAAAATCTGGATTCAGTTCTATAATTCAATGCCTGGCGGGGTTTGCCCGGGAAGTAGTTATTCGAACGGTCCAGTACCACTCATAACCGCCGCATAATTCGGCTAATACTTACACCAAGCGTGTAAGTATATACAGCAAGCAAAATTGCATGGTTCGAGTGTGTAGGGCAAAGCACCGTACTGATGAGTCCCAAAAAGGACGAAACCAGTGGTCTGCGGTTTTCCATGCACATTCGAAGCATGCAATATTGAAAAACTTCTAACATACATAAGACTACTGCTGGAGATCTAAGGATGTTCCAAGCCCAACGATATGTTTGGGGTAGCATCCCGTATAAGATCTCGTAGTACACAAAAATCTGGATTTAGTTATATAATTCAATACCTGGCGGGGTATTTGCCCGAGGAGTAGTTGTTCGAACGGTCCAGTACCACTCAATATGAAATATTTTGGAAAAAGTGTTATTGGATTTTATAAATAGAGTAGTCTGTGAACCTAGTCCAATAAATGAAACTTTGATAGCTTTGATCGGCAGACTTTTTTGTGCATAATTATTATTTCTCGTTTACTAATAATTATTATTTCTTAAGCAAATGGATAGTTGTATGGTCACGCTAATAGTAAATAAAACGTTGTAAGATACTCTTATCGTAACTTCATTAATTTATGATACACGATGGGTTATCAAACTCGGTCTTCGGCCTCGTTTGATAATATGAACTGTTACGATACTTGTATCTTAAATGACTATTATTATGTTTATAAATTTCTATAGATTCCGAAATATCTAGGTAATTGATCACCTTTTCCAATGTGTACAGTAATTTAGTTTCTCCAAGAATAGGAAATGTGTGATTATTTTCGAAAAAAATGGTTAGCAAAATTTTAATCGATTTTCCTCAACCGAAATGTTCTTAAATATTCATTATATCTTTTATGAACGAATCTACCAATTTGACCAATATAAATACTGTTACAATCAGACCACTTTAGTTGGTAAATGTACCTGTTCTACAAAATTTATTAGTTTTGCATCAAACAAAATATGAGATAAAATATTGGGAGGTTTAAACGCTACATGTATACCGTTTTTTGATAAAATACTGGCAATTCTTTCAGAAACATTTCCTATGTAAGTTATACGACAAAATTTAATATCTTTTTTTATATTCTGTTATAAGTAATTTCTTATTGTTAATTATTCTATTAATTATTTCCATTTTGAATACATTATTAATAGCAATTTATTGTTCTTATCGAATTTAATTATTTTCATAAGTCAGCCTTAGATAAAGGAACAGTAAAGGCTATGTATCTACCATTGAGTTGTAAAATGACATTTTTTGAGAAGTAGGATGAAATGAATTTGGCGACAGTGTAATGTCTGTGTACGTAGATTTCTCAATATTGAAATGAATTTTTGAAGTGAAACTTCTTTAGCGACACCTCGAAAATTGCCCGAGAATTGAGAGTAAAATTTCAAGGTCGCGTCACATTTTCGAGCATTTCGTTACACGAGAGAGAAGAAAAATATAACGTTGAGAGAAGGAGAAAGACAGTTATATATACATGCATGAGTAGCTGGGATACCACGCGTTGTATAATTAATACGTACCATCGTGTTTTGTGATTATTTACGTTTTTTACGTTTGTGTCCTGTGTGTTACGTTTTAATTTGGCATTAAAACAACAATTGTTTTTTTCAACATTTTATTATAGACTTGTACTTGCATCGTGCTCTGATTACCGTACTTGTATTCCTATTTTAGGTCTCTCACTTATATTTAGTCTATTATTGCTTTAATTGCCCCTGTTCTCGGTTCTTGCATCTGTTCTCCGATCATGCCTCCGTTCATTGTCTTGTTGAGTTTCTATCGATTTGTTTGAGGGTAGAACTGTCTTAAAATTATTATTTTTTGTTAGATTCGCTCGTCTTGTGGATTTTGTCTCACTTACCTGCTCTTTTTGAGTCCCCTTGTTGCCTCTGTACTTTGTAGCTTTCTGTTCATGTTTCTGTTCATGTTTCTGTCATTTTCAGTCTTGGAATTGGTTATCTTTCGTATTTATCATTTGCTGAGCCTACCTTAGGAGGAATGTCGTTCCCTTTTCACGATTTGGTCGTATAGTTATTCATTTAATAGCCTCCAATTTGTTGTTCGTCTGTTGTCAAATTTTTAAGGTTAAATTCGACTTAATAGTTACTTTCGGTTCTGCCAACTTGTGTAGGACATTTTCCCATTTAGATGCTCAGTGGCGCGCCCTCTCATTTTCATTTTCCCTGTTTCATATTTCGGTTCTTTATGCATTGTCTTATCTATTCTTCTGTCTCTTGAGACCTCTTTATGACTTTTCCTATTGCTGTCTTCTTTTCCTTTGGGTTTGCAAGTCTTTTAAGCTTTCTTTTCTTCAGTTACCTATTCCATTACCGGTGACGCCTCTGGAAGATTTGGAAATCTAGGGTACTTCTGGGTACATTTGTAGTTTCGGATGGGGCCACCTTGTATTATAGTCGGCGGTTTTTTTGGAAATTCTGATTTGCTTTCTGAAACGGCACTTCCGACTGTATTCTTCTTGTGAGTGGTTGGTGACGCCAAGTTTCGGAAAATAGATTTTCTTACCAGTTTCTGGGATTTTCTTGGGTTCCGACCGTTTGAAGACGTCGATTTGGTTGTATTGTGCAAGTTTAGGAATCGTCGTCTAAGCCTTTTGGGATTTTAACTCGCATTTGGAGTCCAGTTGGTTTTGTTGGAGAAAAAACCCCTCGTGGTGAGTGTCTTATTTTTCATCTTTTATTTAAATCTTCAGTCATCGGTGTTGGTTCCTTTCCATTTTCTTCTTTTTTATTCTAATTTGTCTTTTCGGCATTTTAGGGTTTTTTTTCTGGGAGCAATTTTTTTCCTTGGGTGCAAAATTTCGATTTTTGTTGCACGTTTCCCCACGTTAAGAGAAGCGCCGATCACCTGGTGCTGAGCTACAAGAAAGTGATTTGCTGTAGCAGCTGACCTGCATTTTATCATCTGGAAGGTCAGATATCAATTTTGATTATTTCGTCGCCTGTCCGTCTGGAACATCGTGTCCAACGGCTGGTTTTTGTGTAGCGCCCGTCACAGCTTTTTGTGACCACTTTGTATTTGTATTTTTCGTGTTTTTCGCGCCGCTAGGCCGTTCACGAATCGTCCCGTTCGGCTAGTTTTAATGTAGATGCCTGGCCACGGCTTGTTGTGGTCAACAGTTTGTTTATTTTGGACATAATTTGTCCCATGTGTTATTAAATTTAATTTCTTATTTGGTCATATAATTCAGGTAGTTTTGTTTAAAATTTTCATTTATGGTTGGCTCATTTTGCCAGTATACCAAATAGTTTTGCTAATTTTTTTTATCAATTACTTTGATGTTATTTAGATAGTATAACAATTGTTTGCTTTGATAAATTTTTGCTTAGTTTTTTTGCCGTTTATTCAATTTTCAATTTAATTCAATTTTATACTTAGATATATTTTTTTTGTAACGGGATTTAGCAACGGTCGATACTGCCGTTTGCGTCTATTTGCGTTTGAGTAGAGTGCGTGCGATTGACCCGTCGGTGAGCTGCGCGTGCGTAACTCCAACCGTATAGGGTATTTACCGTGTCGTCGGCGCCTATTTTGTATTTTTTTTGCGCAACGTGAGTACCGGGCGTCTAAATTCCCCGCAGTTTTATTGTCTTACATTATTTTTTTTCATATTAATAGCTATTTTGATTTATACCACTATTTTTTATATTGTGTGTTCATTCTGGGCTATATTTATTTTTCAATTATTATATGCTGGCTTTATTATTGGACTATATTGTTTTATTATTTTTTTTTATTCATTTGCCCTATTGTGTACCAGCGGTTTTTAGGAGCTGTGGCCGCTGTGTTTGCATGTTCATTGGAGGATCAGCCAATAACTCCTTGGCGCCCTTTTTCAGTTTTGCCCACCCCCATCTTCGGCTCGAGCTTAGCTGCGGCGGAATCCTCCTTTGTGGCGTTCGCCATTTGGGTGACGCCACATGTGAATATTCGATTATATCCGTGAACAGTTATTATGTAAGTATATATTTAAAATATCTATCTCAGAAGTTTCACTTCTATCTCGTATACGGTGCTATATGCGCATTTTTTACGTTTTTTACGTTTGTGTCCTGTGAAAATTCTGAATGTTCGATTATATCCGTGAACAGTTATTATGTAAGTAAATTTAAAATATTAAAATTTTAATGATAATGACGTTTGTGTGCTTATATTGCGTCAAGAAAACGATTGAACGTTCCCGTAAAATGCTCTCTCTATCTCTCACCGTAAATCTCTCTCAAAAGTTTCACTTCTATCACGGTGCTATACGCGCATTTTTTTTGATTATTGTTTATTAAATAAGTTAAATCTAAGAAATTTATTTTATGATGGTTTTCAATTTCTTTAGTAAATTTTATCTTTAAATTAATATTATTTAAAACTTTTTGAAAATTATCCGACTGCCTTGCAGTGCCTTTAAAGCAAGCTAAAACGCCATCCACGTATCTGTACCAAAAGAAAATATGTTGTTTTCCGAAATCTGAATTAATAATTTTTTTCAATACCTATTAGACATGCAAATGCCTACGAGTACTAATAATGGGCTTATAGGTGATCGCATCGCTAGACCTGAATTTTAACAATAATATTTATTATTAAATTGAGAATAATTTTTATCGTCGTCCGAAGACTGGTTGAACGCGTACCTTCATCGTTTCCTATTCTCAGCTATCCTACGCATTTCCCTAAAAGCATCCCCGACCATTTGAGAGCAGTAGTCTAATCTGCGCCTACTCCTACCTCTATTTATTCCTATCTCCGACTCTAGTATGCCGCGAACTATTCCTTCGTGTCTCAGAGGGTGTCCTACCATCCTACCATCCTACCATCCTATCTCCCCTATTCTTTATTGTCTTCCATACCTTTCGCTTTTCCCCAACTCTTTCTAATACCTCCCTATTGCTAACCTTATCTATCCACGGTATCTTCATCATACGTCTGTAGCAGATTTACCATTATATTTTATAGTAAACTTTTCTTTCACTTCAGTTTTTTGTTTAATAATTCACTATTAGCTGCTCGTCCTGTTTGAATTGTCCTTGATCCACAAGATAATTCATGCAAACAATCCTTACCAAAGTCTTTCTTCTTTACTCTATTATATGTTTTCGCCACAACCCAGTTCGTTCATAATGCGTCTGTAGCACCACATTTCATACGCTTCTATTCTTTCTCGATCAGCTTCTCCTATTGTTAAAGCTTCGCACCCGTACAATGCCGTACTCTATGCATACGTCTTTAAGAGTCTCTTCCAAGTTTCTACATTAACCGTTTCCGAGCATAACAGTTGTTTTATTTTGTTAAACGCAACTCGACCTTGCGCTGTTCTTTATTTTACATCTTTAGTGCTTCTGCCATCCCGAGTTATTTGACTTCCTAAACCTTAATAGAAAAAATCCGCGACCTCCTCTATCTTCTATATCTCCTACCGTTTTGTTTCTTCAAAACCTCAAATTTAAGATTGGCCTTCATAACCACTATGTTGTGATCACTTGCTATCTGCTCCTGAATTTATTTTGCAATACCTAACTTGGTTTCTAAATCTTTGTCTAACGAAAATGCAATCTATTTGATATCTCTCAAGGTTCCCTGGCATTTTTCATGTATAGCGTCTCCTAACCCGATGATGAAATATAGTGTTCGCGACGGGTAGGTTATGTTTATCGCAAAAATCTATCAGTCTAGCTCCCCTGTCGTTCCTTTTTCCTCATCCAATGGGGCCGATTATTCCATCTTCTCCCCCTGTACCTACAACTCCATTAAAATCTCCAACACTTATTAAATTTTTTATTCCCCTTCACAAAGTCTAGTACATATCCGATATCGCTATAAACTGTCCCTTCAGCCCCATCAGTATTATAATTAGATGTAGGTAGGCATATAGTATACCTGTATTATTACCGAGTTTATAGGTTTCGAATGTAACCTAACCATAACTACCCTGTCACTTTTCTGTAAGAAATTTTTTACATTCCGTCCTATTTTCTTCTTCATAACAATTCATACTCCCGAATTTTCTATCTATCGGCCCTGTGTGTATTACTCTAAAACCTCCGCTCCAAAGGCCTCCAGCTTCTAGCCATCGCACCTTATTGATACCTACTATGTCCAATGCTAACCTATCCATTTCTGTAGTTAATATTTTCTTCACTGACTTTTTGGTAGAAATTCATTATGAAATAATAAACTACTCTGCGTACTACCAATATTAACACTTTATTCTAGTACTTGGCCGGTTTCAAGATTTTAAACAATCTCATCATCTGAAAATTATACATTTAACACTTTATTCTAGTACTTGACCGGTTTCGAGATTTTAAACAATCTCATCATCTGAAAATTTTACATTTTCTGATGATGAGATTGTTTAAAATCTTGAAACCGGTCAAGTACTAGAATAAAGTGTTAATATTGGTAGCACGCAGAGTAGTTTATTATTTCATATTATCCATTTCTATTTTCTAACTTTCCTACTTGTTTCATGATCCTTACATTCCACGCTCCGACTCGTGAAATGTTACACTTATTATTGCTGATGACTCCCCCGAAGCAGTCCCCGCCCGGAGTTCCGAATGTGAACCTATTTTGCCTCCGGAATATTTTACTCCAGAAGGTGCCATTATCATAAAATTTTCAGTACACTGTTCTAGGGATAAAATAATGTGGTGGTTTCCCGCTGCCTTCCACATCGCAGTATGAGTATCAAAGTGCCATACCGACCCCCACGGTCTCTGCCACTCTAATTACTGAAAGAGCTGCTGCCTTCTTTCAGGGATTTGATTTAGTCTGCCTTCTCAATAAAAATCCCCCAAATATGGTTAAACCTATGGTTCGGCTCTTTAAATCATTGAAGCACACAAGCCACCCCACCCGTTTCAGTATTAGATACTGAAACTACGTCAAGTCCGTTGGGGTGGAAAGATGTAGTAAAAAGTACAAAACTGGAAGTGCGTTATACTACAATAAATATTACGTTTTACTACATTTTCATTGAAATTTGCACAAAAGATAGGTAAATATCACTATAATATTTTTGAACGAAACTGTAAAATATTGCAATTTTTACCAAAATTAAATCTGTGCTATTATCACAATTTGTGGGAACGCGAACTATTTGGTGGGTACGATTTTTTACTACATTTAATGTCAACATTTATGTAAAGTACAAGATAGCTGCTATGATCAGTTGTTACAAAGTAAGTACTACACATAAATGGTGCTTAGTCTTATATGTATGCTAAATTGTAACACAAAGTACAATATTGTAGTGTTTTATAGCATATTCTTTTCAGTGTATGTATGTATAGTTGGTGAATATACTTATCATATCGCATTTTATTGTAATAAGTACCTTAACTGAGTATAAAGTAAACAAAAGATAAAATTGATTAATTAATATTATGTAGTTCATTAACGTATAACTACTTTGCTACTTTGCTACTACTAGCTACTTTGCACGCACTTGCTGAACTTTAGAAGAAATAAGAAATTTACAATAACTTGACGAAACTCAGTACTGTGAGTATACCTTTCACGTACGTAAGACAGAACCTGCTCGTGGCATTTTACCTTCTACATTTCGGTCAGTCAAAGACATGCTAATGAGCTACTTACAATAGGCTTGTTTAGTAGCTTGTCAATTGGTTTTATGTCAGCTGTACGCTGAATCGACACAAGTGATGTCTTTATTTATTCCATGGCGTACATTAGGATATTCAAGAGAAATGTACCATCAGCAAGTTAATCAATTAAATATCATTTTGTGAGAAAATATTCGAAAGTCCAAGTGATCGAAAAGTTACCAAAACAGTTAACAACCGAATTCAGTTTATTATACGTTTCAACAATGCGTATAGGAAGTTAGATTAACGAGTAGTGATAAATAATAGTCAAGTAAATTATCAATCACTCTCTGAATGAAATACAGCTAAAACAACACCTTCTTGTTGACAAAACTCCTTAAACTGTTTTAGTCACATTCGCACTAGCAGCGAGAAATACAACATTCGGTAAAACACATTAATTTACTCTACAGATTACTGGGAGTTATTTTTAACTTCGAACATTTTGTTCAAAAACCACAAATTAAAGGTCTACATTCTCATCAGTTTCAAATGTCCCCATTTCGGATCCCATTGCTATCATCAAACAACTCCTAAACTCCAACGACCGTTCGTCAAATTTCTACTCTCTAGTTAAATTATGTGTCCACTTATGAACAAGTCTCAGGTACCGCCAAGGCTTCTCCATTATGTTCTGTGGCTGCTAACATCTTCATCTTGAATCTTATGCTCTTAAGCTCACTTGTTGGTTCAGGTACGTTGATGACACTTTCGATACTTGTTACCTCAATTCCTAGATCACCGCAATATTCATTTCACCATGGAGGTTGACATTGATAGAAATTTTCCTTTCTCAGATGTTTTGTTCAGTCTTCATCTTGATGGAAGTCTTGGTCATTTAGTATACAGAAAATAAATTCACATTAATCGTTACTTCAGTGCCTTATCTCACCATCCCTCTCAAAAAGCACCATTCACTAACTCTCTTGTTCACCGAAGTCTCCTCTTCATCATCCTAATTCCTCGTAAATCTAAGTCCGGTAACCCTTCTGCATTTCTTCCTAAACATAAATAACATAAATAATGACCGCCTTTACTTATCGTAAAAAAATCTAAGATCTCCTATCGTTGGCCAAAGATTCCCTACCCATGCACACAGTACGCGTGAATCGCATTCCTTGTGCTTATGGTTTTGTCTACGTACGAGTATACTGGTTGAATTGTCCAATTCAACTGGTTCAGCACTGCCAGAATACCGGAGGCTAGAGTTCCAACCAGAACATCAACAGGAAACCTAGGTAATTGATCTACATCATCAAACATCCCTTAAACCTCCGTCGTGACAACGACGTATACCTTCAAGATACGTGGAAGCATATTATAATTAGACACTAGTCACCGTTATGCTCGTGGAAACCACTCATCCATATCATTCACAGTTAAGTGATTAATCTCTGGGTATAAATAAACCCTGTGATCTAACCATATCATTTTGGTTTAATTTGTGTCAGCTACAATTTAATATTTCAATTTTTTGTGAATTTCTGGCATATAATGCAAATAAACAACAGTATGAAATCGACGTTTCGCCCCCATTCGGGGGCTTTGTCAAGATTTATTTGGTATAATATATAAAATTGTCAATAAAAACTTTTGCCAGAAATTCACAAAAAATTGAAATATCTAATCATATCAGTTCAGAACCAGCCCACTCTCATTGATGATGGTGGACGAGACGTCGGCATCCAGCCTATCAACGACACGCTCTTCGCCAGGAACACAAAGTAACCATTACAACAATGGTCCCTGAAGTCTACAGCAGCATTATATGAACGATGGTATAGCGTCTGACCTGTCACGCACCATGTTATTAAGCCAGAACCAGTCAAAAGTGGTTAGAAGCGAGTAATATCCCTTTTGTTTAGGAAGCAGATAATAATAGCGCTTGAAACGGAAACCATTGGAAGAGCGTATTTCCCACTGCGATTTATATTTGTTGATTTGTTGAATGCAGCAGTCGTTCCCAAAGTATACAGCAGTCCAGAGCTATTGCACTAATTCAAATGCAGCTTCAAAACTATACTCGATCAGACATTCGATTTGTTTGGTAGTTTTTAAGACGCTGCCGTGTTTTTACTAAATAAAAAATATGGTTTTCAAGAAAACAATTTTAACAGAAATAGAAACGATTGACACTGATAATGCTCCGCTCGCTTCGCAAAAAACAGACAGAATTTTGCATAAAAATTGTAAAATGGAATTACCATCAAAAAGTAGTGGGGTGGGTAGGATTTGATCCAGGGATCGTCCGATCATCAAGGGAACATACTAGCCATGCTGTTACACGAGCTGCTGACTAGCAGATTAAGAGTAAAGTATAAGAAGTGAATCAGCCAATAGAAATCGCTGTGGGAGTCTCTGCTGGTTCTGTATAATAGTTGATTTGGGAAACATACAACCGGGAAGAAGACGCACCTAAAGACAAGACGGAAAATCAAGTATGATCAATGTGTAAAAGGAGAAAAAGTACAGTAAAGAGTAAGGCAGGTCAAAAGAAAACGAAAATTAATTACGTAAAAATGCTAACAATGAAGACAAAAATTGGACATTTTCGTTATTTCTTCCAAAACTATGTATTAATTTGTCTACCTCGTTTCTCTTTTTCCAAATTTGATTTCGTCTCATTTCGAACTAATAGCATAAGAAGCAATACATTAAAAAATTCCTTGTAAAATATTCGAAGTTATTGCGTAATACCTAATGTATATTCCTATTATACTTTAATCAAAACCGCAATGCATAAATGTTGAATAATACGTTATTTGTAATCTTAAGTTATCGACAGAACAAGATTTGCAGCAAATTACATAAGAGGTGCCTTTTCTAAAATATTAATAGCAGAAGCCCCACCAACACGTCAATTTTTAAAATATGTAGAGTATAAGAGTCAAAGATGCGACAATTTAATTTATTCTTTATTAAGGGCCAAAAGAATCTACAGGGTGATTCGTTAGCATCTTCACAAACTTTAGCAAAGGAAAGATGATGTAATTTCGTGAGAAAAATGTCCCAAAAGGTCCAATTTCCTTTTGTTCCGATGTTCCGAAGTGTTCCGTTTTAAAATTTTTAATGACAAAAAATTTAGTAGCTTTAACTTAATAATAAAAAATATTTATTTAGATGATAGAGAGCACAAATTACAAAATTATAATAAATATTCAAAAGCAAGTCCCTCTGCCTGAATACATAACTCGCAACGACGAACCGTAGTAAATTCATATTATTTCTAATATGAGTTACAGCATCTTGAATTCTCTGAATTAAATGAACAGGATTATTATTTATTTCCACTTGATAGACAAGTTGCTTCAAATGACCCCGTAAATAAAAATCACAAGGAGTTGGTTCGGGCGATCTGGGTGGCCATGGTATCGGTCCTCCATTACCGATCCACTTGTTTGAGAAATAAGTATTTGTCCACTGGATTACTTGCCTTCCTCGATTAGGCGGAGCCCTAGCCTGCTTATCAGCAGGATGGGGCATAATAATGTTGTCTAACATGAAGTGGGATATCTTCCAGAAAATCAAAAAGTGTATTGTCCAAAAATTCGTAATACAGTCCTGCATTAAGGTTTCCATAAAATTCATTTAAGGGTAATATGCGTTATTAACCACCTCAAACATTTGCCTTAAATCTTCGCTGAAAATTCCGTGGATTGTCCAAGGACCAAACATGGTCATTATGAAAATTATTAATCCTGTCCAGAGGCTCATGGCACAGAAAGTCCTGGTGGGCTACCTCAGACATTTTGCCATGGCGTACCTTGATGACATCATTGTCTTTTCAAATAACTGTGAAGAATACATGAAGTACCTGCGTTTTGTTCAAAAATGTTGTAGGCAGCTTCGAAATTTTGGCGTTTACTGAATAAATATCGCGTCCCGTCTCTTTTCAAATCTAATAAAAGGATTTGATACTCTCCTGCAAAATGGAAGGAGAGGTCTGCAGCGACACTTCCATCGAGTGTACACCCCAGCAGTTGTCAAAGCGACCCAGAAGGCAATAAGTACTTAATTTTTTATCAGAACAGTATCTTTTAAACGGTACGGCAGTTAAACATTTTAATGACTTCTCGATTAATGACCTAATTACTTTCGGTATGAACTGGGCATTTATGAATCGGCGGGTAAGAGAACAAACCAAAGTGTCGGAATTATTCGAATATGCTTTTAGTTAGTATGCTCCTTAGAAATTTTGACATTTACTAGCACAGATAAACAAATCATTAAAAATAAAGTTACTGTTTTATGAATAAAATAGTGTACATAACTCGATGGAAAGAATATTTCATACACTCTCGTATGATTTCTGAAATTCTAAATTTCACACTCGTACGAAATTTACCACTTTCCATGCTCATTACGTAATACTAATTCTCTACACGTACCTTAATAAATATACAGGCTGTCTGAAATTCGTAGTGCAACACGGGGATCTCTGTTATCTTAACAGCTAGACCCTAGGTTTAAATTCGGCAAAGTTGCCAAATATTATGCTGACTAATGTCCTCGAAAGAAAATCGAGATATTCTGAATCGTTCTCGTGAAAACTGAAAAAAATTGAAAAATTGCGTTTTCGTTTTTTGGCTATAACTTTTTTGTTTGACCTTGTATCTTCATTCTGTAAAAACTTTTACATTGGCACTTTTTATTCTCTATTTGATAGCATTGTCGCCAATTGGCTACGTCGATTCATTTTTGTTTTTTAAACGCCAACTTCATTTTTTCTTATGGGCGTCATATGTGAGTGACAGGTGAGCTAATCCGCGTTATTTTCCTGAATACAACAATGTGTTTCATGTTGACTTTTTTCATATTTTTAGTTTTTATAAATTTTTGCCGATTTTTATTTCTGCGTTCTATTTATCTAAGACAAAATCAGAAATAATAGGTTCCTGCTGTTATTGCTTCTTGTTTTGCGTTTTTGAATTTGTATTACCTATTTGTAATTAATTTTGAAAATACTCCCTAATAAAGAAAAACGAGATATATGATTGAACTCTATTATTCGTTGAGACAGAATGAGCAATTAGATTTCAATAATAAATTGCTATTAGGTTACTTTGTTTCCATGGTAACTCACATTATTTCTTATTTTGTCTTAGATAACTTAGAACGCAGACATAAAAATCGGCAAAAATGTATAAAAACTGTAAAAATATGAAAAAAGGCAACATGAAGCACATCGTTGTATTCAGGAAAATAACGCGGATTAGCTCACCTGTCACTCAGACATGGCGCCCATAAGAAAAAATGAAGTTGGCTTTTAAAAAACAAAAATGAATCGACGTAGCCAATGAGTGACAATGCTATCAAATAGGGAATAAAAAGTGCCAATGTACAAGTTTTTACAGAATGAAGATACAAGGTCAAACAAAAAAGTTATAGCCAAAAGACGAAAACACAATATTTCAGTTTTTTTCAGTTTTCACGAGAACGATTCAGAATATCTCGATTTTCTTTTGAGGACATTAGTCAGCATAATATTTCGCAACTTTGCCGAATTTAAACCTAGGGTCTAGCTGTTAAGATAACAGAGATCCCCATGTTGCACACCGAATTTCAGACAGCCTGTATATACACTCAAGATTTTTTATTATTATGATTTTTAGAAACAAATACATAACTAATTATTTTTATTTCATTGCCCAATTCAGCTACATAAAAATTCTTCTAAGGGAATGTTGGATAAACTCTAAAACTTGAATTAATTCAGACTCTTAGAAATTGTCAATTTTGTTAGCAGGTCTTAACGAAATTTTTAATGTCTCGCTCGCGCACATTGATTGTCCCTAAGAACCAGATGTTCGTTTTTCATAGATCATGAATGAAGTTTTCCTGAATTTCTATCTACAGTTTCGCACACTTAAGCTTCTTATTACGAAGAAATGGGTTAACCTGTCTTTAAATTTTAGAAAAAAAATTTTTTTGCTTACTTAACAATTGGCATTTTTTTTCTGAAATTGCAAATAAAATGAGATCATAATGCATTTCTGCATGACAAGAAGCTTAAGTGTACAATATTTCAGATAAGAACTCCGAAAAATGGACGTGAAATCTATGAAAAACGAATACCTAGTTCTCAGAGACAACCAACGTGCGCAAGCGAGAGAGTTGAAAATTAGTAGAAGGCCCTTAAGGGGATTTTCGCAGACTCGATGACTTAATACTGAAACTACCTACGTTACTTTTATTTAATTGTGTGAAAATGAAGGCAGAACTATGTCGGGTACCTCGGTTCTCGTTGAAATTTCTAAACTTTGGCACTAGACTTATTTTTAAATATTTAAAAAATAATTTAAAAAATATATATAGAAAAATCTATTTCGCAATTTCGATTTTCGCATTTTTTATTCCCGTTCTGAAAATTTCGTTAGTAATAGCTTTTGTCGTAGGTTTTCAAGTTTTAACATTACAGAGAAAATTCCCTTAATTCAAAGGTCCAAGCTTAGTTTATTTGAACAGTGTTTATGTTGGTAGGTATATTTTGCAATTTCACTTAATCACTTCATGATCTGATACGAGCATTATTTTTGTTAAATTGCATCGAGTGCTAACATCGCCGTTATTTTTTTATCGTACTTAGTGTTCATGATTTAAACATTTAAATTACTACGTATATAATGGTATCAGGTTACATACGTGGATCTTGAGCCTTTTAAGAATTTGTTCTAAATTTTCTTTTGCAAATGCTTGAAACTTTTACAGGTAGATCATATTATGTTGTTCATGTCAATGATAGTAATCTATAAATTTAAGAAAACTTACAAACTCATAATACGCACAAATTTTAACAATTTAAGTTTCAAAACTGAAAATAGTACAATTTCTCATTACGAGATATGAATCATACGCATCGGCCAAGCTCATTTACTTACTACTAAGGCTAGTTCTTCTTGTCCAGAAAGTGAAAATGAATTAAGAAATAATATAAACGAATGTTTTAATTAATGAACCGCTACTGCATTTTAGTTCACAGTCTGCAGTTAAACTTGCAATTCGCCAATAAAATTATTACGCTTCATCTGTTTAAGGTGAAATAGAGGACAGATGAGATCAGAAACACGTTTGAAATATAAAAAAAAGAATTGTTGTTCACATTTACCATAAGTAAGTATAGATAGTAAAGCTATAAAATAATCTTAAATTAGTATTTCTCTATTGGAAATGATAATACTGAAGTTAATTTTCACTATTATAATGACGTTTCCTGAATAGATATAAGTACTGCTATTTTAATGGTTTATTAGATAATTTTAAAAAGGAATATTTATTTGTTAACAGTATTATAACAGGCATAGCTTGTTAACATGACTAATAATTACAGGATTTATAACAATATTCGAAGGAAAGATTTATCTTTAGTGGGCACTGCGGCCCGATCTTCGTTTGTCGATAAAATTAGATTGCCTCGTGCTTAAAGCCCACAGGCTGGCCTTTGATAGCAGGGCCTTTGATAGATGGTGAAGTGAGTGAAATCTGTCTCATACAGTACCGGCTGAAACTTCTACTTCTTTTATTTCATGGAGCAAAACTTCTGTCATAGCCGCAAAGTCAATCTTGCACAGAAGTATCATGCGTCCACGATATCCCCGCATGAAACGATGAAAACGAAACATTTTTCGACGTGCTAGCCGTACATCTCGTCCATTTTCTGTTGCCTGCCCTTAAAAATGTCTTTCCATTTAGTTCTTAGGGACAATTATTGGTGTTAGCGACATAGTTGCAGCTTCGTAAAGACCCCTTATGTATAGAGATGTGAGGTGGCTTAAATGACTTGAGTTATAATTAAAATTGCAGCAACAACAATATTCAATAACAATTTTACAGACTGTATAGTGCATATAACCCCATTGGCGTCGATTTATTCGGTCGTATAGAATAGGTACTGTTGCCCCGTATGAGTAGTCCACATGTACCTGAAGTATAGATTCGACGTTAATAAGCACCGCTATAGGGAAAGGGAATGTAGCAACACGCCACCTGCTGGGTGTAGTTTGTACTACTACGAAAAGTATGGTAGCCATGATACTAGTTCGTTTGACAGTATTTATTTAACTAGTTTGATAATTTTTTTGCATAAATAAAATGGGAATTGCAGTGAAAAGGAGCGTTTGTAACACTACCTGTTGTGTGGTTAATTATCAAAGTAAGAAAGGAAGAGAATCCAAGGTATCCTTTCACAAATTTTCAAGAAAAAAAGTGCAACTATTATGCAACACAATTCATTCGGTTTAACAGAAAAGGTGGATAAATATAAGGCTTGGATGCTAAAATTAAATGGAAATGGTTCATAGTTTTTAAGGACATTGACTTTTTCCTTTTTCCAGTAGCACTAAATGTCAGTAGGGCGTAATAGGTACTTCAAAATCAATAAATAATACCAGACCCAAAACAAGTACCTACACAAACACCAGACCAGAAACACAGAAAGAAATAAAATTTCATTTGCTTTTTTATTAAATTGCATACACTTCATTTGTAGCTCATTTATAATAAGTATAATACATAATACAACCTGATGCACACGAAGAGTAACGCAACAACATGCTCACAGCGTGAAGATTTTCCAGCTTTGCAACTCCATCCTTTATATGCACATCTGAACACTCCAGAAAAAAAGAAACATCTAGTCCATGTGGAATATCCCGCAGCAACTCGTTTTTAAACACAAAGCATATAACACACAGAACACTATTTCAGTTTCTAACCTCTAATGTCGCATAAAATTATATCATTGGCATTTAAAACTGCTTGCCCTTCTATTATGCAACGAGAAGTAGAGCTTACCTCCAAATAATTAAACAAATAACCAATAATTCTTAACACGAAATCCATTCTGGGAAGAAGACTGTAGCAAGTAAATTATGACAAGAAAAGAAAGTTGTTTACATAGCATACTTTTCTTCGCCGCCATAATTGAAACGATTACACCGCCCCTAGTATAGTATAGTATAGTATAGTATAGTATAGTATAGTATAGTATAGCATAGCATAGTATAGTATAGTATAGTATAGTATAGTATAGTATAGTACAGTACAGTACAGTACAGTACAGTAGAGTACAGTACAGTATAGTATAGTATGATGAAAACCTGCTTTAACGAAGGGTGGGCAGATATCAAGTTACAAAAAGTCCGTTTCCAATTTTCCAAGATACTCTCCAAGAAGTTTCTCATACATTATTTATTTGGAAGGAAGGATAAGGTAAAATCTGGTGACATGACGCAAAAAACTTCAGTGTTACAATATTTTGTATATTTTTGCACTAAACTTTGCAAACTTAACATGGAAGGTAAAGAACTAAATAAATTAACTCTTGGTAGACTCAAAAAACAAATAACGCACTGGAAAAAATTCTGCGTTGAAAAGAATTTTTGGAAAATAGCGCCATCTCACCCACATGTATTAGGATTGGATTACATGACTAGTGTGGGTGAGACGGTGTTACAACAAAGTTATGAATTATGCAACCCTTTTTAGAAAGCAAACGTCCACAAAGGTAGGTAACACATGTTTTAGAACTTCGTGCAGTCCTCGAAAAACCATAGCAGACATCGAATCCAATCAATTTTTTGGTACCTAGTATTGTAATCTTCCCCACGACCAATGCACTTCGCGGTTTCAATTTCAACGTCTTCTTCTCGTCTCAGGAAATGTCCTTTTCGTCTTCAGATGAAGAGTTTTCTAGCATTACCTCCTTTTTAGCTACCTTCTTGTTATTTTATAGTCTTGAACATCTTCTTTTCCATTACACCATCCCTCCCTATTCTGTATGGAGAGATGGTGATGTTTGTAAATTTTGAAGTAACCGGCAAATCAACTAATTTTTAGCTTAGGTATATCGCTAATATATCATACTGCTTCCACATGAAGGAAAATAACGTTTTTATGCATCACTTGCTCTACCACGCATTACATATCAAATGGTAATAAAAATATTCACCTACTTCAAACACATTTCTTCTTTTTTCATTCGAACTAGGTAGACAAATCATGTGCGCCTCGATAACCACAGATCACTGCTGGCCTCATAAAATTAGTTCAACGATATCTATTGCCTCCGCGCGCTGCACCATCTCTCCCGATTTTACCCTACTCCCTAAACCGTTGATTGAAAACTTCTACGGTCTACACTTACTAATCCATCTCCCTTGAAAATATCCGGAAGATATTTTGGAGAATACAACAAAATATCTACAATTAACATTTTTTAGTTACTGTTCCAACTAAGGAAGTACCAGAATTCGGTTACCAAGAAAAGCCTACGAACTGGACGTGGGCGTTGTAATTATATGCTGAACAAATGAAAGGGGAACGATAGGTTATGGCGACAGGCAGATTATCCGTTAACACAGTTAGCTGCGGAATTTTCGCTAATTCACTGAGCTACTCCAGAAGAATATTAATTTGTAATGCGTTTGTAATTTAGAAGTCATTATTGTATTATTTCATATACAGGGTGATTCAGAAATAAATTCTGGAATTTTGTAGAGTTATGATAGGGTGAGTAGAGCCGATTATTTTTTCCAATATACACTTGGTGCCAATGAGGTGTCTCTGCGACGTTACATGTAATATTTCTAAGTACATGTCAGTAATTTCTTGCCAACCAAATTCTGCCATTTTCAAAGAGAACAAATTTGTGTACGGTCTGTATCTTTTAATTTGACATTTGCAAAAGAAATATATAACTCTAGGTCCCTGCGATAAATTAATGCCAACCGAGGTATATTGCATGTAGCATGGCAACCCACTCCCCTATGGTACTAAGTTCTGTACAGATTGGAAAACATAAAACAATAATCGTCTATACTCAACTTTTCACTTCACAAAATTCCGGCATTTATTTCTGAATCACCATGTAGAATATCATAAGAGCGGTTTCCTATGCAGCAATTTTACGAGTGACATTGCTTAAAAATTGCGAGATGTCAAACGTAAACTTTAAAAAGTGCAACTGAATATTTTATTAACCATCTCGAATGCTATGATTTGTTTATGTATGAATTGAGTTGCTAAGCAACAACTTACCTAACCAAGGGAAATTTAAAGTAATTTAAAGCAATATCATAAGAGCTTAGATTTTACCTGCAAAATTTTTCAGTTGTCGCGAGAGGTTGTCTGGCAATTTCTTGAGTGACATTTTACATAAAAATTACGAGACGTTAGTCGAGTAATTTTTGAAAATGTCACGAAAGAAATTGGGCACCTCGAGCGTACAAATGGCACATTTTGTCAGGTAAAATCTAAGCTCGAATGATATTCGTCATGACTATTTCACGAAACAAACCACTAAATTCAAACCGATTCTTCATTAGTTGAGATAAATGCATTTCTAACCATATTTTATTAGTGATGTGAATAAATTGAGCTGCTAGACAACGACCCGGTAGTCCAGGCAACTTTAAAATTTCCTCGCTGTAAAACCATGTGAATGCTAACAGTTCATTGGCTTATTACCCCCGATAAAATTTTTAGCAGGTACTTTTTCCGCTGTAATATATCAATATATTCAGAAATGGCGAGTTTGGATTGGTTTAAAATTCGATGAGTGGAATAGTCACTGTAAAACCATCCTAGCCTATTGTCCGAGTACCCCCGATAAAATCTTTAGCACACATATTTATATTTAGAAATGGCGAACTTTGATTGGTGGGATAGTCATATACAGGGTCATTCAGAACGCGTACGCCAAACTTCAGAGGAAAATAGAGAAACTCAAACTAGATGAAAAGTTCATATGAACAAGTGCCCAAAAGTGACTATTTATACAAAGCTATACAACAGGGTGGCAAAGTTTCCTTAAAAACTATTCTCGTTTCAGTATCTCGAAGACTATGAAAGTTACCGAACTGATATTTTATGAACGATTTTCAGTTATAGACATCTACACTGGTCTAAATAGTTTTGCTTTTGTACTGCTTCCCGTGGCGTCGCTCCATGGTAGATACCTTTTACTTATTTTCCTAACTATGCATCAGGTAATGGGGTTATTCAGAATTATAGAATTTCATAGTGGCCCCCTATAACCTATAGTTTATCGCATTTTTGATAGGTATACCTACATAATAGAATGGAAATATATTCATATATTTAAGCAACAATATTAATTTTAGGGTACTTACATTTTAAATGTAGTCCGAATTACCAATAAAATAATTCCCTGGGTATGCACCACGTCCATTGGTGGAGCAAGTGTGCGCGAACTGTGCGTTGGTTAGTTGCTTGATTCACACAGAAATTAGTTCTCAAATTTTGAGTTTATAATTTGGGATTCTCGTGTTTTTGTTTGTTTATTTGGCTGTTAAAAGTAGATAAGATTCCATAACTTATTTTCTGAATAAAACTTAAAAGGTAGAGCACAATTCTAGATTTTAAAACACACAACTAATAAATGAAACGGAACACAGTAAGTTTAGGTAAGATCTGAACACAAGAAAACAACAGTTTAAACCACAAGATGTTTATATTTAAACCTAAAAATATTTCAAGAATCAGTTATAATCATTGCTTTAAACCTTCAATCTAAAAACAATAGTATGTAAATTCACAAACCCAATTTAGGTCAGTAAATATGGTGACATTTATTCCACTACTGTGTTGCCGGCATTCGCGGTTATCGTCAGTAGTTGACGGTATGAAAAAATTGTATTGCCTTCAGTATTTTGTAAGACATACTAAAATAAACCAATTGATATATTTCAACAAAATGTTTATAGGTTCTTAATATTATATGATGAACCCCAACATGAATAAAGGTATCAAAATTAAACTGTATTGAAGTTGTGAATATGAAAAACAAAATTATTGTAAATGTTTTGTTCCCCAGTTGTGGATTTTGCAACGTTCTGTTCTGTTGTGCTAAAAGTTATTGCTTCCGCCTTTTCTTTTAGGTCATTAATTAAATTTGAATGGTATTCATTATCCAACTGCAGGTAAGGTTTCAATGAATGAAATGAGTTGTGTCCTGAAATTTTTATAATTTCCTGCTCATTTATACCTGCTTTGACAAGATAAGACACTGCAGTAGACTTTGCAGAATGGTTTGTAATTTTAATTTTTTTAATATCATCTCCGCTGATTCCTTCATCCACTTCGACATTATGTTTACCCCAATCGGCATATTTTTGTACCATCCTGAGAAGAAGAATACGGTTTATGCCAAGCAATGTTCATTGTTAAAAGCAGCCTGTCAGTTTTAATTTTCTTGGGCCATCGGACAGGGCATATATCAGGATTTTTAGGTTTTGCTATTAAAAATTTGCTGTTAGCATACCTGTGTGCTCCACCTTGCGCTGTTTTACAGAAAATCGGGTTATACTCCATTCTTCCATTGGCTAAACCAACATGGTCTGATTCATCTTTAAAATAATGTATTAAACTTGCAGTCTTTATTCATATCATAGCTGTCGGTCGGAACAGTTTCCATTTGGTTAAAACCGTTTCTAATAATTCTTCATTGCTGCTACATCGTCCACGAATTTGAGCATATTAATTGTTTATCCTATATTATTAATACAGAAGGTTCTATCTTTAAGGGTCCTATCTGCCACCGACGTAAGCGTATAATTCAGAAGTTGCGCTGTTAGTAAATTATGAAGACGTCTATATTATTCTGACTTGAAACTTGAATATTTTTTGCAAAAAGCATGTGCTATTTTTGTACCAAACATAAAATACACTACGTGTAATACCAGGGGCAATGTGCCAAGTATTACCATTATTACTCCAGGTTTAATCCTAGGTAGGTTCTTGAATCGATCCAGAGGCGAAGGAACCCTCAGATATAGTGATTACGGATTCAGTCTGCGTCTGCTATATGAATTTGTAGTCTACAGCGCTTTAAACCGAAGCCACCGTAATATTACCACAAACAACCCTCTTAGATACAAAAATTAGCGATGACAATGCGCAGTCCTGCCTCACCCCCGTACAAATATTTGCTTTTCTACGTTCCTGCTCAAATTCTATAACTGCCACTTGCTTTTTGTATACAGATGATGTATTATTTTTCTGTCATTGTAGTTCATCCTTGCATTTCTGAGCACTTCAAACTTCTTCTTCCACTTTACATTGTCGAACACTTTCAAATCCACAAATCCTAAGTTGTTGAAACGTTCAATAATCGAGGTTATTTAGACACTGTCGAGGATCATCGGACTTTCAATTACCTACATCCTTATTGTTTTTTCTATTACTCGCCGAACTAAAATGCCCTCGCGTGTTCCCCGTTCCTTCGAAACGCGAAATGGTCTTCCTCTAATATTTTTGCCCCCCTTTTCAACCCGAATTAGTCGTCCTCTGATATTCTTGCCCCCCTTTTTTCTGTCCTACCTTGAAGATAATCATTATCTATATTAAATTTTTTTACTAATCTCACATCTATTTACGCTCTTCCTTTTTGACAGGATGAGTACGAAGCACGTATAGATAATTATATTTAATGTATATTTATTGTACTAGGTTCACAGACTGCTCTATTTGTAAAATCCATGGGCACTTTTGTCACAATACCTAATATCATACAGGGTGGACAGCTTACGCAATATGTATTTTTTCTTCCAAATTTCAAATGGAACGCCCTATCTATTATTTCCATATTTGATAACCAGTTTACTAAGCTTTTGATTTATGTAGATACTATAAGGCCTGCGACTGACGGTTTTGGTAGAATTGAAAATTGAACCTTCAAAAATGTAGTAATTTGGTTGGTAGTTTATTCGGTTCTCCTATATCTTAGCACCCAAAACATAAAACATGATTTCCATTTTGTTTCTGGAAGTTGGGTTCACATTGAGACAAAACATTTCATTGCCAGATTGCTTCTTCATGGTAATATTCTTAAATATGTATGTGGTAACTTATTAAACCTAGGTTTATAATTATTTGAAACAAGGAGTGCCATGGAAGAAAACAGTCCTTTCAAGAAGTAATCTTGCAATGCGATTTCTTTGCCTGTGTAAACTCTCGTTGCTAATTTTTCTTTAGAAATAAAGTGTAAGCATTTCTCTGAGTTTTGGGTGGTAAAATAGGGGACATTCCCCAAAAATGGTACAAACTAACCCTAAGGTTAGCCCCAGAAGCATAGATTGTACGGGACGGAGGAGGCGGCATATTACTATGAGCCGCAGGTGCGTCACAGGAACGACCTACAGTTGTTAGTACTCTACCCACCATTTAGTGCGAGAATGAGGAAAACCTGGAAAACCTCATTAGGTAGAGCTGGATAGGCGATCCAAGGCGCACCCCAGCCACAGCGCAGAAATGAGTCACCCATCCATAGCCAAACCGCGGGCACTGTTGCTGAGCATTAACGACTACTCACTCGCGCATGCCAGCAAGATCCCACAGCCACGGCATCAACTTTCATGAAATTTTATGGGGAATCCAAATAAGCAAACAAATGTAGGGCATTCTATTTAAAAAAACTTAAATTTGGTTTGGTATTTGGCACGAGAACATTCTGTATATATAAAAATAATTTTGATAGAAGCTTCATGTGGTTCTCCACATACACGTTAAATTTCATGTTGATGTCTTGAATAGAACCAGAGATATGAACCGACTACAAAGTATTGGCCCGCCCTGTATATCGGACGAACTGGCAGATCTATACGTATTAGGTATGTATAATGAACATTTAAGATCATCTCGTTTAAAAAATAATGATCATTCAAGTTTTGCTAATCATTTCTTTGAAAACAATCATCAGTTCCCTCCTCCAGAAAATACCAAAATGTTGTTTAATATTGTAAAGAGTTATCAATTAGATATAATTAGAGTCTATAGAAATTTATAAACATAAAAATGATAAAAATTATAACTTACTTCATGACCAAGTTGATTTAATACAATCTCGTGTATTTAAACTTTTGTAAATGTTTCTCTTATTTACTTTTTTCTGAAGTTCCAACCTCTCTTGACGTTAATTGACTAATTTCTCTCTTGTTTCTAGTTAATTACACGATTACCTTGATGTTAACAGTTGTCAAGATTCTATGGATGTTTATTTTGCGCTGAACTTAAAGAACTGCCATTAAACGGTCGCTTATTAAAATGCCGAAAATCGATATTTTGCAAAAAATAATAATAAAACTCAAATCAGTGGATGACTGTCTGGGCTAATGGCGACCCTTATTTGTCCTTTTGGACCTGACCCCTTTTTTGTTCAAAAGAAAAAATCATCATAACAAAAAAAATAACTGCGGTGAGGTGCGAACCCCCAGCATGACGGCACGGTAGGATGAGACCTCAACCAGTGAACCACGAACGTGTGATAGCAAGAACGTCTACGAAAATTGTATATAAGCCGAGAAAAGCAGAAAATACAACGGCATTTTAGTTGCTCGACCGCTTAACGGCAGTTTAAGTACAATTTATTTTATTTAGTTTCTTTTCTGTACACTGGTATTTCACTTTGAGGTTTTTTCCCAATTGAATTTATTGTTTTTCCCAAATGGTTTTCTTTAAATTCATTGGTTTTTCCGTTCAAGCTACGAGTTATTCGAATTTCCTATCTATTTTTAGTTTTTCTAAGGCCTCGTAGATAAATATTGAAATTCAGTTATCTAGTTAGCTTATTTTTTACTATGAAGATCTCATAGATATTACTATTTTAATTATTTGTATTCTTTTGTTAATTTTAAGTTTCATTGTCAACTGTTACCTTTAAGCGCTCGCCACATAGGCCATGCCATGCCATGCTAAATTAAATTTAGCATGGCACAGCACTCGTGATCTTTTAACTGTCAAATTTACACTCGTGGCTACCAAGCAACGCAACAGCATCTGTCAATATTCATAAATTTAAATAATGGATGATGTTCATAACGTTGCTTTGGGGTTCATTTTACAAGTTATTTCCATGAAAACGTATTCATAGAAATAGCATGGAAGTCGACTTCGTTGCTATGTAAATTACTTTAAAAATGAACAATGTGGACACTTCCATTTGAAATCCATTGTCTATACTTCTATGTTTTACATTGGCATAGCATAGCATGGCCTATGTGGCGAGACCTTTAGAGTCATATTAATTTGTTTAAAATTTTACTTTATGTAGACATATCCTGATGATGAGACTTTTATTATTCTTGAAATCGGTCAATACTCTTAATAAATTATTTCATTGGTAGTACGCCAAGTATTTTATGAATTCAACGTTCTTAAATTATTTTTCATGCCTTGGCGACCGGCTATATCTCAGAAACTGATCGTGGCTTTCGGAAAAAATTCTCTTGGCAAAAGCAACCACGAGAAATTCATCAAAAATATTTTTAGCTTTGAAGTTTTGGCGCCACGGACGCAATTTTTAAAGAACATTCAAAAACGTAACTTTCTTTGCAAACTCAGATGGAAGGGTGGTAGGTGACATTTAGAGTTTTCAAAATATTATAATACTTTACAAATTTAGTTCACAGTTTTCGAAATAGAGGGAAGAGGAAAAAAAGGATTCCCTTACACAAAAATTGCAGTATCTACAGATTGCTTTAACCACTTTTAATGAATTTATTCTCGTTCGAAATAAAATTTACAGGGATACAGTGTAATAAAGATCTCTTTGTTTACCGTTCATTTTTTTCGGAGTTTTATTATTAAATTCATGAATTCACCTAATGTGAGAGATTTGGTTCTGGTATTGGCGTTTCGTAAATGTGTGTTGATTCACAATACAAGATAAACTGTATGTGCCCTTCATCCTCTATATTTGACTTTAAAAGCTGTTGAAGAGACGTTAAAAGAAAAAAAGGAATTTACATTAAAGGAACTAAATATTCAGTTCCTTTTTAATAAATGATTATAATAAAAGTCGCGTGCTTGATGCCAATATTTTGTATTGTTTAATAAAAACAACAAATAAATATTTGCTTCCCATAAACAAAGATTATGTTCAATGATTCACTAAATAATTTTCACACCTCCATTAAAACTTTAATTTGCCGTATACATATAAAAGAGTTGTTTCTGGCATTAATTTGACTTTTCGCTTACCTCCGTAATAAAATTGTTCATAACCGCGCAATTGTTACATGGTGTTCATTATTCCTTAAGTACAATTTCAAGCTTTGATACATCCATAAACTTCTGCAAAATTTACGCAAAGAAGGATCAACAATTCAGTTATTTTTATTTTTGAACCCGTGCCTAAAGCAAGGGCATCTGGATTATAAAACAGTGGTACCTATGTGAATTCCAATGATTTCTAAAAAGTAGCCCTCTGTAAAAAAAGGCAACTTCTCCATTGTATACCTAACTGTCACACAAACCGCTCAATTTTTTGCTAATAAATTAATAATATTCTCGCTCAGTGACTGTAAAGACTTTTTGTGCAGTTTTTAACCACAGCGAAACTAAATTTAATAGCTGGTATCCAACTCCCAGCTTGAACAATTCCCTTCACGCTCTGTATTAGTGCAGATTCTTTATAGCATGTGTATAAAATACATTTGTATAAAATATAGGTATGCAAGTCTTAATTTCTAATTTAATCTAATTTAAAATATAAATCATAGGTATGTAATGTCCTTTATTATACCTATATGTAGTTGATATTTTCTTGGACAACTTTTTGGTAGAAATTCATGATGAATTATAATGAAATACTTTGCGTACTACCAATAATGTAACAATATTTATTATAGTATTTTGACCGGTTTCAAGATTTTCAAAAGTCTCATCTTCAGAAAATGTAAAATATTGTAAATGAATTAATATGACACTAAGAGAACAGTTGACAAGGAAACTTAAAATTGACAAAATAATACAATTAATAATTAAAATAATGATATCCATGAATAAGCTAACTAGAAAACTGAATTTTTAGAAAAACACGAGGGAAATTCGAATAATAGGGAATACGGAAAAAACAACGAATTTAAAGAAAACCATTTAGAAAAAAACTGATAATCTTGCAATAAACTAAAAAAGAGAAATAAGTCAATAAATGTCAAAATGGCAATAAGAGAGGTTAGAACTTCAGAAAAAAGTATATGAGAGAGAACCTGATATACCGACACCTGAGTATTATTTTGGTCAAAAGATATTTACAAAAGTTTAAATAAACTAGATTGTATTAAATCAACTTGCTCATTAAATAAGTTATAATTTTTATAATTTTTACGTTTATAAATTTCTATAGACTCTAATATATCTAACTGATAACTCTTTACAAAATTAAACAATAATTTAGTATTTTCTAGAGGCGGGAATGATTAGCAAAACTTGAATGATCATTTCTTAAACGAAATTATCTTAAATGTTCATTATACCTAATACGTATAGATCTGCCAGTATTAGGTATCATGAACATTTAAGATCATTTCGTTTAAAAAATGATCGTTCAAGTTTTGCTAATCATTTCTTTGATAACAATCATCAATTTCCTCCACTAGAAAACAATAAATTATTTTTTAATTTTGTAAAGAGTTATCAATTAGATATAGGTATTAGAGTCTATAGAAATTTATAAACATAAAAATTATATAGTTAACATTTTCACTTTTCACTATTTGGTAGAAATCCATTATTAATCTTCAACTCCTGAAGATGCTGATGTTGACAGCGAAACACGTGTCGAGTTTAATTACTGTGTCACTGTATTTTGGCGTGTGGGGTTAACTTATTAAGAATTCATAGTGATTTATTCACTTATTTCTCTTTTTTAGTTTATTGCAAGATTAGCAGTTGGCAATTGTCAGGATTCCATGCATATTTTGTTTATTTACTTTTTTCTGATATTTCACTTGCAGGTTTTTTAATTGAATTTATTGTTTTTCCCTAAATGGTTTTCTTTAAATGCATTGTTTTTTCCCTTCAAGCTACAAGGTATTCCAATTTCCTTTGTGTTCTTTTCTAATGCCTAGTAGGTAAATACTGAAACTCAGTTTTCTAGTTAGCTTATTCATAGGTATCATTATTTTAATTAATTTTATAATTTTGTCAATTTTAAGTTTCCATGTTCCCTTAGTGTCATATTAATTTATTTACAATTTTACATTTTTTGATGATGAGAATTTTTAAAATCTTGAAACCGGTCAAAATACTATAATAAATATTGTTACATATTGGTAGTAGGCACGCAAAGTATTTCATTAATTCATCCTATACAGGGTGTTTCAGGAGGAATGGTACATACTTTAATATGTTATAATATTGTTCATTTCGAACAAAAAAGTTCATATGAACATGTGTCCTATTCTCAATGGTAACTGAGATACAGCGATTTTAATGTGAGCGCTACAAGAATAAAGGAGCGCCAAGAAGTACTGCAAAGCACAATACGCAACATTTTCACTAGAACAGCGAAGTGTACTGAATTTGGCGGTGGGATTTTTGAACCATTTCTGTAAAATCGATACTTTACTTTGTATAATAAATTAATGATAGTTGCCAGAATTGATAGTATTAAATTTGTTTATGCAGTAATTCAGCTGGCTGTACATAACTCAATAATTATTGAGAATTGGACACATGTTCATATGATCTTTTTTGTTCAAAATGAATGATACTAGGTATAACATACTAAAGTATGTACTTACCATTCCTCCTGAAACATTAATAGAGTATTAAATTTGATTATGCAGAAATTCAACTAGCTGTAACTCAATAATTATTGATAATTGGACACATGTTCATAAGAACTTTTTTGTTCAAAATAAATGATACCATAACATACTAAAGTATGTACCATTCCTCCTGAAACATCCTGTATATAATTTCATACATAAGGCGAGTAAAAATCAACAATTATATTCACTATTTCTGCAAATAAACATGCCCAACGGATTTCCCGGGATACGCCGATTTTATTTTTTCGTTTGGAGATTTTTGAGGTACAGAGTGATGCCGAAAACACTTACATATCACGTTTATATTTTCTTAAATGAAGCAACCCGTACATTTTTACGTTAAAATCTGAACAAAATACTTACTCTTAAATTACTAGGTTTATAACTTTTGTGAATTTTTTGTCAGAATTAAAACTCCTTTTTGTAAAACACCAACGTTTCGCCCCCGTCAGGGGGCTTTATCAAGGTTTTATTCAAAATTGTTTAAATAAAGTATAAAAAAGTGACATTTTTTTTTCCTTAATAAAATTTGTAAACTACAGAAAGGCCCGGTTTTTCAAAGAATCCAACACCGGATTAAGTCTGACACCAGCTTCGTTGCTATGGTACCGGCTTTCTGATTGGTTGTAGCATAGCAACGAAGCCGGTGTCAGACTTAATCCGGTGTTGGATTCTTTGAAAAACCGGGCCTAACTATGCTAAACTTAATAATAGAAATTATATCTAGCACATTTGATTTTGATAATTATTATGAACAAGGAAATAAAAAATGTATACATGAGTTAAATTAGAATCAAGTGGTAGAGAACAAATTACGTTATTGTGTCACGGTATATTTGACTTAAATTTTGAATGTCAGATCTGTCATTTAAAGAATTTTTGTCTTTTTGGATGTGTATCTTTAAATGACAGATCTGACATTCAAAATACAATACCAACACCAAGGGTAAAAAAATAAATATTTAAGTATCTGCCTTCACAGATTGCAGTTAGGTGTAAATTGTAAGCTGCTTTTTCGAAAGAGTGGTATTTTTCTACCGTTCATACGTATACGATACATAGGTACGTAAATATGTAAGACGCAGAATAATTTATATATTGAATTCTAGATAATTCAAAAAACCAACAGCTTTGTATATTTTGATAAGAAATTCGCAATACGAAAGAAGAGGCGGTAATATCGTCTTGCACTAACCGATACCCATATAAATAGTGGTTTGCAATGAAGTTATTTAATAGTCGCGCAAAACGGTAGCGGGAGGTGGATGAGTTTTTAAAAAGAAGCAACGTTCCCGCTTTAATGAGACCACGCACTGCTTGCCTTACACTACATTAATTCAGAATACATGTATCTACTTACATGTTGTGTTATTTATGTGAGCTCGCAAACACAATATACGCTGCGCTGTCTCTGTCAAAGGAAAATTAACTTGTTTTATATCGCCTCTGTCCAGTGCGCCAACTTTGCTCTGTGAATATTAAAAACCCATGGATATCTCACTCAGTTTTGAGATTCATAATGAGCAAGAGTTAATCCTGTAAATTTATTATAAAACTTAGGCGAAGTTTGTTTGTTGATCGGCGTGAGAGGCTCTGGGGTTGGGAAAACTCCGTATTAATTTTTAGGCATTTAATATTCTACATTATTCTTTCCAAATAGAGGATTAGAATAATAATTTAAAAAGAAATTCAGATGAAAATGTTTTATCACATGATGTAACTGTTTACTTATATTATCTAAAAAAACTGGGTCGCCACACGCGATAGAAGTGAAACTTCAACGTTATTAGAGGAATGGAAAATTTGAGGGGGAACAAGGTGACTTAACCCAGCGGCTAATGTCACTAATGGGGATCCCGCCGCGACTAAACCTTAGCTGGAGATGGGAGTGGGCTAAAGCAGTAAAAAACGGGCGCCAAGGAGTTGTTGGCTGATCCTCTATAGCCAAACGCAAAATTCCAGCGACCACGGCTCCTAAAGATAACTGGAAAACAGCATTTGGGACGGAAAATAATAACAACAAAAAGAAATATAGCGAAATAACTATACATATAATAAAACAAAATTGAAAGTTAACAAAATGCTATGAGAATTATAAAAAAAAAATTAAAAAATAATAAGGAAACTGATCCTGAGTTAGCCAACCGGTACTAACGCTCCGCCCAAGAAAAAAAGTGAGAAGACATCCTAAATCAATGCAATAAAGCAGGGCAGCAGCTCTTTCAATAACCAGTGGCGAAGACTGTGAGGGTCGGTATGACAGTGTGATACACACTCTGCGTGTGGAAGGCAACAGGAAACCATCACATTATTTTGTCCCTAGAAGGCACCTTCTCGAGTAAAGAATTCGGGAGGTTACTGCTTCGGAAGGAGTCATCGGCAATAATAAATGAATAACTGTAACATTTCACGAGTCGGGGCGTGGAATGTTAGAAGCATGAAACAAGTAGGAAAGTTATAAAATTTCAAAATTAAGATGATAGGTTAGCATTAGACATAGTGGGTATCAGTAAGGTGCGATGACCAGGAGCTGGAGACTTTTTGAGTGGAGATTTTAGAGTAATACGCATAGAGTCGGTAGAAGAAAATGTGAGAGTAGGAACTGTTATGAAAAGAGAAAATATGGCAAAGCGTAAAAAATTTCTTGCAGAAAAGTAACAGGGTAGTTATGGTTAAGACGGTAAAACGAAGTAGAGGAACGCGCTTTGCGAGTAATTATAGAAAAAACAATAGAAATGGAAAAGTGCCTATACAGGATTTGTAGATTTAGAAAAGGCCTTCGACTGGGAAAGATGTTCGAAGTGCTCAGAAAGGTATGGATGGAATAAAGGGACAGAAGAATAATACATTACCTCTACAGAGAGCAAATGATGAATAGAATTTGAGCAGGAATGAAGAGAAGCAGATATCCGGAAGGGAATGAAACAGGGATGTGCATTATCACCTCTAGTTTTCAACTTATCGAATATGTGATTAATATTGTGAAGGAGAGAATAGCTTCAGGGATTAATGTACAGAGCCAAACATTATCTACGTAAAGAGGCCAGAAGATACTGCTTCGGAATTGGTTAAAAGATGACCATTTATACAGAGAATTAAAAACTAGGGTAGGGACATGTAAGCCATTTTTTAATATCTCGTACAGTTTCCAAGCTATCTATATACAGGGTGTTCATGAATGAAGTAGCATAAATGCTACCAGTGAATCTTGAGCTCAAAATAGTTCGATTGAACCAAACATACCTTTATCCAAAGTTGCACCTGTGCGAAGTTACAGAATTTAAAATTACGGAAAAGATAACATTTTTATTTATAAATCCAAAATTCTTTAACACACAGTGTTCATACTTGGTACAGACACTTGTGTATTGGTGGCACATATTATGTATTAATATTGTCTAAACTTGTTCATAGGTTGCGCTGCAATCGACAATGTCTTCCATGTTTACTCTAATTTTTTTTGTCGCATTCGGTATGTGTATTAATTTATTATAAATGGATACATCGGTTAAAATTACATATTTTTGTAACTTTAATTTTTTTGATTTGGGCAATCATTTTTGTGAAAAACGCATAAATACTTACCCAGTGATTTAAATATTGTGCGGTTAAGCAAGCTATTTTACAAAAATCGTAGGTTACTTTGGCAAAAAAAAGTGTCAAATGCTACAACTTACATACGTTAAACTGGTTATAAAGTTATAACTAGTTACTATACAATTATATGTTACCTGCTTAAATAGCCTATTCTTGCCAAAGCAACCTATGATTTTTGCAACATGGCTTGCTTGGACATACAAAATTTAAATCACTACTTAAGTTGTACGTATGCGTTTTTCACAAAACTGGTTACCCAAATTAAAAAAATTAAAGTTACAAAGACATGCAATTTGAATAAATTAATACGCGTACCGAATAAGATAAAAAAATATGGAGAAAATATGTTAGATATTATCGATTGCTGCGCCACCTATGGACAAATTTAGACAATATTGATATAAAATATATGACATCAATACACAAGTGCCTGTACCAAGTATGAACATTGCAGGTCAAGAACTTTTGGAATTATAAATGAAACTGTTATCTTCTCCGCTGTAATTCCACAAAGGTGCAACTTTAGATATAGGTTTATTTCAATCAACCTATTTTGACCTCAAGATTCGCTGGTAACATTTATGCTACTTCATTCATGAACACCATGTATATAAAAGTCGATGTGTGTATGAATGTATGTATGTTCCCTATGGACTCCAAAACGGCTGGACCGATGTTGATGAAATTTTCAGACAATCTTCAGATTAGCCCAGCGGGTGACCTGTGAAGTTTGGAAGCGATTGGATCAACATATTTTTTTATTGGTTTTTCCCCGGGGCGGATCGCTATCTAATTTACAGGGTGTCCCAGAACAACGGGGCAATATTTCTGGAGCATATAGTTTGGGTCAAAATAACACTTAAGGTATCTAAAATTTTTTTTCTATTACGCCTCCCTTCGAAGCTATTCGCCCTTAAAGGTCAAGTCCTGAAGAAGGTTTTTTGCTGGTAACTTTCAAACTATCGCATCGGATTTTATAAAATTTGGACTGTAGACATAGTATCAGAAAGTATCTGTGATCGAGTGACATGATATCTTCCGTATCTTGTCTAGGAAGCCGGGGGTGGAACTCCCCTAATGCTTTTCACCCCTTAACTTTTACGTTAATGCTTCTAGCGAATTTGTAATTACATTTTTAAATTCCTCAAACCATTTTCTCAAAAAAGGTACTCTTTTTTGAAACCGTTAAAATGTTTCGTAATTTTTACTATAAGAGCCAGGCTATAAAATATGAAGTTAATATTTTCTGTCTTGACTATTTGGTAGAAATCCATGATGAAATAGAAAATTACTATGCGTACTACCAATAAGTATAAAAATTATTTTCTATTTCATCATTATAAAATATGAACTGCTACATGAAACATGTGAGAAAATGAAAATGAAATGAAAATGTAGGAACACTTGGTTTTGAAAACATAATAGCCGAGATAATAGCGGCTACAATAAATTTTCCACGTACATTTTTGTGTAGTAAAAATGATAAACCATGTCTTTGTATAATTTTTTTTTCGGAAACAGGCCATTTTAACGGTTTCAAAAAAGAGTACCTTTATTTGAGACAATTGTTTGAGGAATTTAAAAATGGCATTGCTAATTCGCTAAAAGCATCAACGTAAAAGTTAAGGGGTGAAAAGCATTAAGGGTGTTCTATTCCCGGTTTCCTAGACAAGATACGGAAGATGTCATGTCACTCGATCACAGATACTTACTATGTCTACAGTCCAAATTTTATAAAGTTCGATGCGATAGTTTGAAAGTTACCAGCAAAAAACCTTCTTCAGGACTTGACCTTTAAGGGCGAATAGCTTCGAAGGGGTGCGACCTAGAAAAAAAATTCTACATACTTTAAGTGATATTTTGACCAGAAATATTGCCCCGTTGTTCTGGGACACCCTGTATAAAAATCAATATTTGTTTGTTCATGCTTTATGCGCTGCCATACCGTTCATCCCATTGCGACAAAACTGTGTCAACTTATGGCTCGCACTTACGCGAAGGTTATAGGCATAGTACAATTAACTTACAGTAAGGTGGCGCACGTGTCGTTCCGGGAAATGTATTTGAAAGACTATATCTGCAATGCGAAAAGGCAGCAACGCGCCGGGTACCAGCTAGTAGTCAATACAAAAGTCAATAACGAAAACTGTCACTGATGGGTTGTCAGTTTTTGAATTATGTCAAGTATCGAAATTTTGCTTATACCTAGTCCGAGAGCCCGCTGCAAAATTATGCACCAATCTGTTAACGAAATGGAATGTGCGGCAAAGGCATGTAAATACATCGTACTCAACGGAACGGTACCCGTGCCGGTCACCATTTGGTGCAAGAAGGTAAAAAGTAAAAACAATGGCACTTCCGGTACGGAAATTTGCGCGATTTGTTAACGAGATGAAAGTTGTGCCATCTTGTATCCTGTGATTAATTGAATTGAAATCGGTATCCGAGCCATCTTTTACCCTAGTGCAAATCCCCGGCACGGCGACCTTTTTGCAGCTCGTAACTCGGAGAAATTCCCGTCATGTGTTAACGATTTGAAATAAAGTTCAATGGAAAGGGCATTATGTTAAAAAAAGGACTGTAGTTACTTAATTACCATTAACAGGTGTCACAGTCCACAGCGACAGATGTCAATAATTGTGCACTACACAAAAACATTAATAATATTCGACGACATGTTGCCCAACCATTGAAATTGATTTAAAAGTGACATTTCGACGCCGCCTAACGGGTTATAAATCGGGCCGCGCCAACTACTTTGACTGTTTTGAATCGCGGCACGCTTGCATATTCGTAAAGGGGACATAATGCCCTTTCCATTGAACTTTATTTCAACTCGTTAACACATGATGGAGATTTGAACGAGTAATACAGAAATGCCGTGCCGGAGATTTGCACTAGGGTAAAAGATGGCACTGGTATCGATCCCTCAGTTAATCGCAGGCTACAAGATGGCACAACTTTCATCGCGCAATTTTCCGCAAGTTTCCGTACCGGAAGTTCTATTGTTTTTACCTTTTCTCACCAAATGCTGACCGGCATGGGTGCCGTTCCGTTGAGTACGGTTTTTTACATGCTTTTGTCGCACATTACATTTCGTTAACAGATGGGTGCATAATTTTGTAGCGGGCTCTCCTGCTATTAGTAAATGATGGAATTAAGGTGCAATTAGTGAAAAAAAATTGTATATACCCGGTTGTATATACCACGGTTGAGAAGTACTATTATTGCCCTCGCGCCTTGTATCACGAAGCGCCCAAGCGGGCAATAATAGTAGACTTCTCAACCTTGATATAAATAAATATTGACAAAGGTCCCAAGCAGAGCCGAAACGTCGCTATTTAATAGAGTGTTTATTTATTATATTCCAATATTTAACAAAATTATCAATTTATAAAAAAACTAGTACAAATTTGAAGACAATTTGACTATATAGCGGTTGTAAAATAATTCTAATAGATCAGCCATCAGTTGCGGTTTTAACGGAGGTTAAAAATTAATCGCCTTTTTGGCTCAATGTGTATAATGGTGTGAACTGGCTTGGAACAAATCATTTTGGGCGCTCAGAAAACCAAAATTAGGTATAAATTTGTTTCTAGAATTAAATAAAATAAATACAGCGGCGCGGGACAGCGAGAGCAAGAGGCTACTGGATATCTTATAAATTAACAGAAAGGAATCACAGCTATGGGCGACTACTCTTTCTCGACTTAATAGTGGTTTATTGTTTATTGTGGGTGGTGTCGGTGTATGTACTATAGAGTCGAGATAGGCGGGTGAAGATAGAAATCTCGTAAAGATCTGTTCACTGTTCAACTTGTATCTTTGTTTTGTTCCAATAATTATATTCGTGAGCACGATAAACAGTAGTTCACTATAACTCATAAATGAATAATGTGATACACATGAAAGCTTTACGTTCGATGCAAATTTTGTTATACAATATACAAAATTACTATTAAGTTGCGTTTTATCTGACGAATCTTCAATTCCGTTTACCTGCTTTCTCACAAATAAAAATGAGAAAGGTAAGGCGATACATCTAGGCGTTCTAAGGCTAGCAATATACAACGTGTCCAAGATAAGGAGGGCCAGTATGGGGATATTGGAAATGACAAGAGATGCGGATTTGATTAAATGGGAACTAAGTTTTGTAATTAAATGACCAACAAAATGGCGCCTAGAAATCCTTGATAAGATTTTCTGTTTTTGAGTTATTTTGAAAAAACTGAATTTATAGATTACTAACTATATTAACTATATTAACTATATTAACTATATTTTTTTCTGGATTTAATATTAAAATTAGAGCGAAACTGACGAAACTTCTTCGTATCAACTTTTGATGACATTAAAGATTTCATTGCCAATTTTTTTATTCTACGTTTCGTCTTCGAGCAGCCATCATCAACTTCATTTTTTTAAATACGGTCCTGATTTTCTGATGTCAAATTTTATGAGCCCTTTTTATTCTGAATTCAACAATGTACCACACATTATGGTTTAATTACGTTTAGACCCTTTTTTGGCCATCATCAAAGAATTTTTAAGATACGGACCTGTAGTCTCATAGTTTTGTAAACAAAATGTACATACAGTATAATTTGGGCAATTTTTAAGTGCACCACAAGAGTTTTACGAATCCGTTAGATAATACTAGCGATAAGCACCTACCCTACTCTAAGCATAGCGCATCTTGCAGTTTTGGAAAATCTTGTTCGTTTCTGATATCAGAAGAAAGCCCAACTAACTGTATTTCTCATAATTTTTAGAAAATTAAGAGAAATGCAGGTCCGTATCCTAAAAATTTCTTGATGATTTTTTCTTGCAGAGACATCTGTTCGACATGCACTTTTAGGTGCAACTGCACTTAAAGAACCTTGGCCTGTTCCGACTGAATGTTTGATCGCTGTAGTTCTCAACGAAATCTCGTTGTCTTGAGTAACTTCCTCTTCGGATAAAAACTTCTGTGCGCAGATGTCAAATTCCGTTCTGGAAAAAAATGGATAAAGTAATGGGTAAATAACAAAGGAGTTTTTTTTGAGAAGTAAGCCGAAAGAAGTGATTATGAAATTACTCGTATGGACGTAATTACCTGCAGTAAAATTTTTGTAGAATGCCATGCTTGGTTCCGATCTTGTGAAATCCGTCTTCATTTGTTTGAAGAACAATTCCAACAATATTTCGAAGATGTCCTTTGGCCTTATCTACATCAGGGATAGGTATGGTGACGTTGTCCCCAAGTTTTGCTGGTGGATGTGACTTGTCAGAAGTTGCTTTCACCTTCTTGGCTTGCTTTTCGAGGTTTTGGGCAGCCGTTGTCCGTGCTTCCAAAATGTTTTCTGATGTTTCCACCATTTCATTTCTATCCTCGTCTTCAATTTCAACCGCATCTTCATTTTCTTCTTCATTTTCATTTTCATTTCCATCCTTGTTTTCATTCACGAAAAGTTTTCGAAGGTCCTCCTCATCTTCAATTTTGTTCAGCAACTCCGAAGGCAATGAAGTAGTAGAGAGACCTACCCTGGGTTCAGCGCCAAACATGGCTTTGTAAGGCGATTGTTTAATGCCTGAATGGAACGCTCGGTTCTTCATAAATTGTACGTACCGTAGTCCTTCCGACCATTTTTACTGTCATTGGTATATTGGTATAGTAGTAATAGTAGTGGTTTTGGAGCAGTATTAGATTAGTTTAGAATAAGATTAATTCTAAGTGTTATTTGATTTAGTTTAGTTGTAATGTTTATTAATTTGTTGTAGTTATTGATTTTTTATTGTATTGTTCGTGTAATAGCCTAGTGCTAAATAAAGCATATTATTATTATTATTATTTAGTTGTTTTGCTGTCGTTCATCAAGGTACTGAGCATGTTTTCAACGTCTTGGTTTGCCCTTTCTACTGACCCCTGGCTCTGACTATGGCGTGGTTTCCCATGCACGATTTTGAGCTCAGGCCATAGGCTTGTCACTTCTAAGATCACACGGTTCACAAATTCTCGTCCGTTGTCAGACTGTAAAATGCATGGGGCCCCGAAAGTGAAAAATATGTCATTCAAATGGTATGCAACCTCCTCAGCTCTCTTGCTTTCCAGGGGACGAAGCAAAACAAATTTTGTTAGGTGGTCCTGATAGACCATTATAAATTTGAACTTTCAATCTGGTTGGGTCTGAAAGTCAATGAGATCGACTTGGCATCGACTGTTCATTTCGGAGTGTAGAATCGGCTTGGAAACCAACCCCGTTTTCTTCTTCGTCTTCTTTTGTTGGCACACTGCGCACATGGACAAGAAAAGACATATCATTTCCTTCGTAATGTTCGCAAATTTTTTCGAAGTTTCAGCCAACATTTTGTCCCGGCCACCATGCCCCACTGCCGCGTGAGCTGCGTCAATGACATCATATAATTCATCGGCCGAAAGGTAGTATTTAATATTCGTATTTTCTTCACTTCGTGCGGCAAGTTTCCTTATCCCTCCGATCTCCACCACATCAAATCGATTTAGTCATCTTTGTTGCAGGGGCGTCTTCTTTTATACTTTTTTAGCTTCCTCTACCTCTTGCATAAGTGCTAGGTATAAATCCTTTGTCAGAAATGAGTTGATTTTTTACTCTCAGATCTTAAAATCTCTTCCAAGAATCTCTCTCTCCATTCTCTTTGGCTTACTTGCCCACTTGACGAGGTATTATTCATAATAACGGGAAACACCAAACACACAAGAAAGATAGGTACTGGTATGAATAAAATGCTCTCACCCTAACACACGCGGAATAATATACGAGCACTACTGACCAACATAAACTATTTAGAGCACAAGAAATACCGGTATCAATAAGACGCTCGCACCCTAGCAACAATACCGCTTAACATCGCAGTACCTACTACAGTGCCATGCACACTGGCAGTTGCCGCCTTTTCCGAATACGCAAGTGCAGTTACTTTTAACGGTCAAACTAGTTTATACTACAGAGTAAATTGTAATTTCAGTCCGAACTAGTTTCGCCTAGGACAAATCAATTTATCCTGACAGTTTTACATTGATTTCAGGAAAAACTAGTTTTGCCTAGTTCATCCTATCGCTCTTCGGATATACCCGTTTGGCCTAGGCAAAACTAGTTTTTCCTGAAATCGGGTTTGGGCAGTAACATATACACATTTAATTCCAGAAATCATCACCAAAAGGGATTTACTTTAGGCCCTGGATATTCGTCCGATTTTCCGACGCTACCAGTTATACAAATTGGACGTTCCAGCCGGAACATACAATTTCTATAACAGGAATTTTAAGGAGTCGATTGAAATCATCAAACACCCCCTCAGTGTCAATCGTGACAAAACACATAGAAGCATATCAGTCACTCAAAACCATCACACTCCATGGTAATGACCTAATGACTCTATAACAAAGCCCCTTTTCTCTACCTATTTAACATGTTTGCCGAGCGGTTGCAAATATAATAGGGCCGTTACATACTCTACTGATGAAATTCATCCAACAAATATGACTGTTCAGTAGTTAGAAAATGACAATACTGGATACGAACCCGTTCGGAGCACATAGCGCCATCGAGTTCTCGAGGTGCCATCGACTTCTTCGGCAGTGACCTTGAAAGAGACCAGAGGCTGCTGAAGGAGTCGTTGAGGCATCCGAAGAAGTGACTTCAGCAGCGGCATCTGCAGCAGCCTCTGGTGTCTTTCAAGGTCATTGCCGAAGAAGTGGGCACGTCTTCAGCAGCGTCTGGTGTCTTTCAAGGTCATTGCTGAAGAAGTGGTGTTCAGCAGCGTCCAGGCGCATGCGCCGGGGCTATTCCTCAGATCAGTCCATCGAGTTCTCCATCCACTTCAAGTGGGCGTGTCTGCAGCAGCCTCTGGTCATTGCTGAAGAAGGGCCTCTAGTGTCTTGCCATTGCGCACCCAAGCCGCCATTTTGGGGCCTTTGGTTGTGGCTCAGGCGCCTGCGCCGGGGCTTCGCCTTCAGCAGCTTCTGGTCATTGCTGAAGAAGTGGTCTTCAGCGGCCCCCCTGGTGTCTCTCATTCTGTTGGGCCTTTGGATGTGGCTCAGGCGCCTGCGCCGGGGCTGTCGCGTACAAAGCACGTGTTGCTCATTGTTCAGGCCAGTCCATCCTGGCCCCATCCACTTCTTCGGCAATGACCAGAGGCTGCTGAAGGAGTCATGTCTTCAGCAACGGTGTCTTTGGGGCCTTTGGCCGTGGCTCAGGCGCATGCGCCGGGCTCTGGCTATGAGAGTGGGCGGGGCAACAGCCAATGAGAGTGGTTGTGGGCAGCATCCAATCAGAATTGTTGTTAGGTGCTGTTGGGCCTTTGGATGTGGCCCAGGCGCCTGCGCCGGGGTTTTCGCAAAAATAAAAACGTTGAATATATTTTTACATCAATATAATTAAAACTATAATCTGTATACAGAGTAGGCATGCGTGTATTTTCTGGGCAAATCGAAGCCCTGCAGCTTCTCATACCACTCTTCTGACCGATTCATTACCCGGTGTATACTCAACGATGCGGTCATGCAGGATGAGACAGTATGCGGTTGTGTTGGGCGGAAAATTCTCGCTCGACTCAAATTCTAGACGCATATCTATGGGTCCAGGCTTGATGCTTTCCGACTGCTTTGATGCGTCAATCACCACGATGGGCGCTAGATCCTTGAACTGTTCCTTGCCGTATAACGGCTCGCCAACTTTCCCATAGCATGAACTCTGGAAGTTCTGGTACATTTCGTATAGCAGGGCGTATTTCCCCGTGGAGAAATCCAAGTTTAAATTCTCGTAGGGGAAGCACTCAGAATTCAGGTACAGTTTGACGTTTGTCAGATTGCAGTGGTCAAATTTGCTTGAATCCGTGTCCAAATTGGCTTTGCGATTCGACTGGAAGGCGACAATAACGTAGCGGGGTTTCTCCAACCGTGTTGCAGTCTTGACGGCCCACGTTTGTTTCGTAGCTTGCGGCAACACCGGATACTCGTACAGCTCCCAGCTGCGAAAACATATCTGCAACGTTCTCTCTTCCTCGACAATATTGAGAAGTTTTAGGTATTCAGCATCTGATGGATAGACGTACGGCACCCTCCAATGAACCTTGCTCAACTCAATTCTGGTGTCCTCGTTACCCACGAAAGCGTTCCTATCGTTTTTCGATCGAGTCAAAATGAGCTCGTGACACACATTTAACAGAATTTTGGGATAATCTTCCAAGAATCCCAGCAGGATTCTTCCCGGGATGCACACGTTAAAGTTCCCGTTCGCGTCGATAAGGTGGCTCGGTGAGTCTCCCGTATTCGTCCAGCCGGCATTCTCCAGGGCACCTACCTCACCCTCATTCAGAGAAACTACACCCTTCAGTGTGCTCGTGATGCCCACGTTTTTTGTTCGATCCACCTCCACCCCGTTTATTTCATAGCGGACGTCGTCAAAGAGGAAACTGAGGGCGTTATTTGTTAAAGCCGCATTTCCGCCTCCTGCACCCTTGATGAACCTGCCCTCTATGTAGATGCTGCTTAGATGCGGCAGTACGTAAACGTCCTGTTAGTGGATTGGTATGCGAATTTCGTCATTGGCGTTGAATGTTGTTGTTGTCACGAACGGCTGATGTACGTGCACCTCGACACGGCGTGCTGACTCATCCAAAACAGCACCGTCCAGAACACGAAACGTGTCTACGTTTATGTGTGTCATTATTCAAATGCGGTCCCCTTGTTGAAGCACAAGTACTAACTGACAGCACCGTTAATTTTCTTGCTTAAATACTCTCCATACAACCGTGCGCATGCGCAGTCTTATTCTTGCTCGTGTCATCAGCCATGGTGTTTGCGAATACAGCTGTCTGTGTCAACAGACAGCTGTCTGTGTCAACAGACAGCTGTATTCGCAAACAGACAGACAGACAGACAGACAGACAGACAGACAGACAGACAGACAGACGGACCGACAGACATACAGACAGACAACTACTGATAAGAATTCGGAAGTAGGAAAATAACTATAGATTCCTTTTTGTCTCATCGAGCTGATTAATTTTATACCCTACATGATCTAGGTGGGCGGGGCAAGGAGCGTGGCCGGGGGCGCGGTCAGTGAGTGGCCATCCCTAAAAACCACCCCCAAAAATCACCCTCCAAAGCCACCCCAAGAACCGCCCCTAAAAACCACCCCTAAAAGCTACCCCTAAAACCACCCCTAAAACCACCCCCTAAAAACCACCCCTAAAAAACACCCCCAAAAACTGGAGAATGTTCTAGAATGTTTTTTCCCACACGTGTCCGAAACGCATTAAGATAACAAGTAATTTCAAATAAACAATCAGAAGAATATTCTAGAATGTTATTTTATTGTAATAATACAAACAAACAAACGGTTCACCTTTTAGTGTCTACAACGTATTAAATGCACATGCAGAGCGTGGGATCAAACCTAAACAAACATATCCTATCGGCAAGATGAAAGGTTATTTCCCATAATAAAATCAATTATAACATCTCTTATCGGCGGCGAACGTGCTTTTTTCTTAAACTTTAATATCAATATTTATTTAGTATAAACAATTGTAAATTTCCGAGAAAATAAATATTAATTCTGTAACTTCTGTTTACAATCATAAGTATATACGGATGATTTGAAAGACGGGCTTGTGGGCCGCCGATTAGCTCAGTTGGTTGGAGCGAGGGCTCCGGTGCGTGGGGACCCGGGTTCGAATCCCGGTCGGCGTCATTTCCAGAACGTTTGCGAAAACCCCGGCGCATGCGCCTGAGCCATGGCCAAAGGCCCCAAAGACACCGTTGCTGAAGACATGACTCCTTCAGCAGCCTCTGGTCATTGCCGAAGAAGTGGATGGGGCCAGGATGGACTGGCCTGAACAACACGTGCTTTGTACGCGACAGCCCCGGCGCAGGCGCCTGAGCCACATCCAAAGGCCCAACAGAATGAGAGACACCAGGGGGGCCGCTGAAGACCACTTCTTCAGCAATGACCAGAAGCTGCTGAAGGCGGAGCCCCGGCGCAGGCGCCTGAGCCACAACCAAAGGCCCCAAAATGGCGGCTTGGGTGCGCAATTGCAAGACACCAGAGGCCCTTCTTCAGCAATGACCAGAGGCTGCTGCAGACACGCCCACTTGAAGTGGATGGAGAACTCGATAGACTGATCTGAGGAATAGCCCCGGCGCATGCGCCTGGACGCTGCTGAAGACCACTTCTTCGGCAATGACCTTGAAAGACACCAGAGGCTGCTGCAGATGCCGCTGCTGAAGTCACTTCTTCGGATGCCTCAACGACTCCTTCAGCAGCCTCTGGTATCTTTCAAGGTCACTGCCGAAGAAGTCGATGGCACCTCGAGAACTCGATGGCGCTATGTGCTCCGAACGGGTTCGTATCCAGTATTGTCATTTTCTAACTACCCTGTTCGAACCCCCCTGATATTGTACTAACTATACTCACTCCAAAAACTCTGTGGCAAGATAAATTAAGTTCATCGAATTTTTCTCATTCCACATCACTTTATAAAATACAAACCACGGATCACCGTTCCCTCCTGAACCAATTGGCCTTGGAACCACTCTCAGACGTCTTCGCGAGGTAGCACACCCCTACACTTGATGCTCACTTCTCTTAGCGATATTTGAGTCAGGAAATTCTCTATGAAAACGTGCAACATTTCGGACCACAAAATTTATTGATTAAACAAAAGAAAACTGTCGCAAACTGCTTACAAAACACGTTATAATAAATGGTTCACTAAAACGGATAGTGTGATCGTACCGGAATTTGCAGAGGCTACTTGAATAAATGAGTGTGAAAATTGAACTGAATTTACCACTTATCTTGAATGAGAACAAAAAGAAACCAAACACAGTGACCTAAAATTAGGCAATTACATCTACTACTCCGACGGCAAAACAAACATAACATGAAAACAAACCACAAAAAGTCAATAAAATCAAATACTGCCATGATCGGAACAACAACCATAATATTAATAAAATAACAAAACCAAACAAATTTTAGAGAATTTCCGTGAGCAAATAGCAAGAATACCTTTTTACCAAAAGAACACATTGACATTTATTGAAACTGATTTACTGAAATTTTGGAACATTTAACACAACACTGGCTAAACCCAATAAATGACTTATTATACAAAAAAAAAAGAAAACAGAAGATTCAAACACGTCCGAGAGATTTGAAAGCAAATTTGGAACTGAACTTGAATTTGTCGTGCCTAAACAAGTGATCTCGGAAAGGGAGTTGACTCTAACTTGTGATTTTTTCTAATATCGGCTAACTTTATACATACAACTACGTTTTTGAAATATCCTTATTGAACGTTTAAGGGAGGAGCCACTTCTTATGGCCCTTTTGGCAACAGCCCCTAATTGGCAGGCAACTGGAGAATTGTTTCTTACTGGTTTTTGGTACCTATCCGGTTATTTGCCCTACGATCACGCCTGCACACCATGTTCGTAATATTACTTAAAACTCCTATCTAAATAAATAACAAATAACACTATCAATGAACATCTAAATTTACCTTTCGGAGGGGAAAACCTACAATTGGTCACCTAGGGAAAATCCCGTGTTACTTGCTCGCGAGACAACAATTTAACCATACAATTACTCCATCCTATCTCAACTTTAGCCTAGTGAACAAAATGATTATATTTTAGTTTCTCGTATCAATTTGGCAGCTTATCCTACTCTAGGTCCTATAAAAAAAAATATATTAATTGCGTCCGTCCAAGACTGGGGGTAACTGCTTTTAGGGTGGTCTGAAACAAGTGTGCTTCTCAAAATTCTTAGCAAAGAGAGATTCTTTTACGAGCACCGCAAGACTTGTACACGGGGTTTTACAGAAATTTGAACGTTACATTCTTGCAGAGCAATTGAGACTTTAGAAAAAGGAAGCTGCAATTGAAAATAAGTTATCACTCCAGATTCATTGTTTGTGAGTTGACTTTATAATTTAAGGGTCTCTCTGAGGATTTCCTAAACAGAAACATGAAATGTTACCCGTCCAGTTTATTGCCACTTTATGGTTATATTGAAGGAAGCTCTTTGTCAGAAACTGACAGTTCTCGGAACGAAATTTTAACGAAAAAAAAATAAGGAAACATGTGCGGCGGGCTATTTTGCTACAACTCATCCTAATCATTCCCCGTTAGCTGATCATTCTTCGGATATAAATCAGTCTTCCTATATTAGTCCTATCAGTTCAGTGTCAGCCCAGCAGCCCTGAAAATGTCTGTTGTGATAGTGGCCGAAACGTCAATCCATGACACGATCTTTGCCCAGAAACCAAGGTAGCCATATTCTGATTTATTTTATTTTTGTCTGTCACTGTCGATTGCGAATTGTGGAGGTGGGAAACTATCGATATTTGAATACTGGTCAGTAAGAAATATTAATATACTCGATATGAAATATAAAAATACTAATTTTAAACAATGCCTTTGTACCAATGACAAGATAGGTACACGAAAGATAATATTACGTCTGATAACGACATTTTTTATAAATGATTTCAGCACCTCTCGTATCCATATACAATAATTGTAAATTGTCTGTTGGTAATCAGAAAAATTAAGGCGCGAAGCCCCAGCGCCGGACGATTTACAATTGACAGGTCTTCACGAATGCAAAAGAAAAAGCTTTCAATGCCATGCCCTTCGATTAAATTTATTAATTAAATCATAAAGAACAAGAAAATACCAGAGGCAGAGGTCCCGAACAGCTGCTGAGCAGTAGCAGACTACCAAATTGACAACCTCTGCCATACGCTAAAATCATTTTAAAATTTATGACACTATCCGACGGCATTTAAAATTTATAATCCTGGATCTAGCGAAGAGGCGTAACATTCTCAAAGTATCAACAAAGCAACATCATCATCATAAGGTTGGACGTGTACCTCCATCCTTTTCTACCCTTAGCTAACCTACGCATTTCCCTAAAAATAGAACATCCTAGGTGTATCCCTAGCTATTTGAGAGCAGTAGTCTAATCTAGGCCTACCCCTATCTCTTTTTAAAAGGGCTTGACAAGTAGAACACAATACACTTTAGAAAAATAATAACAAAACAAAATCAAACAAAAAAAAACAAAAAGTTGAAAATAAAATAAGTCAAAAAAATTTTTAAGTTAAACGGTTTTATTGTAAAGAAACATAATAATGATGCAGATAATGTACTAAAAGCTAAAAAATAATTAGCTAGGTACCAGGTACCAGTCATCACACAATTCTCCTCATCAATCTAGAGCATTGATCAGACTAAAATAAAATCGTAACCTGAGTAAATATGTAAATGATCGTTCTGCGATGTTATCTATTGAGAAAATGCATCCAAAGCATACCTATAATGATATGAGCGGTTGACTGTACATAATACAAATTCGACTCGCCCCACGATTTTATTTTAGTCTGATCAATACTCTAGATTGATGAGGAGAGTGGTGTGATGACTGGTACCTAGTACATGCCTAATTATTTTTTAGCTTTTAGTACATTATCTGCATCATTATTATGTTTCTTTACAATAAAACCGTTTAACTTATTTTGTTTACTTATTTTTTATTCCTATCTCTTACTCTAGTATGTCGCGAACTATTCCTTCGTGTCTTAGAAGGTGTCCTACCATCCTATCTCCCTTATTCTTTATTGTCTTCCATACCTTTCTCTTTTCCCCAACTCTTTCTAACACCTCCCTATTGCTAAACTTATCTATCCGCGGTATCTTCATCATGCGTCTGTAGCACCGCATTTCAAATACTCCTACTCTTTTTCGATCCACTTCTCCTATTGTCTATATTTCGCACCTGTATAATGCCGTACTCTATACATACGTCTTTAAGAGTCTTTTCCGAGTTTCTACATTAACCGTTCCCGAGCATAACAGTTGTTTCTTTTTGTTAAACGCAACTCGACCCTGCGCTATTCTTTGTTTTATGTCCTTACTGCCCCTACTAGGTGATGTGGTATGCGGTTACCGGTGTCAGTAGGAGGTTAGAATAAATACAACAACTTCGGGAGCGTGCTGGTAACCGACTGTCAGCCAGCGAGCAGCGTCTTTATTTTTACAGTTCCACACATGTGTGCGCCACCTAACTGACATTAGTATAAACTATATTGCAGATCCCAACATCTTCCTTTTTCCATTTTGAAAAACATAACACATAACACACAAACATATTTGAACACAAGCATTACAAAAACTTTAAAATATTCTTAATCCTAAGTTACCCCTAACTATTACAAATCTAACCTAAGTGGTGGCTTAATTGCTCTACCATATCTTGTGAATGGTAGTGGATTCGGAACAGAATCATCATCATCAAGGGAGTCTCCGGCAGGTAAGCTAGCATTATCAGGTACAATCACATTTTTATTTAGAAGTACAGTGGTTTGATTTGCATTGCTATTTCTCCTATTTGATGGTATTATCTCACCAGATAATTCGTAATTTATATTTGGTATTTTAATATTATTTTTGAATAGAATATTTTGTGCATTCTTTATTTTAATTAAATGCCTTCTATTTCTAACTAGAGTTTTACCCTGTACATCTACTATGTATGATCTTATCCCTCTTACGATGCCTTTTATCCATTTCTCTTTTCCACGAGTGAAATTTTGAACCATTACTATTCAGAAGACTCAGTTTCTTTGCATTTTTATTGTAGTAGTCAGCTGGTTTTCTTTGTCTTTCCAGCAATTGTGATTTTAAAAGTTTATAATTTGTGATTTTTGGTTTCAGTAAATTTTTATTAATTGGAGTTATTGTTCTTAGACGTTTGTTATAAAGTATCTGCGCTGGACTTGGTATATTCCAAGCTATTGGTACGTTCATTAATTCTAACAATACCAAACTCATATCAGTGCCCTCAATTTCAGCTTTTCGAATGGTTCTTTTTACGATACCTAATGTTTTTTCTATTTGACCGTTCGATTGGGGATAGTGAGGACTCGATGTTTTATGTAAAAAAGTCCATTTCCTAGCAAAGTCTGAAAATTCGTGGCTGTTAAAAGGCGGGCCGTTGTCTGACATTAGGATATTCGGAATCCCATTCCGACAAAATATTTCTTTTAGAAATGAACCAACTATACTCATGTTATTCGAACTGATTTTTCTAACTTCTACAAATTTTGATAAATAATCTACTGCGATAACATATTTTGCGGAACTAGTTTCAAATATATCTATCCCTACTTTTTCCCAAATCTCTCTGGAATTTTATGTGACATTAATGGTTCTTTTGTATTGTAATTTCTGAATGATAGTCATATTTCACATGAATCTATTAAGTTATTAACATCATTGTTCATTCCAGGCCAATAAAAAAGATCTCTAATTCGCAATTTGGTTTTTCTCGACCTAAATGGGTTTTATGTATTAAAGATAACATTTCCTTTCTCATTGACTTTGGAACTACTATTCTTTCATTTTTTAATATTAAATTATTGTCTGTCGTCAGCTCATCCTTACAAGACCAATATGGCTTCAACAAATCTTCCATTTTATTTTTACTATCAGGGAACCCATGCGTAATTAATTCAATTAATTTATTCAAACATTCATCTTTAATTGTTTCACTTCTAAATTTTTCTAATTTATCATCTGAGACTGGTAGTGTATTTATTACCATTAGTATCTGACTTTCCACTTGTTCACATTTTTCCTCAAATTTCCGATCTACATTATTTACAAAAGATAAAGTATCGGCCATAAGCAATTCTTTGCCCTTCTTATATTCTAGATTAAACGAATAAGGTTGAAGTAATAATAACATACGCTGTAACCTTACTGGTGCGAATAATAATGGTTTTTTATAAATTGACATCAATGGTTTGTGATCATTTTCAATAGTCACATCGGTTCGACCATAGATATATTGATGAAATTTTGTACACGCGTACACAATTGATAACATTTCTTTTTCTATTTGTGCATAACGTTTCTGTGTTTCAGTAAACGCTTTTGAAGCATTATGCGATAGGCATATAATTTTGTAATAATACTGCCCCACAACCTTCACCGGAGGCATCACAAGATATTCTAATGGGAATAGCTGTTGAAAAAAACTTAATATTGGTGCATTAACAAGAGATTGCTTTAAGGTGTTGAAAGCTTTTTCCTGACTATCCTCCCAATGAAATAAAATTTCTTTTTTAAATAATTATTCCCTTAATGGACCTGTTATCGTTGAAAAATTTGGTATGTACTTGCTAAAATAGTTAACACACCCTAAAAATCTTTCCACTGCCTTTTGATCAGTGACCTTCTCATTTGACTTATAGCTTCAGTCTTACTGGGATCCATTTCTAAACCATTTTTACTAATAAAATGTCCCATGTACTTCACTTTATTTAACCCAAACTTACATTTTCCAAAATTAAACTTGATGCCATTTTCCCTAGCCAAACGTAAGACTTTTATTAACCTCTCGTTATGTTCATTTACATCTTTTCCAAATATTAATATATCATCAATATATGAACAAATTCCTTCTAAACCTCCAAAAATTTGACTTACGCGTTTCTGAAAGAATTCAGGTGCTGATGCTATACCGTATGGAAGTCTTAAAAATCTATAACGACCAAATGGGGTATTGAAAGTGCGTAATTTGCTGCTTTTTTCAGTTAGCTGCACTTGCCAAAACCCGTTTGAACAGTCTACAACACTAAATACTGTTGCACCTCTTAATTTTCCTACAATGTCATCTAATGACGGTATATAAAAATGTTCCCTTTTTATTTCCTTATTAAGATCTTTTGGATCTATATATATGCGTATGTCTAAATTCTTTTTTGGTACTATTACGAGTGAATTGACCCATTCGGTGGGTTCATTTACTTTAGAAATTATTTTTGATTCTTCCATTTCTGTAAGTTTCTTTTTTAAATTATTATATAGTGCAAAAGGCACTTTTCTAGGTGGATGAACCTTGGGTACTGCATTTTCATTTAATATTATGCTATATTTTTCCTGCATGCACCTTACTCCTTGAAAAACATCTATATGCTCATTTAATATTCTATCTAAATTATAATTTCTGCTCATTATTTTTGTTTCTTTTATCAGACCTACTGTACGTCTAACTAAATTGAATTCGACACAGGCCCCTAATCCAAGAATGGCCTTTTGAGTTTCAACAACATGAAACTTTAATTTACCTGATTGATTATTTGCTGTGGTAGTGACATCTAGAGTGCAAGTACCATATGATTTAATAATTTCGTCTGTAATTGTCGAAAGTGTGCCTTCAGGTTTGTCTAGCTCACCCTGATCCTTCAACTCCTCGAATACTGCAGCAGGTAGTATGTTGCAATCTGCTCCAGTATCTAATCTAAAAGAAATTCTTATTTTATTATTTAAAATACATGTTTCCGACCAACTATCCTTGTTAACTTCATTTATATTAACATTTCCTACGTACAATGATTCTAATTCTAAATTATTTGGCTCTAATTCGTTTTCATTTATTAAATGTACTCTTTGTTTGGTTAAACATCTTTTTGCAAAATGATTTGAACGTTTACAGAGATCACAAATTTTCCCGTATGCAGGACAATTATTTATTGCATGATTGCTACCACAACGTGTGCAATTTTTGATATTATTATTACTTATCTTATTTCGGGGGTATTTTTCTCTTGGTGACCACCCCTGTGCTGGCACCTGACAGAATGGTTTTCTAAAACTGCTGCTGCTACGCAGAGGAAAATTCACTTGCCGTTTCTTCTGATTCCCAAAACTTCTTTTTGGCAACTCGGATGGTCCTGCAACCACGTTTACTTCTTGATGGTCTGCTGACGTTTCCGGACACATGGCTCTTAATTGCTTGGCGGTTGTTTCAGCGATCTTACATATTTCCATGGCCCTTTCCAAAGTTAATTGTTTTTCTCGTAGTAGTCTGTCCTTTATGTGAGTTTCTTCAGCACTTAGCCCTAGTATTAATTTATCTTTAATTAGGCTGTCTGTTAGGTGTTCGAACTCGCAGGTACTCCCTAATCTTCGAAGTTCGGTGCAGTAATCTTCAATTGACTCATGGGAATTTTTATTCCTCGTAAAGAAAATATGCCTCTCGTACGTTACATTGAGACTTGGCACAAACTTCTCTTCAAATTTGTGGATGATGACAGAGCACTTGGTTCTATCTGCTTCGGTTGTGAATTTGAAAGTATTGTAAATTCTCAGTGCTCTATCTCCAATTTTATCTAATAATATACCGTGTGTCCCGGGAATTCTGAAGCATCCTGTTTAACATGGGAAATTTGAAAATTGCGATTTGTATGTCCCCAAAGTGTTTTAAGAATATTCCGAGTATCAGGACACATACAATGTGCACCTGAGAACGTTTTCGTGCAATAATTTTCAAAGTTTGACAAAAAATATCAATAATATTTCCAAAAATATAACGCGTGGGAATCAACTTAGTTTAAATGCTACTGTAAAGACGTTAACAGCCGCGTCCCAATGGTAGAGTAAGTTTAGACGCTGCACCTGTTTCATTGCATCTAGCGGATGGTGGTTCAAATCCAACTGCGCGGCGGTTGCGGTTTTTTTACTTGTATTGTTATTTTGAATGAACGACGATTGATTTCTATCAGTAAAGATACCTAATTAAACGTTTTATAATTTTTAATTAAACTGGAAATGGACTTATTAGAAAATTATTCACATTGTTAAAAGGCTGTAGCATTGGAACGATACCTTGTGTTTGTGCTTTGTGTTCGATTCTTAAAGGAATAATTATTTGCAAATAATGGAGAATTTACGGAGGGAATTTTTACTTGAAAATACTTACCGACAGCTAGCGAATCAGCGAATGTGCGTCGGGAATATTACAATAGGCTGGGCAAAATGGTGCAAAATGGAGAGCTGTTTGAGCACTTGCAAACCATCCCAATCGGTCCTTTTCAGGAACGCCACAAATATTTATTCGAGGGTTGATTTCAGACACGATGATTGCCTAGTAGCTGTTATCAATGCCCGCAAATAAATGCAGTTATTGTTGCAAATTAAAATGAACAAAGTTTTAAAACCTTTAAGTAAATAAATAACTAATTTTCTGTTCCAATGTTACAGCCTTTTAATAATGTGAATAATTTTCTGATAGGTTAATTTCCAGTTTAATTAAAAATTCATCATCATCATAAGGTTCTCAGTCCGAAGACTGGTTGGACGCGTACCTCCATTCTTTTCTATCCTGAGCTAACCTACGCATTTCCCTAAAAGTAGAACATCCTACATCCCTAACTATTTGAGAGCAGTAGTCTAATCTAGGCCTACCCCTACCTCTTTTTATTCCTATCTCTGACTCTAGTATGTCACGAACTATTCCTTCGTGTCTTAGAAGGTGTCCTACCATCCTATCTCTCCTACTCTTTATTGTTTTCCATACCTTTCGCTTTTCCCCAACTCTTTCTAATACTTCCCTATTGCTAACCTTATCTATCCACGGTATCTTCATCATGCGTCTGTAGCACCACATTTCAAACGCTTCTACTCTTTTTCTATCCGCTTCTCCTATTGTCCAAGTTTCGCACCCGTATAATGCCGTACTCCATACATACGACGTTAAGAGTCTCTTCCTAGTCTCTATATTAACCGTTCTCGAGCATAACAGTTGTTTCTTTTTGTTAAACGCAACTCGGCCCTGCGCCATTCTTTGTTTTATATCTTTAGTGCTCCTACCGTCTTGAGTTATTTTACTTCCTAAGTAGCAGAAATCCGCGACCTCCTCTATCTTCTCATTTCCAATTTGTATTTCCATTTTAGTTCTATTTTCGCATCCCCTACATACCAAAATTTTAGTTTTCTTTTTATTGATTTTCATGCCGAAGCCCTGTGTCAAAACTGCTTCCATTTCATTCAAAGCCGCTCCTAATTCTTCTTTGCTAGATGCTAACACTGCTATATCATCCGCAAATCTGAGCATGTTAATAGTTTGGCCCTGTACATTGATCCCTGAGGCTGTTCTTTCCTTAACAATATTAATCGCATCTTCGATATATAAGTTGAAAACTAGAGGTGACAATGCACATCCCTGTCTCACTCCCTTCCGGATATCTACTTCCCTTTGTTCCTACTCACATTCTATAACTGCCTTTTGCTCTTTGTAGAGATTATGTATTATTCTTCTGTCCCTGTATTTCATCCCTACCTTTCTCAGCACTTCGAACATCTTCCCCCATTTTACGTTGTCGAAGGCTTTTTCTAAATCTACAAATCCTATATAGACGCTCTTTCTCTTTTCTATCGTTTTTTCTATAATTACTCGTAAAGCTAGAATGGCCTCGCGCGTTCCTCTATTTCGTCTAAATCCGAACTGATCTTCTCCTAATATTTCTTCCGCCTTTTTCTCCATCCTTCTTTGCACAATTCTAGTTAAAATTTTTGACGCATGGGAAGTTAAACTGATAGTTCTAAAATTTTCGCATCTATCCGCGCCTTTTCTTTTTGGCAAAGCTACTATGATGTTCCGTTTGTAATCTTCTGGAATCTCGCCTGTCAGGTATATGCGACTAACTAGTTTAAATAAACGATCTATTACCTCTTGACCAGCGCACTTTAAGATTTCTGCCTGCAAGCCATCTATACCTGGTGCTTTATTATTCCTTAAACTTTTTAGTGCTATCTCAAACTCTTCTCTCATTATAGGACTCCCTAGGTTATCCCCCTCTACACTGCTTTCGCTTTTTAATATATCTTGCACTTCCTGTCCCGCATATAAGTTTCCTAAATATTCTTTCCACCTATCTGCCTTCTCCCCACTTCCGATTAGGATATCTCCTGCCTCATTTCTAATGTTTTTGGTACTAGATCCAATTTCTCTAAAATTTCTCTAAAATTTCTCCTAATTTCTCCTAATTAAAAATTATAAAACGTTTAATTAGGTATCTTTACTGATAGAAATCAATCGCCGTTCATTCTAAATAAAAATACAAATAAAAAAATCGCTACCGCCGCGCAGTTGGATTTGAACCACCAACAGCTAGACGCAAAGTAAAGCCTTGGTTTTTAAAACTTTCCGTCGACGGAATTGCGTCGACGGAATTCCGTTTGCTGTATTTTAAGTCTGTCGCTGTTTGAAAGGCAGAAAATTTTCAGCTTTTTATTGGTGTAACTTAGCAACAACCAAATTATGCAGGTTTGATTTAAGCAAAGTCCCCCAGCGCAGGGCGTCGACGGAGTCCGTCGACGCAATTCCGTCGACGGAAAGTTGTTAAAAACTAGGGCTTAACAGGTGCAGCGACTAAACTCACTCAACCACTGCGACGCGGTTGATACTGTCTTTACAGTAGCATTTAAACTAAGTTGATTCCCACGCGTTATATTTTTGGAAATATTATTGATATTTTTCGTCAAACTTTGAAAATTATTGCACGAAAACGTTCTCTGGTGCACATTGTATGTGTCCTGATACTCGGAATATTCTTAAACCACTTTGGGGACATACAAATCGCAATTTTCAAATTTCCCATGTTAAACAGGATGCTTCAGAATTCCCGGGACACACGGTATACCCTTTCTTAGCATCGGCCAGCTGATCTAAATTAGCTGCATAGAGAGTTTGAAGAAATTCCAATTGTCGGCCATGTTGCCTTCAAAACACAGCTCCTTTGGTGGTTCCACGTGTTCCATTTTTGCTGTAGCCATCCTTTAAACTTTCTATTAATTTTCTGAGTAATCTTCAATTGCCCGTAATTTATTATTTATTCGCTGTATTATATTTAACCTTTCAATTATTATTTCTCACTTTAAGACTGCGCCATGATGTGGTATGCGGTTACCGGTGTCAGTAGGAGGTTAGAATAAATACAACAACTTCGGGAGCGTGCTGGTAACCGACTGTCAGCCAGCGAGCAGCGTCTTTATTTTTACAATTCCGCACATGTGTGCGCCACCTAACTGACATTAGTATAAACTATATTACAGATCCCAACACTAGGTATCTCGACTTATTAAATTTGACTTCCTAAATATCAGAAATTTGCGACTTCCTCTATTTTCTCATTTCCCATTTGTATTTTAGTATTAGTTAGGGTCCCTGTATTTAGAGAGTACCGCAATCAATAGCTCCACTATGTTTCAGAACTGTGAGTAAATATGGCGGACTGCCGTGTCAGCAGCAAAATGTCATTCTGACGTTCCGCCACAATTCAAATTTGGCGGCTGTTATTGTGAGTAAATATGGCGGAGATTGCGGTACTCTCTAAATATAGGGACCCTAGTGTTAGTTCTACTTTGACGCCCTCTACCTACCAAAATATTCGTTTTCTTTTTATTCATTTCCATGCCGAATCATTTTATTCATTGCAATCGTGTGACAATTCTTTTCCTCATCCTTTTCCGCCATAGCCCTCTGTCAACCTGCTTCAATTTCACTCAATATTCCTTATATTCTTCTTTGCTAGTTGCTAACACTGCTATCTCAAGCGACGGACGGCTTTAATATTTAAATTGGACATGCAACACATTCCGTGGTGTGAATAATACGTCTTGAATAAATACGCAAGGCTAGGGGTACGCGACTCGCCACGATAAATTTTTTCGCTATGATGATTTTATTTTGTTCTTCCGAACAAAAGTCTGTCAGGTTGTTGTCAGGTTATCCCCATCATGTCAGTTATTTGATTTTTCTTGTTAAGTTAAGTATCAGAAAATAAAGCGCGTAGCCTAACCTCTTGACTAGATCCAGGGTCATAATGTATAAATGCTCTCCGGCATGCTATAATACACTGTTCAAAATTGTCTAAGGAACAAAACTATTATTTCAAAAATATTTTCAGCAACAATTCGTAGCAAATTGAAAATGCGCCACGTATGTTCGTTAGATATCATACCGCAGCATGATAAAAACAGGACATGATTAATTTGTTCATTTTATTTATCCAAGAAACTGAAATTCAAAGAAAGGTGGACGATAAAAAATTTCGCTTTTTATAATGGTTTTGTTTCACATTATTTCTGAACATATATGGTCAGTTTAGCTGTTTGTGTTGAACATAAGACAACAATTTACAATGCAACGACGACACTTAGCCCGCGACGAAATGTTACGTGGGGATGATTGAATTTGGTGGTTCATAAAGTCAGGTAGCGGCCGAATTTGAAGTATCGCGAAGTGTAATGTGTCGATTGTGGGGACGATACCAGGAGACTGACGATGTGGCCGAAAGTCACGAAGGCCGTAGAAAAGGAACAACACCCAAGACCGATTTATTATTCTTCAAGCCTGGCGTAATGCATCAATTACGGCACGAGAACTTTCTGCGGATCTCCAAAATGTACATGCCGTAGCCGTTTCTGACCAAACTATCAGAAATCGTATCCATGAAGATGGTCTTCATTCTCGTCGACCAAAAAGAGTACCTGCACTTCGCCACGGCAATCGCGAAGCTCGTCTTGAATGGGCTGAAGAGCATGATCAATAGGGTGAAGCAGAATGGTCCAATGTTCTGTTTACCGACGAATCTCGGTTCGGATTTCAACCTGATAGCAGAAGAACGAGAGTGTGGCGAAAAAGTGGAAACTTGGAGAGAACCAAGCACTTCCAGGAAGTTCGCAATTACCGAGGAGTGTCTGTGATGGTATGGGATGGAATCTATTTGCACCATAGAACGGACCTCGTTTGTGTGGATGGAGCCATGAACCAACGTTTATATGAATGATTTTGGTTGCATAGAACGTCACATACATTTGGGAGTTTTTATTGTGCCATGTACAACCAATAACCACAACACCAACAAGTAGGTAGGTAACTGATGAAATTCGAATTGGACAACAAAAAGGTATTGGCGAATCGAAGTGCATTATTTTTCAAACCCCGCGAGTTTTAAACCAAATTGCTATGTAACGACCCTATGTTTGACAGCTATCCCAGGGTTACGGATAAGCGCTTGCTGCAAGGTGGCAATGTTTTAAGGTGCTCTAGTCTAATGTACCTCCATCTGCCAAAAATATTTTTTGTTGTCCAAGACGGAATCTGTTCTTAGAAATCCATGACTAGGTTTGAGTACTTGTTTATTTACATTAGAGTTTATTGCACGGGTATAAATAAGAACTCTCAAGCCTATGTATGTAACTGAGATCACTGATATACCTACGTTCCACGTAGAAATAGATATTTTCATTTAAAAGTCTGCAGTCTTCTTCTGATGAGGCTGCAAGTACGGGATTATACTGAGTCTGTTGGTCATCATCATAAAGTTCTCAGTCCCAAGACTGGTTAGACGCGTACCTCCATCCTTTCCTATCCTGAGCTAACCTATACGCATTTTCCTAAACGTAGAACATCATAGGTACCGTAAAATGGGGCTACTTGCACATAGTTTTGGCACTTTTTCCAATGTACCGTCGTCATTTGTAACTCTAAAAACTTCGAAAAAATGGCATTACACCGACCTAAATAAGGGCTATCCATGGCTGGTTTCAAAATTTGGAAATTCCAGCCATGGATCCCAAAAAAAATTTTTTTTCGGCATGTGCAATTTACCCCGTGTTTGGGGCTACTTGCACATAGATGGAAAAATGGCTACAGCTGACCTTCTAATGACTATTTAGTGCATGTTACCCCGTATTCTTGCAAAAAATCCTCTTTTTTTTCATCCAGGGCCTTCAAAACTGATAAAAAATCAAAATTTTTAATGGAAAATATATTTTTTTTATCAAAATCCATTAATATCAAAAACACAGTTACCTATGTACAAAAGCTTAGAACTAGTTATAAAAACATAAATAAACTTTCTCTTACAAAAACTTTGGTAAAATAAGGCACATTATTCTCTTAAAATCACAATTATCACAAAAAAAACATTCTTTTTACTTAAATGTAAAAAACGAGTTGTAAAAAAATAAACTTTCTTCTATAAAAAAGACACATTCTCTGAAAAATCAGAATCTTCACAAGAAAAAAAATCTGGCTAGTCGTCAGGTTGAAAGTCCTTGTCGGCATCACTGTCATCGATTGGACTTTCATAGTCATCATCCGAATCATCACACCGTTTGACTCCAAACGTTTCCGCTGCTAATTTTTGTGACATACCCGCATTTACAGCTTCTATAGCAGGCCCGTGCAACCTGCGGCCCGCGGGCCGCATGCGGCCCCTCTGACATTTTTATGCGGCCCGCGTGGCACAGAACTGAATATTTAAAAAAAAGCAAAGTGATGTCTTTTAAAAAATGTAACGTCTCTCTCAACAAGGAACACATAAAATGCACCGTACAGCATTACGACAGCATTCGTACAGCAGTACGAATTTAAATTCGTCTGTGACGGCACATATATTATACGTGTGAACAATTCTTTTCTTTGATGAAATTGACAAATTCGCTTATATTAGCGTCAACCAACATCCGCCCGCTTAATCGAATTTATAACTAGTACTGTAATATCAAGCACAAATAGAACATGAATCGCGTACCACGTCAAAATTTTGATTATGCGCCTCGTAAAAGAAAAACATGCAACTAGAAAAGCAGCATAACCGGGAGGGCTAAAGCGCGCGCTTTCTGTGACGCAGGAGGCCTATCCGTTGCGTCGTGGTAAAACGCGTCTCGCTGGGTAAAGTGGGGCGGAGTCGAAGAATGAGCGGAGGCTCAGGGTGTTAACGGATCGGTTTGCGCATGTGAAAACCCCTACCTAATCTGTAGGCCCCGTACGTCACAGCGTCATTCAATTTTGTTCTTCAAGGCTCAAGTGGGATGCACGTTTCGTATTTAATTATGACGAAAATAAGTCTCAAATACAAAAAACGAAAGTTGCGGAATTTGTTCTGGATAGTAAACTATTCAATGGGATCATTTTCAAAATTTGCGGGTTTTCCCCATTGTGAACAAACACCAGTGCCAGAAATCACATTGATTTATTTTTAATATAGGTATTATTATTATTTTATTAAAGTAACTTAAAAGTTTTGTTAAAAATTCATTTAAAAATGGGAGTGACTATTGCACCGTCCGAGACTGTTATCTAAAATTATGGTCGAACACGGTCGGGCATGCGCATTACTAAATGTCAATAGATTGAAAGTGTAAAAACTAATTATGATTATGAAACGAAAGCTGACAGAACGCATTCTTGAAACAGACCACCTAGCTGACAAGGCACCAGACACGCATTTTTTGAGAAAAAAGATTATGTAAAAACATAAGCAAAACAAATCAAACCCGTACGGGGGTAGAACTCATCTAGCGCTAGGTTGAGACGATACCCGTACATCCACAGAGACCGTTGTCGTATTTTATTGACATTGCGTAATCCGCACCTCCGACCGTGTTGGAACAAAATTTAATGTAACACGGTCGGACGATGCATAGTCACTCCCTTTAAAAATTGTTTGAAGAATAAGATATTTATTTTTTTGCAATTTTTTCTCAATAATTTGTGTTTTGATGGTAAATATTTTTTTTTTTTTTACACATGCAAGTGTTCAAGTGTTCCTAACGTTTTTGTTTCTACCAAAAAAGCGTTCTTTGTTAACTTTTTCTACTATCCACGGTGGTTGGATCGAGAACTTTGACATGCCAAGACTCCTCAGGATGCTGACGTTGTCAGCGAAACACGTGTCGAGTTTAATTACTGTGTGGGGTTGTTTTTTTTGACATGTGGGGTTAACTTATTACGAATTCATTTTTTCTATTATAAAATTATAAATCTCAATATTTAACGTGTTTTTCTTTAATTATTCAAAATACTCTGAACCCATCACACCTAGGGAACACTTGATAGACAGTAGTGCGGCCCGCTAAGATTTCATAAAACTTGCAAATGGTCCTTTCGCTTAAAAGGTTGCACGGGCCTGTTCTATAGCGTCGAGCATGGCTTGATGCGAATAATTCCGGTATTTTCGGGCACCCGGGATCCTCTCGTACGTACGCACCATTGTTGATGTTAAACTAACATATAAAAACAAAAGCCCGGGCTCAGAACACGAATTGGAGTTGCCAACCTAAAAAAACATAATGCGCAATCAGCCGAAACAGGGTATGTGCAAGTTGCCCCGGGGTGTGCAAGTAGCCCCATTTTACGGTACATCCTCAACTATTTGAGAGCAGTAGTCTAATCCGGGCCTACCCCTACCTCTCTCTATTCCTATCTCCGACTCTAGTATGTATTCTGTCGTGTCTCAGAAGATGTCTTACCATCCTATTCCTCCTACTCTTTATTTTCTTCCATACCTTTCGCTTTTCCCCAACTCTTTCTAATACCTCCCTATTGGTAACTTTATCTATCCACGGTATCTTCATTATGCATCTGTAGCGCCACATTTCAAACGCTTCTATTCTTTTTCGATCCGCTTCTCTTATTGTCCAAATGTCGCACCCTTACATTGCCATATTTCCTATAATACGTCTTTAAGAGTCTCTTCCAAGTTTCTACATTAATCGTTCCCGAGCATATTAGTAGTTATTTCTCTTTGTTAAACGCAACTCGGCCCTGCGCTATTCTTTGTTTTATATCTATAGTGCTCCTACCATCGCGAGTTATTTGACTTCCTAAATAGCAAAAATCCGCGACTTCCTCTATCTATTTCATATTTGTATTTTAGTTTTAGTTCTATTTTCGCGGCTTCTAGATGCCAAAATTTTGGTTTTCTTTTTATTGATTTTCATGCCGTAGACCTCTGTCAAAACTGCTTCCATTCCTAATTCTTCTTTGCTAGATGATATAGGTACATAATTAAAATTAAATGTCTTTAAAATCCGTAAACGCCATTTTTAACTCGATCTTGCCTTGCTTATACACAAGAGGCACTAACATTGAATTTCGACGGTACGGAACTAGCCTAGAGAACTCATGGTACTCATGGGAAATGAAAAATATTCTATACATGTTTACTCAGATCAATTATGATACGTAGGTACATGGGGAACTTGGAAACAGTATAAAAAATAGGAAGTTTTTCAAACTGTGGTAAAATTACGTCTGCAAGTTATTGAAAAACTTATTTCTTGTTGACAATAAAAAAGCATGAATTAAACAAAATCTATTCTACTCCTTTCCGCCATTATTATTTGTAATGATATTCAGAAGCACAATAAATAGATCAGTTATCTTGTAGGGAATTCCCATTACGTAACCGTTACTCTGGGTTTCGTTGCCAACTCATAATTTTGTGTCTAAATCGGTGGTACGAGTTACGAGAGAGAATAAATGCAACACCTGTTGAATGCAAAAAATATGTATAAAAGGTGGACCGCATTGAATTAACTTTTTATAAATTTACATTCTTCAAAATAAAATGGTGTGACAGTAACATGATCGTGTCGTTGACGCTAAATAGACTAAATGAACTTTCAGTTAGTGCGTTTTAGTGACAGAAAATGTAGGCACATTCATGTCGGAGCTTTCGTTGCCATACCTACTTTAAACTATTTTTTAATGCCCTCCAAAATTATTTTATTTTCGCCTGCTATAATAGTATAATATTTCTATCAGTCTTCCCTAGAGTTCATAAATTAGATATTAATATTTCTATGCATTCTTATTTTATCTCCTTCAATGTAAGTAGTTGAACTGAAGGCTTTTCGAAAAAGGAAATAAAACAGGTTACTTTTAAAAAATACGTTTCTGTACGGTGGTCGATCGCTTTTTATTTTATTTCATTTCATTACCTTTAACTTTTTTACCTTTTTAGTGATGGCGCAAAACTGCTTGGCAACTAAATTCGATGCAGTGCAGATAAAATCATAAACATAATGGAAGTACAAAACACCGAATAACAAAGGATGTTGCGAATTTAACACAAGAGAAAAAATATCAAAATAGGGGGTTATGAAGGAAGGTAACATTAAGGCGGTAAAATGAGAAATTATTCGGAACTGTGGGAAAGCAAAAGAACAATGGTTTTCCATACACATTCAAAACATGCAGTATTTGAACAAATAGATTGATAATAAATGCAAAGGAGTGGAGGATAAATAGCAGACCTGCGCGAGTACATCAGTAGCCTTTCGTTTATGAAAGCTAAGCAGCGCTCACCGTGGTCTGAGTTTGGATGGGTGGCCAGTATTTGAAATCATAAGCCAACCGGGGGCCAAATGGAATCGAAAGTGAAGCATCTCAAGAGTTAGACACAATACTTACGTATCTCCTTCTCTTTTTAAGTCAGTCCATTCTTTGCCTTCCCGTACAAACAGCCGTTTTACTTGATTAGGCGGGTAACAGGCGAGTTTATATTTCTAAATACTCTTTAGTTCGAAATCAATAAATATAAATAAAACCAGTCTCACGTAAAAAATGTATTTTCAATTCAAGTGCCTAGATATTTGATGAATACGGATACAATTCCTTCCCTAATTCACCTATATATTTATTTGCCATGTTATTTTACACCTTGATTTCTAACGTATGTACTTATGAGCATACGTATACCATTGATCCTGGAAGTAAATATACAGGTCTACAGTCACTTGAATTTCAGAAGGGGCAACAAAAAATCCAACAACATAGTCCAACGAAAGGCAAAGCAAAATACCGAACTTATATGTATACTATACATTTTAGTATTTTCTTACTATGTGCAAATTGTTATAGGTAGGTACATATTATTTTAAAATGAAAATCATCATCCTAAAGTTCTCAGTCCGAAGACTGGTTGGACACGCACCTCCATCCCCTCCTATGCTGAACTAACCTACGCATTTCCCTAAAAATAGAACATCCTACATCCCCATTTATTTGAGAGCAATAGTCTAATTTAGGCCTATCTCCAGTATGTCGCGAACTATTTCTTCGTGTCTCAGAAGGTGTTCTACCATCCTATCTCTCCTATTCTTTCTTTCTTTATTTATTTTTATGAGAATATAGCATAATTTTCTAGACTAGGTAAACGAGTTGTAAGTATAACAGAAGCACTAAATACAACAGAAACAACATTAATTATACATAGTTTTCATTAATTTCTGGAGCAAAGTGGCGTTTTCACCTTGAATTTTCTCAGTAACCTTCTTTACATAACTATTAAGTACATATAATTTTCAAGTACGTTTCAACTATTTTTTAATCAGTTGCACTTCATGCAAATCCTCAACTAAATTTATCACTTGCCCAAGAAAATATAAGTTATTACCTGGCTGCTGAACGCTTTTACAGTCGTGAACAACGCAAATATCACCATTGTAAACAAAAAGCTGCACCTGGAGAAGTAAGTAGTAGTAAGTAGTACGGGTTTCATACACAACAGATATGCATTACAAAGCTTTCACAGCGTAAACGGCAATGGGCCTATCCAGTAGGGTTATACATCATTGGCATAGGCACATTCACTACACCGCGATGAGTTGAACTACCCCCGCTAACACACAGCGTCCCGGTGTAACTGCCCTTTCACAATAATGTTAATGGCCATGTTAAGATGTATGGTAATGTTAACGGTAGTTCTGGTCACAACCATGGTAATGATAATTTTAATACATTCGCACATTTGAAATTCGCGCTTACAGCTTTTGGAACTAAACAACCAGTGAATAGCTAAAACAATAATTTTAATAAACTGTTCGGAAACAATAAACACGGAGCACGTGCACTGAAACACAAAAAATAAGTAAGGTTACAGATTACGTTTTTTTCCAAATTCGCTTGTAGCAATAGCGCATGCACGAGAACGTCGCCGTCGTCTTTATTAGTAGGTGTTAACCATAATATTTAGGCGTAATATTAGGCAGCCCAGAATATTTTACCATTACCATTACCATTATTGTGAAAGGGTATAGTAAGGCTTATACACTTCCGTATGGGGAGGCAGAGCATCCAGGAGTGGATGGGTTAAGGCTGATAAAGAAGAAAAAGAAGAAGAAGAAGAAGAAGAAGAAGAAGGGTAAGTTAGGAAGAGGAAAGACTGATGAAACATGTATATCGAATCTAGCAGCAAAAACATTAGAAGTTAATTGGGAGACGACGAGGAAAAAATAAGGAGAAAGAATATTTGAGGAAATTATATGCATGAGTGACAAGATGTTTTATTAATAAAGCAGTGTTGATGGGGTCGATCAAGGCTATCCTATAATGAAGGGAGATTTAATTAGTTACTATTACAACATTTAAAAGAGAATGAAGCACAAGATATAGATTAATTGCAGGCGAAATCTTAAAATGAAAAGTGCGGGTTAACGTAATAGATCATTTCAACTAGAATGGTCTAAAATAGTATCAAAGCGAGAAATATGTAAAGGATATAATAATGCCATTACTATAAGGTCTTAAGAGTTTCCCAAACAATACTAGAATTCTAGAGGTGGCTTGAATTCCCTTAATTTAGGATTGGATTGTTATGAATGAATCAATGAATGCTTTCTAACGAAACTAGTTGGCTTCCTTCCTGAAAACCGTAGCGTCAGGACTAAAGGACGAAATAGTGGGAACTAAATAGGGGGTGAACGTCCTTCTGTTTGGCCGTTGAGTCGAAACTCAGCGGCGGCCGTCTGCGTTATTAGAAGTTTAAAGACTGAGGGGTACGCGTCGTGGTGCGGGGTGGTGCGTCTTACCTCTGAGGTCAACCGGGGTCACCGACAGTTTGCCAGACGCACAACAACCTACAGGATAACACCAGGATTAGGACTTGAATAGTGTTACACGCCCGTCACGTTGGGCGAATATCCCACAATTCTATAAAAGGATATTCAGATGTAGCCACTGCTTACTAATATTAACGATTTGAAATTTATTTGCCCCAGATTCATTTTTTATCTGCATATTCCTTACTCAGTTTCGGTTCTACACTGAGAGAAATTTTTAGTTTCTATAACAGAAATTTAGTTATATTAAACAAATGGTAGACTTGGATACAAGGAGTCAAGCGCAGGAGTTATGTCAATTCTTTGATTCATGGTTTTAACAATGATATGGTAACAATAACCAAATGCTATTTACTGTATACAAATTATGTTTTTGCTGGAATGCATTGTTTTATAGTCACAGGCAAACTGAAATCATGCGTAACAAATTCCATTTTAGACGCAAATACGTCATAATAGTTACAATTGTTAATAGTAAGAACTTTATTGTTAAAAAGAAGAAATTGAGGGAAAGAAAATATATTTGGATTGTTAGATGAATCAAATTTATATAAATGACAGTAATAGCAAATGACAATAAGGATATGCAATGGTTACATTAATTTATAATTACAACTTTTATTTCACAATACAATAGAGGCTCTTGGTCTCTTCAATGCTTTCCATCATAGACAGATTATAAATAACATTAATATCGTACACATCAAAACCGTCATTACATAATTATTTCATGACTTTTTTGTATACGAAATGTGTGTCATTTTCTTTTTGGTAAAAAAAAAAGTTGAAGAGAATATGCAGGGCGAGTCAGTTTTTGTAGCAGGACTGTAGCAGTCGATAGAAGACCTTCTTTCACGAAAAAAGGTTCCTATAAACATAGGTCTTAGAATGCCTTATTTGTGAGATACAGGTTGTTGAAATACACATTTTCCTTTAACTTTTGCTTAATATAAAAATAACAGTTTGAACGAGAACGCTGATATTGCGGCAAAAGACTTAGTACTTGAGTAAAGGTACAGATGGTTCAACATTGAAATCTATCGTTCAATGTTTCCAGTGGCGTAGATGGAAAGCTACGTATGAGTATTTTTATTGGGAAAGATATTAACCAATTCGTAATTTTCAATCTGTATTCAAAAATATGGAACAGCATCTAATTTACAAGACCTGTGTACAGAAACAGACTTTGGTCTAATGCCGGTAACAATATATATTAACACTGAACCCTGGAAGGAAAACTTTATATCATTCACATAACGTGTACAAGAAGTCTCGAATACATGAAATATATTCCAAAATAGTTTCTTCCTGCAAAATTGTTAATTATTGAAAGCGTTGCTAAAACTGATAATAATAATAATAATAATAATAATAATAATAATAATAATAATAATAATAATAATAATAATAATAATAATAATAATAATAATAATAATAATAATAATAATAATAATAATAACATTAAACGTCTTTATTCTAACATATTGCACAATGATACTAACAGTAAAATAAGATTAAAAAAACAAAAATGTATAAATGCAATACTTCGAAGAGGCGAAGTTCAGCTCACAGTCGCTAGGCAATCTGATCGCTGTTCTTCCACTTAACCTCATTAAAGAAAAAAATTAAAAATAAGTGCATCATGTTTGGCATGGGCTGACCAATACTGCTTATACTATTATACCGCCGATCAAGGATGAACATGAACCGAACACAAAACGGTAAGAGAGAAGAAAAAGAGAAAACACAAAAAAGCAAACAAAAGAGAGAAGCGTCAAGGGTGGAGTACATACTTCTTCAGTGAAGACTTGAACCTCTTTGGAGTCATGCTCTTAAATTCTGATGGAACTGAATTGAATACCTTACATATTTGATAAGAAAATGATCTTTCGAAAAATTTATGCTTATGCCTAGGAACAGACAACAGGCTTTTTCGACGAATATTAGTATTGTGCACATCAGTGCGATACGTAATCTTATCATACAAATACGGTGGTGACTTATGAATTAGTAATTTGTGATAAAAGCATGCAGCATGTAGAAACCGTCTAGACTCCATATTAAGCCAAGGCACACATTTAAGCTTGTGACTAATATGTTGCCCCCTACGAATGCCAAAAGTCAACCTCAGACATGAGTTCTGAACTAACTGTATTCTTCTGCTTAGGTTACTGGTTAGAGAGGGTCCGTATACACTGGAAGCATACTGAAAAATGGAAAGAACTAGCGAATCACAGAGCAACACTTTAGCTTTAACGTCTAATATTTTCCTTATGTTGTAAATTAATTTCAAGTTCAGAAAAGCTGCCTGAATCAATTTAGAGATGTGCAAATTGAACTTCATTTTAGCATCAAACCAAACTCCGAGATTCTTAGCAGCATCCACCAATTCCAACCTAATATTATTAACTGAAATTGACAATTTTTCAATTACCAAAAAAGCATTACTTTAGATTTGTTAGGGTTAAGAATTAATGAATGCCGCCTTGCAGTATCTGAAAAATTATTTAAGTCCAAATTCACCCTCTCAACCGCCACGTCAGCTTCCTCCGCCGAAAATGAGCAATACACCTGGGTATCATCGGCATATAAGTGATATCTATTATGCCTAATACAGTTTACAAGAACGGATGTATATATTTCAAACAACAATGGACCCAAAACTGACCCCTGAGGATGACCATTCCAAGAGCTTTGAGCATGCTGCTCTATATCGTCAGTAATGCATATGACGCAACATTACGGAATCATGGAAAGTGTTTTGGTAACTTATCTTCAAAAGTCAGTATAGTTGTTCAAGATTGAACTCCCTGGGCAAATTCTTAACTTCGTAATTTACAATAACTTGGTTTTAATTAGTGGTACTGGACCGTTCGAACAACTACTCCTCGGGTAAATACCCCGCCAGGCATTGAATTATAGAACTAAATCCAGATTTTTTTGTACTACGAGACGTTTCAGACTGCTACCCCATCTAAGATGGCTTTGAAACGATCCTAATTTGTCTCCATGTACGTACGTGCTTTCGTTGATTTCGTTGTAATAAGAACTACATAGAAATTTCGAAACTTCAAATAAGGAGGCGGGAGTGGTCAAAGCGGACGGAAAAAGCCTCCATTGGCATGTTTTAGTTTAATAAAAAAAGGAAAGTACATTTCTTCGTTATTCTGACCTCCTGATACGAACACCAACCTGAAGCGCGATTATGCGTAAAATATTTGTCACACACAATATTCGAGTCCAGCACATTCGATGAAATCACAGCCGCGGAGCCATTCGCGATCACTGACAAGTATTCTGTAACCACCCCCATAATAAATTGTCAGCAGCAGACATTTTCACCTCCGCAGTAACAACTGAATGCGGTTCTATACTTCAGATTAAGTTTATATTAGCGGAACTTCTTTATTGGTGTAAAGTTAAATCATTCGAAGTATAGGTATAAATATTGGATAATTGCCATCGTAGGTTGCATTTTAGATGATACAATTTTGCAGTGAAAATCTGAATGTGGTACATGCGTTTTGCAAAAGCTTCAGAACTACGTATAATTGCCTTTAGTTACGTCTCAGAAATTTGTCAAAATGGCGTTTAAAAACCAATGCATTGCCAATATGCCAAGTGAGCTGAATATGCTTTAATAGAAAGTTTTTTAAGGGAGACTCGGATTTCTTACTATAAATTCTTAATAAGTTAACCCCACACGCCAAAAGACAGTGACATAGTAGTTAAACTCGACACCTGTTTCGCTGAGAACTTCAGCATTTTCAGGAGTTGAAGATTTCTTAGCTCGAAAAACTAAGTTCTACTTTTATGAAGGGTGTCCCAGGTTTTATTAGCAAAACTTCTACGGTTATTAGATGACCTCATTTTATGCTTAAAATGATAATGTATGTATAAATATTGGTCGGAAAATGTTTCATTTGAAAATAAAATAATATTTTTCTTAAATTACTAAATACTATTGCTCACATCAAAATCGTGATACAGAGCTGAAAAGTTTGTTATCTTAAAGCAAATTATTATCATCTAAAATTTTACGGGGGTGGTTACAGAATACACTTGTCAGTGATCGCGAATGGCTCCGCGGTTGTGATTTCATCGAATGTGCTGGACTCGAATATTGTGTGTGACAAATATTTTTCGCATAATCGCGCTTCGGGTTGGTATTCGCATCAGGAGGCCAGAATAACGAAGAAATGTACCTTCCATTATTTGTTAGATTAAAACATGCCAATGGAGCCTTTTTCGTCCACTTTGACCACTCCCTCGTCCTTACTTGAAGTTTCTAAATTTCAATGTAGCCCTTATTACAATGAAATCAGTATCACCGTTTTACAACCTGAGAATGTCAGCTTGAGTTGCAAATTGAGTCATCGCAGCCGTTGGTGGAATCAGCTATACTTCGTTTTTGTGGGCAGGGTGTTGAGTTTGCACTGTACGCTGACATGGAGAAAACAGATTGTTTCTGTCCCTATATTACTTTCTGGTCGTTCTTTCATATTCCAGTTGCAAAATGAATTGCATATTTAATTTGGAAACTTGCTAGCAATAAGCTAAGTAGGACCTAGAAACACGTTATGAATGTTCCAGTGTCAGCTTAGCTGATGAACCATTCCGTGACGTCTAAATTTAGTTCTATAATTCAATGCTTAGAGGAATAATATTAGTATCTGGCAATAGCCTAAAAATTAGACGAGCTCAAAATTTTTTAAACGACGGCACAAATTAGCACAAAATAAGCACAAAATTGCCATGGAATAAAAACTGAGATATTTGTTGTCTGCGTCTCAGCGTCAAGTTGGAGACTCATTAGCAATTTCTAAATAACTCGAAAACTGACTGAGCACAAAATTTTATTTTTGCAGCACAAATTAGCACAAAATGAGCACAAAATTATAGGATGCTTATAAAAACAAATCTCGACATGCGAGTCTCCATCTTGACGCACCTGACGTTGACGGCGACGTCGACGGTATTCTTCCGATTAGGAAAGACCGTGCTGATCCTTAAGCCGGTTACTCACTACGCGGTACTTGGAAAGTACTTTCACTTGTTAAAGTACTTGTACTTGGCGAATAGTATGTGTGTATACCATACACACTACGCGGAAAAATGGTGACAAGCTCATCTTTTGCGGGAAGTGTAAGTACTTGTCAAAAACTTCTCATCATGGCGGACGATACTGAAACGGAAGCAGCAATTTCAATAATTGTAAAACTCAAACAGTTCCTAAATATGTTGCCATTAAGGAATCTTTCTTCTTTTTTAATTCGGGAATGGAAACTTCCATTTCCTCCACCATTTTTGGTTGAATGCGCTTCCACGCATCATAAACCTCGTTCCTATTTTTATGCAATTTGTGCGAGGGGTCCCAGATAATCGGTTCCTCCTGATAAATATCTGAAAATAAAAGTGTCGTTCTATTCGACCACTCCATTGCAACTAAATTTTTCAGCCCGAATCATAAGTAAGAAACGGCGTAGTGTGTATCTGCCCCCAAGTACTTGCCGAGTACAATGCTCGGGCCCTTTGATTTTCCGACTTCAATTGGGAAGTACAAGTAGCATGCCGAGTCGTACGCGCATATCGTACACACTACTTGCTACTTCCCAAGTACTTGGCAAGTACTTTCCAAGTAACGCGTAGTGAGTAGCCGGCTTTACGTAAGTAGCTAGGACGACGAAGGCAAGCTAGGAAGGTACTATTCCAGTGAATGTCCAAATGGCTCGTAACGGACTTTAGGTCGTTCTTAATTTGTTAGTGGTATGAGTCCGACTATTAATGGCTTGCGGTATCAGTATTGTCCGCCTTATGCGGTAGTCAGGTATGAAACCTAGACTTAGTTCCCTAATTAAAGAAAATGCAATAAGAAATAAATCACTATAAACAAGAAAAATAAAATTCCTACCTTTGCGAAGGGAAATGGCGGACGCAGGCTCGTGTATCGAGAATATTATCCCGTAAAACGGTAAAATTTTCGAATATGCAACTAAATATAGTAGAATACAAACTATTACTTATCAACAATTGGCATATGACAATATCCACTGTAAAGTGCTATGATCCCAAATTTATGGATATAATTAAACAATTACAAAAGTAGCACCTACAGATCTCAATGTATAAATCGTACTAAGTACTTGGAAGAATATAAAAATGCCGAAATGGAACAAAACTATCCAAAAACCATCACACACTCGAGCGCCAAGCTTAGCACGGAATATCGTGGTGTCTCACTCAGGTACATGTGCGAAGCAGTATAAGATGAAGATGAACATAACAGAATAAATCTGAGTGGTACGCTACATGTTTTATTTAATAAAATTTATCGAATTGAGAGAATTATCATTTGAAAACAAAAATTCGTGACATGTTTAAGTGAAATAAACAAAATTTCTATTAATTTTGCCAAATAAGAATTACTTGCCTCAACTCGGCTCCTAGGCAAACTACACATAAAACAGTTTGTTTACTTAATTAAACTAAAAATCGACTTATGCTTGTTATGAATATTATAGATATGTATAATTATAGATACAAAGTTCACTTCACGCAAATAAACTTTTCGAATGAGCCATGTTCAAGAATTTTGTCGAAGAAATTTAGGAATTTTCTTTTTCGGAGTAATTTTCATTTCAAACAAACCACCATTATCCAACAACCTCGCCACCAACTAATACATGGCTGTGGCCCCCATTCCATTGCCTTTGTCGTCTCATCGGTTAGCGCGGCTGAGAAGGTTTCTGTTTGGAATAAAAAGTGACGATTGTGACCGGCCACTTTTGTAGTGAATTAAAATTGTTCGCTATTTATTACAAAAGTAGAACTAATGCATTAAAGTCACTTATGGCAATATAGAATGCACCCGTGATGTCGAATATGACAGGTCAATTGTTTTCTACCTTAAGAAAGAAAACAGAAAAACACAAAGATATGGGCCAAATTTTCGATATTTGAAATAAAAGAACGTTCAGTTGACTATTATTTTTCTTCGTAACGAAGGTTGATTCAAAAATGGGTTGCATTTAATTATTTTCTTAACCCGATCAGTGTGACATTAAAAATCCTTTTAGGCGCCACCTGCTTTTCAGTTTTAACGGCCTGTAGAGTAAGATTAATAATTTGTCTTCTAACTTATTATAGTTTTCCCAAATTCTTGTTTTTTACTTGGATCACACTGAGAAAACTGGGTAATTTGCAACAAATATACAGGGTGAATCAGGAATCCTTCTATGTATTGGTATTTTTGTTATTTGAAGAGCTACAAAGTCGGTTAAATGAGAGAAAAGTTGCACTATTTTGGGGCCATCTTAAACCTACTTTCAAAAATTTTCACAGCTTTCTAGATATAATTAAAAAATTAAAATTTCCGATTTTTTTATTTTGTTGATAACTCAACTGTGGTTTGTGCAAATGACTTGAAACTTGGAATGCTTGCATAAAAGAACGTTGCGCATCGTTTGGTGATATTGGCAGTGCAGTGCGAACGGTCATTTTTGCAGAGCGACAGTCAACTTTTTTTTCTTTATGGCAGGCATATTCATGTCTGCCACTGACATTATAAGACAGCATTATTATGATTACAGCGGTTTTTTAATTTTTTAAATCGAACCTCAAATAAAGAAGTTACAGAGAGAAACATGTTAGCATATGTGATCAAGGTAGCCATGCAACAAAAGAGCTGCGGTAAGTATCAATAAATAATTTACTTTGAGTGGAAGCCCACGAATTCCCACCTTCTCTATTTGAAAAGATTGAGATTCGGTTAAATCAGCGAATACTTGCGCAATTACTAGCAATAAACGGTGGTTCCCGAAGAGTTTAAAAAATCGGCTGTGGTCAAAATATGTATGGAAATTTTGAAACGGGTCAGTTAGTACTTGGATTAAAATAAAATCCTACATTGTTTTTTTATGGCATTTTGTTAAATTGTTTATTCGTTTTAGTTAATTTGTTTTATTGTTCTTTAAAATTCCATAGTTAATAAATAAAAATAAAATAAATGTAGGATTTTATTTTAATCCAAGTACTAATTGACCCTTCTCAAAATTTCCATACACATTTTGACCACAGCCGATTTCTTAAACTCTTCGGGAATCACCGTTTATTGCTAGTAATTGCGCAAGTATTCGCTGATTTAACCGAATCTCAATCTCTTCAAATAGAGAAGGTGGGAATACGTGGGCCTCCACTCAAAGTAAATTGTTTATTGATACTTACCGCAGTTCTTTTGTTGCATGGCTACTTTGTTCACATGTGCTAACATGTTTCTCTCTGTAACTTCTTTATTTGAGGTTCGATTTAAAAAATTAAAAAACCGTTGAAATCATAATAATGCTGTCTTAATGTCAGCGGCAGACATGAATATCGCTGCCATAAAGAAAAAAAAAGTTGACTGTCGCTCTGCAAAAATGACAGATCGCACTGCATTGCCAATATCGCCAAACGATGCGCAGCGTTCTTTTATGCAAGCATTCCAAGTTTCAAGTCATTTGCACAACCCACAGTTGAGTTATCAACAAAATAAAAAAATCAGAAATTTTAATTTTTTAATTATATCTAGAAAGCTGTGAAAATTTTTGAAAGTTTGAAAGTAGGTTTAAGATGGCCCCAAAATAGTGAAACTTTTCTCTCATTTAACCGACTTTGTAGCTCTTCAAATAACAAAAATACCAATACATAGAAGGATTCCTGATTCACCCTATATAGGTATGACTTTAGAATAACAGTGCTTTTTAAAAATCAAAAATTACTTCTTCTAGATAATAGCATACCTATTACGTAACGAGCATGGAAAGTGACAAATTTCATATGAGCGTGAAAACACGCGAGTTTATAGGAAATACACTTTCCATGGAGTTATGTACACTAAGAGATTTCTCTGATCAAAAATTATTAGATTTAAAAAGAGAGACGACAGGATATTTATTCAGTAAACGTCAAAATCTCAAAGCTGCCTACAAAATTTGAATGAACCTGTGCGATTTTGAAATATTACAGCACAGTTGCGAGTTTAGCGCACGGGCAACGCAATTATCAAGTTTCCAGCCCACTATGCTGTATGCTGTATGACCCTAGGGGGTCGTGGGAAAACCGAAACTTTTTTTGTACATCGCCCATTATGAAATGCTTGATTTGGTATCTTTATTTATGGCAAATATATATTATTTCTCAGGATTATTTGCAATTTAATTCAAGCTATCAAATAATAATCTAGGTAATTTTCATCAGATTGATCGTATTTATTAGAATAAATCTTAAACAGCTGAACGTAATAAAGCTTGGGCTATCAGAAATAAAGCAGACAAAGGACGTCACAAATGTACATGCAAACCGGCATTAAGATTTGAGAATGGGGTCCGGGCAGTGCAACAGTCAATTCTGAATTTACGGATTTTACCATTATTTTATGATAAGTTGCTGGAATTGAACCTGGACTTTCTCATTCCCCAAATTCGGGGATAAGAAGCCACTTTAAATTACTTACTTTATAGGAGGTTGGGGCGCCCCATTGAAATAGAATATAGTTGGTGTTCATTCATTTTTAAGGTAAATTAGAATGGCCAATTTGAAATGTTTATAATTTTTACACACTTTCTTTTAAAAATCTTAAATCAACGTCACTTATGCTTGGCTGTGGCTAATGTAATTTTAGTGGAAGAGCTGAACATTGAGAGAAAGGTTTATTGATATTAATGTGTGAATTTGATTTCTGTCGAATAAATTAATGGTAGACCTGCAGGTAAATATCGAAATAGACATGTCAGTTCAGTTAAGTTAGTATAACCGTCACTTGGAAATTTCACTTCATTTCATAATTTATTTGAGAGAAAGAAATTTATTTCTGTCAAATAAATTATGAAATTAATTGAAATAAAATCTCCAAGTAGATGATTTAGTTAATTGAACTGACATTTTATTTTGCCGTATTACCATTTATTTCACAGAAATAAAATTTACAGTGATATAAATAACAGCGACGGCTCCTTAATAAGTGCGCTCGTGCGTGCGCACTGCCTACAAAAATATGGTTTTAATCTTTTTTGATAAAAGGTTCAAACTTTATAATTATTATAAACTAATAAGTTTAAAACTTTTTGAATCTCTGCCGCAATATATATTAATTATTATGCGAGATAATAAATAGTACTCGCTCTAAGCATTCCGCGTCGTCTTTCAAAATGCCTACCACACACGTAACCAGCCGTCGGAGTACTGAGGTGTGGCACTCTAAGGCAAATGCATATTCGATATGGGAGCGAGATCGGCGCGACTCGGGAAAATTTCGTCGTATGTGCTTTTAGGTGAAAGAATTATAGCTCGTCTGGGAGCGCTGTTTGATCACACACTTACTGTTGGGCGAAGCACGGGACGCGGGAGTTTGTACTTCTGCAGCAGTGTTTATTGTTTTTGTTTACCATATTTAGGTCTGAGATAGCTCGTTGCTTTGCTTATAACGTGAGTAATTAGCTGCATTATAGTGTTTATTTTTAAATATTGAATTTTCCAATACTTAGCATGGCTAAAGGTAGTGGTTTGGTTAAAGTCAACACTTAAACATTGTGGAGTGAACTTTAACAAAGTGGTCGCCTGATTTTTGAAATTTCCAAAATTATTATTGTGTCGTAATACTCCATTCAGTTAAAAATGAATATTTTATCTAAATATAGACTTTTGACGAAAAACTTGAAATAAAATGAAATGGACGTCCTAAGCCTGTGCTAAGTATCAAATGCTTTTCGAAAGGTCGCGGTAAAAGTTGTGTGCGAAAGTTTAACCTTTTGGATTTGGGATTTTCGTTAAATATTGCGGTGAGTGAAATTTATTTGTTGAAAATGTTTGAAAATGGCTTCTAAAGCACTTCATTTAAAAAACTACTGGGGAGAAACCGCCAGACCCCTCCAACCCCTGAGCGGTGATTTCATTCTAGAGCACTGCCAAGTTCTAAAGTCAGGAGCCGCCACTGATAAATAAACCTTTGTCTGAGTGAAGGAAACTATAGTTAACAGACGGAGTGATCACCCTGCAAGAACGTGCTCTAGCGGGGCCGATATTAATTTATGACGACCCAATTGGAGTGATGCGACTTCGTTTGGTCTAAAGAAAACGCATCACTGCGGTTCGGTCGTCCTAAATATTGATAGTGGTCCCGCCTAGAGCTCATGCTTGCAGGGTGATCACTCCGTCTGTTCGGCGGCCCAAGTATAGTCACAAAATTCACTTCACGAAAATAAACTTTTAATATAAATTACGTAGGTACAAAATTTTGTCCAAGAAATTTAGGATTTTTTTTCTCAGTGTAGGTAGAACCAGAGAGAGAGAAAAAGGCGGGTCTTTTATGTTAGAAATAAACTACATACCTATGCCGAATGCATGGGATATTGGTGTCTATTAGTATATAATGTCTTTGATTTTCTCAGTCCCTCTGTATAATAGTATCCTCTAGCTTGCAACTTTATTTTTTAATATTCTATCCTTTTTCCATTCATTGGTTAACATTGGTAATAACTTTCGGAATAACTTTAATAAGCGAAACTACTAATAGTCCGATAGTCAGGATTTTAATAAAACAAATTATTACTTAGATTATCAAAGGCAATACCACAGAAGGTGCCAATTTTTCAAGGCTACCTACTTTGACTTTTCTTTGAAAATTATGCGTCTAAATTTGACGAAACAAAAACACAGTATTAATGTCACGAGTGCCATTTGTGTTTTTGTTGAGAAAAATTTACATAATTTGTAATAAAATGGAAAAGTAGCCTAAAGATAGATCTCACTTCTCCTGATATTTGGACAGATTATTCAAGTACATATGTAATAGACAATAATTTAAATAACTAAGACAATAATTTAACGCAAAATAAATAATTTTCTGTAAATGTCAAAAATTATTGCCTCCTGCTTGAGTGTTTTAAAATAAAATATTATTAGCGATAAGACTGCAGCTTGGAGTATTATCAAGCGTAATACGTGGGAAGGGGAAAAAGTTTAGCCGTTCGCTAGAAACCACTAATAGTTTAATTCTGAAAACAGTTACACAGTTTATGTCTTCTCTATGTAGTCGCCTGCCAAATAGACACTCTTGGCCCAGCGATGTTTCAACTTGAAAATCCCTTCCTTGTAAAAGTCCGCATTTTGAGATTTAAGCCATGAAGTGACCTAAGCTTTCAAGCTCTTACTTTCCTGAAATGCGTGCCACGAAGATAACCTTTTAGATTCCCAAAGAGAAAGAAATCAAATGGTGCAAGATCAGTAATCGGCTTGTTTGTTATCATTTAAATTTATGTAATTGTTTAAAAGTTCTTATAGCGAAAAAGATTTATGTAAATGTAAAGTGCAAATGAGTGTATAATTTTAAGCGATGCGGATCGTACATGAAGCAGCCCTAATACTCCTCGTAATGCAGTAAAAATTATTGACCGTGAAATTACCCAAATCCGCAAAAAGAACGGAGAATTCGATAGGATGCGTCTGCGTGTTTGGTAAAACTCCCTTCCACTTTTGCACTTCTCACGCCGCTACATCCAAGACTTGCATAAAGCCAGACAGCAAAGCAGACGCCCTTATCGACCCAGACCATCAGTCCGGACCTACCTCACTTTGCCCCACTGCACCCGCATCGACCGGAAGAAGCTACGCACAACCGGAAGACGATACGTTCTTTAACACGATGCGCGCGGCGCTTAGGATATGCAGACGTATTTAGGAAATGCACTGGCTTCGAATTCGTAATACGAGGTGCTGTCAAAAAATTAATTTTGAGTTTTACCATTAAGAGGCCTCTAAATATAATGACCGTGTAAGAAAAGGTAAGTACTTAAAGTTACTGTTAGCGTGTTAATTTATCAATTCACAAAATGCTTTAACAGTTGTTGTTGTCAACCTGTTTTTCTTAGCCGAAAATAATTATCTCATATTTGTTTCACGTAAATATCTCTTGAAAGAAATTAATGCAATACCACTGTGGCAATACGGTCAAACTGATTTTGGGACTTCTCTATGCTAATTAGATGTAGGATTTAGAAACTGATGAATGTCACATTAATTTCTTTCTAAATGTGGTATCTAATTCACGGGTTACGCCTGTCAAATTTACACGAGTGGTTAGTAAAAGCAACAGCTTGACTAAAATTATCTAAAAATTCCAGACCACGAATTGTATTTAACAAGATTATTTTTTGAATCGAAGCAAGGTAGTTCAAAACGAAATTTTATTTGAATTAATTCACATACAAAGAAATGTGTTGAAAATATTTGACGTTTGGCAGGTACTAAAGTAACTAGATTATACGTTATAAATGCACCTACAAATTCGCAACTATGGCAACTTATCAACAAGCAAAATTATCGAAAAAATTACCGGGAGTAAATTAATACATAAGAGATCATTTTTTTGTCGATAAATACATGTTTAATTGTATGAAAGTTTTATTGTCATGGCAAATAATCGAGAATCAAGGTAGTGAAAAAATCGCGAGAGCTTGCTCGAGCGATTTTTTCTACTTCCCTTGATTCGAGATTTTTTGCCGAATGGCAATAAAATTTGAATACAATTTGAAATGTATTTATCTTATAAAAAAATGATCTCAAATGTATTTTAGGGAGGTTAATACACAACTACATTATACGGACAATTTAATTGGAAATAGAAGATTTAATGAAACAATAAACATTTTAAATTAACAGAACATATTAAAATATTTAAATATATTGTGTAGAGTTTGACTGATCATTAGTTACATACATATTTTGAACATTGAAAGTGCAATGGTTATATGTTATATTATGACCAGATTTTTTTGCATATTATTATTATTAATGTTTTCAGTGGGTAAAATTTTCTTGCCTTATGTTTATATCTCTTGTAGTTTGGATTCCAGAAGGTCCAGGTCTCAGGTTGTATATTAAACTAGCATGATGTTCCTCGTCTAACTGTAAATAAGGGCCTAATGACTTAGCATTTGCATGTCCAGTCATTTTGATGAGCTGTTCTTCCGGGACACCTGATTTAGTAAGATTTGATACAGCACTTGATCGATTTGAATGATTCGTGATTTTGTTTGTCAGAGTATCAAGCCCTATTCTTTCAGCAGATTGTTTGATCCATTTTCCAATCTCATTTACTCCATAAGGCATATTTTTGTACCATTCAGAATTGCTTTTATTCCAGTAAGGATTTACAGTCAGAAATAGTCGATCTGACGTAATTCTATTAGTGCGTTTAGAAATAAGCTTTTTAAATAATCTTACCGGGCACATATCGAGATTATTGTAATTAGGCACTAACCACTTGCTGTCTGATAATTTTTGAGCTCCACCCTGGCATGTTTTGGAAAAAATCGGGTTGTATTCAATTCTCCCGGTTACGTTACCATTTGATTTCTTTTCCTCTTGAAAAAAATACACTTTTCATTTTGCTGCCTCTCCCCCTCTACAGGCTAGTTCGAATGCTATTATATGATACAGTTTTTTTGAAGTCCTTCTGGACAATCTTCGTTCCACTGATTCATTACTGTATATATTTTTTTCTTACTCAGAGCAGTCGAACTTTGCTTCCTCTTTCCGAGAATAGACTGAAGCTGCTTTCGTTTCGCATTTTTTGCATCCCTTGCTTGTTTGAATTCAATGTCTGCAAATAGATTAAATTTTCGGGCGTACTCTTTGTAGTATTTTTCTTGAAGGAGTTGTGCAGTATCATTCCACATGGTCTTTATAACGCATTCTTTATAATCTTCACCATCAGCTCTCTTCATATTAAAAGCCCAATCATTCATTATCAGTCCAACCCAACCGGGGGCTAAATGGAAGTAAAAGTGAAGCCACTCAAGATGTAGACAACCCACAATACTGACGAATCTCCTTCTCTTTTTAAGTCAGTCTCTTCTTTGCCCTCTCATTCAAACAGCCGTATGACTTGATTAAGCGGGTAACAGACAAGTTGATATTTCTAAATTTTAATACTTACACTTGCTTTTTCGGACTCTTCATTTGAGAAATCAATAAAATATAAATAAAACTCATCTCAGGTAAATGTATTTTCAAGTACATTATTTATTTAGTATGTTATTTTACACGTTGATTTACACCTTATGAGCATACCCCTGTATCATGGAAGTAAATTATACCCTACAAGTCAACAAGTCGCAGCAGTCTGAGTTTCAGAGGGAACAACAAAAAATTCAGCAACTAAAGTTTTGGTTAGGTAGTATTTTAAATACTCCGAAAAAAATATTAAATGCTGGGTAAATTCCAGTTTAGTTTCGCATAGTGCAAGGATAAGCAAATTGAAAAATACAGAGAAACGAAGTTGTAAGTATAGGGGTTCTCCATACTAAAATACCCATTTTAATATTTAAATAAAATCCTATCTAAGCCGAGTAAAAAAATTGTTTTTTCACTACTAACCTTAAAACACTTCATTATTGACCGACATTTGCGCCGTGAAATTATTTTTCGCACCTCTTGTAATAGGTTAATGATGAATTCATTATTGAACAAGGTCAATGATAAAGAATTATCAATCATAAAACAAAAGATTGAAACTCAAGAAACTTAATTTCGGGGGTATTCATATGAAACGGGAATCTAAAATTTTAGGTTAGACGCACATTATTTAATTTAGAGGGCAAAAATGAATAGGATCACATTTCACATTGGCATGTAATATTTACCCATGAAACTACAAGTTGTTACCTGGCTGCTGAACGCTTTTACAGCCGTAAGCAGCGCAATATATGGCCATGGTACACAAAAAACTGTTACCTGTGCAAAAACACCTGTTAAGCTCTTCGCGTTAGAAAAGGATGCAGATTCGTCAGTAGTACGGGTTGCATACACAACAGAAATGCCTCAAAAAGTTTTCACGGGGTAAACGGCAATGGGCCTATCCAGTAGGGATGTACATCATTGGTCCAACCTCTTGATTTGAAGTAATTTCTATAGAAGTTCATAATGCTTCTCTTTTAAAAATATTTCGAACTGTTTCCATATTGACTTTTGATTTTTAACTGTACTCCTCGGAGTAACACTGTACAGTTTTTTGAATATCTTCCAAAGATTCTTGGCCAAATCTTGCCATTTCAAACGACGATGTTGCAAGAAAACTCGAAAATAATATGACAGTGACAGTTGCCAAGGTAGAAATTTCAAAACTATCATTCACAGCATAGTTGATAAAAGCAAGGCGCATATTTATCAGTTATTGGGAAAGCTAGGTAGGTTTTTATCGTATACAATGACAGTTGATTGGTCGATTTTAAGAAATTGAAGAAATATCATTGACTCTTAGAATAGGCGTGTATTAACCGAAATAATACACGCTTCTAGACCCAAATGAAATGTTCCTATTGGTCAATTTGGCGATGAAAAAAATAATCATAGATATTCAGGGTCCTGCAACAGTGCATCAGTTTATTATGATGCTTGGAGATTACTATGCCTCCAATTTTCTCTTCATTTTGCGTTTTGATTCGTTAAAATCGTTAGAGTAATTTTCTAAATAAAGACCAGACCATGAATATAAATGTACTTACCTAAATTGCGACAACAAGAAAATGCGTGCCAGAATTTTCAGAATACAATCATTAAGGCCGGCGACACATCAACGATCGCGGCAGCGGTTGCGAACGCGCGGCCACAACCGCAGTGTCTTTTAAAGGATGCTCAAATTTGCGTTTCTGACAACACAGTTAAACCCGCTGCTTGCCTTCAGAATAGTACACTAAACTGCGAAAACAAATAATCCAAGCGCACGGTTGATCTGACAAGTTAGTATGAACACGTGCATAAGAAATATGAATCAGACTTCAAGCCTCTAACCACTATCGGAAGCCAACCGGGGCAAGTCGCGGCAGCACCTGCGGCAGCGACCGCTTGGCCGCTAGTGTGACAAGTATGTCACACTAGCGTTGATGTATACAATAATCAAAATTCTTGCACCAAAATGCAATTTATTATTTTAACTCATTATGTTAATCGTCTCTAAATCCTTCTCCTGATAACGGGCCCCTGCACTCCTTTCAATAATGTTGCAAACCAAGAAAAATAAAAATATGCACATTCATAATAATAATAATAATAACACTAATTTTCATGTAACTTTGCATGGAAATTAGTGTTATTATTATTATTATTCTTAATGTGCATATTTTTATTTTTCTTGGTTTGCAACATTATTGAAAAGAGTGCAGGGGGCCGTTATCAGGAGAAGGATTTAGAGACGATTAACATAATGTGTTAAAATAATCAATTGTATTTTGGTGCAAGAATTTTGATTATTGTATGCATCAACGCTAGCGTAAGCCGAATTTACATGGTAATCTTCCACTCGACACGTCATTACTACATTTGTTTACGTTCTGTCTTGATTGTAATATCTGAATTTATATATTTATATCCAGCAATGGTGTCTATTCTTCAATACGCGTTTTTTAAGTGTTCCCCCTCATTTCAGTAGAGTGCACAACTGTTTATATGTAAATTGTATTAATTTTACATTTCGGAGAAGATCCAGTACTTCTCATCTCCCTGTGTGATCGATTTCTTTCTTGGACGGTCTTAGCAGGAACCTGTAGTGACAGGCACAGAACAGGCAATTTCCTGTAGAGTATCTTTTCACTTTGGACGACGGATGGAAGCACTTGTCCTCCTGCCATCGTTTTGAATGCGAAAACTGCATTCGGTTAATTTCGGTGTTGGTTTAAGTCCGTCCCTTTCAAAATACAATGCCGTATTGAATGTCTTGTTGACACCTATAAAGATAATCTGCATTAACTTTGCTAGTTTTATGACTAAATTTTTCTTATATTCCTGAGTATTTGGCCTGGTTTTTTTGGTCAATAAATAAGCGCTTCATCTGTTTTGTGCTAGTTTTATGACTAAATTATTCTTATATTCCTGAGTATTTGGCCTGGTTTTTTGGTCAATAAATAAACGCTCATCCGTTTTGTGCTAGCTCAAATATATACTGTTAAAAAAGCCGTTTAATATATTAAAATACCATTTTTGCCTTCTACAAGATGAGCACTGATTCTCATGACTTACCTGCTTCCAATCTAAACTTTTAAAACTGTTTTAGTATAGATTTGCACTTATATACGTGCAAAGGATGCTAAAAGTGAAATTTATTATAAATTAATTCCGATACGCGATCGCCAACTCCTACACTCATTAATTTCAATGTCGAAGAATAAAACAGAAAAATCTACAGGAACTTGCTCAACTACTAGTCCTCGGGCAAATGCCTCGACAGGTATTGAACTACAGAGTAAATCCTTGACTAGAACGTGGACTGGACGGTGACAAAACGCCAGGAAACCAACCTACAAAGTAGTGAGTTTCCTGGCGTTTTGTCACCGTTCAGTACACGTTCTCGCCAAGGGCTTTAGTTCAATGCATGTCGTGGTATTTGCCCGAGGAGTAGTTTTTTGAGCAAGTTCGGAACGATTTTTCGATAAATTAATTCCGCTGAATTCTGAATGCAGTACTAAAATATGTTTCAAAATCCACATACAAATAACCGGGTTAGTTAGTAAGTGTTGTTATTTATTAAAATAGATTTGATTTAATCGAATAAATTAATAATTTTATTGTGCTAAAGTTGTTAATAAAGATAAAAACAAATAGCTTGATATACTTACAAAATCTATTATTATTTCATTGAATTATTAATAACATATAAAACACCTTTCAGTGATACCTAGGAATATACAGGTAGTTTCACTTAAAGTTCCCACCCCCTTATCTCTGTTATTTTTGAAATTACAAAAATAAGTTCAGTGCAAAATTTTTAATATGTGACAAGTCCCAGACATCACTTTGATTTTTAAATGGAACAACTTGTATATCATTACCTCATCCGTCAGACAATTTTATTTTGATTGCAGCGATATGGCACACGAAACTTATATTCCATACTTTCTGCAAATGCATTAAAAAATTATATAATACTAGCGGGCCCGGCAGACGTCCTGCCCGACATTAAAAAAAGTCCTAGAACCTGATTGCAGCGACACCTACCGGGTCTAATTGTGAATGTAAACGATCCAGGGACCCACTCAAACACATACAAAAAAATTCATCAAAATCGGTCCAGCCGTTTTTAAAAAAATCCTAGAACCCGATTGCAGCACCACCTACCGGGTCCAACTGTGAATGTAAACCATCCAGAGACCCAATCCAACACACACAAAAAATTGAATCAAAATCGGTCCAGCCGTTTAGGAGGAATTCAGTAACACCCGATTGCAACGCAACCTACCGGGTCCAATTTTGAATGTAAACTATCCAGGGACCCACTCCAACACACACACAAAAAAATTTATCAAAATCGGTCCAGCCGTTCAAAAAAATTCCTAGAACCCGATTTTTTTATATATACAGATTGTTCATACAAAAATACTAAAATCGCGAATAAAAAATGGTGGGTCAGGTAGGAGGGTGAAAAATACTTTACGACCTATTCTCATACCTACCAAATATACAAAAGAAATTTCATAAAAATCGGTAGAGCCGTTTCGGAGGAGTGCGACCACAAACACCGTGACACGAGATTTTTATATATTAGAATAGAAGATGTACTGGCCATAAAATCGTTCGTCAAGTATGCCGTGCTTTATTTTGTTGCCAATATCTGCACCGAATTTCTAATACATACAATTTGGATTCAGTTCTATAATTCTATGCTTGCGGGGTATTTGCCCGAGGAGTAGTCATTCGAACCGTCCCGTATCACACCAAAGTAATAACCTGTCTTTAACTGGATGCTGTATTGCTCATTCGTGCATATTGACTTGTATTTTTATATAACCATACATTAATTATGGCGCTAAAAGGCAACAGCAATGTCGTTCCTAATAAGTAAGGATGGTTCATAGTTCGTCCCTCGCTTATAGATCAATTTATAAAATGTGGGCTCAAATTTTAAGAAAATATGCGGTATTGAATCTAACTAGGCAACATCCTATAGCATTATGATGTCATATAGGTACCTACTTAAGAATTCATTAACCTGAAAGATTAGGTTAACATTCTAAGTTCTTAGAAAATTATTTAAACGTGCCTATCGCACAGAATTAGAAATGCTGTTTTGCATCTAGTAGTTTGCACGTACCACTATTTTCATTTACAAACAAATAATGCTTTTCTTGGAAATACCTATTACACAATTTGCTACACATACAAGAAAACGGACCAACATAACGTAATTCGTGATGTGCTGTTCTTCTGGAACAAATTCTTACAGTAATTTAATAAATTATTACTTACTTACCTAATACCTACAACTATTCTGAAAGTGTATCAAACCTCGTTTTTTACTTACCATATGCGCATTCTGAACTTTTGTCCGCAATTTTCATTGCCTTTACTGGGCTAATATCGGCAACATACTCATCTTGCTAAATCTTACACATGGTACGCATCAAAACGTTTATGTTTGCAATCAATAAGCATATTTTCAATTTATGTTTTGCCTGCTCTGTTTGAATATGTGGGATAAAATACAAATTATGAATCCCATTTAGCGTAAGAAAATTGGAAATTCTATAGTAAAACGAATAATTTCCAGTAACGTTTTTGTGCTTAACATAATAAATAATTGGAGACTTAAATTTAGTATTTTTTCTGTTATGTGACATTATTTTCCTTCAATGTAAGTCGGTGACGACACTAGTGTTTTTGGCGCACTGGGCAATCAAAAAATTGGCACAATCAACGGAGTCGATATTTTCAGTATGCAGGGAACCCAGTAATCTGAGAAATATTTTTCATTTACGATAACATACTGTCATTTTATATACCTAATGGTGCCAAATATAAAGGTGTCTCTAAAATACGTGGACATAGCTTAATCGCAAATTCCTGAGTCAAGAATAAGGCGATTTAACTAAACTTACCTATTATAGGTATATAGGTATATCCAAATGCGTTCGTATTCCACCTCAAAGTTCTTGTTAAAAACTATTTTTGTTTATAAAAATAGAATGTTTGGATCGATTTGGATGATTTCCACATAGGTTTAAGTCATCTTTAGAGATAAAATTAATAAATATGGTTCAAAATAATTTCAAGATCACAGATATTTTTGTCAAATTGAATTTGTGGAATTTGTGGGCCTTGTGGAAATCTCGTCTGTGTCGCTCGCCGCATTGATTGTCCCTGGGAACAAAGATTACACAAATAACGTTCGGAGTTTCTATACCTGAAAATTACATAGTACCTATGCTTAAACTTCTTGTTGTACAGATATGCGCTATGATGTCAGTTTTCTTGTAATTTTAGAGAGAAATGCTTTATTTTCAATTTAAAATAGGGAAACAAATTAATTTTTAAGTAAACGAAAATATGTTACCTCCAAAAATTACAAAAAACTGAGATCATAGCGCATATCTGCGCAACAAGAAGTTTAAGTGTTCAAAATTTAAGGTAGAAACTCAGAAAGATGTTTGTTTTCCATTCGAAAAACGATCACCTAGTTCCCAGAAACAAACAGTGCGCGCGAGCGAGACAAGTTTTGGTATAGTGGAAGTTCTTAATACTTATATACTTACGGATATCTGATGGAATCAAGTTGAATTTCGGATTGAAGTAGGAATTCCAAATTAACTTCAACAACACTAAAACATGGAATTCGTGGAACAAAACAAATAAAAGTAAGCCATTTTTAACAAACTCGGCGAGAACCTCGGGAACGGAAATACCGTATTAGTCCACACCATGGATAGAGGATCCTCTATCCATGGTAGGTACCCATTCAACAATAATTAAAAATACTCAATTTAATATATCAATCTAAATTAAACAAAAGGAATAGGCTCTAAAAGCGAGTATCTATTCGAACTATTATAAGACCTATTATATTTTCTGTAAATATCTGCCTGCAAATAAATAATTCAAAATAATTCCCCACAGGTGCACCACGGTTCACAAAGTTGAATATAATGACTGAGGTGGCTGAAGCTAAAGATTGATCCAATGTTGGTTAATTAATGGCAATGACCATACGGTATAGCATCAAAAATTTCAAATTAATCCAGACTAAAAATATAATACGAGAAAATGTATTCTAAATTCAAAAAGAACAAGCGTATTTTTATTACTAACGGGTGGGTTCAAAAAGCGCGCCGGTTTTGAATCGCTCGCTATTGTGTTGTTTTGTTGCTTAGCAACACTGTTTTGTATACAGTTGGCATCTGCTAACATTCCGATTTCATTCTGCGTGTCATCATTTTGAGCGGGTGGTGTCATCAGCCCTTATTTTTTTTAAATTAGGCAGGATAAGCTACGACAGTTAATGGAGACCGATACTGTACGATGGATAAGAGATTTTTTGTGGCCTCATTTCGGTGCAATGGACAATGGACATTTAGCAGTTATGGTTCACCAAGACAGCGCCACGTGCCAAACTTCCGGCGAAGCAATTGCGTAGCTCCATGAAAAATTCCCGGATCGGCTCATCTCGCTTCGTGGTGACCAGTAATGGCCACCAAGGTCGTGTAATTTAACCCAGTGCGATTTCTTGGGGTTTTGTCAAATCATTGGTTTACGTCAACAGACCTCGAAACATCCGCGAGTTAAAGGAAGAAATTCGACGAGTTATCGGCGAAATCGAAATGCAAGTTTATGAAGCAGTAATCAACAATTTCAGGAAGAGAGTTTCGGCATGCCAGCAAAGAAGAGGGGGCCATTATGCCCGATTTGGGAAACTTTGATTAACAGGTTTATGTCCTTTGTAAATGTGTTTTTTAAAAATAAAGTTCCTTTTTTGATATATTAAAACCGGCGCGCTTTTTGAACCACTCTATACTAGTGCAGAAAGTTAAAGCAAAAAGAAAACGAAAACAAATAGCTTATCTTTCGGATCCAACAAGTGACGGATGGTTTACTGCTCGACTTCAATTTAAATGTTGATGAAACAATTATAGATATACTTAATATGATTGGCTGCTTTCACAACAGGTACGACTGTCAACTGAATAACTGAGGAAGTGAACAATCGAGTAACTGGACAATTGGACCCTAAAATTATTTTATAAATGTATAAAATAGAATATTATAAATTAAGTAACACTTCACCTTTATTAAGGGATAAAATTCAGATCGTATATTAAGGAATAGGTATAGCAATCGTTTATAATATTCTTTGCTATTTAATTCAATTAATGAGGGATTCGTCTACTTCAAATTCCAAAAACGATTTCAACGAATTTCCAATAAAGTAGAATTGACCGTAATCCAACAATTTGGGTATTATAATAAAATATAATATAAACAATAGTGGCTTCTACTCCAGCAATACTTTCAAACGCTACTGCAAAGAATATAAGAAATGAAAGAAGAAAATATATATACCTAAGTAAAAATTGTTTTTGCTCTCGTAAAGATTTTTGTTGAAAAGATGAAGAAAATGCGATGAACTCGAGATGAATTTGAAATCTAATAATTATGATAAAAATGTTAATGATGATAACCCAAAACGTCACAAATTTTATAAAATGCTGGAATTGAAGAATAACTGGGTGCCAGCTGTAAAGCACATAGTTTGGAAGGTGGTAAAATAATATAATATACTATTACGGTAGCAATAAGATGATGTCAAATTGACTCGTAATTGATGAAATTCTACTAAATCTTAAAAATCTACAACCCAAGAAATAAATGAGAGAATTTACGTTAGTCGTAGTTCTATTGAAGTTCTGGCGTTGGTGTGGACCATGGATAGAGGATAGGGATCCATCCCTATCCTCTATCCATGGTACCTACCGATTACTTATACCCACATTTTTATTTTGACGAGTTTGTACAATACCGACGAGAACATTTATGTGTGTAAGTATTCAATTGTATGCTCCAGTACAGTTATTTCAGTAGTTTCATTTTTTTGTGCTTTTCTTTATCTTTCGTAATTTAGGTATTAGCTTCCTAGCTGAGCTAGGTAGCTATTGTGATAGTCGTTTTTTGACCATGGTGTTTTTCATCAAATGTGGACGTTTCAGGTCATTCTAAGACTTTTTGACAAGGTGGCACATTTCCATCCGTATGTATGTGTGTGTGTGGGTGTGTGTGCGTGTGTATGTCTGTTGGCACTTTTACGGGAAAACGGCTCGACAGATTTTGCTGAAATTTTGCATACGTATATCGGAGATGGTCCATAGGAAACTGACGGGGCGGTTTTTTAAAGCACTTTTGAGCCGAGATATGGCGTCATCGAACATTTTTTTCAATGAGACCGTATATATTTTTGTATTGCATCGGATAGAGGGTATTTTTCTCTACACGATGTGCGAAAATCGTAATAGGTTGTATAAGGAAAAAATTGAGAAAAAAATTACGAAAAGAATGCGCGCGCCAAACGCGCCCTCCAGTTCAGTTGTGGCTGTGGCTAGGAAGCTGTTCTGTCAATGCATTGACAACTGGTTTTTAAGTGTTTTACATCTCTGGCAGATTTCTGTTTAAATTACGTGGCGCCTAGGCTTTATTTACTTATTTGGACCGCACACCAGCTCCGCTGAGTAGGGCGTCGCAAATTGTCAAAAATGTAATTATTGTTCCTTGTGTGAAAAGTTCCTATATGGAAAACCCAAAAAAGTGATGTTTGAATCATTCATTTCAAATGCCCAATGTTCTTTAGCTGGCGATGGTCAGTTTGACTCTCCTGGATTTTCTGCTAAATAGGTACGTAACTTGTTCAATGTTGGATTTGGCAACGGATAAAATTATTGACTTTGTTATTTTACAACGTGAACAGATTGTAGGCTGGTTAGAGAAACATGCATGCGACCCTCTTTTGTCGAGACTTCAGTCTAAAGATTTGAATATAAAACTCATAATAATTATAATAATATAGATTATGAAAAATAAAATTGTGGTTATAAGATGGTTTCATACAGAGCATTATTTTTCTAGATACTCAGTAAAAACATAATAGGGCGTCCCAAAATTTCGTAGATATAGAGCAACCTTAGGGTTTTGGGGTCAAAATAAGTCGATTAGACCACACTTATCTCTATACCAAAGCACTTCGTTTGAGCATGATGAAACTTTATTTTATTTATTTATTTTATTTTAAAAAACTCGTTTTCTTCAATTAACTCGGAAAAACTTCGTTCGATTTTAATGAAATTTGGTATCTATACTTGGGCCGCCCAACAGACGGAGTGATCACCCTGCAAGAACGTGCTCTAGCGGGGCCAATATTTATTTATGACGACCAAATTGGAGTGATGCGACTTGGTTGGGTCTAAAGAAAGCACATCACTGCGGTTCTGTCGTCCTAAATTGATAGTGGTCCCGTCTAGAGCTCATGCTTGCAGGGTGATCACTCCGTCTGTTGGGCGGCCCAAGTATAGATATTCCCTTGGAAGTACTTTTCTCTAATGTGCAAAGCAAATTAACTAAGGTTCTAGAAGGATGAAAACTACCCATACCCCTAATCAAATTTTATCGTAATTATTTTGAGGGTCGCATGATCGTCTCCATTTTTTTGTAGCAAAGGTTCATCCATTTGACACAATTTTTGTCTCTTCTATAAAAACTGTATCTCCTGTAGTTTTGGGAGAAAGAATGTTTTATCCTCTCATAATATTCAACAATTTTCGTGTCTGTGAATGCGGATATTATGTACATGTATTTTATAAAGTTTTATTAGGTATGGTTATTTTGTAAAATATTTAAATAGAACTATACTTGGGCCGCCCAACAGACGGAGTGATCACCCTGCAAGAACGTGCTCTAGGCGGGACCACTATCAATTTAGGACAACCGAACCGCAGTGATGCGCTTTCTTTAGACCCAACGAAGTCGCATCACTCCAATTCGGTCGCCATAAATTGCTATTGGCCCCGCTAGAGCACGTTCTTGTAGTGTGATCACTCCGTCTGTTCGGCGGCCCAAGTATAGCTGTTTGAATAACCTTGGTTGCCAATAAAATGCAGGTTCTCTTTTCGATTTGCAGCTTAAAATTTTATAGAAATTTGAACTATCTTTTTGCCTTTTTTCCTCTCTTCTTTTGTTGTTCTCACACAGTAGATAGACACTTTTCGATTCGACAGTAAAATGGGATGGTTGTTTTCTGAATTTGTTGGGAAAATTTTAATAACGCTGGATCTGAAGCATAACGACCGACGGTAGTTTATATGAACATAATGTTCTAAAGTGGCTACTAATAAAGATACAGGGTGTAAAAGTTTCAATATTTTTTAAATATTTTTTTATTATCTTAGTAACTAGGAAAGTTATTGGAGTTGAAATTCAAGGTGTCGTTTTCATTTGCCAAGTTCTAATTTTCAAAAAAAAATTGCTTTGCTAGCTCCATCAGTAGCGTTGCTACAGGGTAGGCCATTTATTTATTTCCCCAATCCAATTTTACGCCACTGGCGAATGCAGGTGATATTATTGTATTTGAAATCTACGTTCAATTTGGGAAGAAATTGGTATCTTCAAAATTTTTCGTATAAAATGCTTAGTTTTTGAATGAAATAGCTTTTTGTGAAATTGTGCACATGCACTGAAATTTTCTATAATGCAATAATGGCTTCACCGATATGCAAGGAAAGTGAAAATGGAAAAAAATGGTTTATTAAGAATAACACTAACAATACTAACCAGAAGAACGAGAAAACACATGAATTATTACATTACGATATTAAAAAAATATTAAAACTTTGTTAGTAGTCACTTTAGAACATACATATGTATATGTTCATATAAACTTTTCGTCTTATTTGGAGTTCCTCTAGCACCCATTTTAATTTGGCCCGCCCGTTCTGAATCACCCTGTATATCGTCCCTCTTTTCACAAAGTGGCGTATGTCGAAATTTAAAATTTTACATGAGAGCTAATTTAAAATTTCAAGAGTTTGAAATTGACCATATCAAGAGTAATATTTAAGAATTTGAGATTATTTTTCAGTAATATTTATAATATTAGCTCAACACTAGAATTACCAGCTAGGATTTTAAATAAAAATAATTTTTTATGCTAGTATTTCGAAAAAAACACATATACGCCTTTTAGTGTTTTTTTATGATCTTATGAAAGAATACGACCCCAGTAATGTCAAAGAAAAAGAAAACGAAAAAGCTTTAGATAAGATTTATTTTCTCATTTTCTTGCATTTTAAACTATGAATTCTTAATAAATAAACCCACACGCCAAAAGACAGTGACACAGTTATTAAACTCGATACGTGTTTCGCTGACAACGTCAGCATCTTCAGGAGTTGAAGATTAATCTTCAACTTATTAAGAATTCATAGTGAAATTGACGTCAAAGTTACATTTTACACTTTAAAGTACTATAAGTATAAAAAACTACTTCCTAAGTTTAAAATAAAAATCTTTGTAAATGTCTTGCCTCACCACGGGATTTTTCCCTTGGCAAAGTGACACTTATGTCACTTTTTGGGGGGAATTTGCTTCTCATTGACATTTAAAATGTTTAATTAAACACTAGATTCTCCGTCTTCTACATTTCAGTCGAGAATTTCTAGATCAATAAATTTTCCAAAATACCACCTTCTTGCGTATAACACATTTTAACACCGACTCCTTTCCTAAATTTTTCGCCCTTTCTGAAGGGTTGTAACTCGTTTTCTGACACTGCATTTCTTTTTCAATTTCGCCATTCAACTAATATATCCATTTTTAATATAATAATGCGTAATAGCTACCGAATATCGGAGCGACTAATGTTATAGCGGTAAAGTTTTCAAAGGTTAAAATGCGATTTACTCTGTTTCTCAAACGGGCGCATCTTGTCCTTGACAAGACTTGTATAGGCTACATAATTTTCACAAAGTGGCTTATATCATTTACGTCTGTTTGTGCTTTTAAAAGTTGTGTTTTTCTCATATACGCCTAAAATACTTTTGCTATTATAATCTGAATGCTTTATCGTACGTATACGCCACTTGGTGTGGTTATAGAAAATACTTGTGGCATGCATATACGTCCAAAACCCGATTTTTGACAAATATACGATATACGCCACTTTGTGAAAAGAGGGACGATATGTGTAGATCCTAGTGGCTCAAATCACGTGGCGCCACCATACATCTTCAATAATTATCGGGAACCCTTCCCTGCTCTCAGCTTGGAAGATCGGTTTTATTGCGAAACTAAACAATCAATTCCTTTTTTTATATTTTGTCACATTTTCGCTTTTGGCTCGTGACAATGGATAAACAATATCTTAAACAAAAGACATTGTTTGTACTTCAAAGTTTAGTAATAAGTTGATAAATTTGTCATATACCCCGAATACCCCTTGCAGAAGGAGCAGTACTTGAAATGGTGCAAGATAATCTGGGAACCAGCACCAGACTACTAGAGCTTCGGACTGGAGTCCGAAAAAGCACAGTTAACGGGATCCTCAGAGAAACTTATCCGTCCGTATCACGTTCAGCCCGTTCAAGAGCTGTTACCTCTTGATCATAGATCTCATTTGAATTTTGCGGAAGTTATCTAAGAACGCAAAGCAGCCGATGCACAACAAATTTTTTCTCCTGATTCCTTGCCTACTTTTATTTTATCCCATACACCGGTTCATCGAGTCAGCTAACAGGCTTACTTTTTATATTTTTCTGTCGAAATTATGGGAGATAAAAGCAATGTCTTGTTTAAGATATTTTTTGTCCCTGCCTACTAAAACTTTATAAAATAATACGTGCATAATATCTGCATTCACAAGCACGAAAATTGTTGAATATTATGAGTGGAGAAAACACTTTTCCCCCCGAAACTATAAGAGATACAGTTTTTATACAAGAGACAAAAAATGTGTCAAATGGATAAACCTTTTCTACTAGAAAAAATGGAGACGATCATGCAACCCTCAAAATAATTACGATAAAATTTGATTAGGTGTAGGGGTAGTTTTCATTCTTCTAGGATCTTAGTTAATCTGCTTTGCACATCAAACAATAGTACTTCCAAGGAAATATCTACATACCAAATTCTTTCGAGTTACTTGAAGAAAAAGATTTTCTGAAATCACGTTCAAACGAAGAGCTTTGGTATATAGATAAGAGTGACCTAATCGACTTATTTTGATCCCAAAAACCTGTGGTAGCTCTATTTCCACGGAATTTTGGGACAACCTGTATATAATACTTGCAATAAAAAGGTTTCTTCTTGACAACGAAATGATTTGTTCCTAAATATTAATGATTTCATACATATTATTAAACGTATTCTACCCAGTAACATTTTCATTTTATTCGTAGTATAGACTCGTGAAGTACTAGGCATTAACTTTAACTTTAGAACATGTGTTTTGCAGTGGGTATTAAACTAAACTTTATTAAATGAAATTGTTGACTATTATTAAAAAATTTGGCTGTTCCATTTTTATTGACAAGGATACGGAGTATTAAAAAATAATACTGAATATAAAACTTCTCTCCGTGTGGTAATTTTATAACAAGGTATTTAGAATTAGCTGCAAAATTCAAAACTTCAATCGTACTATACAGGCGATACATAAGGGAAAACATTACTTTGACCCACAACTTGTTTTTTCGAAAATAAATTAGACTGTAGTTCCGAAAAAAAGCTAAATGTACTATTAGATTTTTTATAGCGCGAATGGTTTATCCAATATGAACAGTTTCGCACGACTTGGAATATCCTGTATATTGTTATTGGTGCTGAATCATATAAGTTAATCATATAATATATATAAGTTAATCATATTTTTCGCAAGCAGTTGCTCTACACATCATAGCGTGTTGGTCACAAGTAATGTGCGTGAAGGCAATTAAAGGTTTAGATTTAGAGGGTCTATAGAATGTAGGTGGACGGGTATGTTCAGTCTTCACCTTCAGGGGAACGGCCGATGATGAAATCAGAGGAATAAATCAATTCGCATTCTTCACCGCTTTGTACAGTAACGCACGTGTTGCGCTAAAGCTAAACACATATTCCTCACGGTACAATATACGGGGAAAACGAAGAATCTATTACAGATGTGTTACATACACAGCACGATCCTGACTAATATCGAGCAAATTCTTAGGTTATTCACATTGCACGTTATCTGATGAAATGAAACACATAAGCACAAGACCTTACCAAGGTGTCAATTACGTTACGCAGAAAAATGACGAACAATTTTTATGTTCTCGGTTAACGACTTTTTACACTTACCGCACCGAAAGACACCGTAGTAATTTTATTTCTATAAATAGCAATTTTTTAAATAACGCAATAATTTTAAGAGAAGTAATTAACTATGGTGTTCATAAGAAAATATTGCCATAGAGATATTCATCCCTAATTTTTACATGCAGGTATAATTTCAAATTAATCAATTTTGTAATGTTACCAGTTATGTTGTACTCTGGCAGACAAAATTCAAGTCAGTGACGTTTCGTGTCCTTGCCAACTTATTGAGTGCAAATGAGTTAATGAAAACAGAAAGGAGTTTTGCTTTTCCGCACATTAGAAGATTTCAATAAATACCTTATTTAAATTGCTGTCGTTCATTATGTGTTTAAAGCGTACCATGGCGAGTTTATCTTCGGGATGATGAATTACCAAGCCTACATAATAGACTCTTATTCACATCTAACCCTAATGGGTCAGAATAATACCTGCTTTCCATCTGTGTACAGAGACACTGCCCTGACGAATGACGATCTCCAGAAGGACGAAATTCCAAGTCTGCGGGTTCTATATGCATTTTAAACACAAAATATTGATTAACTAGGTCATTTAAGAGTATTATTTGAAGATGACAATGTTTCATATAATCAACGGCCGAAAGTCCAGGGTTCAGGACTTTAGGGAAAAGACGAGGTTCTCGAAACAAAGTCCAATTTTGGATAATACTAAGGCGCCACCTAGCAAAATCTCTAAAGTACTTACCAACGAAGGTGCTACGTAGGAAACTATTCACAATGCGAGATCTTACCATAAGTGTAAATGTCAAACGAGGGATTAAAAAACAATAACAACTGTATTGTGTACAAATTACAAACATGGGCCTAGCCAAGGGGGGGGCAGGGGGGGGGACTTCCGCCCCCCCCCTGGCTCTTGGTACATAATGAAATATGGTAGGTACTATATTACTACAATGAAAACCAATCAATTGTATGCTAAGAAAATTTTGCTTCGCCCCCCCTGGAAATTTTGGTGGCTACACCCATGTGTACAAACGTGATGTAAAATAATTTACTGTCAAAGTCTGTATGAGCTTAAAGTATCAAAATAATCTATGAATAGCAAAAATATTAAACAACTATATTTTCTATAAACAAAATCTACTAAGCACTGGAGTACGTATCAGCGACTGTAGATCTACGTTAGCTCACAGTTTTATTACAAAATCTATTGAAATTCTCTAGGTATAAAACACAATAATCTACTTTTAGAACTATAAAACGAATGAACTTGTAAATCAAAATTTTAGTGAAGCTGATTACTCAAAATGAACAAATTTATCTGTCAACTGATAGGTCCAATGAATGTCACGGTTACGTGTCCTCTTCACATTCCACGGTAAAGTTCTATTTCAAAACACATCCAATCCGGACAACTCGAAAATTAAGGAGATTCCAAAACTAACTGGGTTACGTACCAGGTAGGAGTAAACCACTATTACTAAGTATATCCTAAAACTAGATTCAAACAACTGGATCCTAAATAACCAGATCCTAAAAGCCTGGTCCTAAAACCCTAGATAAAGCGGAAAGCCACCAATAGAACATAAATCTAATAATGTTGAATTAATAAAATACTTTGCGTACTACCAATGAAAAAGGTTTATTATATTGTAACGTATTTCGCATTTACACAACTTATTTGCAGTGACTTACATATATGTAGGTACAAATATTTATAATTAAAAGTGATTTTAGAACATGCAATTTTAGAATTAACAATAAGCAGCGAAATGTACAAGCAACAAACAAACAAGCAATAACAAATAAATAACTACCAACAAACAATTAAACAGTTAATTACCTAACCTAAACAATCCACAGTATACAAATCAACAGTTGTTCGAACTTCTCTAAATCATTCTTACATTCACGTGCGAAAACGCCCCGGTACACTTAAAAATGTGACGACAAAATTCACGCACGTACCGATACCAGACACTAAACGAAACGCATGTACCTACTGTAACACTTAAGACGTATTGTACCCGCTCGGGTCTGTCTCTCTCTCTCTTCGCATCTGAAAACCAACAGTTCAAACTTCAAAACTGTCCTCCCGGCTTCTTGCTTCCCAATAAATACTCGTCTAGAACATTCGAGTATTGGAATATTGTTCCAGAATGAGATTGTTCTATCATTCAAATTTTCGGGTGTCATAAACAAGCGACATGGTCAACGCCACAATAAATAACGGCGGCTTGCTGACAAACGGCGTGACTCATAGCCAGGAGCGTCGCTTGCGGGGCAAAAATTCGCATCAATAATATTGACCGGTTTTAAGATTTAAAAAATCTCATCTTCAGAATATGTTTACATAAAGTAAAATTTTTAAATATTATAATAAACCTTTTCCATTGGCAGTACTCAAAGTATTTTATTAATTCAACATGAATTACTACCAAATAGTAACAGAAGATAATGAACTACATAAATCTAATAAGCTAAAATTTGACAAGCTTACCACTGTAATGGGGGGAATTCCTGGAAACTATCTCAACGAGGGGTATCAAACAAAATCCCAGTCTCTACTGGTTTATCTGAATTTCACTACTAAGCAGTTCGTCTATATATTCTTCACTAAGAAACCTACTAAACAGTTCGTCTATCTAGTCTTCCACTAAGAAACCAGCTGCTATTTGGTCCTGATATAAATCCGAAATACTCTTCGAAGCTATGCTATGGTATTACCAGTTACCAACAATTCAACACCATACTACTGGAAGTTACTATCCAGTCTGATCGTTGATAATTAATTGTGCAAGGCAGAATTTTCCCTATATACATATGGGCTTAGACATCGAACACTCGACAACAAAATATCAATTTTCGGTTTTTTATTCATTTTTGGTTTCAAGATGGTTCTACTACGAGAGACGGGTAAAATCATAAGAAAAGTAAGCACTAAATTTTAACTATATTTCTAAACTTAACCATTAAAACAATAAAGCTTGTAAACAAACATTGCTAAAACTTTAATTGGAAGCTTACTTCAATAACAACTATGCAGTTTACAGAAACAAAACGAGTATATCCCTAATTCTAGGCTAATGAACGAAAAACCGCTAACTTGGAATCTAATACATTTATGCGAAGTCAAAGGGAGCCTCTTCCACTGAGTAGGGTTGCCTACCAACCCGGCGGCAAAATACATTAAATCGCAATTGAGAAGACTTAACTAGTCAGGGCTTTCTTATTAGAACTGACCACGCTTACTTGAAATTGTTGTTGCAATTCAGAAACCCGGAAGGTCAGCTAGTCCGTCGTATAGACAGGCGACATCAATTTGATTTCACAATCCAACACCAGATTGAATGAAAACACACTAATGGTGACGGCCTACCGCGTGAGGAGAAGCAAGAAAGATCATGTAAAATAAGTCAGATGCCACGGAACCCAGCTGCAGGTTGACGATGAACATATAAAAACTTGGAGATATCGCCAATGGAAGGATAAGAACTTTGAAACACTGCTGAGATGCAAGGAAGCTGAAAGAAGACCGAATTTGGTAAAATGTGTGGTAAACGAGTGAGGCTGTGAAGTCGTACTGGGCACAATGGGATTCTGATCGAATACAGCCTACTGAAGAAATTGTGGAAGAGTATATACGGAAGGGAGAGAAAACCTCGGTTCGTGGTACCAAAGGAAAATATTGCAGAAGATTTGGCAGAGGCTCACAATGGAGATAGTGAAGGACACTTACTTAGGTGCCATAATAAACTGGTGCAGAACATGTGATGACTGCGCATCTAGCTAGGAATTCAAGACAAGGGGTCGCAGCAGAATGAGCAATATAATATTGGATCTCGAATAAAGACAGTTGCAACCTCGGCTGCAACTGAGCTCGCAGGTACATTCTCCACATCAGTAGATGACAACAAATACCTATAACTATTCCGATTGTGACACAGACTACTTTAGTAAGTGGCTCGAGGTCTATACGTTGCCGAATCACTGCGGCTGAAGGTCTATTGAAAAACTTCTTCAGCCGAACTAGTAGACCGACGACACTTAGAGTCTATATATTTTTCCAAAATGTATGCAATTTGCTGAGAATGTGCAAGGGAATTGAGATAATTTTTGTTCGAAGACGATCAGTCCTTTAAGGAATGACGATTCTGCTTCCCCGCAGAATGTCCTGTCTGCATTCAAATATTAAGAATTTCATTGGTTCTGGAAAATGACGAAAAATAACCATTAGAATACAATAATATATTCAGAGGACCAATCTTTTATTTTTTCAAAATGCGATTAAATAGTCAAAATTTCCCAGTACAGTAAACCCAAATTTTGTTGAATGGATCTGCAGTTTGAACGAAAACTTTTTTAAATAAAAATGCAGATCTGCTACAATAACAAATAAATAATTAAGCTTCTACTAGTAAAACTCGACTTCCGACAGTGTTTCAGATACTAGCGAAGTTAAAATATCAAAAGAATTAAAGACGTGTTACGTGAAGTTTGATGGTTGATACGGAAGGTTTATGCGTAAGGTGTAAGTATGTTGGTTCGCCCCCACATCATTAGAATCGAATATACGAACAGTTTACTTGCAGTAGGTACGTTACTTAAACTACTGTAAGTTGTTATTAATCCATGAACTGCAATCTCATTAAAAAGCAGTGAATTAGAAACCTTTCAATGTAAAGTTGCAACTGTTAGACACAGAGTAGGTTCATAATGCTTTTGCAGGAATAATTTAATTTAATATTAATTCAATGATTAAAATTCGCAACTTTATTGGGCGATTTTAAAATACTTTTCATATTTGAATTAATTTTAAACGTCGTATGTATGGAGTACGGCATTATACGGGTGCGAAACTTGGACAATAGGAGAAGCGGATAGAAAAAGAGTAGAAGCGTTTGAAATGTGGTGCTACAGACGCATGATGAAGATACCGTGGATAGATAAGGTTAGCAATAGGGAAGTATTAGAAAGAGTTGGGGAAAAGCGAAAGGTATGGAAAACAATAAAGAGTAGGAGAGATAGGATGGTAGGACACCTTCTAAGACACGAAGGAATAGTTCGTGACATACTAGAGTCAGAGATAAGAATAAAAAGAGGTAGGGGTAGGCCTAGATTAGACTACTGCTCTCAAATTGTTAGGGATGCAGGATGTTCTACTTTTAGGGAAATGCGTAGGTTAGCTCAGGATAGAAAAGAATGGAGGTACGCGTCCAACCAGTCTTCGGACTGAGAACCTTATGATGATGAAATTTTGAAAGCTATTAAATCGCCACGATTTATCGAATAAGAACTAACTCACGAACTGTCAAATTTACTGAAACATATTGACAAATCTGTTATTCCCTCGACTATTCCAAATAGAATGTCCTGTACCTGTATTTTCTAATGCACTACAAATAAAGTCGTATCGTCACAACTGTGACTTTTCATTCAAAAGAAACCCATCTGTTAACGAAATGGAATGTGCGGCAAAGGCATATAAAAACATCGTACTCAACGGAACGGCACCCGTGCCGGTCATCATTTGGTGCAAAAAGGTAAAAACAATGGCACTTCCGGTACGGAAATTTGCGGAAAATTGCTTGATTTGTTAATGAGATGAAAGTTGTGCCATCTTGTAGCCTGCGATTAATTGAATTGAAATCGGTACTCGTGTCATCTTTTACCCTAGTACAAATCCCCGGCACGGCGACATTTTTGCAGTCCGTAACTCGGACAAATTCCCGTCATGTGTTAACGAGTTGAAATAAAGTTCAATGGAAAGGGCATTATGTCCTTTTTACGAATATCCAATCGTGCCGCGATTCAAAGCATTCCAAGTAGGTGGCACGGCCCGATTTATAACGCGCTACGGGCCAAAAATTCAATATCAATAATCTCCAACTCTTGAAACCAGGAAATAATAAATTTGATTTAAACGCCTTAGAAAGTATAGCGATATACAGGGTGTTACAAAAAAGTACGTCAAGCCGTTAACCGCAGACTATCTGGCCGAAAATAATGGGACTTTCCTTATGCCATTTTTCATTTAGGCTTCTTTCTTTCAAGATACAGGGTGTTAAAGTTAAAATTTAAAAAACTATTTTTATTAATAACTCCCTTTTTTACGATATTCCCTTGAAATTTTGAATATTTTTTCATATGCCGTCACAATGTTTGTGATAAAAAAAATCGATGCGCGAACGTGGGAAAGGGGGGTCGTAATACCCATTGACCCCCCAATTTCTCCCTGCGCACGTCTATTGTTCAGAGGTATTGTTTTTTATATCAAGCATTCATTTCTTTAAATTTTATCGCTCTTGTGAAATTTTGATTTAGGGCTTGGTTTATGAGATATTGCAACTCATTTGACTATGTGTTTTCGATCCACTCACTGTTTAAATCTCCCAATTTTTCTTAGGTGACGAATTAAGCTCGAGAAAAATGTGTTTGGATGGATATGTCCCTGCATAACGTCTAAGCTTAAGAAACATGCCCTTTTTATTAATAATTATTTTGACAACTTAACGCCTACCTGTTACCTCTGTCTTTCTTTCCAGTGCTGATTTCCATGCAGAAACATGTCCGAATTGGTACCATCCAATGGCATTTTTCTGAAGCTTAGATGTTATGCAGGTACGTAATTCATCCAAGGACATTTTTCTCGAGCTTAGTTCGTCACCTAAGAAAAATTGGGAGACGTGCGCAGGGAAAAGTGGGGGGGGGGGGGGGTCAATGGGTATTAGTACCCCCCGTTTCCGCCGTTCGCTCATCGATTACACAAACATTGTGTTGGTATATGAAAAAACGTTGTACAAAATTTCAACGGAATGTCGTAAAAAACAAAGGAATTATTAATAAAAATAATTTTTTAAATTTTAACTTTAACACCCTGTATCTTGAAAGAAAGAAGCCTAAATTAAAAATGGCATAAGGAAAGTTCCATTATTTTCGGCCAGGTAATCTGTGGCTAACGGCTTGACCTACTTTTTTGTAACACCCTGTATAAAAATAAACGTAGTTGTCTTAACAGTAATAAATTATGGTTCGATTCCGAACTCAACTCTGTATAGATTTATCAGGTAGATAGAATTAAGACTAGCCATAAACACTTACCCTCCAGCTCTAGGAAACCAATTTTATTGCTCTCATGTTCAAAATAGTTCTCAGAAACCCTATAGATTTATCGATCCCTTTCACTTCAGGAGTGGGGGTTGGGTATTTATAGCAATGTAATGTAAGATTAGATTTAGATAATCTTCTACTCGTGAAGATGATGACGTTGTAAGCGAAACACGTGTCGAGTTTAATTACTGTGTCATTGTCTTTTGGCGTGTGGGATTAACTTATTAAGAATTCATAGTCCATTTTGCTTGTAAAATTGTTTAATTTAGGTATAGGTACCCATTTATTTTAAAAAGATACAGCAAAAATTATGGAAACAGAAAATTCCTCCAAATAAATTTTTATAACGATGGTGATACGGTAGAAATAAATGCGACAGCAAGTCACTGGCTTGTCCTTTCCGCCTCAGCGGGTGGTCAATGCATAAAAGCACGCAGCACGACTACGACGACGACAAGAATGTAATGCCACCACTGCTATTACAAGAGACCGTGTTATTCCGCATTGCACTTACCTCCTTTCGATTTATTTTGTTTTATTATTTAAATGTAATAGCATAGGTACATTTAGCACAATAAAGCTACTACTTAACAATCGTTCATATCTTTCTGGAGAAACACTACAACTGCTATATTATTCAAGCAAGTTATCTGAAAATCTTAGTTGGTACACATACCTACCTATAGTATGCATGTACATGTACATTCTGAAATTTGATGGCGGCCAGTGTGATCACGGACAGTTTACAACATCAAGTGTTTAAGGTTTTCTAATAAATTTAGTATCCATCATAATAAGTACATAATTCAAGTCCACAGACACATATTTTTGATTATCAAAGAATTGGTTAAAATATTTTTGGTTTGCACTTTCTCTGCCGTTATACAGAGGTTCTGCAAAAACCACCTGGGTTTTCATTTCATAGGAAAATCTTATAATAAGAGACCCCATATTTATTTCTTAGTTCCTCATACTTTAAAACTATATTTTCGCTTTCACAGATTGTTGGTCCTATATTTTCTGCAAATCACTTAACTTGATATCGGGAATGGTAAATTTAGAAATTTCGGAGACTTAAAAGCGTCCGCGTTAAGCGCGGCATACGATTATGAAACTTGAACGATAGGAAAAGTGTATGGGGAAAAATTAGAGTGTTTAATACGTGGTACTACAGACGCACGATGAAGATAACGTGGTTAAAAATACTGTATTAGAAAAAACAGGTGGGAAAACATATGGAAGGCAATACTAAACGCGGAGAAGGAATAAAGAAGGAGGGATAGTCTAAAATTAGACTATACTGCTCGCAAGTATTTGTAGATGTAGGATTTTATGACGATGCAAATGTATCTCTTTGAAAATCTAGCTTCCTTGGGTCAAAAGAAACCGATCTGGACCAATCTATCTTAGTACATTTCTGCTTCCTTAAAAAGTTACGGGCCTTCGAATAACAATTTTGTATTTCATTTTTTCATTATTTCTCGTACACTCTTGATGTTTTGAAGTGATTTCAGTGAAGCTTGATACACTAAGGTTTTCTGTGGAGCTAAACAATAATATGCCCTTACTTTTGAATAAAACATAGAGGGCGCCAACTTTCACCCCACGCCTTCTTTCGTTTCTGTCGTATTTTGTTCGCTGCACCGTGCTAATGAGCTCCAACAAAGAGCGAAACCATGATATGGGGTTGCTGTGTGCGAACAGACCAAACACTTCTTTTCTTCTTCATTATAATTAGCCATAGCGGGGTTTAATACTGTTTTCGTGTATGCCAGAGACACGTTGGAATCTTTATCCATGCATTAGTACAGAGCAGGTGAGATTTCCTGTTGTTTTGCCATCGTTTAGTGCACACCGTCGTTCAGGACTTGCTCTGTAATTCAATGCCTGCCGGGGTATTTGCCCGGGTAGTAGTTGTTGGAGCAAGTTCGGATCGATTGTTATAAAAAATAACCAGTGAACCAGATGAAGTTGAAACCCTTTTTTGGAAAAAAAAGGTTTACGTCACTGTTTTTCCAATTTTTTATTTCATTTTAAAATCTACGCGCTATCCTTTAAAAAAATGCTATACTTGTTGAATGTTTGTAGATTTCACCGTTTTCGAGAGAATTACCGCTGAAATTTTTGGTACCTAGTCGCAAGTACTGTAAAACAGGTATTAGAAAATAATAATTTTGTATTCAAATTAAAGGACACAACGTATACCATTTTTAATTTTATTCTGGACATTATTAATTTAACATTTAATAAAGTAATGTTTAATATAGTACAAGTATTAATTTTAACACCCTGTATGAACCACCAATAGGCGTCTAAGTGAAAAACTTTATAAGATAAACCCCCATTATTTTGGCATAATTAACTTGCCCACGAAGCATAAATGGGGCACCCTGTATAAAAACTGGCACGTTTGTCAATGCCTTATCATCTGGTATCGAACAGAGTTAAGACACTGTGACGTCACGATTTCAAAACGAGCAGTTTCTGGAGTGTCTAATTTGCGAACCGCTTGACTTAGAACAACGGGGTTGGGGTTTTTATGGTTCTACAGTTCTGGTTTTGGTGCCCACCACGCCTAAACAATAAACCTAGTTAATCGACTTCTTTGTCATATTTGAAGTCGTGCAATGTCATCCAACAACGCGATAAAAACTTTTTCTGCTTCTGCTTTGTTTTCTTCTGCGGGGCTGGTAATTCCTACCAACAAAAGTTACTAAATGGCGTTATAGGTATTAAATTGAACCACCAAAAACCGGTCAAGGGATGCGGACTTGCAATCTGATGTTCCGCTGACCACTCGGCACTCGCTGAGGAATTTTTATTTTTCTTTAAAAAAACTTGTCACTCCTGTGATCTAACTTAAGTAGACATCACTGTGAATTGTTTGTTTAACAAAGAATAACACATACGCATTTTTTTAATATTTCAAACATTTACCGAATTTGACTACCTACTTATTCCCGACGATACCTACCTATCGTTTTAAAAACAATCCTATAATACTGCGAATATATTCTCTGAACCAAGTACTCTTGTAGTAATGTGAAAACAAAAAGGTGCTTGTGTTGTCATGCTAGATCACCGTTAAAACTTCAATTAGAATTACGTGCCGGGACACATCCCTTTTGTAAGTTCCTGTCAACTGAAGTGTATCGAACAAGGTTCATCTAGTCTCCGCAGTTTTTTTACAGCTTTCGGGTAGCAGAGCAGCAATAGAACAGTACAAAATGCACGAAGGATAGGTACACAGTAAAAATTTGCATGTTTTCAATGATGATACCTTTGACACTCAGTGTGAACCAGTGCACCGTGTTTATATGTGTCTTTGTGGTGCATAATCTATTGTAAAAACTACAGCTATTTCTTCATAGATCAAACATATACCATTTTATCACAGAATATAATAATACTTTGTTGATCGTCATTAGAGTGTGTTAATCAGTAATTAGATCCTTTGTTGCTTTTTGTGCATTATTTTGCTTTATACTTGTACACACGGTGTAAGCTGCATAAACTGAAATTGAGGTTTTGTTTTATTCGGGTTGCCTACGTACGCAGGCATCACACTTTCGTCTAATACGTTTCATCCTTATGCTTAAAAAATTTCTGCTTACAATTTAATGGTACATAGAGCCTTTACTGTTCCTTTATCTAAAGCTAATTTAGAAACGGAATTAAATACAATAAGAACAATTACTATTAATAATGGATTCAAAATGGAAATAATGAATAGAATAATTAACAATAAAAAATAAAAAATTACTTATAATAGCATATACCCAAAATTATCAGATAAAGAGACACTAAATTTTGTCATATAACTTACGTAATAAATGTTTCTGAAAGAACTGCCAGTATTTGATCAAAAACAGTATACATGTAGCATCTAAACCTTAAAATATTTTTGGAGTTTACTCCTTAAGAATCGATTTTCAGTTATAGCCCGCGGTACGGAAATTTTATGAGGAGTTAAATCAAGTGAGGCGTTACGTTCCTCTGCGCAGCGCACCGCGCTCACCTTTCACATTGAAATTATGTAAGTATAATAATAATAATAATAATAAACGTCTTTATTAAGAAAAGTACAGTAAGAATGGCGATGTTTAGCCAAAGGCTATTCTACCACTTAACCATTCAAACCTCCATCACCATAAAAAAGAAGAAAGAAACGAACAAAAAAATACAATCAATTAGGGAAAATATGTACACAGAAAAAAAAATTGAAATTGTACTGAATTCTAAATTGTATGTTCATTGCAAAACAACTGCGCTCTCAGTCTCTTCCTGAACGTGGTGAGGCTGACCCCGAAGTAACTAGCACTGTTAAACAGCCTAACCGCATTGTACGTAAATCCACGTTGAAACAGTGCAGTGGAATGGTGAGGCATGGTGAAGATTGGTCCGACGCAAATTACATTCATGGATGCTGCTGCGAAATATCAATTTTTCTCTTAGGTACTCCGGTTCCGATGAGTGCAAGAGTTTAAACAGGAAGACCAGATAGTGTATCTATTATGGATACGTATATTTCTGTAAAATAAACAAAATTATCGAGTGATGATTGAAGTTAAAATAATCTTTCTTAAGGAGTAAACTCCAGTGGTGCGTCGGAGCTGACACACACAAGTTTTTGGAGTTTACCCCTTAAGAATCGATTTTCAGTTACAGCCCGCGGTACGGAAATTTTATGAGGAGTAAAATCAAGTGTTAACTAAAAGTGAGGCGTTACGTTTGTCACATTTAAAATTTGCGTATTTTTAATCCCTCGAATTTATTCATTTTTGTTGGATTTCTTCTTGTCGCCTTTTTGCACCTTCCGTATCTGCGCTGGTTTTACTGCTAGTTGGTCTTGAGCATTGAAGCGTGTGTGAGACAGATTAAGTGGTATAGAATTAATTACCGTTTGAGTTTGTTAATCGTCCATGTGGACGGACTTAATCATTGATCTGATGTAATCCAGTACCTGAAGATTTTTGGAATTTTGAAATTGGTGCTGGAAACCACATATTGTGGGATTCTTTTACACGTGCTCGACCCATTTGCGATTTCATTCCTTATCGCCTTCTACATAAAGCCGCCTTTCACCACAGGTCAGTTTTAAAGGTAAAAATTAATTACTTGGAAGTCCCTAACTCCATTCGTTTATTTCAGGCTTTTTTTCCTGGTTTTACGTTTCCGTCGATCTGGTAAATATTGTATTATATCTCCGTTTTGAGGTCATTAGTTGAATTGGAACAATTATTGCGGATTCCAATAGCTGGAGATAATTTTCTCGGGAGCCTGCGCCTGCTTTCCTACGATAGTTTTTGCCATCCGCTCACTGATGCTTGGATCGCATATCGAGGAGTGCAGCTAAGTTTTTGTTTTACTTTGTACGAACTTGAAATATTTTGGTTCAGCTGTTTATTTCCTCTTCAGGCGTGTGTTGATTTTCATATAAATTTAATATTTCTAGGGTTAGTCGCCCTTCCGGCTGTATTTGTTCTTGTGCCATTTAGGCAAAAGATTTTGATTACTAATTAGAAAACGTATACTTCACGCTTATAGTTTCATTAGTGGCTATAATCACTTCTTTTGATAACCAGATTCTGCGTATATGTAAACCGAAATTTTAGCGCTAGAATACCGGTGACGAGAGGGTTTTTTTAAGTTAAAAGTACTTAAAGTGTATTTTGAATAGAGGTTACGATCTTGTATAAACGTAATATGTATAGTTGTTTTCAGTTTTGATTAGGTACTTGAGTTACGTGATACTGGATCGACTTATTACCGTGATTTATTGTAAACCGATAGTACCTACTGATTTTTGTGTTATTGACGCGTTTATGTTTCCTATTGTACCTAATTTTTTTTTTACTGCTTGGCTAATTAGATGGTTGTTATTGATTATTGGCTTTTACGTGAATACCTCCTTACTTGTTATGCCCGTTGCTTGACCCAGTATTTCGCAATTAAGCTTGGTTTTGTGGTGCCCGATCTGGTAAGAAAATTGCGTGGCGCCCTCATATTTTTTTATGCTCAACTTTGTTGTGTTTTTTAACCCACCCCGACTCCACTGAGCTTGTCGGTTGCCGGATTTGGGAGAGGGATGCAGGTTTTGCGCGGTTCGATTTTGGAACCGTGACACGTTCCTCTGCGCAACGCACCTCGAGCACCTTTCACACTGAAATTATGTATGTATCTATGGATACGTATATTTCTGTACAATAAACAAATTATCAAGTGATTGAAGTTAAAATAATCGTTCGTAAGGAGTAAACTCCAGTCGTGAGTCGGAGCTGACACACACAAGTTTTTGATTTTGTTCGAAGGGTTAGATCACTAACATCATAATTAACTATTATCTCATAATTTTGTTTAATGCAAAAGATAAAACTAATACGTTTGTTGAACCTCAGGTATATACCAACTAAAATGTTCTGATTGTATTTATATTTATAAAGACATAGGATTATAAATATATACAAACATTTTAAAAATATCAGGTTTAAATTAATAAATATTGCAATTTCTTACATAAACATGCAAAAAGTTGCAAATATTCAAGAAACAGAATAATGTCCTAAACGGCGCCTCATTCTGGTAGGGCTATTCATAAAAAAGATAATGAACATTTAAGATCATTTCGGTTGAGGAATAACGATTCAAATTTTGCAAACATTTTTTTCGATAATAATCACTAATTTCCTATTCTTGAAGAAACTAAATTATTGTACACATTGGAGAAAGGTCATCAATTAGATATTTTGGCATCTGTAGAAATTTGTAAACATAAACATGATTCAAATATTGCATGTTTTGAATGTGTATGGAAAACCGCAGACCAACTGGTTTCGTCCTTCTGGGACTCATCAGTACGGTGCTTTCCCCTACACACTCCTCCACTTAAACTTCTGATACTCCTACATTATATTTATAATTATAGTAGGAGGTATATTAGTAATTTTCATTTACATAACAAGAGTAGCATCAAATGAAAAAATTAAAATAGAAATAAAATTTATTTCAACAGTCACCTTAATACTCCCCCTATTTACCTTAAGAAGTGATCAATTACTAATAAATTTTATATCCACACAAGCAGTTGGTCTGCGGTTTTCCATACACATTCAAAACATGCAATATTTGAACAAAGACCTGCTTAAAAGCACGTACGTACATGGAGACAAATTAGGATTGTTTCAAAGCCATCTTAGATGGGGTAGCAGTCTGAAACGTCTCGTAGTACAAAAAATCTGGATTTAGTTCTATAATTCAACGCCTGGCGGGGTATTTGCCCGAGGAGTAGTTGTTCGAACGGTCCAGTATCACTAATTAATACTAGATAATTACTCAAAGTAGTTGTCACTTGCTGATATCTGTCCAGAGCGCGGCAGTATATATAGCAAGATTAAATTGCATGGTTTGAGTGTGTAGGGGAAAGCACCGTACTGATGAGTCCCAGAAGGACGAAACCAGTTGGTCTGCGGTTTTCCATACACATTCAAAACATGCAATATTTGAACAAAGACCTGCTTAAAAGCACGTACGTACATGGAGACAAATTAGGATTGTTTCAAAGCCATCTTAGATGGGGTAGCAGTCTGAAACGTCTCGTAGTACAAAAAATCTGGATTTAGTTCTATAATTCAACGCCTGGCGGGGTATTTGCCCGAGGAGTAGTTGTTCGAACGGTCCAGTATCACTAATTAATAAACATGATAAAAAATATAACTTTACTTAACTAACAAATTGATTTAATACAATCTAATCTTTTTGAATTGTTGTAAATTTAAATTATTTAGGTAGGTAATTTTGATTTTTCAGATTTCCTAACGCGTCTGTCAAAATGACGTCAAAGTCACTAATATTTACTTTTTGCAGTCTTTCTGGATTGCAAGAGTGCTTTGGTTCGTTTTTTGTAGTTTTTGTTGTTGTTTGGGTACTACTGGAATTCTATTATTAATTTTCAATAATGAAAACATTATCTGATGATGGAAAAACAATATCCAAAAATGCATTTAGAAATCGACTATATGTTAAATAATAGAATTAGGGAAAGGAAAATTTATCCGTTTATAATAGAATTAGTGAAAGGAAAAAAATTATCCGTTTATAATCCTCGAGTTCGACAGAAAGACGAATGAAGTACTAAAGGGCTCGGATGAAAGTACTGTTAGGGAAGTAGAGGCAGAATCGAATTGCATTAAAAATGGTTTAGGTTCTGCAGCTAGAAATATGTTGGGTCACAAACAGAATGAAAGTAGAAAACCCTGGATAACAAATGATATTGTGACTCTACTCTAACATACGACAGACGATTAGGTTAGATGAAGGAGGGAAACAAAGGTATAAAGCTTTCAAGTGGGAAATTATTCGAAAATGTAGGAAAGCAAAAGAACGGTGGATTGATAACAAACAAAGAAGTGGAAAATAAGTTCGAAGTAGGAAAAAATAACGAAGCGTATAAAATAATTAGGAGAAATTTCAGAGGAATTGGATCTAGCAGCAAGAACATTAGAAATGAAGCAGGTGACATCCTAATCGGAAGAGAGGAAAAGGCAGATAGGCGGAAGGAATATTTGGGAATCTTATATGCAGAACAAGAACTAGGACATAATATATTAGAAAAAGAAATCAGTATAGAGAGGGATAACCTAAGCTGTGCCATAAAAAGGGAAGAGTTTGAGCTAGCATTAGAAATTTTATATAATTATTCGTGCCAATTTATAAATTTAGCATTAGAAAGTTTAAAAAACAATAAAGCAACGAGGCAGGGGAGATTCCACAAAATTACAAAAGGAACATCATAGTCGCATTGCCAAAAATTAAAGGTGCAGATAAGTGCAAAACTTTCCACGCGTCAAAAATTTTAACTAGAGTTGTGCAAAGAACGATGAAAAAAAGACGGAAGAAATATTAGGAGATCAGTTCGGATTTAGACGAAATAGAGGAACGCGCGAGGCCATTCTAGCTTTACCAGTAATTATAGAAAAAACAATAGAAAATAGAAAGAGCGTCTATATAGCGGATTTGTAGATTTAGAAAAAGCCCTCGACGACGTAAATTGGGGGAAAATGTTCGAAGTGGTCAAAAACATAGGGATGAAATATATATAGAGGCAAAAGAATAATACATAATCTCTACAAAGAGCAAACGGCAGTTAGAGAATTTGAGCAGGAACAGGAAGGGAGTGAGACAAAGATGTGCATTGTCACCTCCAGTTTTCTACTTATTAACTATTAACTATTAACTTGCTCAGATTTGCGGATGATATAGTAGTGTTAGCATCTAGCAAAGAAGAATTAGGAATGGCTTTGAATGAAATGGAAGCAGTTTTGACAGAGTTCTATGGCATGAAAATCAATAAAAAGAAAACAAAATTTCTGGTATGTAGAGGGCGTGAAAATAGAACTAAAACTGAAATACAGATAGGAAATGAGGAGATAGAAGAAGTCGCGGATTTCTGCCATTTAGGGTAAAGTAAAATAACTCGAGATGGTAGGAGCACTAAAGACAAAACAAAGAATAGCGCAGGGTCGAATTGCGTTTAACAAAAAGAAACAACTGTTATGCTCGTGGACGGTTAATGTAAAAACTCGGAAGAGACTCTTAAAGACGTATGTATGTATGGAGTACGGCATTTTATACGGTTGCGAAACTTGGACAATAGGAGAAACTGATCGAAAAAGAGCAGCGTTTGAAATGTGGTGCTACAGACACATGATGAAGATACCGTGGTTAGATAAGGTTAGCAATAAGGAGTTATTAGAAAGAGTTGGGGAAAAGCGAAAGATATGGAAGACAATAAGGAATAGGAGAGATAGGATGGTAGGACACCTTCTAAGACAGAAGGAATAGTTCGCGACATACTAGAGTCAGAAATAGGAATAAAAATAGGTAGGCCTAGATTAGACTACTGCTCTCAAATAGTTAGAGACGTAGGATGTTCTACTTTTAGGGAAATGCGTAGGTTAGCTCAGGATAGGAAAGGACAGGAAAGGATGGAGGCACGCGTCCGACCAGTCTTCGGACTGAGAACCTTATGATGATATAATCCTCGACACTTTTCAAGTTGTTTATTATATAAGCATACAGACGACCATGGTTTCGGATTCTTAAACTATCAACCCACCTTCAGGCCAAGAAAGTACAAATCAGAACAAAATAGGGCAAACATGGGTGCTGGTTACTGTCGCTATCCAAAGAGTAAACAACCATACTCACAGTGATCACATAAAGTTCCTAAGACTAATTAAAGGTAGGTAACATTCAACTGGTCAATCAAGAAAAGATGGAAAACAAAGAGCAACAAATATTGGAAGCGACTGCAACTGGGAAGCTAATTTTTCATTCGAAATACTCCTAAGAGACTTTCCTTGACAAACGTGTAATGTAAAAATTCATAAAAGTTTTTAATGGACGACCAAAAGTCATCTATCCTGCATATCAGAACCGTAGACTCTAAAAATAAAAGTAAAGCACATATTATGTAACCCCTATCATAGGTCACAGAACCATATTTTCGACAAACCAAGCAAGCAAAAATGCTGGTCACTGTCACTAGACGAACAAAATTACTTACAGTAGGTACTAACATGTGATTCCCAAACGAGGGGTAAACCGCTGGGGATTTCTGGTGTACAAGGTTGGGGATGTATGAGGATGTCTGAGGATGTCCATGTGAGTCCCAGGGATGTCCGAAGAAGTCTGGGGATGTCCTAGGATGTCCGGGGATATCTGAGGATGTCCGGAGATGTCCGAGGATGTCTAAGCAATCATTCTGAAGTTTTATTGCGAAATCTGTAAGATCGACCGCATTACGCATGCGTATTGGTTTATATTTTGAGGTTAGGTTAAGTTATATGTAGAAGGTTTTGTCTTTTGTGCACAAGTTTATTAACAACAACAACAATATTGAATTAAATTGTAGTGGTAAGTTGCTGGTCTTCAAATAATAAGATTGTATGATATTTCGTATATCTAGTGTATTTTGTCTACGAATTTGGAGGCAGTGGTTATTTAGGCACCCTACTTATACGATAGGCAATAACTTCATATAACATCATTCGATGAAACCGAGAATGACATTGACTACGAGGAAAATGCAAGTTTTGGGGCAGATTAGAAAATAGAATAAAAATAGAAAATAGATTAATTTTAATATAAATATAAGTTCAAAGTGATTTTACCAGGCATGTCTGAATACTATTTTATTATTTTGTATATTTGATGTAACTGCATTATAATACAAAGTGTATAAAACGTCGTGAATTGTAAACTGGCCAAATGGTCGCACTTATTACTGACTTCAAGTATCTTAGCTCAATAAATGCATAATTATAAATTATTCTATTATATTTAAAATAATCATGTATTGTGTTTTATTATGTGATATTCGAGAAGAGACCCACTGGTGTACCTTAAGCCAGATAAACGTTCTGCAGGCGGGGATGATGGGTCAGCTTCGTTAGCGACCCATCTAAGAATTACCACTATAATAGACATCATACTGGTTTCGTTATAAAAGCGATAATCGTTTAGCAGAACGCCAATAAACATTAAAGAACAAAACCCTCACAACAGCTGTTTGATTGTTGTCAGTAATAAATTATAATAAATTAATATATTTTGCACCTCGATAGAGAATTCTAAACACTTTTTATTTATGATGACTGAAGATGGTAACCAATCTGATTTTGTACCCAAAATGATTAACGATAATTTAAGAATGTTTTCGAAGATATGAATAAATCTTGATGTTTCAACTTTATTTGTGTCTATAAGTCTATTATTAACATCCTCGCTTGTGATTCTTTCTTATCAAAGTAATGGGATCTGTAATGGCATAGGTAATACACAACGTAGGTAATAGACAGTCATGTGGCCACTTCGACAGGTATTTAGGTAAAATTTAATTAGGTTAATTAATCAGCACTGAACAGGTAGATAGACATTAGACAAGTGAGTAGAATCTGCAAGGGTGGGGTAGGGTTCGTTACAATATAATAGTCCGTAAAAATTCCAACGAACCTTGAAGAGCATGAGGGATTGTGTGACCAAATATAAAGTCGAAATCGTTTTTATTTGGCGGAATATCTGAGAATGTCCGGGGATATCCAAAGATGTCCGGGGATGTCCAAGGATGTCCAAAGATGTCCGGGGATATTTAGGGATTTCCGAGGATGTCCGGGGATTTCCGAAGATGTCCGGGGACTTTCGAGGATGTCCAAGGATGTATTTGAAAAAGGGGATGTCTGGTGTACAAATTTTGCTCAGCGGTTTACCCCTCGTTCCCAAAGCTAATTAGAAGTGATATTCCACCAAGTAATCAGACACGATCCGAACCACCGGACAACGCAAGTTGCGACGTCAAAATTAAAAGAAGTCTTGAAAAACCGTAACTGAAGAAGCCAATTTTTGCAGTCGATGGGCTCAAACTAACAGCCTAATTTGATCAAGCGTAGCAAAACGTTCGTGTTTAGTGAGGCTGGCCAGCGGATGGATGAGAAGTGCAATAACAATGGTAATCAATCCGACAAGGAACTTTGTTCTACCCTTCACGTGTGTAATTGTGTAAGCCCTAAAAATAAGTTGTGAAAGAACTTCTACCTATTCATAAATTACATAATAACTTACAGGGTACCTAGATATAATCCTTAGTTTAAAAAACTTTTTTGGACGAACAGTTAGACAAAACTAACACTTGAAAATAATGTTTCTACAATAGAAACTGACAAAAATTACGTCCAAAAATTGCGTCAAAAATAGATTTTGATGTATTTCTTGCATTCAAAAAGGTGGCCAGGAAACTAGCGCTTCCATCTGTAATCTAAAGTAGAAAGATACTTACAGGAAACTGTCTGCCACAAACCGGTCCTCCAAGATACAAACCAGTTAAATAGGGTGGCGAGAAAACAAGCGCCTCCATCTGTAATCCAATGTTAAAAGATGCTTACAGGCAACTGTCTGCCACAAACCGGTCCTTGCAGGGGTCATCCAAGATACAAACCAATTATATAGGGAGAAGAAAAGTTCACGTAATTTCTCAGAAATAACACAATTTATACACAAGTTGATGTATATCCTTATGCTATGATGGGACTCTCAAAAACGTGTTCAAGAGTAGACACCACTGTTGGATATAGTTATACAAATCAAGATAACATTAAATTAGAAAACTGTTCATTGCCTTGCAGAAACCTACTTATATTTCATACCGTAGACTGAATAACTAAAGACTAAACGTTACTTTTGACAAATTTCTGAGATGTTGCTGGAGGCAAATATAGGTAGTTCTGAAGCTTTCACAAGAGGCATATTCATCTATTGCACTCTATCGTATTAAAGGTCGTAAGTTAAATATAAATAAAGCTACTGGAATCTAAACTTGATTCTCTAAAAAATTGTAACCACCTGCAGATTTTAAGCTCAATTGTATCAACTAAGATGCAACTGACGATTGCAAGCATGCGAATGTATTTATTAGAATAAGAAGAATGACATCATCATCATAAGGTTTTCAGTTCGAAGACTAGTTGGGCGCGTACCATCCTTTTCTATCCTGAGCTAACCTACGCATTTCCCTAAAAGTAGAACATCCTACATCCCTAACTATTTGAGAGCAGTAATCTAATCTAGGCCTACCCCTACCTCTTTTTATTCCTATCTCTGACTCTAGTATGTCGCGAACTATTCCTTCGTGTCTTAGAAGGTGTCCTACCATCCTATCTCTCCTATTCTTTATTGTCTTCCATACCTGTCGCTTTTCCCCAACTCTTGCTAACAGTTCCCTATTGCTAACCCTATCTATCCATGGTATCTTCATCATGCGTCTGTAGCACCACATTTCAAACGCTTCTACTCTTTTTCGATCCGCTTCTCCTATTGTCCAAGTTTCGCACCCGTATAATGCCGTGCTCCATACATACGACTTTAAGAGTCTCTTCCGAGTTTCTACATTAACCGTTCCCGAACGTAACAGTTGTTTCTTTTTGTTAAACGCAACTCGACCCTGCGCTATTTGTTTTATATCTTTAGTGCTCCTACAATCTCGAGTTATTTTACTTCCTAAATAGCAGAAATCCGCGACCTCCTCTATCTTCTCATTTCCTATTTGTATTTCAATTTTAGTTCTATTTTCACTCCCTCTACATACCAAAATTTTAGTTTTCTCTTTATTGATTTTCATACCGTAGCCCTGTGTCAAAACTGGTTCCATTTCATTCAAAGCCGCTCCTAATTCTTCTTTGCTAGATGCTATATCATCCGCATATCTGAGCATGTTAATAGTTTGACCCTGTACATTAATCCCTGAGGCTGTTCTGTCCTTAACAATATTAATCGCATCTTCGATATATAAGTTGAAAACTAGTGGTGACAATGCACATCCCTGTCTCACTCCCTTCCGGATATCTACTTCTCTTCGTTCCTGCTCAAATTCTATAGGTTCCGTTTGCTCTTTGGAGAGATTATATATTATTCTTCCGTCCCTATATTTCATCCCTGCCTTTCTGAGCACTTCGAACATCTTCCCCCATTTTACGTTGTCGAAGGCTTTTTCTAAATCTACAAATCCTATATAGACGCTCTTTCCCTTTTCTACTGATATACTGGCGCAGTTATACGCTACTATTTACCTAGATACTTGAACAAATTTGGAATCGCTCATTCCAGTGTCAGCTGGTGACAGTTTTGACTTAATCCCTGTTTTTGTTACTTTCCAGTCAAAACGACCACCTGGCCATCAATCGAGCCTTTCGTGGGTGGGTAATATAATTATTATTATTGTCATTGTGAAAACTACGTCTATTGGGATATTTTATACTGTATTAGGGCGGTTCTTCAAATATCCAATATTGATGAATTTGCTGATATAGTTCTTTTCAGATATCTTGGCGTGTGTGTGCAGTAATCTGCGCATTACGTTCATGTGCCTTTCTCCCTTTTATAAAATGAATTTGTTGAATAATTAATTGCTGCCGTAAGATAACTTGAGAATATTTTCACGTTTCCGTAGGTATTTGATCTCACTCTTTCTTACTATGGTTGCGTGAAACAAATTGGTTTCAGTATTAATATGCTTATTTTGCAATATCCAGTGGTCAATAAGCAATTTATTAAAAATTATTGCCTTTCAAGTATAACTGTCAGTTTGATTGTCAGGTGTAAAGATGCCTGGAAATGTTTTTACCAAACAGTGTCGAGAAGTTTTACGAAATATTTTTGAATACTTTACTCCAAAGAAGGAAAATACCTAATGGTCCCCTATTAATTGCCTTTAACTTGTGACCAGGAGCGATTGGCCGATGCATTAAAAGTAAGTCTACACAGCGTGTCGCGCTTAGCTGGAGAGGAAAAACGAGATTTGTCTGCTGCAACTCCCGGAAAAAGGCACAGCAAATTAAAATTAAAAAGTGAAGATGTAACTGACGCATTAAAACCGAAGTAAGGAATGCTATTTATTCCATGAAAGAAAAGAAATAACATTACATTAAAAATTTTAACAAATTAAAAACAAAACAAATAGTGGATATTTCTGACCCAAGTTTGTGCCGTTTATAACCAATGGCAGATTTAAGTACAAACTAGAAAATAACCGGTGTCTTTTGTGTGAACGGGCTATTGTTGTGGGTAAAAGAATACATTTCTTGAGGGAAAACGTCAAAATGCTCATTGCCGTGTGCCGTGTCCAGACGAAGCCTAACGATAAATGAAGCCGGAACGTAGCGGCCGTGACGTAATAATCGTGGCCCACTCGGTACGGACGGTCGGTGTTCCTGGCGTGGAAATAATGCTAGTTTATCAAAATATTCAATAACAACAACAGGACTTTTGAAATTTTTATTAAGAGAATATCTAATTAAATATACCTGAACGGTATAATACCATATTTTCCTATTTTGAACAAACGTTTAACATTAAAAACTGTTGAGTTGGCAATGAAAGCAAAGTAAAGTTGGTACTAGCGAAAACTCTGTAGTGTAGACTAGTAAGTAAGTAGACAGACAGTAATAAGATGTCGAACCAAGCGTTGTTGTGTTAAGTAGCAGTTGTGAGTTTTTACGTTGTTAATTAAATACTGTTCTTAGTTGAAGGTCCAATCATTCCTAAACCCCAAAATATTAATAGGTTATGTGCCCAGAACACGTACAAGAAGTTGAAAAAGGGTGATTGGGAAATTACAGAAAAATATAAGAATAGGTAGAGGTCAAGCTACATGGGTGTGGTCGAAGTCTAAAAATAGATACGCGGTAACAAGTCGAAAGTAAAATTGTGAAATATTGTGTACCGTGGAAAGAAGGAAATAAAGAAAATAAATTACACACTCAGACAGACAACGGAAGGAGAAATTTAAAAAAATGGAATCTCAAGTGATGAAATTAAATGAAAACAATTGGTCGACATGGAAATTCCAGGTAACTGTTACGTTGAGGTCAAGAAAACTATTAGAAATAGTAACAGGAAGGGCGATAAAACCGGAGACGCCAGATGACAAAATAAGAGAGTGGGAAGACAAGGATGCTAAAGCACAAGAATTGTTGGTAACAAGGATGGAAGAGAAGATTTTAACACACTTGTTGTCGTGCAAAAGCAGTGCAGAAATGTGGGAAAAGTTGTTGGCAGTTTTTGAGCCAAATCAAAAGTAAGTGTCCATTTGGTACAACAGAAATTCTTTAACTTGGTTTTTGAGGAGCCGATGTGCATGTTTATTTCAAAAATTGAAGAGTTAACAAGCCAGTTAAAAGGCATGAACGAGGAACTGTCAGAAAACATGGTGATAACGAAGATCTTGATGACATTACCAGAAAAGTACAAACATTTTGTTTCGGCATGGGAATCTGTACCTTCAGGAGAACAAAAATTACAGGAGCTGATTTCAAGGCTACTGGTTGAGGAAGAAAGAAGCAAAAGAACAGAGGAAAGCAACTCGTCAGCTGCTCTGGTCGCAGGAAATCAAGGAGGTGCAAGAAGGAAGAATTACCAGTTTCAAAGTGAAAGTGGGTGCGTAAATCAAAGTGCAAAGTGTTTTAAGTGCGGGAAAGAAGGACATTTCAAGAGAGATTGTAGATTAAGAAAGAGAAGTTTGTCATTTTTGTCACAAGCCAGGTCACCTCATGAAGGATTGTAGGTATAGAATAGAAAAAGAAAAAGGTAACAACAGTAATAGAGGTATGTCAAATGCTTTCTTTGTAAGTAATTTAGAGGATAAAAATGTTTGGTTAATGGATACAGGTGCGAGTGAGCACATGTGTAAAGATAGAGAATTGTTTGTTGAATACAAGAAATTAGATGTAGAAAAACATGTTACTGTAGGTAATGGGAACAGGTTAAAAGTACATGGTACTGGAAAAATTGAATTGTTGGCAAATAACGGGTCAGAATTAAAACCAACTACGTTGAATAATGTTTTGTATGTGCCTGAATTAAAGGTTAATTTGTTTTCAGTAATCAGTGCTCTAGATAACGGTCATGTTATGGTGTCAACAAGAAAAGGTTGTAAGTTTTTTAAAAATAATCATGTAACCGGATTAGCAATAAGGACTGATAAATGGTATGTAATGGATTTTAAGGTAAATGTACATGTAGCACTAACAAGTTTGTCGGGGTGGCATGAAAGACTTGCTCACCAAAATTACAGCATGTTATGAAAATATTAGGTAAAAATAATATTGAAGTTCAAAACGAAAAAGAGCTATGTATAGCATGTTTGAAGGGAAAACAACATAGATTACCATTTAGTAAAAGTGAAAGTAGGGCAAGTATTCCGGGAGAGTTAATACACATGGATTTATGTGGTCCGATGGAGCAAAAATCATTGGGAGGTTCAAAATATTTCTTGATGTGTAAAGATGACTTTAGCAGTTTTAGATTTGTTTATTATTTAAAGTATAAGTGGGAAGTTAAAGAGAAAATAGAAAATTTTATATTATGCTTTGAAAATGAAACGGGGAATAAAGTCAAAAAGGTAAGGTCGGATAACGGTACTGAAATGATAAATAAAGAAGTGGAAAACTTTTTAAATAAAAGGGGAATCACACATCAAACGACAGTATGCTACACGCCAGAACAGAATGGTAGAGCAGAGAGAGAAATGAGAACGATAGTAGAAGCAGCCAGAACAATGTTACAAGCTAAAGGTTTAGAAAAGAAATTGTGGGCTGAAGCAGTTCAGACAGCCGTATATGTCATAAATAGGACGGGTACGAGTAAAGACAAAGATAAAACACCATTTGAGTTGTTATACAAAAAGGATTTTGACATTAACATGTTAAAAATTTTTGGAGATGAAGTTTACGTGCATGTTCCCAAGGAAAAACGGTTAAAGTGGGATTCGAAAAGTAAACAAGGAGTTTTTGTGGGATATGGAGTAAACTGCAAAGGATTCAGGGTGTGGTATCCAGGAACACAAAATGTTGAGACATTTAGAGATGTGGTTTAATAGATGGTGGAAAAGGTCAAAGCGAGGGTCAAAATAAAGAAGAAACGGAGAATGCCGTATTGAATGAAGAACAAGAAAGCTCATCTTCAGATGATTTGGAAGAAAATCAGGAAAAGGACAAAACCGAAGAAGAAGAAGAAGAAAATCCGAATGATGAAGGATCGAATAACTTAGAAACAGGAAGTGAAATTGAAGAAAACAAAGAAACAATAAGCCAAACTCGAAGAGAGGTAAAGAAACCAAAATGGCTTGAGGATTATGAGACAGGTTTAATAGCAATTAGAGATCAATTATCCCTTGAAGAGGCCATGAAGAGTGAAAATTTCGGAAAAATGGAAAGAAGCGATAGAAAAAGAGCTTGAAGCCTTAGAAAGAAATAACACATGGATAGAAACGGAGTTACCAAGAGAAAAGAAGGCAATTGAAGCTAAGTGGGTGTTTCAGATTAAGAAGGGAGAAAATGCTGAACCACAGTTTAAAGCCAGATTAGTTGCTAGAGGATTTCAACAAGAAGAGTGTTTTGATCATTCAGAAATATATACACCGGTAGCGAAATTACCAACGCTAAGAATTTTGCTAGCGATTGCAAATAAGTACAAGTTGGGATTGACTCAGATGGATGTAAAAAGTGCATTCTTAAATGGTGAAATAGATGAAGAGGTATACTTAAAGAAGCCAAAAGGGTTAGAAGATGATGGGAAGGTGTTAAAATTGGAAAAATCACTTTATGGATTAAAGAAGTCGCCACGAAAATGGAATGATAAATTCAATAACTTTATGATAAAGGAAGGGTTTGTAAGAAGTACATCAGATTATTGTCTCTATTATAAGGAAGGAAATAGCAAGTTTTATGTGTTGCTATATGTTGATGACTTAATAATAGCAGGTGAAAATGAGAAAGAGGTAAATAAATTAAAGAGATCGTTGAATCAGAATTTTGAAATGAAAGACATGGGAAGGGTATCCAAATATTTAGGAATTAACATAAATGTAAGAGAAGATACCATAGAGTTAGATCAAAAGGAATATCTGGAGGAATTGCTAAGGAAGTATAATATGGAAAACTGCAAGGCAGTAACAACACCGATGGAACCGGGATTACAAATATCGAAAGAGCCATCAGGAAGTAAAGAAATAGTTACGAGATGCAGAAAGTTAATAGGAAGCCTAATGAATGCGATGTTAGGAACGCGTCCAGATATATGTTTTGCATTGAGTTTTCTCAGTCGATATCAAGAAAACGCAAATGAGGAATTATGGAGAGCACTAAAGAGGATTTTACGTTACATAAAAGGAACGCTGAATGCGAAGTTAATTTATAGCTCAAAGGAAGATAGACCATTATTAGGATTCACAGATGCAGATTGGGCAGGAGATAAAACTGATAGAAAATCAACGTCAGGATATATTATGCAAGTGTACGGGTGCACAGTGTCATGGTGTTCAAATAAGCAACAATGTGTAGCCTTATCGTCTACTGAAGCGGAGTATGTGGCTTTAGGAAAGGGAATATCAGAGGGATGTTGGATTAGGAATCTATTGAGGGAAATAGGTCTAAAATGTGAACAGGTGATAATGTTTGAGGATAATCAATCTGCTATACATATTGCAAAGAATCCAGAATACCATAAGCGTCTAGAGCATATAGATTTGAGATATCACTTTGTGAGAGAAAAGGTATGCTCGAAAATTGTAAGTGTGGTGTATGTACCATCAGATGAGCAAATAGCAGATATGTGTACTAAAGGGTTGAATAGAATTAAATTTCAGAAGCTATGTAAAACGATAGGCTTGGTTTTAATTTCATAGGGTCGGATTGTTAAATTGTTATTTAAGTTAAGTGAATGCTTTCATTGAGGAAGGGTGTTGAGTTGGCAATGAAAGCAAAGTAAAGTTGGTACTAGCGAAAACTCTGTAGTGTAGACTAGTAAGTAAGTAGACAGACAGTAATAAGATGTCGAACCAAGCGTTGTTGTGTTAAGTAGCAGTTGTGAGTTTTTACGTTGTTAATTAAATACTGTTCTTAGTTGAAGGTCCAATCATTCCTAAACCCCAAAATATTAATAAAAACCTACAGAACTTAAACTCAATATGTATTTAATAATATTAAATTTGCCCCATTCCATGAAGAACAAAATATATAGTAGAAAACATTCTCGGAAACAAGTCCTAACAAAATAAAATACACCCGCTAACAAAATGTTTACCGATGGAAGAAGATAAATGGGAGAACTACTTGCTACGCAATTTTTTAATTTTCATTTCTTTTGCTTCATTAACTAACATTTCATTGGAGGTAGGTAACATATGAATAATTATTTAATAAAGTATTGCATGAAATCTAATGTTCAATGTATAATGTATAATGGTATAATGTATATGGTTATGTGAGGGGAAATGCAATTTGTTTGTACGCCTACACGTCTAGCGCGCACAATTTATATGTGTTTATTAACCCGCTATAACTTTTTTCAGTAACAACATTAATGTTTCATTTCTTCACCAAAAATAATTTCGAGCCTTTGTTCGTATTTGGTCTCGCATATTATACATATGCTAATTCCGAAAAATAAGATTACTTATCCAGTACGTGAAAAATACATTACACAAATTTGTGGTCTAGCAAGAAAACATTTTTTTTTCTTAACATTGGAAAGTTTTAGAGGCAACGTGAGTACACTGTGATCAGCATACTTGAATGTATATTTCATGAAAAAAACAGATCTTTTACTCTTTTCGTTGCTGACATACAACAAGAAAAGTATTAAAAATGGTCGAAAATTGATTTAGGAAAGTTTAGGAAAATTCGATTTTTCGTCATTTTCGCAATTTCCGATATTTTCGCGACCTCAAAATTCGAATCCAGCAGGTCATTTTACACAAGAATCAGCTTCATTTTTTTGTGCGTGTTCGAGTTGTAGCAACAGCAAAATTTTGGAAACTACTGAACTGTTGACGGTTGCTTGGATAATCGGATATGGTGGCGCAAACGCCAACAAATCTGAAAAATACTATACTTGCTTGTATTGGTTAAATTCGTTTCTAAATTTTATGCAAGAGTTTGGATTTTTCTCGAGCAGGTATCGACCTGACCTGAGAAATTTCGAATTTCTTAAAATTTCGTTCATTTTGACCCCCCGTTGGTTCTTAAATTTCATATTGTGCAAATTAACTTAGAATGCAATTAAAATGATGACACGAAATTACAACCAAGAAGTTTTAGCCCTTGCAAAATGTAAAATGATTAAAGACAGTGAATTAAAATAATCTAAAAAGCATACTCAAACGTCTTTACATTACTACAATTTTAATTAATGTAGGTACTTCCTATTACAATATGACTAAGTTGACCATTCGTCCCGCTTTTAACGGGACAGTTCCGTATTTCAATTCTGCGTCTCGTAAATTTTTAAACAAAATTTTTAAACACTAAATTTCTTATTTCCAAAAAAAAATTATTTCATCCCATACGTAAAAACATTGGTAAATTATTAAAAGCAGTTAAAAATTTCCTTATTTAGTTTATTTTGAGTTAACTATTATAATGTATGGAAAAATATTTCATCCTCTTGAAGTTCGACTACTCCCCAAAGCGATCGTTTTTTGATAGAACCACTGCTAGTCTTCTTATAGGAGTGTTGCTGTGTTATCAAAATAAATATTCCGGCCAATTTTAAATCTATGTATGCAATAGTTTTTAAATTATTACAAAGAATGGAAAATGTCTTCAAGGGACAGTTTACTCTCAATTTTCAATATTATTAAATTTACATTTATACATATGTATTTACTACAAAATTATGTTGTATGCATTTATGAACTAACATGTTATGTCTAATAAAGTTTCTGGGTGTCAAATAATGTTGTTTCAATAGGTTTGATTGTCCAAAGTTTCAAAAACCAGGGCTACCTACCTTGGTTTTAATTAGTTCGAATAATCGGGGTTCTACTGTAATTATTTTTATGTAAATGTGTATTAAAAGTTTCTTACTTGTTCTTAGTTAATGGTTTGGGTAATTGACAGTTGGAAGTAGCCAAAATGGCTTTATATGTTAGTTTTCCAGTTGCTAGTTTCTATTATTTTAATAAGCCTGAGAATTTTGAAGGCTGGGTTACCAAATTGAATACGAAAATTTATGTATCAGAAGACAAAGGATTTAACGAGATAAAAAAAAATTAGACAGAAGCAGGAAGAAGAGAAACTGAGAATATTACAGGGAATTGATGGAGAATGGTAATGATAGGTATATATGTAGAGGTAGTTTAAATAATATAAACATAATGCTTATAAATAAATTAGTTAATTACTGGTATTAACTACTTATCTAATAATCATGTACAAAATGAGATGAAGAAATAATTGTTTTCTTATACCTGCATATTTATACAACATAGTACCTAATACAACGAAAATTATGCCAGTATTAAAGAGTTTTTAATTGATTGTAGTGAGTTCTCGTGGATTTCTTTAATAATTACCTACTTTTTTTACCAATATTCATCACTTTCCTAGAAACAAATAATCCTACAATTACTGGCACAATTGCTAAAATTGTAGGCGCATTTGTTCCGTAAATATCTAATAATATTCCACTAAGTAAAGGTGCTAAAAGATCAGAGAGGGGCATCATACTTTCATATGTCCCCATTACAACGCCCTTTTCCTCATCATTTGTCCTCGAAAGTAAACTTTTTGTCCATGTTATATCTAATAAAACTCTTGAAAAAGAAAATGGTATAAAACATAATATGTAAACCCAGAAACTTGGAATTAGCATGAATATAAATGTAAAAAGAAGAATCAACAAACAGTCAAAAGAAATTTTTGCTTCTGCTACATTTGCATGGTAAAATTTATCTTTAAGTTTTCCCATTGCTATGTTGCTCACTATATTTATCAACCCAACTAACGATAATGTCATGCCCATTTGCTTTTGAGATAATAGATACTTTTCCATTAAAACTATAGATAGGGTACTGAAAGAGATTTTGAAGGATGTCTCGACCAAAAACTTCAAACTAAATATATCCCAGTAAACATCCCATTTAATAATTTTAAAGTTCATTAAAATTTTTGAAATTTCTGTCTTGGTGGTTTGTAAGAAGCTGCGGGAAGTACCAGATGTTGAGGTATTTTTTTCATCAGGAAGCATCAAACTCAGTACTGAAACAAAGAAATATTATAAATTATAACATCTTAAGGGGGCTTGCGACCGTCTTCTCGGACTCGTTGATTGTCCCTGAGAACCAGGTGTTCGTTTTTCAAAGACTCCACAGCCAACTTTCAGAGTATCTACTAAAGCTTTTTGTTATGTAAAAATGCGCTATCATCTCAGTTTTCTTTATAATTTTAGAAAAGTATGCCTTATTTCACATACAAAATTTGAGAAAAATTCTAGCTTTTAAGTAAACAAAATGATAATTTTTTTGAAATTACAAAAAAACTGGGATCATAGCGCATTTCTACACAACAAAAAGCTTTAGTGTGCAAAATTTCAGGTAGATACTCTGAAAGTTGGCTGTGGAATCTTTGAAAAACGAACACCTGGTTCTCAGGGACAATCAACGAGTCCGAGCGAGACAGGAGAAAGTTGGGCTTCACTTTATCCCGCTTGCCATACATGTATACATTCCCAAATCACATCAAATTTCGTTATGGTCTTTGTCAGTGCTTCAATTGCTGCACAGTTGTCCATGCAGATGTAAAAGTATTTCCCGATCATCATATTTGTGACGAGGCTAATGTTAAATCGAGGATCTATTGTGCGTTAGTGTAATAATAATAATAACATTAAACGTCTTTGTCCACGACTATCTTACAACATACTCTTTATACTTGTGTTTCTTCAATCATAATTAGATACATTATTCACTGCACTGATTAATTAATATTATTCACTAAACCAATAGGAACATCGCTTTGACCCTTTTTTACATTTATTTAGTAGGCCGCGATCGCGATGTGTCAGTTCAAATTGAAACGTCAAATCAGCATGGTTTGCTTTTAATTTGAAATGCATATTCTAAAAAAGAAGATATAATGAGTAGTGAGAGTAAAAACGAGATTTCTTTAACAGCACCAGCAATAAAAGAAGCTGCAGAACTTGCCTCATTAGATTCATTGCCCAAAAAACCAAGAAAATTATACCTGAGAGCATAGGTATGTATGAATCTTTCTTACACTGGAGAAGGGAAATGAAGGTAAATTCTTTCTGGGAATCTGTTTTGATAGTCGTGGACAAAGTATAGTATACAACTCGTTATAATAGTAATACCCATTGACCCCCCAACTTTTCTCTGCGCACGTCTATGGTTCAAAGGTATTGTTTTTTATAACAAGCGTTCATTTCTTTAAATTTTTTCACTCTTGTAAAATTTTGATTTAGGGCTTGGTTTACGAGATATTGCAACTCATTTGACTATGTGTTGTTGATCCGCTCGCTGTTTAAATCTTCCAATTTTTCTTAGGTGACGAACTAAGCTCGAGAAAAATGTTCTTGGATGAATATGTTCCTGCATAACGTCTAATCTTCAGAAAATTGTCCTTGGATGGTACCTTTTTTATTAATAATTATTTTGACAACTTAACGCCTACCTGTCTTTCTTTCCAATGCTAATTTGGCTGTTAGACGTTATGCAGGATCATGTCGGAATCGATGCCATCCAAGGGCATTTTTCTGAAGATTAGACGTTATGCAGAAACATATCCATCCAAGAACATTTTTCTCGAGCTTAGTTCGTCACCTAAGAAAAATTGGAAGATTTAAACAGCGAGCGGATCAACAACACATAGTCAAATGAGTTGCAATATCTCGTAAACCAAGCCCTAAATCAAAATTTTACAAGAGTGAAAAAATTTAAAGAAATGAACGCTTGTTATAAAAAACAATACCTTTGAACCATAGACGTGCGCAGAGAAAAGTTGGGGGGTCAATGGGTATTACGACCCCCCTTTCCTCCGTTCGCCCATGGATATTTTTGATCAAAATTACACAAACATTGTGTTGGTATATGAAAAAATGTTGTACAAAATTTCAACGGAATATCGTAAAAAACAAAGGAGTTATTAATAAAAATAGTTTTTTAAATTTTACCTTTAACACCCTGTATCTTGAAAGAAAGAAGCCTAAATGAAAAATGGCATAAGGAAAGTACCATTAATTTCGGCCAGATAATCTGTGGTTAACGGCTTGACCTACTAATTTGTAACACCTTGTATATTTAATTAAATGATGGATGGTACTCAAGTAGACCTATGCAGACGATGTAAATCATCAACCACATCAACCACATAATAACCGCGTGTCAAGTGATAGCCCAAACTGACTACAAGGCCAGACTTGACAATGTAGCAAAAATTCTCCCCCGGAAACTGGCTATAAAATGCAATTCTAAGGATAATCTTGAGCCTTAATGTAAGTTCTACCAAGTGGGGTGAAGTTGTACATTTTTTTAAAGTATATCTGAGATATTTGCAATAAGAATGGGCCAAAAAGTATGAAAAATCACATAGGTAGCTCTACATCTATTTCTAACTTAATGTATGACATAATCAAAAATTGAAAACAAAGTTGTCTAGGAATTTTAATTCTTTTAAGGAGTGTCCAACTTTACCCCGCAAAGTGGGGTGAAGTTGTAAATGGCTTAAAAATAGAGTAAAACTATCTACGGTTGTGTGTATAAGTAGAGTTGGATAAAACAAACCATTGTAAAAAACACCTCACCAGATTTGGCCCAAAAAAATTGTGGAAAACAGGTAAGTGGTATTTTTCGGCAGCAGCTCTTATACTTAAGCAGCCTTATAACGTCTTGGACTGCCCTATCCATATTTTCTGTCAAATAGTTGCAATTAGACAACGGACAACGCTGTAGTGTAACAAACCCAGGCCTGTTTTAAAAATTAATGAGATAAGGGAAGGCGTGGTCGTCTTAGTTACTTAATTTTATTTAAATTTTAGCATTTAATTAATTCATTTACCCTAGGTTGTGTTTTATGTAAAATCGGAATTATCTTAGGAAGTGTTGACAGACAATAAAACAAGCTTTTCTGCACCTACCGTATAATTAACAAATGTATGAAATTTGGAACATATAGACAATAATATATCAATCAATGAGTTTAAAAGTGCCGTACTCCGCCTAGGACTAGCGAGGGAAAAGAGCGACGGCAGAGAAACCCTCGATTTTAATCCTTACAGCCAAGACCATAAAGAGATCAGACGTACCACAACTGGGCCATATTTCGGGCAATACCAAATAAACTCATCCCACATACAAAACGGAAGAAATTTGGGTTAGTAAGTTATCAGGTCAGGCAGGGATGTGCGTTGTCGCCTCTAGTTTTCAATCTATATATCGAAAATGCGATTAATATTGTTAAAGACAGAACAGCCGCTGGAATTAATATACAGGGCCAAACTATTAATATACGCAGATTCTCGGATGATATAGCAGTAGCAGCATCCAGCAAGAAAGAATGAAGCAGGGCTCTGAACGAAATGGAAGCAGTTTTTACGTTGGGCTATGGTATGAAGATCAATAAAAAGAAAACCAAAATTTTGGCATGTAGGGGGCGTGAAAATAGGACTAAAACTAAAGTACAAATCGGAAACGAAGTTTCAAATTTCTGCTATTTAGGAAGTCAAATAACTCTCGATGGTAGAAGCTCTACAGATATAAAACAAATCATAGCGCAGGTCCAAGTTGCATTTAATAAAAAGAAACAACTATTATGCTCAGGAATTATAAATGCGGAAGAGGCTCCTAAAAACGTATGTATGGAGTATGGTATTGTACGATAGGAGAGGAGGTTAGGAAAAAATTAGAAGCATTTTAAATGTGGTGTTATAGACGCATGATGAAGATACCGTGGATAGATAAGGTTAGCAACAGAGAGGTATTAGAAAGAGTTGTAGAAAAGCGAAATTTATAGAAGATAGTAAAGAATAGGAGAGATAGGGATGGTAGGACACCTTCTGAGGCACGAAGGCTTAGTTCGCGACATGCTAGAGTCAGAGATAGGAATAAGTACAGGCAGGGGTAGACCCAGATTAGATTACTGCTCTCAAATGGTTTGGGATGTAGGATGTTCAAATTTTGGAGAAATGCGTAGGGTAGCTCAGGATAGGAAAGGATGGAGGTACACGTCCAACCAGTCTTCGGACTGAAAACTTTATGATGATGAGCCGCTTTTCACCAGAAGGTACCACGGGCCCCTTTAAGGATTATTTGGGCTATAAGCTGAATGGTGTTGAACAACACTGAAGTGCAGATTCTGGGTTCCGATGGGTGTTGTTCAACGCACGGGAGAAAATATTAGTAAATGGTCCAAGGCTCTTACAATCGTGGAGAATTCATCATACCAAGGGTAGCAAAGCAGAAATATAATTATCCAGGTAGAGTAAAATGATTACGCAAATAACTCAAAATAATCTTGGCTGGGTTAACCACGATGTAAAAGCAAAACAAATTCTGAAAATTGAGAGAGAAACACAGAAACGATAAAATAATTAAAAATGCAAAATGTTTAGCAATACGAAATCATTCAAAATATTTACAATGTCATGGAAAACATTTAGATAAATAATAATTAATAATAGAACTTACATTGTTTACACGCAAATTCACAAACACTGGTGACCTCGCTTACAGCTAAAAATCGAATGCCCCTAAAACACAGAATTTACACCTGTTTCTCAGACACATGTGTGATCACCCCCCTTATCGGGTGGACCTGCCTATTTTAAGCAACTTTACTACACATAGGTACAAATAAAAGTGGGTCCGGATTTATTCAGAACACCACTTTGAAAAATTTTCAAGTGATGCCTATGGAAACTAGGAAAACTTTCAACAACCTGATTTTTCTTAAACGCTGCTTTTATAATTTACCGCTAATACAGTTTTGTTTGTGTTTACGTACCCAATTTCGATTTGCATGAGTCCAATCGGAACAAGACAAGAAAATATTTTCTACCCTTGCTCTTAAAAATTGTAGATACAAGACAAATATTATTAAATCCCCAATTAATACAAAATACACAAGTGAATCAACCTCAGAATCAACAATAATGGTTAACATAAAATAACATTTTTACAGCGGCGCAACGTAAAACTAATAACCAAATGAATTACTATTCCTAAAGACATCCTATAGAAATTAAAATTATAAAAAAAATAATAAACTAAACAAGACTTGGTCAAAAACATTTATGGGTCATAATAATATTTTAAGTTGGTTATGTTGTAATTTCCCTTCCGAATATTGGTCAGTAGATCACACAAAGTATAAACATTTGGACGGGGCGCATCCTATCCCATACAAGTGACCTTATATGGGCCGGAGTATAGCGGACAAAATTTATAAATAATTTTGTCGGCGGCATCTGAAATGGGGCTTTCCCGTAACAATACCAAGTCACCTACCATGAGCTGGTCGTCATGGCTCCATTGACAAATACGTCCTCTCATCGATCGACGTACTTCGTAACGAATAATATCCATCGTCTATGTTGCTGGAGGTTAAAATGGCAAAATAATGTAGTCCAGCGGATTTGGCGGATTTGTTCCATAAAAAAATTTCGCAAGGAGAATATTTGGTCGCTTGATGACGCGTATGATTAAATAACTTTTCCATGTTAGGAAGCTGGTAAAGTCAACCCCGGTGAGAGTGACTACAATACGTTCGGAATAAACGACTAAGTTCCTTCATCACTCGTTCAGTAAGGCTTGAAGCAGCATGTCGAATGAAAGAAAGAATGAGGGAGATTCCGTTATTTTCATAAGCTTTTTCCAGATTCGTGATGGAAATTGTGTTCCGTGGTCAGACAAAATGGTCTTCACTTGGATTATTTTGGAGAAATCGTCGGTGATTTTCAAAGCGGAGATCTTAGTCTGGCCTCTTAGCGGATAAAAACGAACGAATTTAGAGAAGGCATCAATAACAACGAATATATAGGAACTTTTTGTACCCCTCTCAGGCAAGGGTCCATAATAGCATAGACTGAATAACTAAAGACACCTTACCAACGGCTTGGTTTTTAAACGTTAGTTTTGGCAAATTTCTGAGATGTTACTAGAGGCAAATATAGTTCTGAAGCTCTTGCAAGACTCATTCATATTCATCTTTCGCACTCTATCCTATTAAAAGTCGCATCGTAAGTGAAACAGAAATAAAGCTAAACATGTTTATCTAAAAAAATTGTAACCACATGCAGATTTTAACCCCAATATTGTATCATCTAAGATGCGACTTACGATTACAAGTATGCCAATGTATTTATTAGAATAAGAAGAGTGACGTAAATCCCATATTTATACCTATGTTTTGAATGATTTACGACTTTGCCCCAAGAAAGAAATGCCCCTAATGTACAGCAATCTGAAGTACAGAGTCGCATTCAGTTGTGATTTGTAACCGCCGTTGTGAAAATGTCCGCTGCTGGTAATTTATGCAGTTATTTCAACTGCCGTAAAAGTAAATATAAAAACCCGGGTTTGAAATTATTCAATTTCCCGTGGAAAGATACAGAAAGATGTAAACAATGGGCATTATATTCAGGTAAAATAAATTTTTGGAATCCGGAGTAAACGGATTTTTTCCAACATTGCCATCAATGTGTGACTTCCTCAATAAAATGTGGCACTTCATCGAAATTAAAACTATACGTGTGTCCCATAACTCGCGTACCTCCTTGAATGAAGGCAGCATTGCGGTTTCACTCCCCGTAAATTAGGATCATTTAAAACTAATCATTGTTGGAATTCTTATGAAAGACAGACTGTAGGTATTTAAGAGGAAAATCAAGTTCCAGATATATTTTCTTGTTTATAAAATTTAAGTCACGTTGTCTTTATACTAAACTGTTCCAACCACTGCACGATTTCTTCATTTATTTAATCGTCTTTTACAGGCAGCAATATGATTTTGAGGTATGACAACTTTTAAGGTTTCATCTTTAGTACAAAGTTGTACCTCAAAGTCAGGGTTGCCGACTTCGAAATTTTCAATATTAAAAAGTAGGTAGATACCTATGTGGGTGTTCCGCTTTCAACGGTACATAATGATAATTCAATTTGCGATTCATAAATTTGTTATATTCCACAACGAATAAAAATGTTAAAAATGTTGGGCTTAGTTTTCAATAATTACTGGCAAGTTATACTCAGATGTACTGAGGCCGATCCTGGGCGGTTGCTGCTTGAGTTTCCACGTGCAAAATCCAGATGGCAGATGCCGGCCGGAGAAATAAAATATTTATTCTCACAACTGAAGCTGGGAAATATGAATTTTGTACGTATACGCCATCTATGAAATTTGTCAATTACTATGAAATTAAAAACCGCTACTCCGTTTATATAAGGGGTCTTCGAAAATAGTCAACAGTCACCAACTCACCTGGATTTTTGGCTTGTATGGGATAGGATGCGCTGCTGGTACGGAGCACGAATTATATTACGTATATCCCTATCGCTCGCAACTTCCTTAACTTAAATGGAACTACTAACCATCGCATTTAAAATTGAGAAAAAAACGCAAAAAATTATAAGGTGACCCACCACCCACCGTAAACTGTTTTAGAGTTGCTGACAAGAACTGATCACGGAATCGTTCTAGAATGGCTAACTTTTTTATTTGAAGTCGAGGAAAGTTCATTAAATGAACAAAGTTTAATAATCGAGAAGAACTTGATGGTTCTGCCAGAAAAACAAATGAGCATCGCATCTTTGAGATGTCGCTATCAACTTCTGTAACTTAAATGGAACGACTAACTTTCGATTGCACCATCGCATTTAAAATCAAAGAATACGCAAAAAGTAGGTAATTATAAGGTGACCTACCACCTACAGTCAACTGTTTTGGAGTTGCTGACAACTGTTCACAGAATCTTTTTCTATAGGTATGACTAACTTTTTTATTTGAAATCGGAGAAAGTCCGCTAAATGGACAAAGTATAATAATGTTTCGAGCAGACTTTGATGGTTCTGGTAGAAAAACAATAAATTGATCATCTTGTGTTTGATATATTGTTATCAACTTCCTTAACATAAATGGAACGACCAACTTCCGATTGGACCATCGTATTTAAAATCAAAAAATAATTTTTCTGACAGAGAAACAATCGAGCATCGCATCTTTGAGATATCGCTATCAGCTTCCTTAACGTAAATGGAACGACCAACTATCGCACTTAAAATCAAGAAATACCCAAAAAATTATAAGGTGACCCAACACCTACAGTCAACTGTTCTAGAGTTGCTGTCAACTGTTCACAGAAACATTCTACAATGAACAACTTTTTTATTTAAAACTAGCGGCCCGGCAGACGTTGTCCTGCCTAAAATTACTTTTCGCATTGAACTTTTGATTCATTAACCAAATCGTTTATTCAATGTGAAACATTTTTCTGATTACGTTTATGTTCAACCAAATATGTCGTTCCTATCGTCAGTTATGATCGCGAGCGCATACAAAAAATTATGATTTAACAGTTTGTCCGAATTTCCCGATTTACGCCTATCCATATCATACAAAAATCCAATAGAAAAAAGCACTTTCAGTTTTTCCGAATTTTCCAATTTTCCGGGCAACTTTTCCAATTTTTCGTTGCTTAAAAACCTTATTTTTGAAAAGAATTAGCCAAATCGGTTCAACCGTTAAGCACTTTCAGTTTTTCCCGAATTTTCACATTTTCCGGTGGATTCTCCAAAAATTTTCTTTCATACAAACCTTATCCTGACAATTACGATCACAACAAAAAAATCAGCCAAATCGGTCCAGCCGTTAAGCACTTTTAGTTTTTCCCGAATTTTCAAATTTTCCGATGGATTTTCCAAAATTGTGATTTTTGCAGTTTGTCCGAATTTCCCGATTTACGCCTATACATACACAAAAACCCAATAGAAAAAAGCATTTTCAGTTGTTTCCGAATTTTCCAATTTTCCGGGCAACTTTTCCAATTTTTCGTTCCCTAAAAACCTTATTTTTGAAAAGAATTAACCAAATCGGTTCAACCGTTAAGCACTTTCAGTTTTTCCCGAATTTTCACATTTTCCGGTGATTCTCCAAAAATTTTCTTTCATACATACCTTATCCTGACAATTACGATCACAACAAAAAAAAATCAGCCAAGTCGGTCCAGCCGTTAAGCACTTTTAGTTTTTCCCGAATTTTCAAATTTTCCGATGGATTTTCCAAAATTATGATTTTTACAGTTTGTCCGAATTTCCCGATTTACGCCTATACATATACAAAAGTCCAATAGAAAGAAGCATTTCCAGTTGTTTCCGAATTTTCCAATTTTCCGGGCAACTTTTCCAATTTTTCGTTCCCTAAAAACCTTATTTTTGAAAAGAATTAGCCAAATCGGTCCAACCGTTAAGCACTTTCAGTTTTTCCCGAATTTTCACATTTTCCGGTGGATTCTCCAAAAATTTTCTTTCATACAAACCTTGTCCTGACAATTACGATCACAACAAAAAAAATCAGCCAAATCGGTTCAGCCGTTTAAGCACTTTTAGTTTTTCCCGAATTTTCAAATTTTCCGTTCGATTTTCCAAAATTATGATTTTTACAGTTTGTTCGAATTTCCCGACTTACGCATATCCATATCATACAAAAATCCCATAGAAAAAAGCACTTTCAGTTTTTCCCGAATTTTCCAATTTTCCGGGCAACTTTTCCAATTTCTCGTTCCCTAATGCCACGTTCGGCCTCTGTTTTGTCGACGTTCCAAATTATTTTGTGCGTAAGCTCGTAGCCGATAAGCTCCAACTGAGCGCGTCGAACTCGACTGTATCCGTTGTTCCGGAGTTATAATGGATCGCGCTTGAGGCTTGAGAAATTCTTATTCGACTTGGCTCCAAACGCTGTCTACGCTCTTCGCGTACGCCGACCGATATTTCGACGCCTCACTGGTGGCATTTTTTCCAAAGAACCACCAAATACATGATCACCACCGATAACACACTGACAATTCAATTTAGAACTGTCAAACTGAACGTCACATTTTTGTTTGTCAAACAGATTTTCATACAAACTTTAACCTTCCAAATTTTCTACTTTCCCGGTGGATTTTCCAAAATTTTCTTTCATACAAACCTTGTCCTGAAAATTACGAACACAACAAAAAAGAAATCAACCAAATCGGTCGAGCCGTTCTCAAGTGATGAGCTTACATACATGTGGCAATTGATTTTTATTTATATAGATAGGAGAAAGTTCGCTAAATAGACAAAGTTTAATAATTTTTCGAGCAGAATTTCATGATTCTGGCATCGCGTCTTTGACATATCGCTATCAACTTCCTTAACTTAAATGGAACGACCAACTTTATATTGCACCATCGCATTTAAAATCACGAAATATGCAAAAAATTATAAGGTGACTCACCACCTACAATCGACTGTTTTGGAGGTGCTGACAACTGTTCACGGAATTATTCTATACAATGATTCCCGTGAACAGTTTTCAGCAACTCCAAAACAGTTGACTGCAGGGTGGGTCACCTTATAATTTTTACGTATTTTTTTTATTTTAAATGTGATGGTGCAATCGATAGCTGGTCGTTCCATTTAAGTTAAGGCAGTTGATAGTGATATCTCAAAGATGCCAGAACCATCAAATTCTTCTCGAAAAATTATTAATTTTGCTCTTGGGGACTTGCCTGTGTGCATGTGATATCGTGCGTGCGTGCGTGCGATCATGAGAACGTGCGTGCGTATGTAGGCCACAATCAAGCCCCATCCTAATTTCACTTACCAATGTTGCATGCAACTAATGACGAAATTAACACTGTCCAATAAAAGAAACCATCCTTTAATCCAAGTATATAGCCACCAATAGCGGGTCCAATTAAAAAACCAAATCCTGCATATCCGCCAATATTTCCATAAACAGCAGACTGTTCTTCGCGAGGTACATGATCAGCCACTAATGCTTTTAGTAACACAAACGTTTGGCCAGATATTGCTGGAATAAAACTGTGTCAGTTGGGCATACGGCATACCTGAAGCTTAAACGAGAGTTTCACGCACTATTCCAGATTCCAAAATCATTTCTAATAATAAGAATTCTTGAAATGTATTCTAAAAATGATTTGCTTACCATTTACAGTTCTAGAAATAAATACTCCGGCAACTGATCTAGTCAACGTTAACAAAACGTAACTAAAAAAATTTAAAATTAAAACTTGAATTAAAACGTGCTTTCTGCCCTTGGTGTCACTTAAACTTCCCTAAAAATAAATTATGTTATTTTAATAAAATATAAATTTTAAATATGGTTATTAACTGCAATGGGATTACTTATAAGTTGTATTAGTGCACATAACGATCCTAGAATTCCAATTGTTATATTTGTAAACCCCACTGAAATTAGGTAGGGCCTAAATAATGGCAAGAAAATACCCATACATAACATTTCCTATCAAAAAAAAATAATAATTTAGGGTGATTTTGTATAGATAATTTGAGTGTAGGTACTTACTAAGGCTGACATTGCATAAATTATTTTTAATACCATTCTGTATCTACTATAAAATAAACTGGTAGAAATAGGTACTTAATATGTATAGATTCTGAACGAATACCAGCGGCAGATCTGATTTTTTCTTCAGATTTTTAATTGTGTAAAGCTAGGTAGCATCAGAGCACCACATAAAGTATGACTCAAAAATATAGATAAATGTTTGTCCTAATAAACAATTCAAGTATGAATTTGCACATTTGAATGAGATAATACGAGTATGTGAGTAGGTAATATTATCAGAATTTATCCTTGATAAGAATGAGTAATAATTTTTATACATAGTTAAAGTGACCCAATTTAGAGCAGTCAGTGCGCAATTTGATTTTATCATTGAAGATACAAAGATGGTTAAATAAAGCCAGTTTAGCACAATCTTATGACCACCTCAATCTACTATCAAATTTTAAAGGAATCTGTTTTTGAGATAGGTAACGATGTTTTTTCAATGCCTATTCATTTTAAGTTGTTTGGACTTGAGCATTGTTAAGGCACTTTCTGAATACACATTTCGTCACTTTAATGCAGAAGTAACTTAAGTCCAAAAACTAAATTTTACAGGAGACGATTTTTTCTTCTCGCAAGATTATTTATGCAAATACCTAAACCAAAATAGGCCAACTTATTTGAAAAGGTATTGTTTAATGAATCATATAATAAATATTAAAAAATGTTTGTGGTAGCATAAAACTTGGGACATAGAATACTTTTTAGCATATCTAGTATTTCAAGTCCAAATATGGACACAAGTTTTCTATTTGTTTTAGGACATAGGCTAGTTTACATTTTTAAGGTCTAAATTTTTTGTACATACATATTATTATTCGACGAAAAATTAAACTAGTTTTAAATTGAAAAGATTTATTTGTAATATAAACAAACTAACACTCATACGTAACATGCTATCTGCATATAAAAGTTTTAATATGATATTCGGAACATAATGAAAGACGTATTGCTACATTTTTTCTAAAAATGGGTTGTTATGATTATAAATAAAGTTCCAAGCCTAGCTAGCTTCAATAAAAAATATAAGAAAACTTGACACAATATTAAACATTCTAATAAACTTAACTTCAGTACTATGCAATCCGACTCATCATAAAGTTGTCAGTTCGAAGACTGGTTGGACGAGTACCTCCAACCTTTCCTATCCTGAGCCAACCTACGCATTTCTCTAAAATTTGAACATCCTACATACCTAATTATTTGAGAGCAGCAGTCTAATCTGGGCCTACCCCTACCTCTTTTTTTTCCTATCTCTGACTCTAGTAGGTATGTAGGTATGTCGCGAACTAAGCCTTCGTGCCTCAGAAGGTGTCCTACCGTCCTATCTCTCCTATTCTTTACCGATTTCCATAAATTTCGCTTTTCTCCAACTCTTTCTAATACCTCTCTGTTGCTAACCTTATTTAACCACGGTATCTTCATCATGCGTCTATAGCACCACATTTCAAATGCTTCTAATTTTTTCCTATCTGCTTCTCCTATCGTCAAAGTTTCGCACTCCATACTCCATACATACGTGTATCATTTCCGAGCATAATAGTTGTTTCTTTTTATTAAATGCAACTCGACCCTGCGCTATTCTTTGTTTTATATCTCTAGAGCTCCTACCATCGCAAATTATTTGACTTCCTAAATAGCAGAAATCTGAGACTTCCTCTATCTTCCCGGTTTCAATTTGTATTTTAGTTTTAGTCGTATTTTCAAGCCCCTTATACACACCAAGATTTTGGTTTTCTTTTTATTGATCTTCATACCACAGCACTCCGTCAAAACCGCTTCGATTTCGTTCAGATAAGGTTAGCAACAGAGAGGTATTAGAAAAAGATGGAGAGCAGCGAAATTTATGGATGGCAGTAAGGAATAGGAGAGATAGGATGGTAGGGCACCTTCTGAGGCACGAAGGCTTAGTTCGCATACTAGAGTCAGAGATAGGAATAAAAAGAGGTAGGGGTAGGCGCAGATTAGACTACTACTCTCAAATAGTTAGGGATGTAGGATGCTCAACTTTTGGGGAAATGCGTAGGTTAGGATAGGAAACGATGGAGGTACGTGTCCAACTAGTCTTCGGACTGAAAACTTTATGATAATGATAGTCGTTTTTTCAGTAACATAACAATTCCTTTTTTGTCTGCATTTAAAAATAAAATATACCTAGGGTCAAGTATAATATATACCAGGTTAGTAGATGGGCTTAACAAGTCTAACTCCATACTAATTTGTCTCATAAGCTCATGGAATAGACGGGTTTAAACACTTGATTATCGCGAAACAAACCTATGTCCACGCTAAACTATTGTAAGTGCAGTCTCAGTTAAATTAGAACTAGTCTAAATCCACACTAATGGGGAAGATGGCGTACTTAAAGTAAGCAGAACAAACCTAAGTCCCCACTTGGGATTTACATAAGCTTTATATTAAACTTGTGATAGTTCTGCATGAAAATTTTATGCGTTAGCGGACTTAGGCTTATTTGTTATTTTGTTCTATGAAGCTTAATATAAGATATGGACATAAGTTACTTCTGCATATAATCCGCAGGGTCCTAATGTATCTGTATCTGTTAAAACCTGAAATTTGACAAAAATGGACTTAGGCTAGTTCTGCATTAAAGGGACGATTTGGGAGTCTCATTAGTTTTTCCATCTCTTTTAATTTCGAAAATACGGCTATATCCTGTTTATTCATATTCAACAGATGCAGTGAATGACATTTGCGGAAGTGACTTGATTGCGTAGTACAGATTGCGCAAAAGTCAGCTTCACATGCTGCAAATTAGAAGACGTTGGGGAATTCAAAAATACCTAGTTTAAAACTGTTGAAGAACTTGAACAATAAATGTTACGAAAATTTCAAAAATGTGAAATAAAAATATAATAATTACTTAGAAAAATTTTAGGTATAACAAAATAACACACATCTGTCAAAAGTTTATTTATTACTAGCTGGTACCCGGCGCGTTATTGCTGCCGTTTGACGTTTGCTGCAATTTTTAAATTATGTTGAAAGGAAAGAAGATATTGTAGAATTGCAAAAATATTCTTTCAAATACATTTCCCGGTACGACACGCGCGTCCTACTGTAAGTTAATTGTACTATGCCTATAACCTTCGCGCAAGTGCGAGCAATAAGTTGACTAAGTTTTATCGCAAAGGGATGAACGGTATGGCAGTGCATACAATACGAACAAACAAATATTGATTTTTATATTATATAGCGGTACCCGGCACGCGTTGCTGCGCTAAAGAAAGAAGCACAAAGGCAAATATTTATATTTATTTATTTTTTATTTATTTTATTTATTTATTTATTTATTTATGTATTTATTTGTTTATTTATTTATTTATTTATTTTATGTATATGGCACGTAACATGTGTCCATAGTACGCGCGTGACACAATATCTGACTCCTAATTTCTACATTTTTTCAATTTCTACACAGGAAACCTGAATATTTCCGGAATAAAAAGTAGTCTAGATTAATCTCTGAAAAGTTTTTTACATGATAATGAAAGTCTCATCAAATTTGGTTCAGCCATTTCCGAGATTAGCCCGGACAAACAAACAGACAGACAGACAGACAGACAGACAAAAAATTGAAAAATGCGATTTTATGTTTTGGTAACGAGCGAAGAATCATATATGAGCTTAGAAAAAAGCATATTTCGAAATCACAGACAAACACTTCAATTTTATTTATATGTATTATAGATTAGTACATTACCTTTACTTGGTTTAATAAACCAAAGAGTTGTCAGGGTTTTGGTGAGCATAAACTTTATACTTAAATATTTAAAATTCGCTCCTTGCCTTCAACTGAAAAACAGGACCTATGGCTGGCAGCTGGCAGCTGGCAACTTTTTGACGGAGAAAGTAATTCTTGCTTATTCAAAATCAGTTAATTCTTACAGTTATTCATATTTCCTAATGTATTCACAAAATTCAATGAACTAATCAATGCAAGTACCTATTGAAAAATGCTATATTATAAACTGAATGGGCATAACAGTAAATTCAGTGTAAGTAATATCGAGTGTAAGAAGGATTGCATAATAAACTGAATGGACATAACTGTAAATTCAGTGACAACGTCAAAATGACAGAGATCTGTTTAGTTCAGTCATGTGATTTATCTAGGAGTAAAGCTGTGTGAAATCGGTCTACCAATGGTAATTTTCTATTCAAATTTAGCGCTCATTTGTGGGAGGAGTTTTTACTGCATCTGTTGGATAAACAGAATATACTAACTTTTGTTTATTACCCTTTCAATTATATATTACGACCTGTCAAAAGTTTTCAAAAATAAAGTAAAACCAAAGAACCGAGAATAAAAGTCAAATTCTATGGTGCATTAATAATTTATTGCCCTTTCCTTTTGTTTGAACAGAAATTGTTATTTCTGCACTTTTGTTTTATTCTCTTTTGAAAAATTTAAAGCTTTGACAGATTGTAATACATCGTCGAAAAGGTAACAGAAAGTGCTTTTAAAAAGTGCAAACAAAACAACTGATGTTCATAAGTAATGGGAAACGACCTCATTATTTTGTCCCTAGACCATCATCATCATAGAGTTCTCAGTCCGAAGACTGGTTGGACGGGTACCTCCATCCTTTTCTACCCTTAGCTAACCTACGCATTTCCCTACAAGTAGAGCATCCTACATCCCTAACTATTTGAGAGCAGAATTCTAATCAGAGCATACCTATACCTCTTTTTATTCCTATCTCTGACTCTAGTATGCCGCGAACTATTCCTCCGTATTTCAGAAGGTGTCCTACCATCCTACCATCATATCTCTCCTATTATTTATTGTCGTCCATACATTTCGCTTTTCCTCAACTCTTTCTAACACCCCCACTATTGCTAACCTTATCTATCCGCGGTATCTTCATCATAATTCGTCTGTAGCACCACATTTCAAACGCTTCTATTACCTTTAAGAGTCTCTTCCGAGTTTCTACATTACCCGTTCCCGAGCATGGCGTACCAAAATTTTATGATGATGGCACCTTCTGGAGAAAATATTCCAGAGGTAAAATAGTCCCACATTCGGATCTCCAGGCGGGGAGTGCTGCGGGAGGAGTCATTAACAATAATAAGTGTAACATTGCACGAGGCAGAGCGTGGAATGTTAGAAGCATGAAACAAGTAGGACAGTTAGAAAATTTGAAAATTGAGATGGATAGGTTAACATTAGACATAGCAGGTATCAATGAGGTGCGATGGCCAGAAGCTGAAGACTTCTGGAGCGGTGATTATCGGTAGGAGGAAATTCGGGAATAGAAATTGTTATGAAGAAGAAAATAGGGCAGAGTGTACAAAATTTCTTACATAAAAGTGACAGGGTAGTTATGGTTAGGTTAGATTCGAAATTTTAAAGACGGTATTAATACAGGTACCTATACAGGGTGTCCCAGAACGTTTTTCACATGTTATAGCCCCAAAACTATAACAGATAACGAAATGGAACAAAAACCACTTTGTAGTGTTGATGAAGGAGTACACAGCCCGAAGAACGTAACCTCCCTTGGGGCTGCCGCCTCCTACATACCGCTCCTAGTTATTTTTTTAAATAGCACCCTGTACCTATATTCTGTGAAGGAGCGTGACGAAGAATAAAATTCTCTACCTGACATTTTGTTTTTAAATTTAAAATTGACCCATCAATGGTGGAGAAAACATATTTTTTATTTATGTTTAAGTCGGCCATGGAATTATTAACATTTATTGGAACTGATAAACAAATGACTACCGGCTACCGGCGTAAATGTTGAAGTTAATTTGAGTTAACTGAAAAATAGTTTGGCGTTGTGTTCTTAAATGCCTTCTTTATTTATGCCATATGAGTATGTGGACAAGCGGCATGTAAAATAAATGTATTGTCCATGTTACAAGTGTGTGTAGCTGCAGAAGGACTCCAATTTGAACATTTGATCAACTGATTACGTTATTATCACATTATTAAGTGTTATTAGTTTCACTTATGTTTAACTTATGTTTAAATTATGTTTGTTTAAAAATAAATAAAAAGTCTGTTTTCTCCACCATTGATGGCCCAATTTTTAATTTCAAAAAGATCTTTGATAAAGAATTTCATTCTTTGTCATATTCCTTCACGGAATATACAGGGTGCTATGTGAAAAAAATAAGTGGGGGTGGTTTGTCCGGAGATGGCCGCCCCGGGAGTGGATACGTTCTTGGGGTTGTGTACTCCTTCATCTACACTACAAAGTTGTTTTTGTTCCATTTCGTTATCTATTATATAGTTTTGGAGCTATAACCTCTGTAAAACGTTCTGGGACACCTGGTATATGGTCACATCTAATTAGTGATATAGGCTCTAGATGCAGTTTATAGCGAAATCGAATATGTGCTAGATCTTGTGAAGGGGCAGGGAAATTTAATAATTGTATATTTTAATGCAGTTGTAGGTACAGGGAGAGAAGATAGAAAAATCACTCCCTTTGGATTAGGTAATAGGAACGACAGGGGAGCTAGACTGATAGATTTCTGCGATAAACATAACATAACCGTCGCAAACACTATATATTTCAACATCACGTTGGAAGACGTTATACACGGAAGATACCAGGAGACCTAGGGAGATGCCAAATAGATTACACTCTTGTTAAGCAAAGATTTAGAAATCAAGTTACGGACTGCAGAAGCTATCCAGGAGCAGATATACATAGATAGTGATCACAACATAGTGGTTATGAAGGCTAATCTTAAATTTAAGATTTTGAAAAAACGAAACAGTAGAAGACACGTTGACCCCAAGAACTAAAAGATTGTGACTCGCGCGATAAGTTCGAGAAAAAGACGAACGCAGTACTAAAGGGTGCCGATCAAAATACTGTTAGGGACGTAGAGACAGAATGGAATTGCATTAAAAACAGTTTAGATTCTGCAGTTAGAGATATTTTGGGTCATAAACATAATGAAAGTAGAAAACCATGGATAACAAAGGATATTGTGACTCTAATAGATGAGAGCCGAAAATTTAAAAATAAAGTACAAGAAGGAGGGGAACAAAGATATAAGTCGATCAAGTGAGAAATTATTCGGAAACTTAGGAAAGCGAAAGAAGAGTGGATTGATAAAAAATGCAAAGAAGTGAGAGATAAGTTCGAAGCAGAAAGTTTAAAAAACGATAAAGCATCAGGTGTAGACGGGTTGCAGGCAGAAATTTTAAAGTGTGCCGGTCAAGAGGTAGAGAGCGTTTACTTAAAGTAGTTAGCTGCATATACCAGACAAAGAGATTCCAAAAGATTACAAATGGAACACAGACGCTCTTCTACCAAAAAAGAAAGGTCCGGATAGGCGTGAAAATTTTAGAACGATCAGTTTAACTTCCCATGCGTCAAAAATTTTAACTATAATTATGCGAAGAGGGGTGGAAAAAAAGGGCGGAAGAAATATTAGATCAGTTTGGGTTTAGACGAAGTAGAAGAACGCGCAAGGCGATTTTAGCTTTACGAGTAATTATAGAAGAAACAATAGAAAAGGGAAAATGTGCCTATACTCGTATAAAAAAAAACGCTGAGTAGACACGGCTGTCTAGTTGATAAATAGATGGGTTGGACACGAGGATGCAGCCAGGAATGTGAAATCAAATCTCCTTTATCACTTAATTCCAGCTTTCGGATTTATTAATTTAATCCATCTTCAGGAAAATCTGACAAATACAGTATGCAACAGTACAATCAAAAACAATAAGGCAAAACTAAAACTTACAGTGATGCGGAAACACACGTTTTCTTGCGATTCAAACATGTGTGTTTCCGCATCACTGTAAGGTTTAGTTTTGCCTTATTGTTTTTGATTGTACTGTTGCATACTGTATTTGTCAGATTTTCCTGAAGACGGATTAAATTAATAAATCCGAAAGCTCGAATTAAGTGATAAAGGAGATTTGATTTCACATTCCTGGCTGCATCCTCGTGTCCAACCCATCTACCTATATACTCGTATAGAATTTGTAGATTTAGAAAAAAACCTTTGATAACGTAGAATGGGGGAAAATATTCGAACTGCTCAGAGAGGCAGCGATGAAATATATAGGGACAGAAGTATACCTAATACATAAGCTCAACAAAGAGCAAACATCAGTTTGTTATAGAATTTGATCAGGAATAAAGAGAAGTTGATATCCGGAAGGGAGTGAGACAGGGATGTGCGGTGGCACCTCTAATTTCCAACTTATATATCGAAGATGCGATTAATATTGGCAGAACAGCCTCAAGGATATACAGGGCCAAACTATTGACATGCTAAGATTCGCGAATGATATATCAGTGTTAACATCTAGCAAAGAAGAATTAGGAATGGTTCTGAATGAAATGGATGCAGTTTTGACAGAGGCATACGGCATGAAAATCAATAAAAAGAAAACCTAAATTTCGGTATGTAGTCTGTCTAATAACTCGCGATGGTAGGAGCACTAGAGATATAAAACAGAGATATAAAACAAAGACTAACGCAAGGTCGAGTTGCGTGTAACAATAAAAAGAAACAACCGTTATGATCCTCGCAGTGGCGTAACAATGTAGCCACGGGCCTGTGTTCCAGAGGGAAGCCGGGCCCCTCAGTCTGTCATAAAAATAGCGTCACATTTTTTAAAAGGCACACAAGCAAGACACCTTAAAATTGACTTCTAAGAAATGTAAAAAGATTGTTATTTAGTTCCACTAGTTAAAATAGAAAACAGCACGTCGCCCATGGCAATTAAATATGTTGGCCACTTTTAACAAAAAAACAAATAATATAATAATAATATAATATATAACACAAAAAAGAGACCGAAAACTAAAACAAGACTAGCAACTTGAAAGTGTAGGTGTATCTAAGCTGTTTTACTCAAAATATTTTTTCCTGGCTTTATCGTGCGCAAAAGTTGATACTACATAATATATTAGAAACATGTATTGTTCTGGCAATTTCATTTTCTATTGAAATACATAATTGATAAGGCAGACAGTCTTTGTTCGCCAATAGCGTTCCTTAAAAAAATTTTAACTATTTTTAATTTTGAAAAGGATCTTTCTGCTGAAGCCACTAAAACAGGGATGGTGAGAAAAATATAACAGGCAGTTAAAACTTCACTGAAACTGCTGCACGAAGAAAAATTTCTTATTGATATAAATTCAGTTAATTCAATTATGGAATTAATTTTGGGCAAATCATTTTTAAAACATTGTCTAAATGTCAGCAGTTGAGACGACATCGTGTCCGAAATATCTTCCGAATATTTTATGTATAGCTCCGAACACACTTGATATATAATCCTTCATCAGAAACAGAAGCATTACCTACATAAAACATTTGGAGATAAGACTCGAAAAGTTGTGCAAAGTTCATTTAGTCTAGAACTTCGATTTTTTAATTGAACTATAATAATGTCCAGTGTTTTAAAAAATACATTTATTTTGAACCAGTCTATATTCGACTGTATTTAAAAATGATTATTAGTTTCACCAAAAAATCTTTTTGACCTGGATATCCGTTTTTTTACAATTCTGCGCTCGTTCCCCATTCCCCAGCTAAATTATTTGCTTCACTTAGTATTACATGAAAATCGCTCCGCATTTTTTAATTATTTTCGTATGAAGTATTGAACATTTTTGATGCGTGTTCAATATTTTATTCACAATCGGTTAGTAATAAGTCAATTGCCAACTTTTAAAAAGTCTGCAAGTAGGTTATTCCTGACATCTACTTCCCGACCGGGTTGGGAAATTTTCCACTCAAGGGTGGAAACTGGTATGTACTAAGTATTGCTGTTTGCTTTGTAATACGTAGTTTAGATATAGCGTCGATATTTTTCAACATTTTTGTTTCGAGAACAATATTAGTAAGACTGTCTCGAACTTTTCTAACTGAATTTTTAACGATTTGGCATCATCGATTTCAATTTTATTGCCAGATGTTAATATGATTTTAGAAAGAACCACAAAAAGTGTGTACAATGTAAGCCGCTTAATAGAATATAAATATAAGTAAATGTGTCGACCAAAACTATTCCAATAACCAGGTTATTCCATTATCCGGTTGCTACCTGGATTGTGAAACTCAAAAAAGTCTGTGACTACCCGGAACTTCCATGTGCGTAAACTTAAAAGAACATTCAGGCATCTTATTCATTTCTTCATAAAGATGAAAGATCAATCGGAAGTTTCATATCAAATCGTTTTTTATATATTTTTAAAACGATAGTAAATTTTAAGTTCTTAAAGGTAATGAAAATAATTACAAATTGTAACTTGAAAAGGGCGTAACTTATAATTGTCAGACGAAATAAGCAGGTACTTGGCCTCGGTTGAATTATTTTCAATAAGCTAAATCTTTCTACATCTGGTTTGATTTTTTCAGTTGTTTACTCTCTACTCTACTAAAGCTGTTTCTGAATCACTAGCCCCTGAGAATTGAGAAAGGACGATCTGCACAATTACCTCATTATTTTACAACACTTTTTTCCAGTCATAGATATGCCACCCCTCTAAAGGAACCGACAAATGCATTGGTGTCATGAAACTTTATTTCCGAAAATAACATCTGTTTGCAAGTTAGGTACATAAATTCTTTTAATGCGGGCAAGAAACAAGCTTTTAGGCTCAATAAGTTGTTTATTCCATTATGCGATAATCCAATAACCGGGGAAATTTGTTAAGAACTAAACCTGACTGATCTGGGGCCCGCGTCCTTACTTCTATAATCGGGATATTCGATATTCTTATAAGATGTGTGACCGGGCCCGCAGAACACGGAACACCGGTAGTTACGCCACTGGATCCTCGACACTCTTATATTTTAGCCAAAATAACACTGCCAGATACATATATTACAAGAAGCGAGTGGTTGCCAAAGAACTCCGAACTTATCTTAAGCGGGAGGGTCACATGACGTATTTTCTACCAACAGATTTTTCTTTTGCTGACTCTTTGTATCATGAAGAATGCCAAAATATCACTGCCAGACACTTTTAGTCGCGAGTGAGTGCCAGACGAGAACAAACTTTTTTGAAGAGCGCCATCTGCAGTGCGAGTCGCACTGTGCGACTCAGATGCAACTTTCTTATAAGTTATAACCATATTCTTGTTCTTCTTGTTTCATGGTTCATGCAATAAGATTAATAACGTCTGGCACAGGGATGGTCTGGCATGGTAGAAAATACAGCAATAATTTACCATTGGGGCTCCCTAACCAATTGTCTAAGCAGATAATTTAAGGGAGTGACTACTGCTCCGTCCGACCGCATGCGCATTACAGAATGTCAACACAATTTGCATTTTGGAGGCGTAAAAAAATTAAGCTGAGAGAACGCATTTTAAACAAAGCCCTTTCTTGCCCTCTCGCACCAGACACACGCATTTTTTGGGAAAAAGATGATTTAAAAACAAGCAAAATATATCAAACCGCTGCGGGGTCAGAACTCGTCTAGCCGTAGGAGAACAAAATGGCAATTCCGTACGATATCCGAACACCCACCGAGACCGTTGGCGTGAGTAGCCGATAACGATAATCTTAAACGTCATTTTGCGGACATTAAGGCCCGGTTTTTCAAAGAATCCAACACCGCGTTAAGTCTGACACCGGCTTTGTTGCTATGATACCGGCTTTCTGATTGGCTGTATCATAGCAACGAAGCCGGTGTCAGACTTAACCCGGTGTTGGATTCTTTGAAAAACCGGGCCTAATGCGCGCGTCCGACCGTATTGGAATAAAATTTCAGGGGGCCGGCGGCCGGAGCAGTAGTCACTCCCTATTTTGTAGGGAGTGACTACTGCACAGTCCGGCCGCTTGCGCATTACAGAATGTAACCTATATTTGGCATTTTGGAAGTGTAAAAAAAAAAAACTAAAGCTGACAGAACACTTTTTTTTAAAATAGACCCTTGCTTGCCCTTTCGCACTAGACACACGCGTTTTTTGGCAAAAAGATGATGTAGAAACAAGCAAAAAATGCGGACCCGAGCAGGCGCAGAACTCGTGTGGTCGTAGGAGAACAAAATGGCAGCTTTGTATTTGTACCATACCCGAACACCCACCGAGGTTGTTGGGATGTCTTTTAATAACGAAGTTCTTAAACGTCATTTTACTGATATTATGTCGACTGTCCTGGAATAAAATTTAGAAGTGACCGGCGGACTGCTCAGTAGTCACTCCCTATTTTATATCCTCCAAAAGTTTTCAATATTAGCTGTAAAATGCGAGCGCCAACGTCAACGTGAACTGGCAAGCCTCTAGTCAGCTGTGGGCGAGCCCATATCATAAGCAGGTTATTCAGTTGTATCTAGAGATACCAATTCTACTTTGGCTTTCACGCTTCCCCATCCGCGTGCGCGTGCGCGTTACTTATGTCGGTAAAATGGCGTTTAAGTATGTCGTTATCGACTTGTGACGCTAACGGTCTTCGTGGGTGTGGGGCTATCATAGAGGATTGTCATTTTGTTCTCCTACGGCTAGACGAGTTCTGATCCCGTAAGGGTTTGATATTAGTAGGAGAGCCCGCTGCAAAATTATGCACCCATCTGTTAACGAAATGAAATGTGCGGCAAAGGCATGTAAAAACACCATACTCTACGGAACGGCACCCGTGCCGGTCACCATTTGGTGCAAAAAGGTAAAAACAATGGCACTTCCGGTACGGAAATTTGCGGAAAATTGCGCGATTTGTTAACGAGATGAAAGTTGTGCCATCTTGTAGCCTGCGATTAATTGAATTGAAATCGGTACCCGTGCCATCTTTTACCCTAGTACAAGTCCCCGGCACGGCGACATTCTTGTAGCCCGTAACTCGGACAAATTCCCGTCATGTGTTAACGACTTGAAATAAAGTTCAATGGAAAGGGCATTACGTCCCCTTTACGAATATCCAAACGTGCCGCGATTCAAAGCAGTCTAAGAAGGTGGCACGGCCCGACTTATAACGCGCTACGCGGCGTCAAAATGTCACTTTTTAATCAATTCCAATGGTCGCGCAACATGTCGAATATTAAATGTTTTTTGTGTGGTGCACAATTGACATCTGTCACTGTGACACCTGTTAATGGTAATGGTAACTAAGACATGATCCAAAGAACTAACTAACTAAGTAACTACAGTCCATCTTTTTAACTTGATCCTTAGGTCATCAACGTAATGTGTAAGTTACTCCGCACGGGCAGCTGTAATAGTGCATGTTGAAAAGAGACACTTTCGAAAAGAATGTCTGGAATGCCGGTATGGCGATTTGCATTGTGCAAAAAAGGACGGTACATAAAAGTAGCCGCTGAATTGCATGCCGGCTTACGTTCTTTTCAGCGTTCGGACTGCTGGACTGAGTGACATTAGGATCAAGTTAAAAAAGGACTGTATAGGGAGCAAGTAACTAGGTAAACTTTCGCTATTAAATCATGCTGCAAATGCAACGCGTGACATTGCTGCTGAATTTCGGGCCTATACTACGAACATAAAAACATTTCCAATATTTCAATGTTAAAAACTCGCGCGCGCCGACTGCCGAATTCCCTGAAAATGGCGCCGCGTAGCGCGTTATAAATCGGGCCGTGCCACCTACTTAGACTGCTTTGAATTGCGGCACGCTTGGATATTCGTAAAAGGGACATAATGCCCTTTCCATTGAACTTTATTTCAACTCGTTAACACATGACGGGAATTTGTCCGAGTTACGGGCTGCAAAAATGTCGCCGTGCCGAGGATTTGTACTAGGGTAAAAGATGGCACGGGTACCGATTTCAATTAAATTAATCGCAGGCTACAAGATGGCACAACTTTCATCTTGTTAACAAATCGCGCAATTTTCCGCACATTTCCGTACCGGAAGTGCCATTGTTTTTACCTTTTTGCACCAAATGGTGACCGGCACGGGTGCCGATCCGTTGAGTACGATGTTTTTACATGCCTTTGCCGCACATTCCATTTCGTTAACAGATGGGTGCATAATTTTGCAGCGGGCTCTCGGACTATATATTTTGCTTGTTTTTACATCATCTTTTTTCCAAAAAATGCGTGTGTCTGGTGCGAGAGGGCAAGAAAGGGCTTTGTTTCAAAAATACGTTCTCTTGGAATATTTATTTATTAATATTAGGACATTAGTCTGCACTATACTATATTTATGCGGAAGCCTGAAAGCCAAAGTAGAATTGGTATCTCTAGAATCAAGTAGGTTATTCAGTCTACGACGTAATGAACTCAGAATCTAAAAATTAAAGTTGCTTTAACGTTTACGTTTACGTAAGTACGGTTATGGCTGGTTTATAATGGATGTTAACTTATTCTGTTAACTTAGAGTCTGGTAACTTATGCCGTTAACTTAAGGGACATGGTTCACAATGCAGGCGTATTTTACGGTTATTCTGGGCGTCGCCATACAAAACATAAGAACATAACCTTATTTGAGTAAGACACGAAAACCGAAAAATAGCTTGCTATGGATGAATTTGATACTGATGGATTTGTTTGAGGTGTGTTTGTGCTTTGTGGTTATCATATCTACTACAGTAGTAGCAGCAGCAGCAGCATACAAAAAGCTGAAAAGAAAACGCCAATGAATCAAAAACGGCGTGAGAAAGGACATGTTCCTAATCTTTTTCAAGATACGAAAAATATTGACCTCCGAAAAATTTTTTGTTTATATACAAGAATGTCCCATGAATGTTGTTCGTTTGTTAAATCTCATTCAACAAGAACGAAATAAAACAACATAACCTACAGCAAAACAAAACGTAAACATAAATGGCCGTCGTTAAAAGTGAAGTTGGTAACGCATTAACGTGATTGGTCGAACTTATTCCGTATGCTGTAAGATATAAAATATCGCCAACTACTGGGTTACCGGCATAAGTTAACATCATATTCTTTTCTATTATGAACAGACGCATTTATTTGTATGTGTTTTATATTTTAAGGTTACAGCATAAGTTTAAGTTAACATCCATTATAAACCAGGCATTACGGATTACGTGAATGGGAATTTAGGCAATAAGTAGATTATTTACACGAGACCTTAATAGTAGCTACCGGTTGCATACAATACGCATGCGCACGCATTTTGGAAGTGTAAAAATACTAAAACTGAGAGAACTCATTTTAAACAAAGCCCTTACTTGCCCTTTCGCACCAGACACACGCATATTTTGGCAAAAAGATGATGTAGAAACAAACAAAAGATGCGGGACCCGAGCGGGATCAGAACTCGTCTAGCCGTAGAAGACCAACACGGCAGTTCTGTACGATACCCGAATACCCACCTAGATCGTTGCCAAAATGTTCCAAGAACGAATTACTTAAACGTTATATACTGATATAGTGTAATGGTCACGGCGCATGCGTATTGTATGCAACCGGTAGCTACTATTAGTGTCTAATTTATTTACGCCATGGTTTGGTTAGGGTTAGGTAGGTTAGATAGATGAATATGGCTGGTGTTGGTAAGGTTACTGCAGAAAACATCCGACAAATTTTAAAAAATGTGTCCGGTTTTGAGAAGGCATTGGGAAAGGTAATTTAATTTATTTTACTGTGAATAGGTAGGTACCTACAATATAGTATGTTTATTAATATGACTTGACAATAAATTCGGTAGGTACCTACTAGGCCTAGCTTCCTGAAAGTATATTTATTATTTATTTTTTATTATTACCTATATTCAAACAAGACACACATATTTTATTGAATTAAATATGGCTAGCAGTAGCAGTTGCTATGTACTATGTTACTAAAATGTTTATAATTAAGTGGTACTGGACCGTTCGAACAACTACCTACTTCTCGGGCAAATACCCCGCCAGGCATTGAATTATAGAACTAAATCCAGATTTTATGTACTGCGAGATCTCATACTGAATGCTACCCCCAAACATATCGTTGGGCTTGGAACATCCTTAGATCTCTACGTACTTTCCTACTCAACTAGCAGTTAGTAAGTATGTTAGAAGTTTTTCAATATCGCATGTTTCGAATGTGCATGGAAAACCGAAAACGAAAACTATTAAAAACAATCCAAAATTATATTCTTATAACGGAAAATACACGTAACAAACATTTGTATTCTACCGTAGCTACAAATTGAATGTCCCCTCACACCACAGTTTTAAGAATAGTTTACAATACATATAATCATAACAATAACACCGACCAAATCAAAACACCGTCGGAGTAAATGCTGTCGCAGCATTGGCCATAAAATATACTAAGGACAGCGACAGTTTTCCATGCGATATTGACAAACTTCTAACATACTTACTAACTGCTAGTCGGTTTTCTATGCACATTCGAAACATGCAATATTGAAAAACTTCTAACATACTTACTAACTGCTAGTTGAGCAGGAAAGTACGTAAAGATCTAAGGATGTTCCAAGCTCAACGATATGTTTGGGGTAGCATTCAGTATGAGATCTCGTAGTACATAAAATCTGGATTTAGTTCTATAATTCAATGTCTGGCGGGCTATTTGCCCGAGGAGTAGGTAATTGTTCGAACGGTCCAGTACCACTCATAACCGCTCCATAATTCGGCAAAGAATTAGTTATTGCTAATACTTACACCAAGCGTGTGAGTATATACATATACAGCAAGCAATATTGCATAGTTCGAGTGTGTAGGGCAAAGCACCGTACTGATGAGTCCCAAAAGGACGAAACCAGTGGTCTATGGTTTTCCATGCACATTTTCTAAACATGCAATATTGAAAAATTTCTAACATGTTTATAAGCACTTACCTACTCTGGATTTTGCAACAATTAATTAGTAAATACCTACCTACCTGTATTTATATTGCTTTTTATTAAGGACTTGCACAAAAAATTATTTTAAAATAATTAGGAGAAATTTTAGAGAAATTGGATCTAGTACCAAAAGCATTAGGAATGAGGCAGGAGATATTCTAATCGAAAGCGGGGAGAAGGGAGAAGGGGAGATAGGTGGAAAGAATATTTAGGAAACTTATATGCGGGACAGGAAGTGCAAGATATATTAGAAAGTGAAAGCAGTGTAGAAGGGGATAACCTAGGGAGTCCTATAATGAGAGAAGAGTTTGAGCTAGCACTAAAAAGTTTAAGGAATAATAAAGCACCAGGTATAGATGGCTTGCAGGCAGAAATCTTAAAGTGCGCAGGTCAAGAGGTAATAGATCGTTTATTTAAATTAGTTAGTCGCATATACCTGACAGGCGAGATTCCAGAGGATTACAAACTGAACATCATGGTAGCTTTGCCAAAAAGGAAAGGCGCGGATAGATGCGAAAATTTTAGAACTATCAGTTTAACTTCCCATGCGTCAAAAATTTTAACTAGAATTGTGCAAAGAAGGATGGAGAAAAAGGCGGAAGAGATATTAGGAGAAGATCAGTTCAGATTTAGACGAAATAGAGGAACGCGCGAGGCCATTCTAGCTTTACGAGTAATTATAGAAAAAACGATAGAAAAGAGAAAGAGCGTATATATAGGATTTGTAGATTTAGAAAAAGCCTTCGACAACGTAAAATGGGGGAAGATGTTCGAAGTGCTGAGAAAGGTAGGGATGAAATACAGGGACAGAAGAATAATACATAATCTCTACAAAGAGCAAAAGGCAGTTATAGAATGTGAGCAGGAACGAAGGGAAGTAGATATCCGGAAGGGAGTGAGACAGGGATGTGCATTGTCACCTCTAGTTTTCAACTTATATATCGAAGATGCGATTAATATTGTTAAGGAAAGAACAGCCTCAGGGATCAATGTACAGGGCCAAACTATTAACATGCTCAGATTTGCGGATGATATAGCAGTGTTAGCATCTAGCAAAGAAGAATTAGGAGCGGCTTTGAATGAAATGGAAGCAGTTTTGACACAGGGCTACGGCATGAAAATCAATAAAAAGAAAACTAAAATTTTGGTATGTAGATGGAGTGAAAATAGAACTAAAATTGAAATACAAATAGGAAATGAGAAGATAGAGGAGGTCGCGGATTTCTGCTACTTAGGAAGTAAAATAACCCAAGACGGTAGGAGCACTAAAGATATAAAACAAAGAATGGCGCAGGGACGAGTTGCGTTTAACAAAAAGAAACAACTGTTATGTTCGAGAACGGTTAATATAGAGACTAGGAAGAGACTCTTAAAGTCGTATGTATGGAGTACGGCATTATATGGGTGCGAAACTTGGACAATAGGAGAAGCGGATAAAAAAAGAGTAGAAGCGTTTGAACTGTGGTGTTACAGACGCATGATGAAGATACCGTGGATAGATAAGGTTAGCAATAGGGAAGTATTAGAAAGAGTTGGGGAAAAGCGAAAGGTATGGAAAACAATAAAGAGTAGGAGAGATAGGATGGTAGGACACCTTCTAAGACACGAAGGAATAGTTCGCGACATACTAGAGTCAGAGATAGGAATAAAAAGAGGTAGGGGTAGGCCTAGATTAGACTACTGCTCTCAAATAGTTAGGGATGTAGGATGTTCTACTTTTAGGGAAATGCGTAGGTTAGCTCAGGATAGAAAAGAATGGAGGTACGCGTCCAACCAGTCTTCGGACTGAGAACCTTATGATGATGATGCACAAAAAATAACAAAAGTTTAGTACACCAGAAAGAAAGAAAAAGTAAATAAGTTAAAAAAATGGAAATGAAAAAAATTATAATCGAGAATATTTCTTAAACACTTCAGTCTTCATCTTCCGCAATCAAATCATGTTCGTTATTCGTTACAGTAAGTTGTAGCAGATGTTGAAAAAAAATTTCTGTAAAATTCGTGAAATATTGGCGGAACTTAAACTCAACAATGCGCGCAAGTCACGTTTCTTCTCCATTGATATAGGGAATAAGCCCCCATTGTACTTTGGACAGGAAATGTTTTTAAGTTTTCCATATTTCCTCTTCTTAAGAAACAGAACTTTAAAATCTTCTTTCTCATCTAAGAAACTTTTATAGTAATTTAGCCCTTCTTTATACTATAGCTACTGCATGGAATGCCACAAGAATGGTTCTCCTGATATACTGTTCTTTTTACATACGCATATGCATATGCCCCCGAGTACTAAAAATTTGTGATTCATTATCAAGTTTGGTTGCTCACTTTGTGCTTTAAGGAACATACCTAGCTGCAACGTGGCTATTCTTATTTTGCCCCCCCCCCCCCCCCCCCCTCAGGTATTGGAGTCAAATGTCGCCTGTTTCATGGTATCTGGCAATTTCATTTTCTCCCACTTGCAGCAGACGTTGATGTTGATTCCCCAGTTGCATTATTATGGACGGTTAAATTGCAGGTCCACAGCTGTTTTTTGTAGAACGCCACCAAAGAACCGATGAAGGCTGTCGGCAAACACTGTTAGAGATCAAAACTGAAACAAGCCTTCTTTGAATTAGTTCTTGCTTCTTTTTTGCCTGCCCCTTTTGATTCATACGCTGCATTGGCTTGCTTCTGGTGCAACTGAAGCTCCTTTTCTGCATCACGTTTCTCTTCCTCATTTCCGGATTTTCTAGCAGCTTGTACTCTCATATTAAGCATCACATTTATAGCAAGTATCAACATGAGGTTTCTTAATGAAAGTTTCAATTTATGAAATTCTCTCATATATTGTTTGACCAACAGGATTCTTTCTACCTTCCTTATGAAGGTCATACATAATCCTCAAATTTAAGTGTGATGGAAGATCCCTCTTATCAACCCGTCATGTGTAGTGACTGTCATGGGAAGGCAAAGAATTATTATGTGCTCTCACTTCGTTTATTTCTTTCTCAGTTTTCTTATTGACAGTGGATTCCTTAGCCCTCTGATCTTTCACAGTTATACCCGATGTACTTTGCATCTTATTTTTCAATATATTTTTTTAATTCCCATCTAAAATTTTACAAAAGCACTCCTTGCACACACTCCAAACAGAAACTCTTTTCTTTTCCATCGACTTCAAGAAAATACTCTTATGTAATTTCTCTGATTTTTCCTTTTGCGAGAAACCTGTTTCTCTCTTGAATTAATGAGATTCGCTATACTTAAATGTCGTGACATCCTAAGACCAATATTGGTCAAAAATTTGTTGCCGAATGTCGTGAGAAGCATTTTTTCTGCACTCCTTTAAAGTCTTTAATTCTCTTGCATTAACCAACTTCCTGTTTACACCCATGTAACTTATCTTTTCAGCCCTTTCCTTCTTACCAGTCTTGACCATTTCTTTACAGCACTTTTCCTTGATCCATTGTTTTTTCAATGATGGGTGGCACTGTTTGGCTCATTCCAGCTTCATTACCATCTGCTGCTGGTGTTACTAAAAATAATCAGAAATAGACTTAAAATTTTTAAAACTGAAGACCTAGTGCTTAAGGTAGTTATTTGCTTCAGAAATGGCAATATTTTTCGAAAGCTTGATTCATTTTGCAACAACAAAAAATTGTCATTGTCACTTGTCAGTTTCACATTTCTCTTTAACGTAAATCTTTATCCATGTACCTAGCTATCACCTGAGTCCAATATATTTCGAAAATCTGAATTCAATGAGGGCGGCAATGATGACGACAATGAATATTTGCATTGCGTTTCTATTTCTTCCAGGGTTACGTTATTTGCGGGGGGTAAACCGCTGGGGATTTATGGTGTACACTATGTAGGAATTACAGGATTTAGAAGGAATTATGGGGATTTATTAGGAATTATGGGAATTTTTAAGGAATTATGGAGAATTATTGGGATTTATCGTGAATTACAAGGGACTTATTAGGAATTATAGGGGATTTATTGAGAATTACATGTGCAGTAAGTTGCCAGACAAGTTAGTTCGCGCTCTGAGAAGGGCTTCTAAGAAACAGAAATTAATCTACGAGAAATTAATACCTTAGATGATATTCGACGACAAATTGTAGAAGTTATTAATCTAAATATGCCCATAATTCTCACTTCATGTCGGATTCTACTGTAAATTTACATCACCATAAATTTCTCAGTCCGAAAACTGGTTGAACGCGTACCTCCATCCTTTCATATCCTGAGCTAGCCTACGCATTTCCCTAAAAGTAGAACATCCTACATCCCAACTATTTGAGAGCTGTAGTCTAATGTGGGCTACCCTACCTCTTTTTATTCCTATCTCCGACTCTAGTCTGTCGCGAACTATTCCTTCGTGTTTCATCATGCGCCTGTAGCACCACATTTCAAATGCTTCTCCTGTTGTTCAAGTTTTGCACCCGTATAGTACCGTACTCAATATATACGTCTTTAAGAGTCTTCCACGTTTCTACATTAACCGTTCCTGAGCATAAGTTGTTTCTTTTTGTTAAACGCAACTCGGCCCTGCGCTATTCTTTCTTTATATTTCTAATGCTCCTACTATCGACAGTTATTTGACTTCCTAAATAGTAGAAATCCGCGACCTCTATCTTCTCAATTCCTATTATTTGTATTTTAGTTTTACTTCTATTTTCACGCCCTCTTCATGCCGTATCCCTCTATCAAGACTGCTTCCATTTCGTTCAGATCTATTTCTTTCCTGTATTTCCTGTATTTCTTTCCTGTATGTTAACACTGCTATATCATCCGCGAATCTGAGTATGCTAATAGTTTGGCCCTGTTCATTAATCCTTGAAACTGTTCTATTTTTTACAGTATTAATCGCATCTTCGATATATAAGTTGAAAACTAGATGAGCCAACGCACATCCCTGTCTCACTCGCTTTCGGATATCTACTTCTCTTCGTTCCTGCTCAAATTCTATAACTGCCGTTTGCTCTTTGTAGAGATTATTTATTATTCTTCTGTCCCTATATTTCATCTCTGCCTTTCTGAGCACTTCGAACATTTTCTCCCATCTTACGTTACCGAAGGCTTTTTCTGTTGTTTTTTCTATAATTGCTAGTAAAGCTAGAATAGCCTTGTGCGTTCCTCTAATTCGTCTAAATCCGAACTGATCTCCTAATATTTCTTCCACCCTTTTCTCCAACATTCCTTGCAAAATTCTAGTCAGAATTTTTGACGCTTGGGAAGTTAAACTGATCTAAAATCTTCACACTTATCCGCGCCTTTCCTTTTTGGCAGAGCGAATATGTTTTTCCTTTTGTAATCTCTCGAATGTCACCTGTTTCATATACGGCTAACTAGTTTAAATAGACCCCGGCAGACTTTACAATTTCTGCCTGCAATCCGCCTACTACTGGTGCTTTATTATTTTTTAAATTTTCTAATGCTACTTCAAACTCTTCCCTCATTATAGGACAGCCTAGGTTATCCCCTTGGTTATCCCCCCCACACTGATTTCCTTTTCTAATATATCTCCTAGTTCTTGTCCCGCATAAGATTCCCAAATATTCCTTCCACCTTGCCTCTTCCTTTCTTTCCTATTAGGATGTCACCTGCCTCGTTTCTAATATTCTTGCTGCTAATACCAATTTCTCTGAAATTTCTCCTAATTATTTTATACGCTACGTCAGTTTTTCCTACTTCGAACGTATGTTCCACTTCTTTGCATTTATTATCAATCCGCATTGTTTTTTTCGCTTTACATAGAAGATAAAATTTATGTGTAGAAAATAATGGTGGTCATGTTGAACAGTTTTATAAATTTTAAGTTTCTACTTTCATTATTTCTGTTCATTATCTTTCGATACAAATACTTCAAATAAATCAAGAAAGACATGTGCCATGTAAAAATCTCAAAATATAAGCAAACACCCAGTATGCTGACTGTGCATCCTCTTATGAGTGTAATATGCATATATTAAATAGCCTATATAAGTACTTGAAATTCTCGTTAAAATCTTATAGACGGAGAGCTGAGTGCGTGTCATCTCATGTGATTTCATCAAGGACATTTTCACGCTCAAAAGAGTTTAATGGCGAAGGGCGTCAAGAGAGTGAAGGTCTGGCTGCGCGCCGTGGGTGGATTCCTTTAGGTTAGAGTAGGTTAGGTTATGCGAAAACTGGAAAAATAAAGTTATTTCAACAAGGCCAATTGTTTTATATTCTCGAAAGTTTTGAAATAAAATGTAAATCTGTGAAATTGCCAGATCGCTAGGACGGGGGTGAGGTATTGCCAAACCGGTATATGTGTGTGTCAAAATGTGCGAAAATTAAGTTATATTAACAAAGCTGAAATATTTTTAATAGTGTACTGTGATATCGGAGATTCCATAATGTGTAATGCCAGACTAAAATTCTGAGACGGACGCGACACCAGACCACGAGAAAGGGCGCTCGTTGACTGAGAAACAGGAATGAGGAAGATTTATTAAAAATTAATAACACTGAACAACAAATGCTTTCAGTTACAAAACAAAAATATAAATATAATCGTCTTCATTGTTGAAGTCGTTGGCTTCATTGTCCTGACGTTCGTCATCGTCACCTTCATCATTGTCGCCACTTTCTATATCACTGTCTGGAAGAGAAATGAACACTACTTGTGAAGTTCACATGGCAAAATGGTTAGAAACAACAAGGTATTTTGTACAGATAAATAATAAATAAACGTATCTACCTTGCTGAATGACAATGTCATTTATAAGCATCGGTAATTAGCCGCCTTTAAACCACACAAAGTCGTATTGTCCATTACGTTCTATCCAACCGCATTCTTGAGGCAGCAATTGAGTAGGATTTTTATGTGTGCATTTCTCCATAAATTGGTGATGCAATACGCCCTTAACAACTGCTGGTACAATTCATCCTTGCACGGAGGAAAAATTTGCAGCATCATAGCTTTTGAATTTTTTTTGGAATGGGTCAGGGGGGTTTCACCGTTATGCACGACCTTGGGCCATGTTAGCTTCAGTTTCTGTAAACCGCTTTAGATGGCACTACAACTCTGACATTTGCCGTCGAAACTCTGTATTACCGATATCGTGAAATTTTAATCTGAAGTAGGCGTTTTGTTGTAATTCTGTCGCAACCGGCATCGCCAACGAAAATGAAAATTTAAAAATTGTGCGTTGTTTTAGATACTCCGTGGTTACGTTCACAGAACACCTGAACACCTAAATATGATTACGTTTTCTCGATACGCAATAATACTGAATCGGAAATAGGTACATAATAAAGAAATAATAATTACTATGAACAAAAAAGTAGCAGGCCGGTACGTATATTTTGACTTCCGTCAGTAGGTACTTTTTTGACGTCTCTGTGAATGAAGAGTTTGTCCTCGGACATTGAGATAGCAGCAATGCGGCTTCAACATCTGCCGGTGTTGAGTTAATACATCAAATTGCCCAAATTTTGTAATTAACGTTTACAAGTAAGTTTCATTTGATTGTAGTATTAGTTTGCCTTGCAATCACTTCACAGATTATGAACTACGTACCAGAAAATATTTTTTGAAACTATTTATTATAACGTGTACCTACATCTTACAGTTATTTGTGTCTCTACTTACAATGTAAAATGTTAATTAAATAAAATTGACACCTACCTGCATATAAACATGCATAGTCTTTGTTCTCTTTAATTCATTTGCAGCTAAAATGCAATTATCTAACTAAATTAGCATTTTCCACACTACTTTAATTTAGTTGGATTTATAATATTAAAAAAATAAATTTTAAATTTCAAGTCTATCTACGCGCGCTTGTACACAATTGGTTCTTGTAAACAGACAGAGATGGCGCTAAACGCAGTTCCAGCTTTTAACATTAAGCTGCGCGTTCTTATTTGGGTGTTCTGTGGAGTGGGTCATTGGTGTTGCTAGGCTTGTAAGTTTATTTATTATTTCTCTATACAAAATATCTAGTTGTTTCTAACCCTTTTGCCATGTGAACTTCACAAGTGTTCATTTCTCTTCCAGACTGATATAGAAAATGACGACAATGACGAAGGTGACGATGACGAACGTCAGGACAATGAATCCAACGACTTCAACAATGAAGATGATTAAATTCATATTTTTATTTTGTAACTGAAAGCATTTGTTGTTCAGTGTTATTAATTTTTAATAAACCTTCCTCATTCCTGTTTCTCAGTCAACGAGCGTCCTTTCTCGTGGTCTGGTGTCGCGTCCGTCTCAGAATTTTAGTCTGGCATTACACATTATGAAATCTCCTATATCACAGTACACTATTAAAAATAATTCAGTTTTGTTGATATAACTTAATTTTCGCACATTTTGACACACACATATACCGGTTTGGCAATACCTCACCCCCGTCTTAGCGATCTGGCAATTTCACAGATTTACATTTTATTTATTTCAATATAAAACAATTGGCCTTGTTGAAATAACTTTATTTTTCCAGTTTTCGCATAACCTAACCTACTCTAACCTAAAGGAATCCACCCACGGCGCGCAGCCAGACCTTCACTCTCTTGACGCCCTTCGCCATTAAACTCTTCTGAGCGTGAAAATGTCCTTGACAAAATCACATGAGATAACACGCAGCCAGCTCTTAGACTATTAGGAATCCATATAGGAAATACAGGAATTATTGAGGATTATGGGAATTATAGGGGAATTACGGAGGATTTACAGGAATTCGGCGGAATTATGAGGATTTACGGAGGATTTATGGGATTTATTAAAGAATTCCAGGAATTATTGGTGAATTATAGAGATTATATCCTTGAAAAGGATTTATGGTGTACATTTTTACGCCAGCGGTTTACCCTCCGGTTATTTGGGACAGACGAATCAGCCACATTTGTAAAATTATACCATCAGTTGCAGAAAGTTAGGTTATGTTAGGTGTTTATGTTTATTGACACAACAAAACGCTTATCTACCACATAATTAACACAATACTTACCTACCAGATGACGTTCAGCTGCCAACTCCAGTATACATTTAGTTCTTTGGCAAGCTCTTGTCAAAAACAAAAGAACTGCAATATGCACTACTGACGAACAGTTACACACTGATGCAATATTTTGTTAAATTGAGTTTGGTATGAAGAGCTTAAGTTGACTTAAGTTTTCGGAGATGCTACCAATGTTTGAAAAGTATTGGTCCTAAAGACTTAAGTCAACTTACGATGTTCATACCAAACAATATTGTGAACTTTCTGACTTGCTACCTACAGGCCACCTCATGTAATTTTAACAAAAAGTGTTATACTTTACATTTCCGACGTAAAATTGTACATAACACCTGAGGATTGGCTTTCGCTTACAGGCCGGTCAATTGTACACTAACGCAAAATTAGCTACCTACCAAAAATGAAATAAATATACAGGATGTCAAACAAAGAGTGAAACATGTTTAATGAACTACTGTCCTACTTGTTTTGGTTTAGAAGATACGAGTATATACTAAAATTAGAAACAACTTCCTATGAATAAATAATTAAATATGTCAAAACAGCGGAATGCAGCGTGAAAAAACAATATTTCATTTTTTCATTATTATAGTAAATTGTCTCCATAATGGTAGCTTTAGACGATGCGCTTTTTCGTGCATCTTGATGCATGCGTCGTAGCGCAAACAAGCGCATGCCAGCCTGCATGCGTTACTTTATAGCGCACCAGACATTTTACCGAGAGGCAAGGTGACGCAAGTATGTCCCGAGTCAGATGGGAATCTACTTGCATCATTCGTGCACTACAATAATAATTTAATTTTGCAACGAAGAGGCTGCTTCCATCACTTCAAGAAATGCCATTGAAGTGAACTTTTGGTTGAGGTTCATGCACGATGGAGCTCCTGCTCATTTTACATCAACTATTTGGGAACACCTAATCAAAACTTGCGAAGAAATGAAGAGAATCGTCATCTAATCTACTAGTGTACGTTTGGTTGCATAGCCAAACGTGGAACATATTTTGAGTTTGTCTAATTTTTTCACTAGATAGATAGCCAAAAGTTGGAAAAGATGACTTAACTTGAAGCCAGCCTTTCCAAAATGTAAGACAAATTAAATAGCATTCCTTCCCTTTTTGCAACGAGTGCTGGGCATCAGCTATTAAGTTTGCTATTGTAGTTCTCAACGTTGCCATCCAAACCGTAAAAATAAACAATGAGATATAATAAAGGAAAACATTTTTTTTGGGTTTTCAAAGATGTCTGTCAATTCTAATTATTGTTCTAAGACCGTCGAAGACATTCTGGTGAAATTTTGAAAAAACCAGCCACCATCCATCACCATTTTTTCTAACGAGCAATAGTCGCCCTTTTTTAAAAAATTCTCGAGTGCAACATATTCGTTCGCGTTTTTTGTTCTTTGCTATTATAAATTTTTCTTTGATTTGTGCCAGTTCCAAAAACTTTAAATTTGCAAATTTTGTGAAATTTCTGGCAATGTTTTTTTAATAAATAAAGCTGTAGTATTTTTTTATTCGACGTTTCGCCCCCGTTTGGGGGCTTTGTCAAGAATATTTATTTAAACTTGTGAAGATATAAAAATGTAAACGTAAATTATTTGACAAAATTTTTTAAAAAGTCAAAACATAAAATTCTCGTGTCACGGTGTTTGTGGTCGCACTCCTCCGAAACTGCTCGACCGATTTTTATGAAAATTTTTTTGTACATTTGGTAGGTATGAGAATAGGTCGTAAAGTATTTTTCACCCTCCTACCCCCACCCCCCATCTTTTAATCGCGATTTTAGTATTTTTGTATGAACAATCTACACTGCCTTTTTTTATAAATGCACCATATGTATCTACATGCTATAAACTTTGTCTCGTGTTAATGGTTTTCCTACTGCGAATTTCAAAATGATTTTTAACACACTTCAAGTTTACATCATTTCTGACTTTTTTGGATAGTTTTGAAAATGTAAAAAGGGAAATTGTTTACGATAAAGAGGAACTAAGCTTGATAATTAATAGCGCATTCCATTGAAATAATTTTTAAGTTAGTAGGCCTTGTTCCCTGACAGCAATAATGTAGTAGGAACTTAAATAGTACAAATCTGTCACTTTTAAGTCGAACGAGTATTAAAACGTAAAAATGGCAGTTTATACTACCGCAGAGAAAGTAAAAATGGTTACTGGTTATATCAGAGGTCTATCCAGTAGATAGGTTAATTATTACTTATCTTTAATATAAGAAATTTTTGATAAAAATACGTGAAACAGCAGAATTACATTACGAGTATAACGAACAATACCAATGATCACTTTTCTTTGGTCGTATAACAACAGAAATTTCATGTTTAATTACTTTTTCTGGTTATAAGATGTAAAACAAAGTGACAGACTTGCATTGTTTATTTGGTAGTCAGTAGAATAGCCTACTATAACGTAAAACACAGTTTTATAATATGGGCTATAATTTTTTGATATTTTCATTTTATTGCGTAAAGTTTATCACTTCTTAAATTTTAAAAATAATCAGAAAAGGCCATAAATTATGTAAACTTACATTATGCCAAAAATAATTTTGAAATTCCCAGTAGAAAATCCATTAACACTAGATTAAGTCTATAACATGTAAATACATATGGTGCATTTCTAAAAAAAGGCACTGTATATACATATATAAAAATGAACCCCTATTTCCCTTGGTCACACCATAACTTGAGAACGACTTAACCGATTTCATTCATCTTTTTTTTGTGGTTTCTAATACTCCGTAGAAGGTTCTTACGGAACGGAAAATTAAGAAAATTGCGCAGAAAATTGGAAAATTTGAGAAAACGTAACGACTATTTTAACTTCGCGCGTTTTACAGTCTGTACGTGTGTATGTCACCGAATTCCTCCTAAACGGCTAGACCGATTTTGATGAAATTTTTTGTGTGTGTTGGAGTGGGTCCCTGGATGGTTTACATTCACAATTGGACCCGGTAGGTGGCTCTGCAATCGGGTTCTAGGAATTTTTTTGAACGGCTGGACCGATTTTGATGAAATTTCTTGTGTGTGTTGGAGTGGATCCGTGAATGGTTTACAATCACAATTGGACCAGGTAGATGGCGCTGCAATCGGGTTCCAGGAGTTTTTTTGAACGACTGGACCGATTTTGATGAATTTTTTTGTGTTTGTTGGATTGGGTACCTGGATGGTTTACATTTACAATTGGACCCGGTTTCTAGGAATTTTTTTGAACGGCTGGACCGATTTTGATGAAATTTTTTGTGTATGTTGGAGTGGGTCCCTGAATGGTTTACATTCACAATTGGACCCGGTAGATGGCGCTGCAATCGGGTTCCAGGAGTTTTTTTGAACGGCTGGACCGATTTTGATGAATTTTTTTGTGTGTTGGAGTGGATCCCTGGATGGTTTACATTCACAGTTGGACCCGGTAGGTGGCGCTGCAATCGGGTTCTAGGAATTTTTTTAAAAACGGCTGGATCGATTTTGATGAAATTTTATGTGTGTATTTGAGTGGGTCCCTGGATGGTTTACATTCACAATTAGACCCGGTAGGTAGCGCTGCAATCGGGTTCTAGGATTTTTTTTACGGGAATTTTTTTAAATAAATATTCTTGACAAAGCCCCCAAGCGGGGGCGAAACGTCGAATAAGAAAATACTACAGCTTTATTTATTAAAAAAACATTGCCAGAAATTTCACAAAATTTGGAAATTTTGCTATTATAATAAAGGCAATAACAAAACGATCTAGACTTGCTGAAACAACTACTCCCCGGGCAAATACCCCGACAGGCATTGAATTATAGAGCAAGCCCTGACCGACGATGTGTACTAGACTGCAGTGTATGTGCTACTCCAAGTAGTAGATCGGAATCCATATTTGCAACTAGCGAAGTGAAACGAACTCCTGTTTCAATACTATCATGCATGAAGAAAAGGGCATGCGTTTTCTGCCTTCTATGGCATGCGCAAATGCATGCAATTACGCATGCATTGCCGCACCAAAAGATGCATCGTCTAAAGCCACCTTAACTCTGAATTCATGCTTCTAAGTGAAGCCACCTTGATATAGAAAGCCTGTACCCTACTCTGGTGACGTCACACTTGGTTGTAGATTTCTGTATGACGAGCTTATACTGCGGCTAGAGTTTCTCAGCTTAATATTGTAAAGTTGTAATGTTTATGCAATGAATTGTAGTTTCATTATTAAAGTAGTGTCAATACGTTACGAAAATTGTAAAAATATGCATCTATCTAGGTAAAATAACTACTAATAGTTAAAACTTAAGACAAACGGGCACTAAAAGGACCAACGGATTTGGTAAAATGGTAGAAGTAGGTCACCAGTTTTTTCAGGGTTCCCTCTCACCTGGAACACCTTGAAAACCCGGAAAAGTCAGGAAAATCTCTTTATGCGTATGTATGGAGTACGGCATTGTATGTGTGTGAAACTTGGACAATAGGAGAAGTATTTGAAATGTGGTGCTGCAGATGCATGTTGAAGAAAAGGTTAGCAAGCGGGAGGTATTAGAAAGAGTTGGGGAAAATCGAAAGGTATGGACGAGAATAAAGAATAAGAGGGATAGGATGGTAGGACACCTGAGACACGAAGAAATTGTTCGAGATATACTAGAGTCGGAGATAGGAATAAAGAGGTAGGGGTAGACCCAGATTAGACTACTGCTCTCAAATAGTTGGGAATGTAGGATGTTCTACTTTTAGGGAATTGCATGGGTTAACTCAGAATAGGAAAGAATGGAGGTATGCGTCCAACCAGTCTTCAGACTGAGAACTTTATGATGATGATGCAAGCATGCAACTAACACTGAATTAAATTTCTTTTCCGTTATTCCCGACGAATAGATGAAAATATCAGAGTTGGTGGTAAATCAAGACTTTGTGCCTCTGCCATCATCATAGTCATTTATACAGGGTCCGGCAGGGAGGTATGGTGTTTTTGAAAAGACAGTCACACACTTATTTTCGATCGAATTTCAAAATTTATTGTTTTCATACAGTACTGGTACATGGCCATTTGAGAATACATAACGAAATAGAAGAAAGAAATAATCATCTGTTCTGTTTGTTTACCGTTCCCGATAAATGAAAGTGGGCCTTGTCACTCATGACCAAAACTATGCCGTCTGTCACCAATTTCAACATCATTTCTGCGAACCTAAGTCATCCCACGAAGTCGTTTTCCCATAGTTCTTGAACGACCATAATCTGATACGGATGTAAATAAATATCCAAGTGTAGATTCTGGGAACTAAGCTGTCTGATATGCGAAGAGCGCAAGCCTGTCTTACCGCCGAATGACAAGGACTGCCTTCCACTGCTTGAAGCACCCTTTCAGTGTTTTCCGGGGTCCGTACAGTTCGATCACGACCAACATTAAAATGGTTTCGATATCTTCGGTGTGTGAGAGTCACAGAACAACCCGTTTCAATGAAGGTATTGTAAACACAAAACAAACACACGGTCTGTTACAGACCAAGGTTCCATTGCTACTGAAATGGCATCTGTCAACGAATAAATATCAACCGTTCCCTAAACATGCGGTCCACTCCAGCTTGCGTGACAGTCTTTTCAAAAACACCATACCTCCCTGCCAGACCTTATACTTTCATATACGACTTGTACTCACATCCTACCAAAATTGAACATTGTATTGATTTTCAAATTGGAAGAAGCCGAATATGACGCGAGAAATTCAGAGACTGAAAATGGTGTTAAAACTGTTAAAAAAAGTTTTGCGTGAGCAAAGATGCAGTAGTCTGTGTCTGCATAAACTGCTACGTCATTTTTCATAAAAGTTGCGTTAAAAGGATGACCTCAGTTGAGATGATTAGTGGGAACCGAGGGGCAAACCGCTGTGGAAGTAAAAATTATGCCATTCCATTTAAGATAACAATGCTGGTGTCAACTTCTGGTATTCCCGGAAATGTCACCATTTTGAAAATACTTTTATTAAATAGATCCGACCCGATTACGGCCACAGCCAAAATTTCAACCCAACATTTTTTTTCGTTCTCTAAATATTTCTAATAGATGGTCAAAAAAATCACCCTGTATAAATGTGACAACTGAGAATTACCTAAGTAGGTGAGTGGCACTGGACCATTCGAACAACTACTCCTCGGGAAAATACCCCGCCAGGCATCGAATTATAGAACTAAATCCAGATTTAGTAGGGCAAAACACCGTACTGATGCGTTCCAAAAGGACGAAACCAGAGTGGTCTAAGGTTTTCCATACACATTCGAAACATGCAATGTTGAAAAACTTTTAACGATAATTTTTTAAGAAATGAATACCATTAAAAAAAATAAATATGAATACTTTCCCTGGCACTATTCAAAATACTGAATACTATAATGTAACGTATTTTGAACACCTAGAATAATAGGAAATATGCACTCTTACACAGAAAATTAAACTAAAAAGAACTGATTCATGTGAGTTCTTTAAATCAGCTACATATTTATTTTTGTCAATTTCTTGGTTGGTGCCGAAAATAATTTATTAATTATTATTATTATAATCCCCTTTAAAAAAGTGTATTTGTTTGAAATTTCAGCTGAAAGTAATATCTGCTGCTAATGGCAATATCACAGCAGAATTAAAAGTTGAAGAAGAACATACAAATAGTCTTGGCACGCTTCATGGTGGTTTGTCAGCTACACTTGTTGATTCTATTTCTACCTATGGCTTTTTTACACATGAAAAAGGCGGTTATCCTACAGTGTCAGTTGATATACATATGACGTGAGTATATAAATAGATCATAAATGCTCATGTGCTTATTTGATATCTTATTCCGCAACGTCCCGTCGTGCCGGCCGGCGCCGTCTCGCCTTTCGCATCACCCCAGAATTAAAATCGCCGTGCCTGCCATCTGTTAAACAATAAAATCAACTAAAGTGCCACGATAGTAAATTGAAAACTGCAAGTTTACTAAGCGTATCGAGCCCCATCTAACCAGCTGCGTCCAGAATTAAAATACGTTGACTACTCTTTACATCTGTGGCTTCCAAACATTGAACCACCCTCCCTATAGCCCAGTCAGATCATTATTTATTCCAACATTTGGAAAAAGAACTTCGAGGAAAGAAATTTCTGGACGATGAAGAAGTCAAAATTGCAATTTTGGAGTATTTTGAAGTCAAAGAAAAAACTCTTTTCTCGAGGGCATAAGAAAACTTCTTGAAAGATCTGATAAATGTATTAAGCTTAAGGCGGAATATATTGAAAAGGAAAAATGAAAGCATTAGTTTCTTTGCTCTTCATCCCCTCCATTCCGCGAATTATTGGACCTCCCCTCGTATTACAACAAGGTTTATCTCTTCGCTAATCATGTTATTGAGTTTTGGAATTGTTGGAATATATATTTGGTTAAACTCTTGACTTCAAACAGCCGCAAAGAAAAATGGGGAGCTGTTAAATTGAGCTAACTTATCAGCCATGCAATGTCTACAATAGATTTGAGCTAAACTTATATGACTTTACTGTGAAGACTCGATGATTGATGGGCCACTTAACCTTGTTATATGAAACTTCCAGTATTGATATGCAAATAAGTACATCACTTTTCCACAGCTATCAGCTGTCTAAAACTATTCAGTCCTGTTGCCAGACCTGTAGTTTAGTGCAATCAATTTTACATACATAAAAGTTGCTTCAGATAGTTTATGATTTCTGCCTTTACTTGATGAAAATCCATAATTAACAGAACTGATAATAAAAAGACAAACTTGTTTAGATTTTCACACTATTTTAAATAAGATAACAATTGTTCGCAAACATCTGAGGAAGACACTGTGTTGGCGAAACAATTTTTATGTTATTTAAATTAAAGTGTGAAAATCTAGACAAGGTTGTCTTTTTATTATCAGTTCTGTTATAAAAGTTGCTGTTGAAAAATCGATTTCTTTCTGTTTTAGGTATTTGAAAAGTGCTTCAGTGGGTGAAGATATAGTAATCGAGTCAAAAACTGTAAAAGCTGGAAAAACATTAGCTTTTTTGGAAGTGCTGATAAAAAATAAGAGTACTGGAGAGACATTAGTCAAAGGTTCACACACAAAATATATAATGCAACCCAGATAAACACGTACCTACCTAAAATGTGTTTGTTTTAAATCTTTGCAGAAGTAAATAATTTTTTTGTATATAGGTAAAATATAGTTATTTGAAAAGAATATAAGTATTATGTAGTTAATATCTTCTTGTTTTACTTTTTGGTAGAAGTTCATGATTTAACAAATAAATACTTCGCGAACTACCAATATATAACGTTTTATTTAAATATTTTACCGGTTTCAGGATTCACAAAGATCCCATCATCAGAAATGTACGAAAAATTGTAAACAAATTATTATGACATAATAATAAAATATTTAAATAAAACGTTATATATTGGTAGTTCGCGAAGTATTTATTTGTTAAAAAAAATATAAGTATTATTTCACACTTAAGTTGTATTAAATTTGTACGAAGTCATATGATCCTTGAGATTAATGCCTGGGAATAACCGAGTTATTTCAATAACCGACTACTGTAGTACGCCGAATAACGGAAATTTTTATATCTGATTTCAGCGCCCTTCGTATTCATATAAAATTGTAATTGTTGGAAATCAGGAATATTCATGTGCGAGACCACAGCATGGGACATTTTACAATTGGCAGGTGTTCAAAAATGTAAAAGAAAAAAGTTAAACTAAATCTTTTCAGTGCCCCTGTCTTTTGATTACATTTATTAATTAAATCATAAAGAACAAGAAAATATCCGAGGCAGGGATCCTGTACAGCTTCAGATCAGAGGCAGGCTTTTTAAATAGGTTTAGTCATTTCTCTACTCTATTAGTCATTTCAGCTCGTTTGAATCTAAGTAGGCCTACTTTCCAAACACTTTCAGAACCTCTGCATCTGCTCAGGGACTGCTCAGAACCTCTACCTTGGATATTTTCTCGTTTTTTATTATTTAATTAATAACGTTGAATCATAAGGCAGAGGTGCTGAAAAGATTTAGGTTAACTTATTATTTCCTTTAAATATTTGAAGACATGTCACTTGTAAAATGTCCGACGCGGGGTGGCCAGAGGTCAATTTTCCGTCATACAAACAACCAAATTTATAACCTCTGCCACTCGTTAAAATCATTTTAAAATTGATGCCATTATCCGGCGTACTATGAGTATTCAAGTGATTTAAAAAACCAAACCGGTTTATTATCACTTGAATGAGGAATGAATTCTCGGGATACGGTTGCGCCGGTGTCGCTTCGTCAAACATTCGTTTTATCCGACTGAAATTGTGTTATTAAGACTTGCAGTCACTTATTGTAATGTTTTGGTTATTATGTAGTACGTACGCAATCATTTCCTTAGAATATAAATTTATTATTCAAAAAAATTTACTGCTACAAAAAATTATTAATTGATTGGCATTCATAATTTTTGATTTTCCGAGCGGAAAGGTAAATAATAACTACGACGGCAACGGCAGCAGTATTTAAATAGAAGATAACAAAATATGGAAAGGAGTAATCACGTTTGCTTACCCTTATCGTAGTTTCATAGCAGCAGTATCTCTAAATACAATGGTAGTACCCACTAGCACCATGCAGCAGTTAACGTAGTAGTAAACGCGGTGTAAGCTGTAACCTAACAGTGATGAGTGGAAATAAAAACGTTATTTGGTACTTGAATAAGAGGTTATTTTTGACTCCAATGATCCCAGTACCACTTGAGATTACCACCCCTCACCCCTTCAGCTTTGACCTGAAACTTCTGGTTAGTTCATGGCGCAGGTTAATCTGAAACCAGTGGTGTGTAATTTTTCTCCCGTGGAAGACGAGGTGGAGTCTAACAGACTTCTTTTGCTTATACATATGGAAGCTACAACAATAATAATAATAATAATTTATTGTCCAACAGGTAACAAGAATCCAATTACAGGACAATTTAAAGAAAATACAAAAAATATGCATAACAAATATAATACCAATGCTGTCCAAACACAAAGTCTGTGTATGAGAAGTTGGCTCACTCCCATGTACTACTAGACTCGAGGGTTGGCATGGTGGGGGAAAGCGCACGTATAGGCAGACACTCATTGTAGACCCAAGCATTATAAAGCACTGGCTCTAGACCACATCACGTCAGTTCCGCTTACTCTTTTATTATGCCAGGCACTTGATGTACCGTGGGGGTGTGCAATAATAGTTTAATTAAAACAGGTAACAGAATAAAGTATCGCAGATTTCCAAGGAATCCAGACATAAGGAACGAAAATTTGGATCCAAAAATGTCGATGAGAAGGAATCTGAAATCCCGTTGCAAGCCATGTGTGTTCCGAACATTTCTGTGATCTAGATCTAGACTATGAACGTGATTTGAAAAATGAGTTACTTTAAACTGCCTTTGATAAATCGCCTTAAAAAAATGCAATTCCTTCTTTAAAATTGGGGCGTTTAAAATCTAATTAGGTATGCACAAATTCTTAATATGCAATTTTTTGTATTTTGCTTTTCAAGCTTTCTAGAAAATATTTTTAAATTTTCCAAAATTTGATTTTTGTTGTATTTAGTAGACTACACAAATTTTCAAAAATGTATAATTGCTTATTTATTAATTTCAAAAAATTACACTACTTTCCCCATTTAACAAACCTTATATCTCTACTGACTTGCAAGATTCCTGTAAGGAAAATTAATAGACACCCTATGAGGGTGTAACACCAGCAAATGACAGAAACGCTAGTGAGTATGACTCAAGAAAAGAAAACATTATCCTAGAAACATGTGTCCTACTTTGCTTCGGTTTTAAAATATATGGTGTTAAAATTGTCGGAAGAGCAGCGTGTGAACTATCTTCATACTCGTCAAGACGCTAACATTGTCAGTGAAACACCTGTCGAGTATAATGCCTTTGCTGTTTTGGCTTGTGGGGTAAACTTCTAAAAATGCTTGTAAAATTACGCCCCAGTTTCCCATTCAAACAGTGTATGTATGAATTATTAACATATTCCTATATCTTCGACACTGCGCGCAAAATTTCATTTCACCCCTCCAGATATTAAGGAAAATCTAGTAAAATACTCAGCCAAAATTTCAGTTTGTTCGAGTACACCGTTTCATAAGATATCAAAAAAGAAATAAAAAACATCGATAAACTTTAACACTCTGTATCTTAAATAGATTGATTGCCTTGTTTTGAATCATAGAACATGTCCTAACGTTTATGGCATATATATACAGGGTGTCGCAGATAAGCCTCGACAACATTGCTATCTCACTTATCTTGAAAGGTAGAAACACGTTTAAATTGGGAAAAAGTTTTACAATTTGGAGCTTTAATATGCCCTAACAAAAATCGACTTTGCTCTGAGGTTTCCTAGATATTTGAAAAAAAGGAAAAATTTGCGATTTAAATTTTTGTTAATAACTTAGTTATTTATTAACATTAATAGTGCAATTTCTAGAAAGTTCAGTTGAACCACTATGATAAGTAAAATGAACAAGTTGCAATTTTCTTGAATATGAGATAACAATGATAACATGACACTTTACAATGTTAAGTTGAAGCTTATTAGTGTTGCACCATTCAGTGAGATGATCTATCTGAATTTGGAGAAGGGAAGTGAGTAGTTAGATGATCTATCTGAATTTGGAGAAGTGTCAGTTATTCAGAGACTTAATATTTAAAAACATCTTCAGATTATCAGCATAGGTATAGAAGTTTAGAACAGTAAATCGAATTGACTGAATCAGAGAAAAGGGCCTAAATTCGATCCTTGAGGAATACCTGAGCCAGCAATAAAAGATTTATAACCATTATAAACTACATTCTGAGGGCGATCTTTAAGATAAGAAGCAAATAACTCAACCTCGAACTCAACTAAGGAATCACTAACACCAAAAGTAAGCAATTTAGACAGCATGATATTGTGGTCAATTCGATCGAACATCTTGAAGAACGATGAGCATTACAAGTATTACAAGCAACTACGAAATTATACAAATGACGCTATAAAGCGAGAAAAGAGGGCCTACTTAAATTATATTATTAATAAAGACAAGTCAACAAAAACATTATACAAAGAACTAAACAATTTAAATATTTATTCAAAAAGAAATAAAAATTTCATTTTGCCCGATCATCTGCGGGATTTAAATTCTCTTAATAATTACTTTATTACGACGGCTCAAGTTAGTTCTGATGCTGACGTGGGACTAATTTCGTATTTGTCAGATAACCCTAGAGGTGTTCATGATACCTTCAGTTTTATGCTTGCTAGCGAGGAGGATGTGCGGGGGCTATGTTGGATGTCAGGTCAGTCGCTATCGGCGCCGACGGAATAGGAATCTTCATGCTATTATTATCTTCTCCAGTCGTTGTAAAATTCATAATAATAATAATAATAATATTTTATTTAAATATGTACATATTCTTGTCAAGTATATATTTACAAATCATTGCAAGCTCGCAGCTTGAATTGTTGTTTGATGTTGCGCCATCGCGTCGTAGAATTCTGCTTGAGTATGGTGGGTTGGCTATAAGAAAATTCTTTAGCTCCCTCCTGAATAGGCGGTGCTGTTGGTTTTCAATGGGCCGGGCAGGCGTTATAGAATTTTATGCCGGCTTTCCAATATTCCAAGGTTTTCAATCTGGTCTTGGGAGCTTGAATGAGGTGAGCTTGTCTTGTAGTGTAGCTATGTAATTGACTATTTGTGGGTAGATTTGGTGTGTTTTGGTGGGTATGGATTGCGGATTTAAGTATGAAGGTGGCCGGAGCTGTGAGTATGGAGTAATCTCGGAAGTAGGGTCTGCACGATATCCTGTTTGAAAGTCCTTCTATACTTCGGATGGCCATCTTCTGTTGTTGTAAGACCGATTTGATGTGGGGTGAGTATCCCCAAACCTCAATACCGTAGGACATTATGGAGTGGAACAGGGCGTGGTAGGCTATAATAGCGGCTCCAGATCCAGCTGTTTTTTGGATTCTCCTCAAGGCAAATGTAACTTTGGCCAGACGGTTGCATAAATTGGAGGTGTGGGCTTCCCAGGATAACGTGGAGTCGATTATAATACCTAAGAGTCGATCTGCCCTCCCAGGTTCATTCCACCTGTCAAGGTCGAAATTAATATAGAGACTGTCTTATCCTCGTTTAGTTTGAGTTTGTTTAGGGCGAACCAGGTTTTTGCAAGTTCGAAGTTTTGCTCCATATTGTGTTTGGCTATTTCCAATGTAGGTCCTTTGCTGACAATGGTTGTGTCATCTGCATATATGATTGTTTCTGTGATGAGGTGTAATGGTCATTAATGAAAATGATGAAGAATAAAGGAGCTAGGGGAGATCCCTGCGGTACGCCCTCCTTTATGTCACTCATGCTACTACATACTTGTATTATTAAATCTGACTTGTTGTTGTCTGTTTGTAAGCAAAGATTTTATTAATGATAGTGCATTTCCTCTAAAGCCATAATGTTATATTTTTTCGTAGAACAAACTGTGATTCATGGAGTCGAATGCCTTGCTGAGATCATATAGCTTCACCTGACAGTTTTCGTGGTGATCAAGCCCCTCGGTTACATACTCCATGAAGCTTCTTAATGCCTCAGAAGTGCCTCTGCCTGGGATGAATCCGAATTGTTGTTGGCAAAAATATGTTTGTTTTAAAGAAATTCAATATTCTGGTGGCCAGTATGTCCTCAAATATTTTTGAGAACACTGGAAGTATGGAAATCGGCCTGTAGATCCCTTCTTCTTAAAAATTGGGAGAACTATGGCAAGCTTCATCTTGTCAGGATATGTTCCTTCCTCCATGCATCTGTTGTAGATGGCAGCTAGAGGCTCACTTATTAAATCCGCAGCCACGTTGACAGTCATGAGGAGATGCCATATATATCCGGGATACCTAAGTTTTTTCTGCATCTTTAGTATTGAGTTGTATACTTCTGATTCTTTCGTGGGATACAGGTATATTGATGAGCCGTTTACTGGAGATTTATGGGTCTCAAAGTATCTTGGGTGTTCTGACGCTTCGTGATTTTCGCATAATGATAGAAAATGGTTGTTAAATTCTTGGGCTGACGGAGTGTTTTCGGTCTTAGCCATTCCTTTACGGTTGGTTAATTGGTTTATTAGGTTCCATACAGTTTTCACTTTGTTATTGGAATAGGCTATTTTATTTGCGTTTCTGGTTTTTTCTGCCTGTTCCGTTATGTGTAGATAGTCAGTTTTATAGGATGTAATTAGAGTGTCAAAGTCAAAGTTGATATCTGGCTTGGAGTCGCGAGCTCTCAGTAACAATTTTAGTGTGTCTCTAATTTCCTCGACGAGAGGCGGCATCTTCCGAGGAGTGTTTCTTTGTTGGGAAAATGATTCCGTTGGGATAAATATGTCGTGTATGGATATGAATATTCGGAGGAATTCATTGAACATTTCATTTGGATCTTCTGTTACCTTTATATGGTCCCATGATTGTAGGCTGATGTTGTTTCTGAAAGTGGCAAGGTTTTTTGAGTTGCAGATGCGTCTGTGTGTGGGTTTTGGTATGGCTCTGTTACCATTTACTGGCACTTCTATGGTGAGGGCGTGATGGTCGCTGATTCCTTCCTGGATAACGACTGGGGAGTTCAAGAAGTCGGAGTTCACAAAAAAGTTATCTATGCATGTGCCTGTGTCCTCTGTTTGTCGGGTGTCCTCGAATATGGTTTGCTTCATCCCATATGTGCTGAGCATATTCAGCAGATCTCGTGTCTGGTTGCTGTTTTGTTTTAAATCTATGTTAAGGTCACAGGATATTATTATCCTAGTATTTGCTGCGAATTTGTTTTCTACATAGGAGACGCAATCGTCCATTGTATTTATGAGACAGTCCGTAGATCTAACTGTCGGAGACCTATATCCCACGATTACTACTAAGTTTGAGGTGGGAAGGTGTACGCCTGCCTCCTCGCATTCCTTCTCCTTGGCTTGCTCTATTATGTATGGTATTTCGTTGGCCGTTATTTCGGATTTAACGTAAATTCTTATACCACCATGTAAATATTGTGTGCGGTTGAATGAGGTTACTACTGTGAAGTTGTTAATGTTGTATAGGTTTTCGTTTAGATTGGTTAACCAATGTTCTACCACGTATATTACTGCAGCACTTTTCTTTTCAACAAGGATTTTTAGTGCTTCTAACTTATTGGTGATGCACTGTATGTTTATGTGCAATATTTTTATGCGAGGTTCCGTCTTTTGGTAGCTCATCGGCTTCGCTAAGCTATTGGTGTTAGTTCTCTGCCTTGGGATAAAAAATGTTTCCCTCGGTAGAAACTGAATCGAGAGATAGCTATTCCTGTTGGCCAGAAGTTCGGTTCGTATACAATGTCCTTGTTGGTCGGAGATACCCCTACCTTATCTTGGCTTGTGTTATGGGTCTGAAGTAGTTGTACGGATTCCTCCTCTTTCAGTTTCATACTTATGTAAGTTTTGACCATGTTTTCTGTGACATGGTCCCTTCCTCTCGATATAAAAAGCCATATTTTTGGAGGAGCTTTTTCCCGACCTGTGAATCCTGTTTCTCTGTCATTTATATCAGCTTTGGCAGTTTCAACAGCTACTCTACTTTTCTTTTTTGGTTTTGATTTCTTGTTTGTGATTGTTGTATAATCATTGTTGTTTCCTGTTCTCATGTCAGTTGCGGTAGAATTCGCATTAAGCTGTAGGTGCGTTTGCACTTCGTTTGCCGGTCTAGTTATTTGCACTGCATAGGTAGCATTCGTTTTGTCTGCTCCTTTTATTCTGCAGCTATAGATATTTTGGGTCACCATCAGAATGAAAGTAGAAAACCCTGGATAACAAAGGACACTGACTTTAATAGATGAGAGGCGAAAATATTAAAACAGGCTAGATGAAGGAGGGAAACAAAGGTATAAGGCGGTCAAGTGGGAAATTATTCGGAAATGTAGGAAAGCGAAAGAACAGTAGATTGATAATAAATGCAAAGGAGTGGAAGATAAGTTCGAAGTAGGAAAACTGACGAAGCATATAAAATAATTAGGAGAAATTTCAGAGACATTAGATCTAGCATTAGAAACGAGGCAGATCACATCCTAATCGGAAGAGAGGAAAAATTTTTGGAATTTATTTTTTGAACATTGGGTTTTTCGAGAGTGGATTTTATCAAAGGATCCTTTGGTTCAATGATTCTATCTTGTTTTATTGCCTTTTTGGTTCATTGTTTTGTTTTTTGCAATTTCATCTTAATTTAGCCTGATAATATTAATTTCACTGCCTACAAAAATAAGTTTTTAACCTTTTTTGATAAGGTTCAAACCTTATAATTATAAACTAATAAGTTTGAAACTTTTTGAATCTCCAGCGTTTAGCTGCCGCAATATTATATTAATTATTATGCGAGATAATAAATAATACGCGCTCTAAGCATCTCGCGTCGTCTGTTTCAAAATGCCTAACACACGTAGCCAGCTGCCTGAGTACTGTGAGGTGTGGATCTGTTCGGTAACTGAAAATTTAACTTAAAATTTAAAACTAACAGTTGGGCGAAGCATATACACGGGAGTTGGTACTTCTGCGGCATTGTTTATTGCTTTTGTTTACCATATTTAGGTTAGGTCTGAGATTGGCTCGTTGCTTTGCTTATAACATGAGTAATTAGCTGTATTATCGTGTTTATTATTTTTAAATATTAAAATTTCCAATACCATGGCTAGTGGTAGTGGTTTGGTTCAAGTGAACACTTATACATTGTGGAGTGAACTTTAACAAAGTGGTCGCCTGATTTTTGCATTTTTCAAAATTATTATTGGATTATAATACTCCATTCAGTTAAAAATGAATATTTCATCTAAATATAGACTTTTGACGAAAAACCTGAAATAAAATGAAATGGACGTCCTAAGCCTGTGCGAAGTATCAAATGCTTTTCGAAAGGTCCCGGTAAAAGTTATGTACGAAAGTTTAACCTTTTGGTTTTGGGATTTTCTCAAATATTGCGGTGAGTGAAATTTCTTGTTTGAAAATGTTTTAAAATGGCTTCTAACGCACTTCATTTAAAAAACTACAGAGGAAAACCGCAAGACCCCCCCCCAACCCCTGATGAGCGGTGATTTCATTCCAGAGCACTGCCAAGTTTTAAAGTCAGGAGCCGCCACTGCATTAACGTGAGAATAGTGAAGAAGTAGGCACAAGTATTTTCATAATTTAACTGCTGTAAAGCAGTAGGAAAATACTTTGTGTGGATTCTTAACTTAATTACAATAGCTACATACAGCGGACATCTGGGGTCAGAGGCAGGATGGGTAATTGGGTGAGACTAAATCCAGCATCATTATCTATTTATTTTTATTTATTATTCTGTGTACAATGTAAGATTTGTTTAACTGTTTAGTATTTACATAATTTTTTGTACTTAATTTAGTACACAATACTAAAGCTATGAAAGTTGGTAAGCCAGCCCATAACATTACAGAATTTTCACCAAAAATATCTCCAATAACACCGGATGTTACTGGTGCAACAAACCTAGATACTGACATGATACTGTTAGAAACACCAGACAATGAACCAATTTTGGTTTTCTCAGAACCGAGCATCATTTCTGTAGAAACAATTCTTAATATCACAGACGAAACGCCAAATGGTATCAACAACAAAAGGTAACTTATAAGGTTCGGTGCAAAATACATAGCAACATAACAAATAGTAATAATTATAAAAAAGTGTAACAGACGTTTACTGCAAGATTTGTCATTTGAATAAAATGTCTCTGTTATATATCCCAAAGAAAATCCAGCTACAGCCCCTACTGCACTAAAAAAAGATATCGTATAACCAGTGTATAACTGCGACAAACCAAATTTTTCTTGTATGTATAAAGATTGTGTCGAAAAAAACAAAGAAATTGATAGTCCATACAAAAATCTAATTGCAAATGCTTTTCCATAAATTCTCCAATTCACTTCTGTTAAATTAGATATTACTTTCTTAAACTCCAACTGGAGACTGTCTATACTGAAAATAATGTATGATCTGGCTAATTTTTCTTTAGGTTTAACTTGCTTTCCTTTATGTTGTGGTGGCAGCAGTGTAAGCAGTCCTAAAACAAGAATAAGTAGCATTAACATGAAGCATATATTCCACAACAGTATTACATTGTTTTTATGGAATTTTATTATTATGGTTTTTTTAATCCCCCTACATAAATTAATGTCGGTAATGCAGAATGACAACATAAAGCTCAAAAATTTTAATTAAAAAAATGATCACTACAGTTGTAATACTTATTTATTTGTTGAGTTATTGTTATTCTTACACACAGTGGTTGGGTCAGGAGAACTGTGGCATAAATTCACTATGAATTCTTTAAAATTTTACACCTCTCCAAAACAGTGAAACGAGTAATTAACATAGACGTGTGTTTCACTGACAACGTCAGCATCCTCTGGAGTATGAAGATAACTGTTTTGGCATGTGGGGTAAACTTTTAAAGAATTTATATTGTTACTCTTACCGTCTGGTCTATAACGTAACGTACACTCAACATTAATAAGAAGCAAAGGAAATGAACTTTGGTCTTTTAGTTATCGAAGGTCTCCCCCAAACCCAGTTGAAACCTCCGTCATATTAGTCTTGGGCTTTATTTATAGTCTGTAAAGTTAGAGATTGGGTCCACCGTTTAATATCAGCTGCACGAAAAGTAACTGTAATTATTATTCAACGTAATTTAAAAGTTTAACACACATCAAGCAATAAACAATGGATGCTAATATTTCATGATTCGAGTTGATACCATAAGTTTGCTTGCTACGACCTCCAGACAAAAACAAAAACATTGCGTCAATTTCCTGCGGGCCCAAGCATTCTTATTTGGAGTTGTACAATAGGGCTGACAGTCAAGAGTTCTTAAGAGAAAGTGTTCAAAAAGTACGCAAATATTGCAAAAAGAAAGTTTCCCTTGGTATACATTGTGTAAAGTGTGGTGCTATGTATCATAATAGTTTTAGTCCTCATTCAGAAAAGTGCTGTGATCTCACCTTAAAAAATGACCAAGAAACCATTCTGCAAACCTGTGGTTGGAACAAAGAGAATTTTGAACTTCTGAAACTACTTCTCCATAAGATGAGAAGCTCCAATGTACTTCTCGTTGAGAACACCTATTTACAAGAAAAAATAACTACTCTACGAATGATTAGTAAACAAAACAAAAACATAGCTGAAAGTATATCAAAGCAAGAATTTCCATTTCAAAAACTAAAAAAAAAATTAGTTTTTTTAGTTAGTTAGTTTTGTTTACATTTAATGTAAACAAGAGGTATAGGCAACCAATACACAAGTGCTGAAACCAAGCCTACACATAAGAACACAGGATGTGCTGAAGCATGTACTGAAACAATTATTCTTGAAGACAAACAGAAATTTTGACGGATATCATTAATCTACCTAAAGAAAATGAAGATTAGAAGGTGGGGCGTGGAGGTTCAAGATGAGGATAGTTTTAAACTAATATAAAACAAAAAATAAATATCAAGAGGGTTCTGTTGGCCCTCAAAAGGATATGAAAAAGACCATAATTTGAAAATAACAATAAGGAGACCCGTAAGCGTAGAAGATCAAAATAATGGATTTTGTGGAAGCAGTAGTGAGAATACGAAGATGTGGACATACACAGCATTCACATGGGTAAGTGCGCATGAAAGTGTAACAAGCATCACATGGGCGAGGGGAAGGTGGGGAACACTATTTGTTTATGTTTAGTGTTGTTTTGTTCCTCCTGCAACATAGGCGTGCGGTTTCAGAGGGGTCTGGATAATAAATAAATATTTCATTGTGAACGTTTATTGTCTAGTCAAATATACTTTGCCCAACAAAAAATATGCCTAAAATAACAGTTTATCACAATATTTCTAAAAGAATAATTTTTATTTCCAAAATTGGTGCTTTTACCTACATCTATATGCCAGATGAGGCAAAAGGCAAGGAAAAAATTCTAAACAAACACCACAAATATTCATACTGTTACGCGGCGCAAAACTTGCCGCCGCCGACCGGGAGTCGAACCCGGGTCCCCCGCTCCGAAGCCCTGAGCTCTCCAACTGAGCTAATCGGCGACCTTCCACGCCTTCTCTCTAACCGTCCATTTATACCCAAGACTGTAACAGTTCGGCCCGTCCTGACAAGCTAGCCGTCCTCGGCTACCCCAGCCACTGGCCACTTTCAGCGCCCGCGACGCGAACCTGCTACACACAACGCACCTCTTGTGCACACCACCCGCCGTACTCTACTCTAGCACGCGGGTTGCCTATCCCACTTCTGAAATGTTACGCGGCGCAAAACTTGCCGCCGCCGACCGGGAGTCGAACCCGGGTCCCCCGCTCCGAAGCCCTGAGCTCTCCAACTGAGCTAATCGGCGACCTTCCACGCCTTCTCTCTAACCGTCCATTTATACCCAAGACTGTAACAATACTTTTATTTTAGGGTGATACTATTTAATAGTATCACCCTAAAATAAAAGTATTTAACTTTCAAATATGTTCACGTTTTTGCCAAATCAAGAGAAACTTTGTTCAGTGCCAAAGCTTTATTCAGACTACTCTTAAAATAGGTCCAAAAATAACATAACATAAACTGGCAATACAAAAGCAATAATCAGTGTGACCTAATATCCTGAAGTATTAAGTTACATTTCAATAAACGGAATAAGTTCACAACACATATGAGGTCAACTTTCAAGAAAATATAAGTTTAATAACCTGCAAACTTGAACAAAATATGCAACAGAAAATATAAGTAAAATAACACTCAAACTGTTTTTAAAACAATAATTCTCCAAAATTAGTAACTTAACATTTAGGCACTATATTTAGGCCAAAATAATATCAGCATAAAATAAGGATTTCTAGATTTACGAAAGCTTTCGACAATATAAAATGGAAAAGATGCTCGTAGGTCTTATGAATGAATTTACACTGGTAGTGCTTCTTGATCTTTCCAAAGCATTCGATACTATAAACTGTGACGTCATGCTATCGATCTTACACCACATCCATTTAAGTCCGAGTGCGCTGAAGCTTTTCAGACAGAACACAAATTGTTAGAGTTGGTTCTGCCCTGTCTAAGCCTGGCTTGGCAATCTGCGGGGTCCCCCAGGGATCTGTTTTGGGTCCTCTTTTGTTTTCTTTGTATAGGCACTTCTGTTACTGTAAATTGTTTTAAGTATTGAAAGTATCATCTATATGCCGATGACATACAGTTGTATTACTCCTTCAGAATCGATGAGGTGGAAGATGCTGCTATTAAGATAAATTCTGACCTTAACAGATTTTAAGCAGTAAAAATCTAAATTACTTTTGTTTGGTAGATCAATAGGCAGGTTCGGTGATTTTCAAATTTCGTTAAAATTGATAGTGTTTATTATACTGAAGGCATTTATGTTGTTAATTTTTGTTAAAAAAAAAATCCTTTGCATGTGAAGCCGTTGCAAAGTTTTCCGTCGGTGCGAGGCTAGAAATCGTACCTTGCAGGGAGACTGGGCCGCGTGACGTCGGTTGTTAGACAAGTCCCAGCTTCAGCGCGCAGTCCCGTAAGTATTATAATACATGTGTGTTGTGCGTAGTGCGTATAAGAAAAATGCCGGGTCGTAAGTGGTGTTTTGTACCCAGATGTACTAGTACATCGTACAGCACACCTGACAAAATTTTTATTACTGTTCCGAAGTCCGCAGTAAAACGGAAAAAGTGGTTTGTTGCAGCCAGAAGAAAAATTATCGATACTTTCACGAGTTAGTTTATTATTGCAAAACTTTATAAAATTATCGGCTGTGTCATTGCAACCACTCTCAATAAAATCGACCATAATGTAATGTATCGATAGTTTTCTGGGACCATTTGGTAACGTGTTATGATTATATAGTGGACACAGATACTTATGTTTTTTTGTCATTTCAACGATTTCGTCCAAAAATCCTTCCGTCCTAACAACTTTCCTTTGTGGTTTCCTTACAGATCTACCAATGTCCGCTGCTTTAATAAATTTAATATTTGAACCTACTTGTGATAAAACAGCTTTTCTCCAATAGCAGACTACGGTAGTAGGAGCCGGTTCCTCAGATCTGCGATGCAACCACATTAAGAAAGCAATAGAATGTTTGCAGCCCCCTGCCGAAGCTGCACAATCCAAACATTTAACTTCAAGAACTAGATTTTCTTTTTCACTAATTTCGCATGTTACTGAATAAGGCTTAGCCCTAACTTTATGTTCAGGACAAATTCTTCCCTGTACCGTACATATGTCCCCATTTCTCTTGACCTGTACGTACCTAACCAACTGCTGAATCGCCGTAACTTTCCCTCCCTGAACTAAAAAAGGAAATTTTATATAATCTATTGAATTTTACAATAATGAAATAGGTACCTAGTTCATAACATAGTATTTTGATTCGCGTGAGATGTAGACAATTCAGTTGAATAAATTGCCGATTTTGTTTTACTTACCGGACTGCTTTTACACCGCTGCTTTGAGGTTGATTGAAATTGGTGTTGGATGCAAAAAAATCACACACCATTTCCACATTTACGTATGGCAAATTATGTGTATCGGCCTTTTGAAACCCTTGTTGCATCGTTAATGGGTTATATTGTCTTTATTTTATGTTTAATTGACACTTCCCTTTAAACATTCACGCTGGAAATAGTCGCAATAGGTATATTATGAGATAGGATCCATTTCGTGGGCATATAAAGAATAGTGGGAGGAGCGTCGCGCAAACTTTTGACGTCAAACTAATCACAAACCGAACCAGCATGTGGGCGTGGTAAGTTAGTTTCTTTGGCTTATTACGTCGAATAAAAATTTTTTTTAATAAAAATTTCGCCGTAAATCTATTTCAATAACAATTTTCTATCATTTTCAAGTCAAAAATAGGTATCTTATTTTTTCCCGAACCTCCCTATTTACAGCGTGTTGCGGACAGAGGTAATGAGAAAATTAAAAATTTCAGTTCGAAACCATCCACTGCAGTTCTCCGAGTGCACCAAGAGTTTGGGTGTAGTGATAGATTTTAAGTTAAATTTTAATCCGTATATTACTAAATTGATACAAAAGGCTTATATGAATCTAAAATTAATTTTTAATATAAGGGCATTGGGTGCGAAACTTGGACAATAGGATTAGGGGATCGAAAAAGAGTAGAAGTGTTTGAAATGTGGTGCTACAGACGCATGATGAAGATACTGTGGAGAAAGAAGGTTAGCAATAAGGAGGTATTAGAAAGAGTTGGGGAAAGCGAAAGGTTTGGAAGACAATAAAGAATAGGAGAGATAGGATGGTAGGGCACCTTCTAAGACACGAAGGAATAGTTCGCGACATACTAGAGTCAGAGATAGGAATAAAAAGAGGTAGGGGTAGGCCTAGATTAGACTACTGCTCTCAAATGGTTAGGGACGTAGGATGTTCTACTTTTAGGGAAATGCATAGGTTAGCCTAGGAGAGGAAAGAATGGAGCTATGTGTCCAACCAGTCTTGGGACTGAGAACCTTATGATGATGATTGGATTTGAAAACAAAAATTCTGGTGTGTGATTGCTTGGTACTGTCACATTTTAATTATGCAGATGCGCTATACATACAGTTCTTGGTTAAGTATTGAGGATGCCAGGAGAATTCAGGTGGTGAAGGAGAGAGCGAATAACTCATAAATTACAATCAGTTAAATGGCTGAACATGGCATCTAGAAAATTCCTACATTCTGCTTGTTTGTATTAGAAAATTATTAACAATAATAAAATATAATTTCCAACTGATGTCCATAATATTCACATTCGTAGGAGAGATTTATTGTCTATGCCTTTGTATAAGCATTCATTTTTTGAAAAGCCATACTGTTATAACATTTGGAAAGTTCATAATTTTATTTTTCGCAGAATATAAAACACTTTCCTATGGCACATTTAAGCTTTCTCTTAAAGACCATATACGATTAATACCCAAGTGGCAAACACTCCTTCAACACTGAACTATTATAATCCATACTTATGTCTGTATAATGCTTGTAATATCTATGTTTCAATGTTTTCTTTTTATTTTAGTTTTGACTTATCTTTTTTTTCTATTGTCTACTTAGCGTCATAATAATATTGTTTTCTTTTTAATTTCATGTTTAAGTGGAAGAAGAGCACTGCTCCTTTAAGAGTTTAGTTGCTGAACTTCGCCATTTCGACTGTGGCTGCCAACTTCAGCCATTATTAAGAATGTTATACCTATATTCACAGATGCATAAAGACGTTTATTATTATTATTTTATATACCTATATGATGATAGGTGATATTTTGGATGCTCTAAACAAAAAGGAACAGGCAGCAGCAGTATTTGTGGTCTTATCAAATGTGTTTAACAGTGTGGACCACCACCTAAAAATGAAAAAACTAGAACCAATGGGACCAAGAGGATTTATTCATAATATTATTAAATAGTACCTGTCCAACAGAAGGCAACGTGTGATAGTTTCTGGAAGTAAAATTACATTTGAATGGGATTTCCTATTAATGGTAGTTCCCCAAGGATCGATCCTGGGGCCAATACTGTTCCTTCTGTACACTAATGACTTGCTCAACTTACTGCAACAAAGAGGGCTGCAGGTGGATGACACTTCAGTACTTGTCAGGTGCCATCAAAAAGAACAATTAGAAACTTAGATAAACTGACTCACTTAACACTCTAGAAAAATGGTTTATGTTCAATAATCTAAAGATCAAAGTTGAGAAGACACAGCTCATGAAATTTTCTCTTCTGAAAGTCTGAAACGTGCAGAACAACTTACCATAAAGTATAATAATTAAATGCTTACATTTTCGGACTGCACAAAATTCCCAGGTGTACAACTTGATCCACAGCTAAATGGGAAACAACACATACAATGCCTAGCTGCCGAAACTTGTGGCTTTGTGTACGCTCTGCGAACTGTAGCTGCATCAGTAAACTGTGAGACTGCTCTGAGTGTGTAACAATACACAGAGGGAATGCCTCAAATCTAACAGAGTTAGACTGGCATTCCGTAATTGTTCTACGAGACTGCTACCTGCAAATCAAATACGAAAGAAATACTGAACTAATTCTTCCGAATATGCATGTACCGATGTCCGAGATGAGCACGTCCCAGATGCGAAGGACGTCACGTGAAAGAATCAGAATTCCCGAATTAATCTTTGCACGCAGCACCAAAAAGACGTAGGAGATCTTGACGTCCACTTTTCCGAGATAGCAAGAATTTGTCAAGAATCTCTGCACGCGACACCAAAGCTGACGTAGGATGATTCGACATCACACCACCGCCAATAGCCCCTCCCCGGGGCTATAAAAGAGAAGACCACACCACCGACAGGATCAGAATTTCTCTGTCCGCATCCGAAATAGTACCTGATAGACCGTTCCAACTACGCCGTGTGATCAATCTGATAGTGACCGTCCTGTAAATTTGGAGTAAGTGCCTGGTGTTTACTTGCTGTTGTTGTAAAAGATATCAATAATTAAACATTAACCAGTCACAAGCGCAGTGGCCTATCTTGTCCGTAACCATTAAATAGTAATGTGTTCAAACTCAGTAATTAGGGACCTGCCAGTGAAGGTTAAATCGATTTGGTGCGTTTGTGCGACTTTGGTTTATTAAGAGACGATATACCGGCAGAAATTGATTGAACCTGGGTAACTGAGGGCCCCTGGTGACATGCTGAGGGAGAGCTAATTATTTATTGGTGACGGATAAGCTAGCGGCATCCCCCAATGAGATCGCAACCTGGTTGTTGCGATGAAAGTCTCTCACCGAAGCCCGTCTAGGAGTCGACATATTTTATTGCTACTACGTGAACTCCGAAACACCGTAAAAGTTCAGCTTTGATCATACGACGAGCCTACCGCACGATCAGGATACTCCGCGAGAACCGCTTTTCATTTCCCTGTAAATATTTTGTAAATAGTCAGTTTTATTTTAACCTTTTGAATTAAAGTACATATAGTTAAAGTAATAGAGTCCGTTTATATTTTGTTAATGCATTATTATTTCATCAGCGTTTAGCAATAGTAATAGATCCCACCCTTTTGCGACTGAAAGCTCAAGGGTTAACAATGAGTAAATCTTCTACCGACCAGACCGTACATACATCGCAGAACACGTTCATAAGGGAAAGTCCAAATCATCTTACAGCCTGTCCCAATAAGTGAGACCAAGGTATACGGGTGTATATTTAGGGGCTCGAACCGAGAACGTCGTTGTGTAAGTGACATCCGAAACAAAGAGACAAAAGAAGCGTTGTAAGTGCCTATTTCGCCTACATTAACTCTAGGATAAGATATGGTATAATATCTTGAGGTGGTACCAGTGATGCTATACAAATATTCAGATTACAGAAAGCCTGTCTAAAGGCAATTTAAAAACTAAATTGAATAGATGCATGCATAAATATATTTAAGGAAAAAAGAATACTTACTTTGCCGGGACTGTATGTACTAGAATGCGTATGTTTCCTCAAAAAGCATTACAATGAACTGTTACGTTCATGTATTTCAAGAGGTCGCGCTCAAACTCGGCGTTGTGCTTACCGCAAACAACATCGTCGCGAATCTTAAAAAATGTGGAAATTCAGCTTATTAAAGTTTATAAAAATATACCATTAACGATACAAAAGTCCTGGAATAGATAGGATAGAAGCTGAATTAATTAAAAATGGAAGTGTGCAATTACAAAAATGAATATTTAATCTGCTACAACAGATATGGAGACATGGAATAAAGCAGTTATACATTCAATTTATAAAAAGGGAGATAAACTAGAATGTGAGAACTACCGACCTATATCAGTGTTAAGTGTAACACTAATTATTAATGACAGATTAAAAGACATTGCTGAAAAGATATTGGGCGAATACCAATGTGGTTTCCGCACTAATATGTTGGTGATAGACCAGATATTTACAATAAAACAAGCACAGGAAAAATGTTGGAGAAAGAATATTGCGATCCATGCCCTTTTCATAGATTTCAAACAAACACATGACATGGTTTTAAGGAAGAAAGTTATTGAAACGTTGAAAGAACTGGTGTTTCCCGAAAAAATTATAAAGCTGGTAGACATGACAATGACTTGCACTAGTAGTGTGATCAGGATCCATGGAAGGGCCTCGAGAAGTTTTGAAATACTTCAAGGACTACGGCAAGGTGACTCAATAGCCCCAACACTGTTCAATATTGTTCTGGAAGAAGCAATAAGAAAAAGCAAGCTGGTGTCTGACAACTGCATCTTCGATCACCCATACCAGGTACTGGCTTATGCGGATGATGTTATAATGTGCAGAATAAGGAAAATATAGAAAGTACTGACTGGGCAGCTTGAGCATGTGGCGGGAGATTTTGGCCTGAAGATAAATGAATCGAAATCATATTACGTGGTACTTGGTAGAGGAGCGATAGACAACTGGCAGAACCTACGGATAAACAACATAGCAGGCACGAAATCATATGAGTTCGCCTAGAAACAATCCATCACATATTTGGGAGTGGAATTAACAAACAATAGTGATAATGGGAATGAAATTGGAAGACGAATGGTCATGGGTACAAGATCGGCAGCAAGTTTGAATAAAATAATTTTCTCCAAAAGAATATCCAGGAAAACAAAAGTGAGGATTTATAAAACCATAATAAGACCAGTAATGCTCTTTGGTAGTGAAGCGTGGGTACTTCGACAGGAGGATAGAAATAGGCTGCTCATTTGGGAAAGGTGAATATTGAGACGCATTTTTGGAGGTATTAAGGAATAAGGAAGAAGATCAGTGGAGATGTAGGACAAATCGGGAACTGGAAGAAATCTTCAAGGAATCGAACATCGTAAATGTTGTTATGCAGTCCAGATTGAGATGGCTCGGACATGTAGCTAGGATGGAAGATACAAGAATTCCAAGGAAGATGCAGAAGGGGGAGCCAGAGGGCAGTAACTGCAAGGGAAGGCCGAGACAGAGATGGGTATCTCGTGTTGAGAGGCTAGGTGTGACGGACAGGACCAATCAAGCAATAGATAGGAGAAAATGGAAAGAAATTACTTTTCAAGCCCTGGGCTTACCAAGCCTGTAGCGCTGTATATACAGGGTGTCCAGTTAAGAATTGGCCATACTTCAAATCTAGCTTCCTTGGGTCAAAAGAAACTGATCTGGACCAATTTATCTTAGTACATTTCTGCTTCCTTAAAAGTTATGAGCCTTCCAAGAACAATTTTTAATTAAATTTCTTCATTATTTCTCATGCACTTTTGAAGCTATTTCAGTGAAACTTGGTATAGGAAGGTTTTTTGGGTAGCTAAAAAAATATATATATACTTACTTTTGAGTAAAACATAGAGGGCGCCAACTTTCACCCCTCGCCTTCTTTTGTTTTTGTCGTATTTTGTTCGCTGGTACAAATTTTAAAACAATTACTGGTTTTATGGAAAGAGCACTCGATTACCTGTAAAAAATGTATACTTGTTGCGAGTCCCTAAAACGTACTACTTTAGAGAAAAATGCATTTAAAGTTAATGCTAATTTGGTATGCCAATGATGTTGATCAGAATTCGGAATCCGTTTTAAGCTCATTAATCATGGTAGATGTCAAATATACAGAAACATGAGACAGCCAACAATTTTCGTTTGTAAAATTAGAAATAAAAAATTCGGAAACCCATAAGGAAGCAAAATAGTTCAGATGGGTTTTCGAAAATTTTTATTTAATTTTTTCAAATGAAAATTGTTGACTGACCCATGTTTCGGTATATTTAGCATCTACCATGATTAATGTGCTTAAAACGGAGACCGAATTCTGATCAGCATCATTGATATACTAAAGTAGCATTAACTTTAAGAGCCATCCGAAGAAAATAATTTCAGCCGAGCTTTTATCTCTAGTTTTCCACACGTTCCACAGAAACGGGTCTGACGTGATGTATTTCGCTTAAAAACTATCCCACGTTGCATCTCTTTTTAACTTATGAAATAAAACGACACATAATTTTTCCCGTAGGCGGGGATTTTTTCCCACTCTAGTCGCAACGGCGATGCAATTTCGCTTGTCCGAGCTTACGGGCAAAAGAAGGGAAGTGCGAGCGGGCCGATTTTCCATATTTCGCGCGTAGGAAATGCGGTACGCTCCAAATGTATCATGTTATAACTTCCTCAAAAATTGTCTTGTCGAGTTGCAATTTTTTTAAGATCATTTCTTAAACGTTCAGGATGCTCACGAAATCTTTCAAATTGCAATTACATAATTACTTATCATTCCACTTTGCGATTTTCGAGACGTTGTCTTTTTGGTGCAGTGCAATTTTCACCTATCGAGGAACTATGCTCATTTTTAGAATTTGGAGAAACTTCCTGCGGCAAAGTTATAGAGAAAGGATTGAATTTTATTTTACACCAAGAGTCAATTCATTATCTCACATAGAAAAAAAGTTATGGCGATTTGAACACGATAATCGCCGTTCTGAGCGCGTAACTAATACTGACATCAAGAGTTACGTGCTCAGAACGATTATGGTGTTCAAATCGCCATAACTTTTTCTTCTACACATTTACAGTGTGTATCCAAATATGTAAGTGCGAAAAAATTTAAGAGGCGATTCCTTGTTGAAAATTAAAGGGGGTGTTTGATATAAACAAATACTCATATGTCGCTCCCTTAGGAGTGACGCTCCTCCAAAGTGGGAGGTGGAAATTAGGTTTTTATCTATTTTCTCAAAATCTGAAAAAGTTAAGGAAATTAAATTTGGAGGAAGGTTTCTAATGTTAAAAAGGCTACTTTCGAATATTTTCTTGACCTATCTATATTGTTATAAGTGGATGAAACCTAAAGTCAAAAAATGTATTTTTACATTTATTATTGTGCCAAATTTAGAAAATTTACTTTATTATGTGTTCAAAATATGCTCCATTATTTGCTAAACAATAATACAGTCTGTTTTCGAATTCACTGTGAACTTTTTCAACAGGTTCTGGAGTAATCCGTCTACACTCTTTTACCAAAGCACGCTTTTCAATATTTTTTGTGAAATGGGATGAAATAGGATTACCCAAGAGTGTAGACGGATTACTCCAGAAACTGTTGAAAAAGTACGCAACGAGTTCGAAAACAGACTCTATTATTGTCTATGTCTAGCAAATGGAGCACATTTTGAACACATAATAAAGTAAATTTTCTGAAATAGTCATAATAATTCTGAAAATATATTTTTTGACTTTTTCTTATAATTTTTGACCATAACTTATTTACGGATCAACAGAATCCAATTTTTTAGATGTGGTCAGTTCGGGATTTTTACTGCCTTTAAAATTATGTATCACAAGATAGGGGTGCTATTTGAAATTTCAAAGTAGGGGTAGCTGAGGGTGAGGGGGTGAAACCTAGAACTCAATCTGTATTGGTTTTGAACTTCCCCCTCGATATCTAAATTGACGTGATTTTTGTTTAAGCTGAATTCCCTTCATATCAAGTGGCTAGTTTTGAAATGAAAGCACTGTATATGGAAATAGCAATTTTTCAACTGTCTACTCTATATGAAAGTGACATTTTTTTACTCTCATCATCATAAGGTTCTCAGTCTGAAGACTGGTTGGACGCGTACCTCCATTCTTTTCTATCCTGAGCTAACCTACGCATTTCCCTAAAAGTAGAACATCCTACATCCCTAACTATTTGACAGAAGTAGTCTAATCTAGGCCTATCCCTACCTCTTTTTATTCCTATCTCTGACTCTAGTATGTCGCGAACTATTATCCTTCGTGTCTTAGAAGGTGCCCTACCATCCTATCTCTCCTATTCTTTATTGTCTTCCATACCTTTCGCTTTTCCCCAACTGTTTCTAATACCTCCCTATTGCTAACCCTATCTATCCACCGTATCTTCATCATGCGTCTGTAGCACCACATTTCAAACGCTTCTACTCTTTTTCGATCCGCTTCTCCTATTGTCCAAGTTTCGCACCCGTATAATGCCGCACTCCGTACATAAGAGTCTCTTATTTATACAGTTCCGTGTTGTACAATTTTGAGTTCGGAATGATTTTTCGGGAACTAGTGTTTTTTCTTTTCGTTCTTCTGTAAAATTTAGTCCATGTCAGTTACGCCACTACGTGTAAAGGGCGACGATATCTTTAGTGCTCCTACCATCTCGAATTATTCTACTTCCTAAATAGCAGAAATCCGCGACATCCTCTATCTTCTCATTTCCTATTTTTTGTATTTCAATTTTAGTTCTATTTTCACACCCTCTACATACCAAAATTTTAGTTTTCTTTTTATTGATTTTTATGCTGTAGCCCTGTGTCAAAACTGCTTCCATTCCATTACTCTAGAGATGAGAATATTTTCATCTCTAGAAGTGAAAATGAAAATGTCAAATTTATAGTTTTAATAATGGATAAAAGAAACACTTTTATTTAGGGGCCTGCGTATCTATGTTACCTACCATAGTAATGACTAAACAAATAATTAATAATTTACATTGTGACGGTTCGTTTATAATTTAATAGCATTTTAAATTTTTAAATGCGATTATTATGGACTCGGAAAGTGAATACAGTGAATCATGCACACCCCCAAATATTCGTATATGTGTAGAAAAAATTGCATTTCCTACTCGAGATGAAATACGTTTTTCTTCATTCGTGAGATTGCCCAACTCGCTTCGCTCGTGTAAAATATACTATTCTATGCGAGATAATGAATTGAATCTTGGTGTAAAATAAAATTCAAATCCTTTCTCTACAACTTTGCCGGACGAAGTTTGTCCAAATTCTAAAAATGAGCATAGTTCCTCGATAAATTATATTGGAGTGTAGGTAAGTGAAAAGGTGGCTGGGTCATGAAAGTGATTTGTGGGGAAAACTTAATTTATCAAAAAATATAATTTACTATTATTTGAAGTATTGTTATTAAAAGACTGGAAAATATAATCCATGTTTCGGCTCCGATTGCGACCTTTGTCAAGATTTCTTTATAAAGTAGGTAAGATACATGGAGGAATCCCGAAAAAAGGCCCCAAACAGTGCCGAATATTGTAGATTGTTTAAGAGTATTCTAGTTTTTTAACGTCAATACTTCACAAAATATTAAATTATATTTAATACAAAAATGCATAAATTAAACAATGAATTATTTTTTCTACAAACATTATTAAAAATACAAATACAAAATACAAATACAATAAAAAATTGTTCTTCGAAGGCCAAAAACTTTTTAAGGAAGCAGAATTATACTAAGATAAATTGGTTCAGATCGGTTTCTATTGACCCAAGGAAACTAGATCTGCAATATGGCCCATTCTTTACTGGACACCCTGTATATAATACGAAATAGGCCATAAAGGCAATTGAAATCCACGTTAGAAAAATTCCTGTATCTAAAAAATCTTTATACAGCATCAGATCATATTGAGGGGCAAGCCATCTTCTAATTGTTAAGTATTGTTATTGTTTGTGTTTTGGTGTTCTGTATTTTCTTGACGTATTCTGTGCTTGTATAAGTTTTGAATAAATATTATTATTATGTTAACTTTACAGACTACCTACCTTACACATTAGATCAACAGTTGCAAGGCAAAGAAATCTTACCTATTGCAACAAGAAACAGCAATGATGTAATGACACTTGCATAAAAATATCCATGTGGTAATTCGGATACATGGCCTCCAATAATGGGTCCAATAACAAATGCAACTGTCCCTATAGATCCTAAACGACCTAAAACTTCTGTGTGGTTTTCTTCTGGTATTATGTCCATTAGTGATGCTTTAGTTAATGTCTGCGTATGTTTCATGCAGCCTGAAAAATGAGTCAAGGTGTTTTACAGTATAACCTTTAATACAGTAAAACACTGCAACAGATCATATACAGGTTAATTCAGACCACCCGTACACTATCTTTTACGGGGAAAGTATCGAAGCTACGGACTTGGGGAAAAAATTCTGCTAAGTAAATTGCCCATGAAGAATTTAATGAAAATATTTTCATTTTTCTCGGAGTCACCCCTTCCGAGATAATAGGGGGTGGGGGTGTGTTTCTCAAGAATTTCAAATAGGATGGGGGGTCGTGCGATACATCATTAAAAAGAAATTAGAAGAAACATTTTTTATTTAAAATTTTTTTCAATCATTCTAACTATTTCAAAATGGCTGTCAACTTACGAAAAAATTTGAGGGTTGCAAAAAATTTTTTTTGTGATCAACCCCAGCGATTAAGAACAAAAACAAACCTAGCTTATGATTCTACAACAGTTTGCCTTTCGTATCATGTAGTACAAAATGTAATTTTGCCAAAATTAGTATCATCCACACATCGCTAAAATTAAGGATCATTCAGGGGAGGTTTTCTCGAAAAATTCACATAGCAGTGGGGGTTGATTTCCATTTCATCCAAAACACCCTTTCAAACCTGACAACTTTTGTCTGAAAGTTATCCCTCTAAAACGAGTCACTCTTGAGGGATTGCTTAATTTTTGAAAAACTGATAAAATAGCCCAAAAGGATCAAGAAAAGAGTTGGCTGGTGTCATTGAGCTGTTATTTTGTTTGTATTGACAGTGTTGCTAATCAAGCAAACTAAAGGGTCACAGAAGAAATTCAAATTGTCCATTGTTATCCAAACACTTCTGTAGTCTGTTTTCAAAAGAAACGTGAACGCGACGAAGTTCTTCTTCAGAAATGCTTCTGTATGCTTCCACTATCCGCCGCATCATATCCTGCCTAACAGTTGGACGATCTTTATACACTTCCCCTTTCAACTTTCCAAATAAATAAAAGTCCATACGAGTGAGATCCGGTGACCTGGCTGGCCAGGCTACCGGACCACCTCTCCCAATCCATTTCCTTGGGCATATTTGATTCAATATTTCTCTGGCATGTCTAGAGAAGTGAGCAGGGCACCCATCATGTTGAAACCACATCAACTGCCTAGATTCTAGAGGGACATCTTCCAACAAAACCAGTAAAGTGTCTAACAGAAATCCGTTTAAAACATCGTCAAAAAAGTAGGGATCTGAAATAGTATATTACGTAACAAGTCCGGAGAATACTGTTTTTTTGAATGAGTAGACAAGTCTGCGAGTCCAAAAAACAATTTCCGGGCGTGTTGCATACACTATTTTTTCGGCAACCATGTGGAATAACAAATCAATAAAGTACGTTTCTTTATAATATTATAATTATAGTTATAATCATCGTTTACATTAATATTTATATTGCAATTCGAACAATTGCTAATATTAAAAAGATTCAATTTGTTTAAAATTCTCGGTATATTTAAATGCCTGTTGTTGAAGTCAGAATATGAAGGTAAGGTATCCGATTCATGTTGATTGTTTTCTGTACTTCCCGGACTAAGCCGGAAAAGTGCTACTCTCTCAAAGAAAAAGCGTCCCGAAAGTGGGTACTTTCCAGACGGTTGCCGAAAAAAGAAATTTTATGCACCTTTTTCTTAAAATGGTAGGCACAATTAAATACCTATAATTTTATTTCCGAGTATGCCGCACCAAGTGTTGAGGCTCCAGACATTTTGATTTTCCACCTCCCTTGTCCACCGAGGGATCTCACCAGACCAATAATGTTTGTTGTGCAGGTTCACTTCACTTGCTTTTGAACGTGGATTCATCGGTCCTTAAAATTTTATCTGCGAAATTGGCATCTTGGTGAATTTTGTTCAGCTCCCACCTACAGAACCTCATTCTGTTGGCATAGTCTTCTCCATGTAGCTCCTGGTGCAGAGACAAATAGTATGGATATAAGCAGTTTTTTTTTTAATTAAGCAATCCCTCAAGAGTGACTTGTTTTAGAGGGATAACTTTCAGACAACAGTTGTCAGGTATGAAAGGGTTTTTTGGATAAGATGGAAATCAGCCCCTACTGCTATTTGAGTTTTTCGAGAAAACCGCCTCTGAATGATCCTTAATTTTAGCGGTGTGGGGATGATACTAATTTTAGCAAAATAACATTTTGTAATACATGATGCGAAAGGTAAACCCTTGTACAATCATAAGCTAGTTTTGTTTTCGTTCTTCATCACTGAGGTTGATCACAAAAAAAATTGTTTGCGACTTCAAAATTTTTTTGTAAATTGGCAGCCATTTTGAAACAGTTGGAATAATGTTTAGAGTTGGAAAAAATCGGAAAAAATGTTTAGATAAAAAATGCATCTTTCTCTAATTCCTTTTTAATGATGTATCACAAGACCCCCGATCCTATTTGAAATTCTTGAGAAACACACCCCCACCCCCTATTATCTTGGAAGGGGTGACTTCAAGAAAAATGAAAATATTTTCATTAAATTCTTCACGGGTAAGGATTTTTCCCCAAGTCCATAGCTCCGATACTTTACCCGTAAAAGATAGTGTACGGGTGGTCTGAATCACCCTGTATAATTGTGCCACCTAAGCGTATTCCTTTTGTTCCACCTTTGTTACACATTTTAGGGAAAAATGTTATGCGGGGGACCTCCATTGAATGGGGAAGACCCGCTTAATCGAATTTATAACTTTTAGTATTGTAATATCAAGCATAAATACTAAAACAAAAAATATAAACTTATTAAATTACAACATACAATGTATAAACAAAAAAGTGGAATGTTTAGAACAAACGCTAGAAGAACATAACATAAACATAGCTTGTATCCAGGAGCACTGGATGAACAGTGATAGAATAAGCTCAGTAATCTTTAAACACTATGAAGTTGCATCAAATTTTACACGCGCATCAAATTATGGTGGAGTTTTAATCGTGACAAAAAATAATCTACAAACTAAAGATATAATGGAAATTAAAAACTGTTGTGTAGAAAATTTCTTCGAAGTGACGGGTATAGAAATCAAGAAATTGAATAGTGTAGTAATAAATGTATATAGACCACCAAAAAATGATAAAGCTTCAATTGAAATATTCATAAATAAACTCACTGACTCTCTAAACATAATATCTAATAAAATTAAAAACGATACAAAAATATATTTATTTGGCGACTTTAACATAGATATAAGTATAGAGGGAAAAACAAGAAGCATGTTCCTAAACACGTTAGGAGAATATGGTTTATATCCAACACAAATAACACCCTCAAGAATAACCACTAGAAGTTCAACTTGCATAGACAATATCTTCTGTAATGTGTCTCCTACACTATGGATAAGCAAAACGGTCAACCCCCACCTCTCAGATCATCTTGCGCAGATATTAACGGTACATTGCAGTCATCAATCAATAGTAGAAAGGAAACAAGTTAAAATAAGGAAAATCACGGAGGAAAAAATCGAACTCTTACAAATGAAACTTCAGAATACAGATTGGTCAATGTTGTACAACTCGTCTAATGCAGTGGACGAGGATTTTGAGACTTTCCTTAACTTTTTGAGAAAAAACTTAGATAACACATGCCCAGAAAAATACGTTCTGATAAAGGAGCAAAAGGTGACAAGAACTCAACCAAACCTATTAAACATGAAAGAAAAACTCGATGCGCTAGATACAATACGCAGAGTACTAAAGACGGACCAGTCGGAAAATGCATATAAGACTTACAAAAACATATATAGGGAAGAGCTTATAAAGACCATAAAAACAAAAAATACAAGTGCCATTGCATATTCAAATAATAAACCCAAAGCCATATGGAAAGTCATTAATGAAGAAACAAGGAAAATCAGAAGTGGAAACGCAGTACCAATCCCAGCTGAAGATCTTAACAACTTTTTTGTAAATGTGGGAAAAGAGACATCGGAAACAATACAAAATCTTAATAAGAGTCCTTTCGATTATTTAAGAAATGTAAGTGGGGCAACTTCGTCATTTTATTTGTTCTGGGTAACTCCAGAAGAAGTGATAGAAACTGTGCGGAGGTTAAAAAGTAAAAATTCTAAAGATATATATGGTTTCTCAGCTGTGTTTGTGAAAAGAATTATAAATCAAATCGTCACACCATTGACTTACCTCATAAATAACTGCTTTAAAGAGAGTGTTTTTCCAAATTGCTTAAAACAAGCTAAAGTAGTACCTATCTTTAAGTCTGAAGATAGAATGCTGCCAAAAAACTATAGACCAATATCTATTCTCCCTATTCTATCCAAAATATTAGAATCCCTCCTAAAAAAACGGCTAACGAAGTTTTTAAATAAGTTTAAAATGTTATCACCTAAACAACATGGTTACCTTGACTCAAAATCGACCATAACTGCTATGATAAATGTAGTGGAAAAACTTTCAAACTCGTTTAATTCCAAACATAGTGCTACAGTAGCCTGCTGCGATCTAAGTAAAGCTTTTGACACTATAAACCATGACATTCTACTCCGAAAACTAAATTCTTATGGTATCCGAGGTCACCCATTAAAAATATTCGAGAGTTACCTACAAAGCAGACAACAGAAAGTAATGTACAACAATAAAGAATCCAGTTGGAAACCAGTAACACACGGCATACCACAGGGGTCAGTTCTGGGCCCTCTCCTTTTCGTAATCTACATGAATGATTTACCAGCCAACTTGGAAGCAGACGAAGTAGTAATTTTTGCTGATGACACCACAATAATAAACTCCAGTGAAAACCGAGAGAATTGTAGGATGAAAACGGAAAAATGCCTTAGACAAGCTGAAGAATGGTTTTGTGCTAATATAATGAAAATAAATGTAAGCAAGACTCACCTGCAAGACTTTAACACCAAACCTGAAAAGAGAGACGAATATGTTAAATTGCTGGGTCTCTATCTGGATCCCAGTCTGAAGTTTGACATACACACGGATCACATTACAAAGAAATTATCCACTTACCTATATGCCTTGCGTAAATTACAGAGGGTGGCTGGATATCAAGCAACAAGAGAGGCCTACTTCGCTTTTATCCACAGTACCATCTCATATGGACTCATTATATGGGGAAGTTCTTCGGGAGCCCATGATGTCTTCTTGAAACAAAAAGAAGCCATTCGAATACTGTGCAATGCAGAGTACAGAAGCAGTTGCAAACCACTATTTCTCAAAGAAAAAATACTTACTTTGTTCTCCTCATATATACTTACATGTCTAGTTTACGCCCATGAAAACCAACATCAGTTTCGGAGTCATAGTGAAATACATAGCCACAACACAAGAAATAAAAGCCAGCTTGTAATACCCTACCACAGGGTTAATTGTGCCCAACAGGGAACAAATTATTTATGTATTAAAATGCATAACAAACTGCCACAACACATAAAGGACCTGAAATTGAAGAAATTCAAAGCAGTGCTGAAAGACTACCTAATTGGGAAAGTGTTCTATAACCTGACAGACTTTTGTAATTCGTCTTTAGATGGGCTCCAATCCTAAATTGATTTGTAGTTTTGTTTTATTTCATTATCGCACGATTGTTTCATTCATTTTCTCATTTTTTTTTTTTCTTCTTTCGGATGCATCTTTAGATGTTGCTATGACGTGTCATGTATTTTTGATGTCGAATAAAATTATTATTATTATTAAATAGAATATGTATCGCGTACCACGTAAAAATTTTGATTATGTGCCGTGCTGAACAAAAAATTTGCAACTTAGAAAGCAGCATGACCCGGATGACTAAAACGCGCGCTTTCGGTGGCGTAGGAGACCTATCCGTTGCGCCGCGGTGTTTACGCGTCTCCCTGGAAAAAGTGGGAGGAGTCGAGAAATAAACGAGCGCTCAGGGTGCAAACGGATCGGTTTGCACATGTGAAAATCCCTACCTATTCTGTCGGGCCCAGTGGTCAAGTACGTCACCAGCGTCATTCAAATATTGTGTCTTGAGCGTGACGCATGTTTCGTATTTAATTATGACGAAAATAAGACTCAAATGTAAAAATCGAAAGTTGCGGAATTTGTTTTGGGTAGTAAACTATTCAATATGATCATTTTCAAAATTTGCGGGTTTTCCCCATTATTATTTTTACTTCTACAGCCTAAGGTTGACAACTCTGTGACTAGCCATTCCGGGACAGCTGATGAAAATCGCCCCCCCCCCATTTCATAAGATAGATACTTACCTACTTTGTGTTTACTTTAATATTTCTTGGTTTATTTATTGCGCAGAAATAAAATAAAAAATGAGTTTTATTACTTTTTAAATTTATATTGTTTCTGACCACTCGCTGCTTGTAAAACATCCGGGCAGTCTTTAACAAATTTCAAAACAAAACGGCTAAGATCAAAATTTAGTCTTGTTTGAAGTTCCGCTTTTAGTAGTGCTTCGCCTAAGCGGTTCCTTTCATCTCTCCATACCAACTGCATTAAACTAAAGATGCGTTCACAGTAGACATTTGAAATTGGTACCGATAAAACATAGGACACCGAGAGGCAGCGTTGCCGCACTTCCCAAATTTCTTCGCATTTAGGGAATTTAATTAGTCTATTCAGTTCCTGGTCAATCCCGTGTCCCGGTCTATTATTATTTTTCTCTGGGACAAAGGATGAAATTCCTGGCTAATCCAGCCCAGTCCCGGCCGGTTGGCAACCCTACTACCTACTACAGCCTGTCCCATTTCTTCTACACGGTATCTATTTTGGTTTTTTTAGACGGAACACCCTGAATTCAATTCCTTTTTTGGATTTCTTACCAAAGTTTACCAGATGTTGTATTGGATATTTTTGCCTAAAATGAATATTTTTGATGTTACCGGCGGTTTTAAAAAAGATTTTGACAGATGTAGAGGAATTTTAAAAATTAAATATGTAGCTTCGTACTAAACAAAGCTGAAGCGATGATATTTTGGTGAAGCAAAAGTAACATTTTTCTCTAAAATGCACAATAAATGTGCAACAGAAGAAATGCGCTTAGGTGGCGCATCTGGTATATTAAATACTGAATCTTTATTACAATGCTCAACCCCTTTTACATCAGATAAGCAGTCATAAGTGTAAACCAAATATGTATTTACAAAAATTAAAAACTGCTGTAGCTGAAGCACTGAAATAAACCCTTTCCAATTTCTATTAAACCAGCCTCATTTTAAAATATAAGCATAAAGCAGCATTCCCGTGAGGATGGAAACATAGGGCCGAAGAGGTTATTTAATTAAAACAGTAAGATATTACCTAATATTATTCGAATGAGTATGATGAAAGAAATTGACGCTGTAATGCCTTGTAGAAAATAACAGGCACAACTGCAGCATAATGATATTGCCAGCACATGCCTTAGACCTTTCACATCACTCCAGCTACCCTACAAAATATCATTAAATATCAGAATAAAATTGGGAAACAATACATTACTATTACAAACATTAAAATTTTCAACCTGGGTCAGTTTACTGATGATTTGCAGGCAACTCCTTTTTATGAAATATTTAATATTATTCCTCTCGACGAAAAGGTTAATTTCTTTACTCAAAATTTGTTGAATCTTTTTGATATCCATGCTCCCATAAAAACGGTAAAAATTACAAGAAATAAGCGACCGGCTTGGATCACAGAAACAATTAGACTGCTTATTTCGCCGAGGGATAAGGCAAAGAAAAGATTTGGGACCACTCGATTGCAGGAGCACTGGGACTATTACAAGCAGTTGCGAAATTACACAGAGTTTGCAATAAAACAGGAAAAAAGGGCCTATTTTTCCTACATGTCACGAACTAACAATTCTAAAGCCTTATGGTCCGAACTAAAATCTATGTCTGTTACGAATAAAAATAAGAAATTACACAATGTCCTACCCATCCATCTTAAAGACGGCAATAAGATGAATGATTATTTTGTGAGTAGCATTCCTCAATATCAGGGAAATTCGAGTCGTCTGGTAGATTACTATAACTCTGAACTTGGCAATCCATCCCACTGTTTTGAGTTTAAGTTGGTCTCCACTGAAACTGTGTCCAACATGATCCATAGTATCAAATCACTTTCAACCGGTATTGATGGTATCAACATATCTATGCTGAAAATGTGCGGTCCCTTTATTCTTCCGTTTCTTACAAATATTATCAACACGTGTTTGTTGGAAAGTAAAGTTCCTGATGCGTGGAAAAGGGCAAGGGTGCTGCCGTTGAATAAAACCCCAAATCCACGAGAATATAAGGATCTTCGTCCCATAAGCATCCTTCCATGTGTGTCAAAAGTCTTGGAGAAAGTGATGAGTTCACAGTTGAATCGGTATCTGAATTCTAATAATATACTCCCGGCCAATCAATCAGGTTTCCGTAAAAATTATAGCTGTTCAACCGCTTTATTAAAAATTACTGACGACATTTTGGAGGCTAGTGATAATAATAAGTTAACATTGTTGGTTTTACTAGATTTCTCAAAGGCTTTCGACACCATACAACATTTGATTCTCTATTCGATTCTCAATTTCATCGGCTTGTCTGCTTCATCGGTTGCCCTAATTCGGAATTATTTGACAGACAGAAGTCAGTGTGTCTCTGTTGAGGGAATTAACTCAACCTACCTTTATCTCAATACTGGTGTTCCGCAGGGGTCTATTCTGGGACCACTACTTTTTTCCATATATACGACACACCTTTATTCGTACATAAAATATTGTAGTTTCCATGTGTATGCCGACGACACGCAGATTTATTTGTCCTTCAATCAAGATGAAATTCAACAAGCGGTGTCTCTTATGAACCACGACTTATCAATCATACACAATACTTCTAAAGAACATGGATTGTTTTTAAACCCATCTAAATGTAAATGCTTATTGTTTGGTAGGCACAGTGCTGTGAGTTGTGTGGACACGGCGAGTATCAGAATCTTGATTGATGATGCTGTTGTCCCTGTTGTCGAGAGTGTCAGAAACCTGGGTCTGGAGATGGACAACACTTTTCGTTACAGAAAGCATATATCGTCTTGCATTCAGAGAGCTGTTGTAGGTTTGAGATTGTTGTACCCACATCGTAGTTGTTTAACTCAAAATATCAAGGCTCTGCTCTGCAAATCGCTGGTGTTGTCCCACTTTATGTACTGCGCTCCTGTGGTGGTGTCAGGTCTTGATGTTGCTTCTATGGGGCGAGTGCAGAGGATTCAGAACTCCTGTCTCAGGTACATTTTCGGCATCCGTAAATTTGATAATGTCACACACAAATTGCTTGAGTTGGGATGGTTGAATATGTAAAATCGTTTTAAGCTTCTGTCAGTCTGTTTGTTTCATGACATTGTTGTCTCCAAATCTCCCTCACATCTCTTTAATAAAATTCAATTTAGAACCGATGTACACCACATAAATGTGAGGTATAGGGGGGCTATCACTCCCCCTTTCCATAGGACTGCACTTTATGAACAGTCTTTCAAATACAACATTGCAAAGTTGTATAATAGTGTACCGCATGAATTTAAAAGTCTTGGTAAGCCCCAGTTCAGGAAGAAGATGTCATATTTGTATCCGAGTTGCCAGGTTGTTTGATTTGTGATTGTTTATCTGCATTTATTATTTTTCTGTTGGTGGGTCAGACATGTGCCAAAGTTTGTGAATTTATATTTTAATTCAGGTTTATCACTGTAAAGCAGAGTATTAGCGGTTTGTGATTTTTTTTTTGTTTGGTTATAATTATTAGGTTAGGCAATCACTTATCAAAGCATTGTTAGTTTTATCAGGGTATAGATGGTAGAGCCGAGGTTCAGTTTTTTCTGGACTACCTGAATCTGTACCCTGTGATTTCTTTAGGAATTTTGGTTTATACTGCAGTGTAAATGTTAATTTAGTTGATTTCCTGAGGAATAAACTAGTATTATTATTATTATTATTATTATTATTATTTCAGCTTGCATAATTGTGGGATAGGTTCCTAAGGCTATTGATGCCCTATATTTTGGGCCATATATGCCTATACCTGTTCACGGTTCAGTTTTAGATCTATCAGAATACCAGATGGAGGAATGTGGTTTCAGTTGTATTATTTGACTTCCAGACTTACCCGCGGCGACAGGAAGCCACAAATGATCATCATGCGAAACAGACCTCTTTGCTGGCAGTAACTTTTTAACAGACCCCAGAGTTGACACACGCGTTTTAAACAGATCCCTTAGCTGTCCTCACACCAGACACACGCATTTATTGCAAAAAGGATCATGTAAAAACGCCAGAGAACAAAAGTAACTTTTACTTGAGCCGATCCCACCCGGTCGTAGAATACCAAACTATCAGTTCTCCCTACCTACCGTCGCTGCTGGTTGCAGTTTTTACTAACGAATTACTTAAACTTAAGTATAACGTATGATAACGTTTCGTGTGGTGAGTGGTGCGCGCATTATGATCATTTATGACTTCCTGCTAACACAAGCAAATGACTTCCAGCCGTGCTGCAGTCCTAAATGACCACCTCGAAAGGTGTCTGAAAGTCAAACACTCTCGGAATGATATCTAAGGGTTTTTCAAACAGTTCTGGCTGTAAAAAGTCCAGGATCTTTAGGTGACCTGTTTTTGTCGCCCGGTTTGAATTCCTTATTTTGGGTTAATTTTATGGCGGTTTGTAGACCCTCTCTCTATCGCCCGTCGATGGCGATAGGTCCAAAAGTGCCTCCATAGCTGCAGTCGGGGCTGTGCACATAGCCCCTGTTATACCTAGACACGCTGACCGTTGCAATTTCTGCAACTTGCTTTGTGTCGCGATTTCCTTGGTTTTTGTCCACCGCAAGAACGAAGCGTATGTGACAATGGGTCTTATTACCGATGTGTATGACCAATGGATCATATTCGGTTTTAGCCTCAGGTTTTTCTAAAAAGTTTGCGACAAGCCCAAAAGGCCCCAGTCACTTTAGAAAGAGTTTTACCTATATGAGGTCTCCAGGTGAGTATAAATAGATAGATAGATTTAGTATCCAGAGTTACTCCTAAATACCTTACCTCTCTGGAAAACTAACGACAGTCCTTGCAGCTGTGGAGCTTTTAGATTTGGCTTCCTGCTCTTAGCGAATGAAACCAAGATGGTTTTTGTGGGGTTTACCATAAGTTCTTCCTTTACACACCATCCTCTTATTTTGTTTAGGGCAGTTTGCATTTGATTTGAAATTATACCGCCATGCTTACCCTTGATTAGGATGACGATGTCGTCTGTGTATCCTAGTACACAGTATCCCTCATCGCAGTCAGTTTTCTCAGTAGGTCATCCACCACGATAGACCATAGGAGAGGCGATAACACGCTACCTTGTGGGCATCCTCTTGCCGTAGTCATCAAAGTCTCTTCCCCTCCTTAGGAAGCCGTAACTTTTCGACTTTCTAGCATTGCTTCTATCCAGGTTATTGTGGGTGGTTCGATGCCATGTCTCGCGGTGACCGTTTTTATAGATTTATATGAGGTGTTATCAAACGCACCCTCTATCGACCGTTTTTATAGATTTATATGAGGTGTTATCAAAGGCAACTGCCAACTGCAATTTCTTTTTCTGCGATGGATTTTTCTACTTCTCTCACTAGATGATGAAGCGCATCCACCGTGGATTTGCCCGGTTGATAGGCAAATTGATTAATGTGAAGCGGCATCTCTTTGAGAGATTCATTTCTAATATGATTGTCAATTATTTTCTCCATTGATTGAGATTGGATTAGTATATATCAAATTTTATTTTAAGAAGATGTATATTTGAATTTGCTTTGAGTATATTTTTATACTAAAATAGGTAGAATAAAAAGTAGCAGGTACCTATTCCAAAAAGTAACCTGTAAAATAACTGCATTTTGGTGAACTAGAATTCACTGGATTGATCACTATTTCTTGGAGAGCAATAATTGTTTATAAGAGTATTATACCCAAAAGGAGATTTTCTCTCCAGAAATACGATTGAAAGAGAATCATCGATAAATATTATAGTAGCTCTTTTAACCAGCTTGCTGGGATCAAAGACAAATTCCACTTGATTATTGTTTTGAAAAAGTAAGTAAGTTTAAATGTCCATAACCTGCAATTCGTATTATCACCGACGAAATCAACTTACAGACGGTCCATCTATGCGGTAAATTCGTTGCGCTGACTTGGAAACAGAACGAACCGCCATATTGCTTTCTCTCCAACTGTAATCTCTTAGTTTCGTTAGCTACCGATTGATGTCGCTCTTCTATTATCTAAATATTAACACCATTAGCGCAAGCTTTCACTAATAGATTATCCGACATTCCTACTTTAACCAATTCTCTAATCCTGCCATATTCTCAATCCATAAAAATGTCTGAAAATGAGTAATAGTAGCAAGGCTACAGGCAGCCAAGTTTGATGGTTTATGAATGTGCTGAACAGTATTCTATGCTGTGCTATTGTTTAGCATATTCATGAACCATTAAAGTCAGCTGCCTGTAGTCTTGCTACTTTTATTTATTTTCGGGCATTTTTATGTGTTGAAAATACGGCAAGAATAGAAAATTGGTTGAAGTAGGAACGTCGGATTACCTATTTGTAAAAACTTGCACTAGCGGTGTTAATATTTAGATGAGAGAAGAGCGACTCAATCGGCAGCTAGCGAAACTAATAGATTACAGTTGGAGAGAAAGCAATATGGCGGTTCGTTCTGCATCCAAAACCGCGCAACGAATTAACTGCATAGATGAGCCGTCTGTAAGTTAATTTCGTCTGTGGTATTATCCATCGTGAAATCTCTTTTCAAGTACGAGACAAACGTAACAACAAACATTAGTATTAATGAAATGACAATAATAGCAATAACGAAACAATAGTAAACAAGAACAAACACAAATTATAACAGTACGACTGAAACCAACGAAGACAGCAATACCGAAGGAATTTACACACAGTTTGGAAACTTTTGTAGTACTTAATAGGAAAAGTTCATAGCCACATTTGACGTACCTACAACAACCTTTGAATACCTACTTCAAACTTTGATTTGTAAAATTCTGTAATCATTTATGCACCCACACATTTATTCAATCACACACATACGCACGCACGCACGCAATAGAATCATTTTCAACATTTTGGGGTTTTTCCTATTAAGGATGCGGAATTTGAGCACTAAAAACGGGACATGTAGACACATTTTTATTCCAACACCATTCTGAAATTAAAGTAGATGGGGCGTTAAATAAAAAAAATATTTATCAATAAAGGATCAACTTAGAGACTCCCACTACTTTTATAGTAATATTTTTCGTTCGCCTTAAATAAATCTCCCTCAAATTATTGAAAAATCTGTCATAAAAGCGCCATAAATTCGACACATTTTTTACTATTTGTACACATATTTATCGCAATTAGAAAGTAGGGTTGTCTAAGGTTATTATTCCTTATTCATTTTCGACCAAGAACGTCTTGATACGTTACTTCGTTAAAACGGCATATTATAATAATGATGAGTAAATAAAAAGCTTAAATTCTAAGAAAATATTTCTCTAGCTAGGCTATGAAGTCACCATGCTCTACGCCACCACTGACTGTTTACATGAATTAGCTAACAAAAAAGTAGGAATATATCGGACCATTCAATAATTGCAAATGGGAGTGACTACTGCATGGTCCGATCGCACTACAATTTTTTCTTCACTTATGGTCCGAACGTCTAGCAACATGCCTACACATATTGTAAGTGTAACAAAACAAATTATGAAACGAAGCAAACTGAGGGAAAGCTGACAGAAAGCATTTTTGAAACAGACCACTTAACTGACGGGCCACCAGACACAATTTTTTGTAAAAGATAATGTAAAAACGTAAGAAAAACAAACAAACCTCTACGGGAAACAAACTAACTCAGTCCAAGGACATAAAACTGCTAACTCTATGCGATACCTGCCTGCCCACCGAAAGCGTTGATGGTGTTCACAAGTAACGAATTACTTAAACGCAATTTTTGACATTGCTTAGTGCACATGCCTGACCTTGTTGGAATTTTGTTACCGTCGGACCCTGTAGTAGTCACTTCATAATTGTCAAACGTAGAATCGAGAGCAACATAATGAACTCCACGCAGCGAGAGGTGAAACTATTGTTCTAACTTGTGCCGCCTTTTTAAGATAATGTCAGTTGATACATTCTTTTGGCTCGCCAAGATAACGTGGTCAAACTAAAGTACTCCTTTCTGAACAACTCTCCGCTCAGAGGAAGCCACAATCAAATCAGACAGCATAGAGGATCTGTTAATCACTCCAGTAGAGGTATTGATAATTTGGTGTAAGTTAAAGGAATCCAGAAGTTTAAAATGTTGTTATTAAAATCGCCCATGCAGATTAAATTATGCACCAAGGGATAAATCTGTGCAAAAGAATCCTCTAATGCAATGTTTTTCAACCTTTTTGAATACGCGACCCCTTTACATGTAAAAAAGTTCTGGCGACCCCCCAAGATCGTAATAAAACTGTCAGTGATTTCAGAGGCGCCGTATTTAATTTTCTTTCCATAGTTAAGTGCATACCAATCAAGATATCAAATGCAAGGTGGTCGCGAGCGCTTTGCCACAGCGTAATACAGCAGTTAAAGTTCTTGGCGGTGTCTTTGAACTATTTTAGTTGCATTTGGTGACCTCCAACTGTAAGTGATTTACTACCGCAGCGTTTTATCAATCGGTTTGTCACTGGTATTAACTCGGCGACGGACGAAAAAGAACACGTGCGTAGCCTGAGAAGTTGCGCGGGCTACGCTGCGCGAGCTAGAAAATTTAGGGAGAGCTGTTCTGCTGTATTATGCTGTGGCTCTGCGGGCAGCAATATACATATTACTTTGCCGGGAAGGTAGGGCGGGAGGCGAGAGCACCGAAGAAGGGGAGTCAGAAGTTGCACTTAACGTCGGCACTTTGATGTCGGTAGTTGAAACTTGAACGTCGCGCAACTTCCACGCGCAACATTTTCATTATAATAATCATTATGTACAGATTTGCCTGACAACAAACCGCGGCCATTTGCAGTAGCAGCTGACAGACACTCTATGGCCACAGCCCCAAAGCAAGCTGCGCGTGGAAGTTGCGCCAGGTGCAGGTTGCGACCGCGACCCCCTAAGAAAGACTATGCGGCCCCCCTGGGGGTCGCGACCCACAGGTTGAAAAACACTGCTCTAACGTATTGCGAAACTGAGAATTGTCAAAGTTGGGGGCTTGTAAATAGTGCCGATTGCCAAAGTCTCCTTGTTAGTGATGGGTTGCACCGATGCAATTCAGAGTGCTAGCACATTCAGTACTACAGTGGGACTCTGCGTCACGATAGAAATCTATGAATCGACTCGACGCGATGTTTTGGTACTCTGTGTTCTGCTTTCTATTTCATACCCCTCACCCCCCAGGTAGAATTCGATGTCTAGTAGTCGATTGGTATGAAGCGGTCGTTATTGAGACAGAAAACATCGCCTTCCCATATCTACAGCAGGGATAGAGTGAGATGATCAGGTGATAACGAAGCCTTGAAACGCGCAAGAACCATGTGTTGCATTAGCGGCAAACTGGAAAATACAAAATTCTCATACTTTACGATAGGGGTAATCCATAAAACTATTGTAACCTAAATATAGCAACAGATGGGATTATTTAGTAGATACTCGGTAGGGAAGACGTGCAGTGAAATTTGTAGCTGGTGCAATTTATATTAATTTTTTAAATTCTTTAAAATGAGAGTACGTGGAGAGCATTGGAGTATGTTGTTAAATATAGAGGAGAATAATCCTAAAATGATCACCAACAGATACAAAGGTGCTAATCAGCTAATGGGAGGCAAAATCTTAATAAACTGTGGCAAGCTACTGCCAATAAATTAAATAGTTTGGGATATGGGGAAAAACCGTGGATGAATAGAAAAAGCTGAGAACATTAGAAACATTAGAAACGAATACTTTATATTAATTTGTTATTCAACAACTGTTTAGACTGAAAGTCTAAAACAAACAGTAGGTAATTATAAACTATAACTAATACGAAACGTAATTTAATAAGAAATAAATTGAAATAAATTAACCAACAAAGAACGTCAAATTTCAACCTACCCAACGCAAATTTGGGAAATAATAAAAGTTACTACTCGTTTTCACCTTATATTTGTAGGATGTATAATAAACCTGTATTCTATCGCCGAGCGTACCCGAATATATCACGACGTTGACACACAGTATCAATTTGGGCAAACATCGTTATCGACAAGAGAATTCTATGATAGAAATCAAGAGTAGAATTCTATGGTAACACAGAGTCCCACTGCTGCACACCAAAGTGTGTCATACAGTGCCAGCTCAGGCACGTAACCAGACATAAATTTTTGGAAGGGCACAGGGTGGGCACCTGACAATTCAAGGTAGGCACTAGGTACACCTAGACACATACCGAGTGACAAACTTCCATGTGTACATGGGCAAATAAATGGGTAATTACGTTTTTGGGGATTCCTGCTCCCCCCACGTATAGTTACAATAGTGGTAAAGGTAGCAATCGAAAAATAATTTTTTTCTGCATATGAGGATATCAAACACTACAATTTTCCAATTTATTAAAGCATTAAAAGCAAGAATTACATTAATAATTTTCAAACTAAAACACAGAAATTTATCAGGTTATTTATTATTTATTTATTTATTCTAATCAAAGAAGTCTTTGATTCTTTTGGATTTTCTAATTCGTCTGAATTGCCAATATTTATCAATGTCAACTTAAAATTTGAGTTTCAAAATGAAAACCCTTTCTTCACCTGAATAAATATTTTTGTTCATTTTCAAACCCAATTTTTAAATTGTCTATAAATGTTGATAGTTCAGACGAATTAGAAAATAAAAAGAATCAGAGACTTCTTTGATTAGAATAAATTGTCATGGATAATCTGATAAATTTCTGTATTTTAGTTTGAAAATTTTTAATGTAATTTTTGCTTTTAATACTTTAATAAATGGAAAAGTTGTAGAGTTTTTGATATCCTCATCATCATCATAAGGTTCTCAGTCCGAAGACTGGTTGGACGCGTACCTCCATTCTTTTCTATCCTGAGCTAACCTACGCATTTCCCTAAAAGTAGAACATCCTACATCCCTAACTATTTGAGAGCAGTAGTCTAATCTAGGCCTACCCCTACCTCTTTTTATTCCTATCTCTGACTCTAGTATGTCGCGAACTATTCCTTCGTGTCTTAGAAGGTGTCCTACCATCCTATCTCTCCTACTCTTTATTGTTTTCCATACCTTTCGCCTTTCCCCAACTCTTTTTAATACTTCCCTATTGCTAACCTTATCTATCCACGGTATCTTCATCATGCGTCTGTAACACCACAGTTCAAACGCTTCTACTCTTTTTCTATCCGCTTCTCCTATTGTCCAAGTTTCGCACCCGTATAATGCCGTACTCCATACATACGACTTTAAGAGTCTCTTCCTAGTCTCTATATTAACCGTTCTCGAACATAACAGTTGTTTCTTTTTGTTAAACGCAACTCGTCCCTGCGCCATTCTTTGTTTTATATCTTTAGTGCTCCTACCGTCTTGGGTTATTTTACTTCCTAAGTAGCAGAAATCCGCGACCTCCTCTATCTTCTCATTTCCTATTTGTATTTCAATTTTAGTTCTATTTTCACTCCATCTACATACCAAAATTTTAGTTTTCTTTTTATTGATTTTCATGCCGTAGCCCTGTGTCAAAACTGCTTCCATTTCATTCAATATCCTCATATGCAGAAAAAAATAATCTTCCTTTTGCTACCTTTTCCAACATTGTAACTATACTCTAGGAGAGCAGGAATCCCCAAAAACGTAATTACCCGTGTTATTTCCCCATGTACACATGAAAGTTTGTCCCTCTGTATATGTATACATTCATATATTACTTGAACTAAACTATACAGGGTGTCTGGAAATAAAATGTAACGGGGTATTGTGCTGAGTGTTGGCACACGTTAAATTAAGGATTCGAAGAAATGTGCCAGGAAAGCAAAATACTGATTCTTAAAAGTTTGTGTTTATTCACATCATTGTATTTTCTGAGAGTTCTAATATTGTAATAAGACCCTAACATTTGAATTGAAATTTTGTGACCTAGTCGAAGTCTCATCTGTCTTACTCACGCTTATTGGGAAATAGACGTTCGTTTTTCAAAGATTACACAAACAACTTTCGGAGTTTCTACCTGAAATTTTGTATACTTAAACTTCTTGTTATGTAAATTTGCGCTATGGAAATAAGACATTTCTTTCACCTAGTTTCCAGAGACAATCAATGGACGTGAGCGAATAAGTAATCTGTATTATATTGTTTATTGTAAATTCAGTAGTAATTTGGTATTAATAGAAAGACATAGTTCCTGCCTTACAGAAAATGAGTAAGAAACCACTCAACAGAACTAGGTCCATGCTAATTTTGTTTCACATTTTCTATACCTACTGCTTAAAATAAATATTATTAAACTGGATATTTTATTCTGGTATAAGTATACGAATTGTACTTTACAGTTGGGTGACAGGTGTATAACAGCTGCCCAAAGTACGACATCCCAATCTGTAATGACGATACGACGAACTGCGCTACGCTACGCTGTGCACTTTACCTGACCTATCTCATAAGTACTGCCAGTACAAAATAAAAGTGGCGTACTTACACAGCACAGTGAAGTTTGCCCTGCATTTTGTACGATACGCACAGGTGCGACCCATTACTACTCCTTGTTAAGGGACAGACAAACCCAAAGCTGTTCCATGTCACCTTTAACTGAAGTTATTAATGAGCAGTTCATGTTTTGTCTGAAATATATGCAGAGTCCACCCCTCTACCCTCCCTGTCCCATCTATACAAATGGAAGCACGTCTTCAAAATTCAGGATGTGAAAACTACTAGTACAAGTCATATTTTTATTTTGCTGAACTAAAACTGCCGTTAATAGGTCGCCTATTAAAATGCCGTTAATCGATACTTTGCAAAAAATAACAGTAAAACTCAAATGAGTGGATGTCTGTCTGGCTCATGGCGACCCCTATTTGTCTTCTTGGATCTGACCGCTTTTTTGTTCAAAAGAGAAAATCATCACAACAAAAAAAAAAAAGAACTGTGGTAAGGTGCGAACCACTAGCGTGACGGCATGGTAGGATGAGACCTCAACCGGTGAACCACGAACGGGTCGTGGCAAGAACGTATAAGACGATATAAGTAGAAAATACAACGGCATTTTAGTACGCGACCGCTTAACGGCAGTTTAAGTACACCGTTGTTATTTTTGATTGTTCCAAATTACAAAGCACAAAGCTTAAATATTAACTTACTATTAAAGGACCAGAGACAACTTGAATTCCAGAGTAGAATGACCCAGTAAAACCTATTACTACATGGGAAGCTCCAAGAGTACGCAGATGAGATGCAATTAAAGGCAGCAATATACCAATTCCAAGCAAATCCTGAACACAACCTTTAACATTAGATATTTTCTCGCTAAAAATTGAACGTACATACCAAAAATGAAATTATGTTCAGGAAAATTATACTGCGTTTTTTATTCATCTCTTAAATCTTAGATTATATGCGATACCATTCCATTTCTGTACAAATGTATGATAAACAATAAATAATAACCTTCAAGCTTCAAATATTTAGATAATTTAACATTTAAATTTGACGTCACTGATAAAATAACAATCATCCAGGTAATTATTTGATTGTAGATGAAGATTATATAAAAACAATAATTATTACATTAATAAATAACAAAGTGTAGCAAGAAATAACTAATTCAAATTCTTCAAGTGGGCGATCTGTATTCTGTAAAAATATGGTGACAGCTGACACCTGACAAATTTCTGGAAAACAAGAATCTGGAAATCAAAAAGTTGGAACGTTAACATGCTGGAATCACAAAATATTGGAACCTTAAATACTGGAAGCACAAAAATATTGGATCCTCAAAAATCTTGAAAATTTCCCGCATGCGCTGTAATCTGTGAATATTCCTGCAGTGCAGACCATTCAAACACGCCTTTATTTATATCCCAACTATGTTTTGCCAAGCAGGCCACTTTCACGCGTTTTAATACACCAGAAAATTGGAGCGTTACAAACGTCAGATTTCAATTCAATTAAAACAAAGCCGTGTGCTACCCAATGATGTTCTGGATAGGCCCATTGCCGTTTACCCAGTGAAAACTTTTTGAGGCATGTCTGTTGTGTATGCAACCCATACTACTTACGGATTTCCAACCTTTTCTATCGCGAAGAGCTTATCAGGTGTTTTAGCACAGGTAACAAGTTTTTGTGTACCATGGTGATATTTTGCGTTGCTCACCACTGCAAAAGTCTTCAGCAGCTAGGTAATAACTTATCGTTTAATGGGTAAGCAACAAATTTGGATGAGGATTTACATGAAGTGCGACTGATTAAAAAAATAGCTGAAACGTACTTTGAAACGAAATCTGTTTTGTATGCCGGTAAAGTAGCTCCTAGTTGTTGGGCCACCAGACTTACACTGTTTTTGGATGTTGCAGTCTCTGTCTAATTTTTTTGAGCGCGTTTGAGAATTTATTCATTCGTTGTTTGTGTGTGAAGTGCACTACTTATGTTGATTCCTGCAGCATCCACAAGGTTATTTATTACCACGATTTTAGATCAGAGGTTTCCCTGGTGTTCAGGTTTATGCATGAGTAATATTAAGCCGCCAGCACATTGCTTGAAAGTTTTGTTTAACACGTGTTCGGTATTAAATGGTTGTCCCCGAGGCGGTGTTTTATTGAATCGGTAAACCCACAAACCCTGAGACCGTACCTACGTTACGGCACATCTTTGGCGACCAACATCAGGGCCGATTCGAAGCACTCCGGCCTGGGGAAAATGCCTATTGACCATTCACCAAAACCATGACTACGAGGAATCAGCGGAGGCGTCTGGAGCGGCTAGACACCTCCATGCCTCCATCAGCGTCCCCGCTGTTAGAGGAGGCGGCGGCTTTCCCTATGCCACGTGTCAATACTGGTTTGGAAGCTAGCGGCACGGAACGTAGCGTAAGAAATTCTCCACACAACCGGAGTATGCAAGGTATGAGTTTTTCTGTTCCTCCACCCCCGTATGTTTCCGTGAAGTTACCCGGAGAACCAGTTAAAGATAACAATCAAGGAAATATTTAACAGCTCATTGATGGTGCAGTTAAACAAACGGTTCATAATTTCTTGTCAAACAATGCGTCATACGTCCAACAAGTGACTAACCCTAGGTTAAGGTCACATTTATTCTCATCAACTAATCCAAATGTATTTCCATCTCGATCACAAGAATATGTACACCTGGGTCATGTAAACCAACCACAATTTATGGGTTTCTCAAATAATTTGCCTAACCTACAAAGTAGAGGTCCTCAAGGTGACCCACAGGTTCCCTGTGTAAATTTTCAAATACCAGCTGAGAAATTACTCTCGAATTTTGAAGATAATGATGAAATTCATCCCGTGGACTTTATAAATAGATTAGAGTGTCATTAATTTGAATCGCATTCCGGATAATTATTTTGCTTTGTGGTGTCACAGCCTGTTTCAAGGCAAAGCGAAGTTTTGGGCGGATGCCTTAATGCATTCATTTACTAATTTTCAATCTTTTAAAATCGCTTTTCTTCAACAATTTTGGGGCCAAACAAAGCAATCAAAAGTAAAGCTAGATCTTACAATAAATAAATACGACAGATCCGGTTTCGTGCATTATTTTTTGAAACAGGTGGCTCTTCGCGATAAGTACTTAAATCCGCCATATGCCGAACCGGAGTTGGTTGCTGCAATTTCTCGCCATTACCCGCCATCTATTTCGTGTGCCATATTGGGTACATTATCTATAGGGGAAGCATTGGAGAGATTGCGCTTGGTGGAACATTACCATACCGATTTTTCCCCGAGTTTACAACAAAAGTTTCGAGATCCTCCGCGTCATCAAGCTGTTAACGAAAGAGCGCCTGTCCGAAATAATTTAAGTGGAGTAGGGCCGAACGGTAGGCGCATAAATCGAATCGAAGAACCGGATTTGCAGTGTCCGGAAGACGAGGAGGTTGGGCAGATCAACGCGGAAAACTAGTATCGTCTCAATGGAATGGTTCGACATTGGGACTAGGTTTAACCAAAAATAAAAGAGCCTGTACCATTTTCAACAATCCTAGAGAGGATTTATTTAAAGAAGATGAATGCGAATTTAATCATTCGTCTCACAGTCCTATAATCTTAATTAAAATTAAAAATTGCAGTTTCCCTGCACTAGTCGATTCTGGTTCAGAAGTTTGCGCGTTTTCTAGTTTAGTGTTTTCCGTTATCTGGGAGGATAGCACTATGCCTATTTTCCCGATTAGTGGAGTTCGCGTTTCGGGGGCATTCAGGGGTAAAAAACAAAAAGTTAGCCATCAAGTCCTTTTGGATTTTGATCTCGGGGGCACTGCTTTGCAATTTGAATTTTTATATATTCCTGAGTTAGTATATCCCGTGATTCTCGGTTGCGATTTTTTGCGTTTCGCTGACGCCCGTTTAGATCTTAAAAACGAACATCTTGCGATCTCGGTACTTGGTAATGATTTGACGATACTTACAATAAAATATAATCACGAATTGTCAGGTCCCCCACCAGTATTCTTGAAAACTCTGATTCAGGATCGCAATCCCCGTATTTTCGCCATACAACCAGCGCGCGACCATGACGATTTTTCAGAGACTTTACAAAATCTCACTTTGGAGAAGGACCAAATGGTGGGTTTTCAACAACTTTTGATTTCGAATCGTGAAATATTTTCCGAAAAACCTGGCCTCACCACCGAATATTGTCATGAAATTCATCTAACGGACGAAAAGTCCTTTTTCAAGAAACCATATCCCATTCCCCTTGCTCATAGATCGGCCGTTAACGTGGAGATTGAGAGGATGCTAGAATGGCGTGTTATCCAGAGGACTCGTTCTTCTGCTTATTGCAGCACTCTTACAACTGCCGTCAAAAAAGATGGTAGTGTCCGACTTTGTTTGGACGCCCGATATATGAATAGTGTTATGCAACCTGACTCTGAGCTACAACGACCTATCGATGATATACTGAAGACCTTACCACACATACGTTACATGTCCAAAATTGACTTAACTCATTCGTACTGGCAGATCCCTCTTCGGTCGGAGGACCGCAAGTACACTGGTTTTTTACACGGAACCAAGTCGTACCAATTTAAGGTCCTTCCTTTTGGCCTTAAGACGGCCATCGCTTCTTTCTCCAGGGCCATGGATATCATTTTGGGGTTTTCTTTTCGTGAATTTGTTATTTTCTACGTGGATGACCTGTTAATAATTTCCGAGACATTCGAAGAGCATATTTACCATCTTCAGCGCGTATTTACGCGAATGGCGGAAGCGGGTTTTACTTTACGTTTAAAGAAGTGTCAGTTTCTATTAGACTCACTCACATTTTTGGGTTACCAGGTTTCCCGTGACGGTATACGTTCCGACCCAGCCAGAGTTCAGGGAATAAAAGATTTCCCAGTCCCATGTAGCGTTCGGCAGCTACAGGCATTTTTAGGTCTCTGCAACTACGATAGAACCTTTTGCGAGAATTTTGCTTCAATCGCGGAACCTCTTTTCAATCTTCTTCGAAAGAAAACAAGTGGATTTGGGGTAAACGCGAACAGAATGCTTTCGTTGAGTTAAAATCTCTAATCTCTAAAGAAATTCTACTACGTCCTCCAGTTCCGGACTTGCCTTTTTGTGTTCAGACGGATGCTAGCGACTGTGGGGTTGGTGCCAGTTTGTTCCAGGTAGTGGACGGTGCCAGACTTGTTCTGGCTTATGCTAGTAGGTTGCTCCTTCTTCGAGAACGTGCCTATAGTGTTGCTGAAAAGGAGGCTCTTGCTGTGGTTTGGGCCCTGGAGAAGTGGCGAGCGTATCTTGTAGATACAAAGTTTACGGTGGTCACGGATCATCGAGCATTGACTTATTTAAATACCTGCAGGCTTATTTCTCCCCGAATAACAAGGTGGGTGCTCGCTCTTCAGGAGTATGATTATGTTGTAAAGCATGTCTCCGGTGATACAAACATAATTTGCGACATCCTCTCGCGATTTCCGCCGGTACGTCCACCTATGCCTAAGGATCGGTGTTTCAAAATACTATGCGCGTCAGTTTCTTTGTCTCCTGATTTTAGACAGAGTTTTAAAACTTTACCAGATGACCAAAAGAGGGATTCAAAGCTTGGGTCTCTCAGGCGGTCCATCCTAGCTAATCCGGATGCCTATCCTAAATTTGTTTTGCACAAAGATTTGCTTTTCTTGCGCGGGTCTGAAGGGGAACATTGTCTTCTGTGCATACCCCAATCACGTATTACCGAAATTATTTTAGCTTTTCATCATGGACTGGGACATTTCGGTATATACAAAACGTGGGCTGCTCTACGAAGAGAGGTGTGGCGGGGGAATATGCATAGAGATGTTAAGCGAGTTCTAAAGTCCTGTGAAATGTGTCAGAAAGCAAAATCCAACATTTTGCCCAAACCACCGTTCCAATCCATTCTTCCTGATGCCCCAGCAGATCTCCTAGCTGTTGACTTATACGGTCCCTTACCGCGATCTCGTGCCGGCGTGGTATACCTTCTCGTTGTTTTGGATGTATTTTCGAAATTCGTCTGGCTGTATCCTATTAAGAAGGCCAATATTTCGTCAATTATTCGTTGTCTAAAACATGATTTGTTCCCAAGTAACTTCGTTCCAAAACGCTTTCTGTCGGATCAGGGCACGCAATTTATGTCGGGTGCTTGGATCTCTTTTTGTAATGATTTTAATATTGCGGTTGTTCATTCCTCCGTTCGACATCCTCAAGGTAACCCTGTTGAAAGAACGATGCGGGAGTTGGGTCGTTTGTTTAGGACATTTTGTCATCACCGACATAAGAGGTGGGCCTATGAAGTACAGCATATCGCCGATTTGTTGAATACCGTGATTCATGAGTCCACTGGGTTCTCGCCTGTGGAACTGCATAAAGGTGGTCCTCCCCCTTTGTTATTAACGGATATCATTGATGTCCCCCGCGGCCCCATGAACTTTGATGCACATGTGCGCATATTTTTGGCCCGTAGTTCGTTAGAGTCCCGCGCCGTACGACGTCGCGCGTTGGGCCCAAGGGGTGTTTATGATTTCGCCGTCGGTGACTTGGTGCTCCTTCGAGCTAACCCTGTTTCTTCACTTCTTAATGCGGAAACTAAAAAGTTTATGCTCCTTTTTGAAGGCCCTTACCGCCTGAAAAAAATAATAAGACATGATACTTATATTCTGGAATGCCCAGAGACTAAAACTGAGAGAGGAATGTTTCATGTATCTCATCTAAAAAAATATTATACCTTGGATTCCTAAATTCTGTGAATCATTTTTTCCAAGGTACGGGGGCAGATGAAACGAAATCTGTTTTGTATGCCGGTAAAGTAGCTCCTAGTTGTTGGGCCACCAGACTTACACTGTTTTTGGATGTTGCGGTCTCTGTCTAATTTTTTTGAGCGCGTTTGAGAATTTATTCATTCGTTGTTTGTGTGTGAAGCGCACTACTTATGTTGATTCCTGCAGCATCCACAAGGTTATTTATTACCACGATTTTAGATCAGAGGTTTCCCTGGTGTTCAGGTTTATGCATGAGTAATATTAAACCGCCAGCACATTGCTTGAAAGTTTTGTTTAACACGTGTTCGGTATTAAATGGTTGTCCCCGAGGCGGTGTTTTATTGAATCGGTAAACCCACAAACCCTGAGACCGTACCTACGTTACGGCACAACTTGAAAATTAGACTTAATAGTTATGCAAGAAAGGTTGCGGAGAAAATAAAAGGTGAAAACGCCACTTTACTCCAGTAACGAAAACTGTTTTATTTTGTAATGAATAATTATTACGGCTTCTGTTGTATTTAATGCTTCTGTTACACTTACAACATACAACTCGTTTACCCAGACTAAAATCTAATGCTATGTTCTCATAAAAATAAAGAATACATAAATAAAGAATAGGAGAGTTAGGGCACCTTCTGAGAAACGAAGGAATAGTTCGCGGCATACTAGAGACAGATCCAGATTACACTATTGCTCTCAAATAATTAGGGATGCAGGATGTTCTACTTTTAGGGAAATGCGTAGGTTAGCTCAGGATAGGAAAGGATGGAGGTACGCGTCCAACCAATCTTCGGACTGAGAACCTTATGATGATGATTGTTCGAACAAGAATTGATAAGAAACCAAAATATAGGTAAGGATGCGTATATGTTGTGGATCCAAATTTCGCAGGAGCCGCCTGTACGCAATGGATAGTTGCAAAGAACTACCCGAATCCCGAATGTACAAAAATTTGAATTTAGAAAGGACTTTCTTTGCCACCATAGTTCTAAAAATAAAAAAGGAAAAATACAGCAACAGGAACAGGGGCAGAAATAAGGATTGTAAAAATTGTTGTTGGGAAAATAAATTAGAAAATAATTGATGGTTTCTGCCTTTACATGACGAAAATCCATAATTAACAGAACTGATAATAAAAAGACAAACTTGCCTAGATTTTCACAATTTATTTTAAGAGGAGGTTATACCTACCTCTGGATTTCAGGCGAGAAACAGTCCTTTTAATCTAATAGATTATTAAGCCAGTCTTGAAATTCGAAACGCGGATTTTTTCTAGTGCATAGTTAAAAGGTTGGAATTGAACCCTACATGCGGTTTTTTTCAATTTTCTCACTGTTTAAAAAATCTTGAAACCGGTCAAATATTTAAATAAAACGTTATATATTGGTAGTTCGCAGAGTAATTATTTGTTTCATTATGAAGAAAAAAATATTTAAAACTCACAAAATTAACGCAATTTCAGTCACATTTACGTTCCACCAGCGCGGCTCCTAAATAAGTGCGCTCGTGCGCGCGCACTGCCTACAAAAATATGGTTTTAACCTTTTTTGATAAAAGGTTCAAAACCTTATAATTATAAACTAATAAGTTTAAAACTTTTTGAATCTCTGCCGCAATATATATTAATTATTATGCGAGATAATAAATAGTACGCGCTCTAAGCATTCCGCGTCGTCTTTGAAAATGCCTACCACATACGTATCTAGCTGTCCGAGTACTGAGGTGTGGCCAATGCATATTCGATATGGGAGCGCGATCGGCGCGACTCGGGAAAATTTCGTCGTATGTGCTTTTAGGTGGAAGAATTATAGCTCGTCTGGGAGCGCTGTTTGAGCACACACGCTGTTGGGCGAAGCAGGAGTCGCGGAGTTTGTACTTCTGCGGCAGTGTTTATTGTTTTTGTTTACCATATTTAGGTCTGAGATAGCTCGTTGCTTTGCTTAACGTGAGTAATTAGCTGCATTATCGTGTTTATTTTTAAATATTGAAATTTCCAATACTTAGCATGGCAAGTGATTTGGTTTAGTTAAGGCTGGGATACTCGAATACCCGAGAAGCGTTCTCCTCACTTCTGAGACGGTGTTAATACAGACAGTCCAGCTCAAAAACTGTATTACTTATAGACATGAATTATGGTTTAAAAGAAATATGAGGGTTGGTAGAATACGCTTATAACTATTTTATTTTGCCATACCTATTTAAACTGTTTTTAAAATAAATGAAGTTGAAAACTGGCAAATTTTAACGGAAAACTTACCATTATTCACACACAAATTGTACATTCGGATTGTAGTTAACAGCCAAATAAAATATATGAGCATATTCACCGATCTTTTAGCTTTATTTTAAGACTATATTTGCCTAATTTCGTTGTTTCAATTTTCTGCTGGACTGACTGTACCAAGCGGTTGCTAAAGCTATGTCTATTTCTGTCTTACACATGTACTGCCGATCTCCTGTCCTTTCGTTGCGTATCCCACCCTTAAAGTCAACACTTAAACATTGTGGAGTGTACGTTAACAAAGTGGTCGTCTGATTTTTGCAATTTTCAAAATTATTATTGTGTTGTAATACTCCATTCAGTTAAAAATGACTTTTGACGAAAAACTTGGAATAAAATGAAATGGACGTCCTAGGCCTGTGCGAAGTATCAAAAGCTTTTCGAAAGGTCGCGGTAAAAGTTGTGTGCTAAAGTTTAACCTTTTGCATTTGGGATTTTCGTTAAATATTGCGGTGAGTGAAATTTCTTGTTGGAAAATGTTTGAAAATGGCTTCTAAAGCACTTCATTTAAAAAAACTACTGGGGAGAAACCGCCAGACCCCCCCCCCAACCCCTGAGCGGTGATTTCATTCTATTTAGAGCACTGCCAAGTTCTAAAGTCAGGAGCCGCCACTGCGTGCCACTGCATGTTATTGCTGCAAACTTATGGGAAAAACTCCAAGTAGGCAACATGCTCAAAGTTTTGCGATACCAGCAAGCTTTTTAAAATTAAAAAATCGATCGGAGACACCTTGACCTCGAGAAACTAAAAGATTGTCTGAAACCGCACTACATTGACATTTTTGAAGTGAAGTTTTATTCCGATCGAATCGTTAAAACCTCAACCAAATAGTGATTCTATACATACGTCATTAACAGTAAATTTACAAAGAGCAAAAGAATACAGAAAAACAGCTACGGTTAGATAGTGATTCATATGCATATGCGGAGAGCACGATTCCTCTGTTAATGTAGAAACTAGAACTCACGAGCGCGATTTTTTTATTTAAAAACTACGAATAGTAGAACGTAACGGTTCATTTCTTTCAAACCATTGAAAATAGGAATTAGTTGGAAAAAAATATTAAAGGTCTTTGTTGCTGCAAAGAGATACCTATTGTAGGTACACATTTACATTTTTTTTTTATTAGTGTACCGCTTATTATTATTAAAGCGATTATTATAAGGTCTAAAGGTGTTATTATTTTGAGGTAATGTAGATACTTGAGAAACAGCTGGTTTCCCTAAAACTCGAATATGCCTTTCTGCGGCGGAGGGTGTGGTGTTTTCAGGTAGACGACCCGAGGCGAGGGTTGCGGCAGTCAAGATACGGCTAAGAAGTAGAGCAGTAGAGTCTGACGTGGTTTACCGTATTTAAAGGGTAATAAGTGTGCTAATACGAGGGTGTTGCAATAATTCTGTGAACCGGGAAGGTTACCCAAATGAGGGCAGATCAGGTGTGATTGGTATGATAGTTTTATTCTTATGTGAACAGATATAGTTTTACTCCTACCGGGGCAGATCTAGTTTTACTCCTACGGGGGCAGATTCAGATTTACTCCTACTGGGAGCAGAGATAGTTTTACCCCAAAGAGTGGGGCAGATGAGAGCTCGAGCGAGGCGCCTAAGGTTCCCCGACAGGAACAGTGAAGTGAGATATCCAGAGTTACCCTGTGATGGGCAGATCCAGATTTACCCTGTGAAGGGCAGATACAGATTTCTATGTGTAGCTATTCCTAGTGGTCTCTAGGAGACATTTAATAATCTCCCTATAGGTAACGTCCATTCCTGCGGGCGTATCCTCCCGTAGCGACTTAGAGAAGGCTTTATGTGGGAAGCGTGCCGAAGGAGTCACTCCCAGCCCAGCAGCCAAATGAGGGAGGCTAGCGGGTGGAGGACCCGCCGTAAGTAACGTAACCCTTCATACTTATTGGGTCTCACAGGTATTTTCTCTTTATTTCCATGTTGCTGTTCTTGTTGATGCCACTATGAGCCGAATAATTACGCTGTATACCATTCTTCACCGACTCCTGCTGGAAGTAGCAGATCAGTCTATTAATCACTTAAATACACTATTAAATGTATCAATAAAAGGCGAGATATAACCTCCCGCTAGTTTGTTTAATTTCAAAAGAACTAAACCCACTACAATTGGTGTCAGGTGCGGGGTGAAGAATGGTAATGATCGGCGTAAATATTATGTACCTTGTGTTAGTTTTAAATTTAAAATATTTTCAAACACGATTCACAAACTACCAAGAATTCGAAATGTAGGTATAAGTTAGTTCGAGAACTTGTATAAAAAAAAGGGGAAACACATGGCCTGGGCTAAGGGTCGAGTGTTCTCTCACGATGCAGTGCAGGTTCGTGGAACTGTATCTGGAATTTGTCACACACCCGGGGTGCATTAGGCCACTAATTAAAAAAAAAACCCAGAGATTGGGCGGGCGAGGGAAGTAGAAACGAATGCTTAGGTAGGGGCAGTGTAGTTTCTGCTATTCTGAAGTAAACATCACTGTGTTTTGCTATTTCTCACTTTAATTCGCCAAAATTCCGAGAAAATGAATCCAAAACGTTCGCGTCCGCGTCAATTGTCAACCTCTTCCGAGGAGGGACATCAAGTACCAACAGGTACGTCTCAGCAACTTCGCGAGCTAGCAAGTATTGTGAAATCGTTGGCTACCGTCGTAAGTGTTAATTTTTCGGCGTCGTCACCGTCACCGTCGACGTCGTCGTCATCTAACACCAGTGTGGTACCGAGCGGGTCTTCGGCTCCAATACGCGACAATATAATTCCCCCATTTAATCCAGAAAATCCTAATCATTCCATTATACGCTGGCTCCAACGGGTGGAAGAAATGCGGGATATCTGTCAGTGGTCGGAGCCCGTCACAATTATACAAGCCGTTTCTAAATTGCATGGAATGGCTAAACAATGGTACGAATCTTTACCATCGGTTTCTCATTCATGGCGCGAATGGAAGGTCATGATGATGGCAGCGTTTCCGATACAGGAAGATTTTCATTCGCTCGTAGAGATAATGATGAGCCGTAGAAAACTGTCTAGCGAGTCGTACCTTACTTATTATTACGATAAAGCAAATCTTCTTCTACGTTTAGGGATTACGGGGCCGAACGCGGTATCGTGTATAATTGGGGGCATTGGCAACAACATTATCCGCGAAACAGCAAAGGCGGGTGACCATCAGACTCCAGAAAGTTTACTGACATACCTAAAGAGATGCAGGGATATTAGTGCTAACGGAAGCTTTCCGCCGCGCGAATTTAAACCTCGTAAGGACAAACGTAAGTCGCGTGATACTTACCGCGTTAAGAGAGTGCCGAACAACTTATGTTTTATTTGCAAAAAACCGGGACACCAAGCAAGAGAGTGCTCTAGCGCAAAGTGTTTTAAGTGCCAAAAGATTGGGCACCGGGCCTCACAGTGTAAATCCAATACCGCTGTTTTGTGACTACAGAGCCCAAATCTAAAATATTATAAAGACGCTTGGATAGACGGACAGCACATAAAAGCTTACGTTGACTTGGGTAGCAGTCATACATTAATCAGAAGCGCTGAAGCCAATCAACGCAATCTAAAGATAAATGCAGACAATAAATTAGTGTTACGTGGGTTCGGGGACGGCCGCGTAAGTACCTTAGGTGAAGCGTCTTTCGAATTACGTCTAGACAAAGTGGTGCAAAATACTGTAGCGCAGGTGGTGCCCGATTACGCTCAGCAAATTCCGTTGTTAGTAGGCCAAACTTTTACTGAAAAACCAAATGTTCTGATCGTTAAAGATAAAGAAAATTTCGGAGTGTTTAACTGCGAAAAACCGTTTATCGGAGCCGGCAAATTGAAAGTGCCCCTGTGGGCAAAACGTGCGGAAGTACTACCCCCGAACCATGTATGTTTAGTAAGTGTTAGCGTAAAGGACAATTACGTAGGTGATTTATATATAGAAAATAGTATTAGACCGGAGCCGAACAAAGAACATGTCATACCTGGTACAATAGTTCATGTGACAGACAACAAAGAAGTGTTTATTCCCATAATTAATTTATCCGAACAAGAAATAACTCTAAACACGAAGACTCCGTTAGCTAGAGCGTGGCCCTGTTCTCCATTTGATGAGGAGGCAATCGTTTTAGGGATAAGTTCAGCGGCAGAGTCATTAAGACCTCTGCCACGCGACGAAATTGATATTGGAATTAATGATAATGCAATACGCAGACGATTATTAGAGTTATTAGACAATTTCCGGGAGTGCTTTGCGCTAGACAATTCGGAGTTAGGTGTGGCCAAATCAGCTGAGCTTCGGATTACCTTGGAGGAAACTAAACCTTTCATGTATCGTCCGTATAGGTTAGCTGTCCACGAAAAGGAACAGGTGAGTGGCATAGTAAAAGACCTACTAAAATGGGACATAATTAGGGAGTCCGATTCTCCGTACGCGTCGCCGGTTCTTTTAGTGCGTAAGAAAAATGGTGAATACCGAATGTGCTGCGACTTTCGGAAGTTAAATAGCCAGACTTTAAAAACTAGATACCCCCTACCGCGTATTGATGATCAAATAGATTTACTTCAAGGGTCGAAGTACTTTACCACCCTTGACTTAACATCTGGATATCATCAGATACCAGTGGCGGAAGAATCCAAGCATTTAACTTCTTTTGTGACACCTTCCGGACAATATGAGTACAATCGTTTACCGTTCGGGTTGTGTAATGCTCCTAGTGTGTTTCAAAAACTTATGAATAAACTTTTGTTGCCCTACAAGGAAATAGCGGCCGTTTATCTGGACGATATAATAATTTTCTCAAATTGTTTGGATAGGCATTTAGAAAACTTAGAGACGGTATTGGGTGTATTGAGAGAAGAAGGGTTAACTTTAAACCACAAAAAATGTAAATTTCTTTCGGAGTCCGTGACTTATTTAGGTTTTGAAATATCGAAAGAAGGAGTAAAACCGGGCGCCGATAAGATAAAAGCGGTCGCAATTTACCCCCCACCAAAAGATCCGCGACAGGTGAGGCAGTTTATCGGGCTTTTTAGTTATTTTAGGCAATTTGTTAAAGATTTTGCCTTGCTATCGAAACCGCTGACAAAACTGACGCATAAAAATCGTCCTTGGTCCTGGGGTGAAATAGAAGAGCGGGCTTTCAATGTTTTAAAACAAAAGCTAGCTTCACGACCTATTCTAGCTATATACAACCCCTCCGCGTTAACTGAAGTGCACTGTGACGCTAGTAAGGACGGTCTGGCCGGTATATTGCTTCAGGAGGTGCAGTGTAAGTTGCATCCGGTGGCCTACTATAGTCGACAAACACTATCGGCGGAGTCGCGGTACCATTCCTATGAATTAGAGACACTTGCGGTGGTAGAAACGCTAAAAAAGTTTCGGGTATACCTACTCAATTTAGATTTTAAAGTTGTGACGGATTGTAGTGCCATAAAAGCATGTCAAAATAAAAAGGACCTGGTCCCCCGTATAGCCCGTTGGTGGCTGGTCCTTATGGAGTACAATTTCACCGTAGAATACCGACCAGGAAAGAAAATGACTCACGTGGATTCGCTTAGCCGTAACCCTTTAAACAACTCTCCTCCAGATGTAGAGATCCTTCACATTCAAGCAGCCGACTGGGTATTATCGGCCCAGCTGACTGACGAAAAAATTCAATTAATTCATGACATCCTTAGTAGACCGCCAGAAACAGATTACGAACGCAAAATTTATAAAGACTACGCGTTGCGCAACAACAGGGTTTATCGGATTACGGTTAGGGGTATCCAATGGGTTGTGCCCAGGGGAATGCGGCAACGGGTTGTTCGGCAATCTCACGACGAACTGGGGCATTTGGGGGTAGACAAAACGTTAAACAAGCTGTGTGAGCATTATTGGTTTCCCCGAATGCGTGAGTACGTTGAAAATTACCTCAAGTGCTGCGTGCCCTGCTTATTCGCGAAAACGTTATCGGGCAAGAAGCCCGGATTCTTACATCCCATAGAGAAACAACCTATTCCGTACCATACAATACATGCAGATCATTTAGGGCCGTTCGAAAAGACCGGAAAGAAAAACGAGCATCTTCTGGTGGTTATAGATGCTTTTACAAAATTTACATTCCTGCGACCTGTGCGATCCACAAAGACAAAATGTGTGATAAAATTTTTGCAGGAATGTTTCTTAACATATGGTGTCCCAACGCGTATCATAGTAGACCGTGGTACCGCATTCACGTCGAAACGGTTCAAAGATTTCTGTTTAGAAAATAACATTCGCTTAATATTAACCGCTGTAGCTACTCCTCGAGCAAATGGACAGGTAGAGCGATCTCATCGAACGGTATTAGCAAGCTTAATTGCGTCCTGTAACGAAACGACCGAATGGGACGTCGAAATATCCAAAATACAGTTCGCAATAAACAATACTGTCCACAGAGTAACGCGGAAAACCCCTAATGAACTGTTAATGGGTTACCAACCCCAGCAAAGCGGGGCACACATCTTGCAAACGGAAATTAGATTGGCCCCTGAAATCCAACAAGATCTTGCGGTTATTCGCGAAGAAGCTCGCGCTCGTATCGCAACCGACCAAAATCGAAATAAAAATGCGTTCAACGCATCGCGTAAAGCACCGGCGCACTATAAACCATCGGACCTCGTACTTATCGCAAAAAATTTTCCTGGGGACGGATCTAGTCGCAAACTTAAACCGCGATTTATAGGGCCCATGGTCGTGAAGAAAGTGTTGCGAAATGACCGTTACTTGGTTACAGATTTACCTGGTGCGGTTAGGAGCGCCCGGCGGCCGTATTCCAATGTCGTGTCGGTAGACAGGATGAAACGGTGGGTACCCTCGGGTGGTATATCGGACGCCACTGACGATGAAAGTGCCGCCGAGGATGGTGTACCTTTAGTAACTCAAGAATCAGACTAAAAGTGCCTTATTATAATTTTTTCCACTTTCTTACCTTTAATTAGTTTTAGTAGGTAACATGTACCCAATAAGTTAGTGTTCGTGTAGTTTAGCTTTTAAGTAAAGTGAGTAGGATAATGTGACAAGAACAATTAAATCATTAAAAATCGTTAAATATATTAACATTCCTTCTTGAGAGACCAAGAACTTGTCAGGTTGGCCGAACTGTAGGAACACATTTACATTTTTTTTTTATTAGTGTACCGCTTATTATTATTAAAGCGATTATTATAAGGTCTAAAGGTGTTATTATTTTGAGGTAATGTAGATACTTGAGAAACAGCTGGTTTCCCTAAAACTCGAATATGCCTTTCTGCGGCGGAGGGTGTGGTGTTTTCAGGTAGACGACCCGAGGCGAGGGTTGCGGCAGTCAAGATACGGCTAAGAAGTAGAGCAGTAGAGTCTGACGTGGTTTACCGTATTTAAAGGGTAATAAGTGTGCTAATACGAGGGTGTTGCAATAATTCTGTGAACCGGGAAGGTTACCCAAATGAGGGCAGATCAGGTGTGATTGGTATGATAGTTTTATTCTTATGTGAACAGATATAGTTTTACTCCTACCGGGGCAGATCTAGTTTTACTCCTACGGGGGCAGATTCAGATTTACTCCTACTGGGAGCAGAGATAGTTTTACCCCAAAGAGTGGGGCAGATGAGAGCTCGAGCGAGGCGCCTAAGGTTCCCCGACAGGAACAGTGAAGTGAGATATCCAGAGTTACCCTGTGATGGGCAGATCCAGATTTACCCTGTGAAGGGCAGATACAGATTTCTATGTGTAGCTATTCCTAGTGGTCTCTAGGAGACATTTAATAATCTCCCTATAGGTAACGTCCATTCCTGCGGGCGTATCCTCCCGTAGCGACTTAGAGAAGGCTTTATGTGGGAAGCGTGCCGAAGGAGTCACTCCCAGCCCAGCAGCCAAATGAGGGAGGCTAGCGGGTGGAGGACCCGCCGTAAGTAACGTAACCCTTCATACTTATTGGGTCTCACAGGTATTTTCTCTTTATTTCCATGTTGCTGTTCTTGTTGATGCCACTATGAGCCGAATAATTACGCTGTATACCATTCTTCACCGACTCCTGCTGGAAGTAGCAGATCAGTCTATTAATCACTTAAATACACTATTAAATGTATCAATAAAAGGCGAGATATAACCTCCCGCTAGTTTGTTTAATTTCAAAAGAACTAAACCCACTACACTATATAATTTTCGGGCTGGTAGCACATAAGTCGTTTGTCTACGCACGAGACGGCGCAGAAAAATATGAAATAAAAGAGTTGGAATGATCCCGACCTAACTCACTTAAATGTGCGAGCTTCCATTTAAACTCTCGCGTTTAATATTTTTTTTTACTCGCTTCACTCCGCCTCGCCCTCATGGCAACCAACTAATGTGCGACCAGTCTTACTTATCTGAGGTGATGAAGGAGGTACAAATCAATATTAATGGGCATTTAAGAAATTATATATGGGATTAAACGAGAAAAAAAGTGCAAAATAATTTCAGTTTGCTCATGAGTCAGGTTATTTAGGAAACTTGAAATAGCGTAAGAAACTCGAAACATGTTGGCGCTTCCTTAGGAGCGTTTTACAGCACAATATTTATCTAGCTTAACTAGTATGTTCTGTTTTGAAAATTTCCCTGTTTTCGTATTATGTCGTAGTCTGATGGTGGAATACATCATTTCGTGAAAATCTTAGGTACATATATCTGGAAGTGCCGACGAATCGGGTAATTTGTAGATAGAACAGTTTCTGTCGAGGCTTTCCATGAATTGCCACTTTACACAACTTGCATCAGCTACTGAAGCTTCATGAAATGACTAGCAGTCTTATTGTGTTAAATAAGTACCGTTGGCGTGTTAAGGTACTGTGGTACATATATAGTGTCCCAATTTCGATCCGTCAGTATGGATAACTTGATTAGTATTAAAGATACAAAGGTTGTTAAATGGAGAAAATTTTGTACAATTTTATGACCACCTCAAATCTGCATTCAAATTTTGAATAAATATCTTTTTTGGTTTTTTGGAACACTGCTGACCCAGGTTAGCACTTATCTGGAACAGCTTGACCAAGAAGCAACCTCAGCGCATTCCTAATGTGTGCATATATTTATAAATACTATATTGTAACCTTCGACGTAATATATAAAATAACGAGCCTGCATAAACACAACAGACCACATTCAGAATTAGACCAGTATATATGTAGGTAACTATTCATTCATTGAACACAATCACTTTTTAATCTGTGGTAGTCTATGTGCATAATTGAATTTATAACAACTATGCGCACAACCAATTATAATATATAACATACATAGGTACTATTATAGTCACTTTTTGGAAAAATTATTTCTTTCCATAAACAGAATACGTTTCTATTATTGAAAATAAATAACAGAATTCCTGTAGAACCCAGACAATTAAGAAACAAACCAAGGCACACTTGCAATCCATAAAGACTGCCAAAAAGTAATTATTAGTGACTTTGACATTAATTGACAATTAGGAAAAGTCGCTGTAACTTGCGAAAAGAAACAAAAATCGCTTTGTGTTTTACAACCAAAATATGCGTTGGACATGCAGAAATATATTTTTATCCTATTTAGCAATCTTTATCGAATTTCATCTCATGTGCACAAACAACTTTTTGTTGGCTTGCAAGTGGTTCAAATTGGGAAACTGCTTGCACATGTTGCAATGTTGAACCACCGGTACCCGAAACTGAACCTGCATCTTGTTTTGTAAAAAATATGTCCATACATTGTTAAGAATCATAAAACTTTTATTTCATAAACTTTACAAAATAGAATGTTGTTTTCCCCGGCTATGTTGAAGGTAAGTTTTCTAATATCGCGTACTGTTAAACCAAAAAGGCACTCTGACATTTGCACGATACGTTTTGCAAGTAGTTTTTCTATTTCATTCTCAAATGTAGGACACCTTCCTAATGACCTCGTCGTTTCTTTTACAAACTTACTACTACCTATTTCATAGATGTCGAAATAGTGTCGATTTTTATACATTGCAATCGCAACTACACTGATTTAACCCTATCCCATGTCATATTGTGACTATTTTTAACCCCCGACAAAAAAGAGGGGTGTTATAAGTTTGACGCGTCTGTTTGTGGCTGTCTGGGGCATCGTAGTTCCTAAACGAATGGACCGATTTTGATGCGTTTTATTTTGTTTGAAAGCTGACGTGATCGAGATGGTTCTTAGCTATAATTTACTAGCTGGTACCTGGCGCGTTGCTGCCTCAGAAGAAATAATTGTGGTAAAATCGTTTGACACTTGATAAACTGCGAATGACATATGCCGTTTGACGTTTGTTGTCAATTGTCACTTTATAAATTATAGCGACCCGCCCGCAGAAATTTTATTCAGACGCATCCGCCCGAGTCCCGACGCCCGACCGAGTCCCGCATTACACAATATCAGTAAAATGACGTTTAAGTAATTCGTTATTGAAAGACGCCGGCAACAGTCTCGGTGGGTGTTCGGGTATAGTACAGAGCTGCCATATTGTTCTCCTACGGCTACAAGAGTTCTGCGCCTGCAAGGGTCTGCATTTTTTGCTTGTTTCTACATCACCTTTTTGCCAAAAAATGCGTGTGTCTGGTGCGAAAGGGCAAGTGAAGGGTCTGTTTTAAAAAAGCGTTCTCTCAGTTTTAGTTTTTTTTACACTTCCAAAATGCCAAATATATGTTTTCTTAACACAAGGACTCTGTCGGGCGTCGTGACTCGGGCGGATGCATCTGAATAAAATCTATGCCGCCCGCCCCGGCTTCACATAAACATATAAAAAAAATTGTGTTGATCCGATCGCTACCAAACTTCACAGAATCACCCGCTGGGCTAATCTGAAGATTTGCTGAAAATTTCATCAATATCGGTCCATCCGTTTTGGAGTCTATAACGGACATAGGTAGAAACAATTTTTGTTTTATATATAGGTATAGATGAAGATCTGTTTAGGCGATGTGTCGGAGGTTACTTAAAATTTTTAATTTTGTTTATTTTTACATAATTTCCCCTGTTCAACATCTAAATAATAATAATAATAATAATAATAATAATAATAATAATAATAATAATCTTTATTGTGCAAGAAAACAAATAAATAAATAAATAGACATTATGTATTGCACAATAGGTGAGAGTTCAGCATACCTACTGCTGTTCTACCACTCTCCCTTTAAAACAAACTAAAACAGTAAAATTTTTCGCAAAAAAAATTTTTTTACACATTCCCTAAAATAACGTTTTTCACACATCTTTTAAAAGAACAAAGCGTAAGTGAGCTCAGATAACCCGCAACTGTATTCAAAGTTTTCGGAACGCATACCTGAAACACCCCTCGAACTTTGATGTATTTCGTCCTGAGAATATGCAAATCTCGGAAATTGGGGCGACATAGGTATGCTCTCTTCTCTCAATACTATAAGCGAACCGCAGACATGAATTCTGTATCATTTGTATAAATTTTTTATTTTGTTCAGTTAATAAAGGGTAGTACACAGATAGACAATAGTTCACTCAACTAATAATCTAACTTTCACAAGTAAAATATTTAGTGTCACAAGTCACCAATGATCTGAACTGATAAAGCTATTTAAGCACCCGCGCTTAAAACCCTATTCACATGTGTCCTTGGGGGTTTAAAACTCCTAATTAACTGCATATCGTCAGCGTACAAATGAACACGGTATGTCCGAACGATCCTGGGTAAATCAGAAGTGTACAAGGTAAAAAGACCAGGGTCCAGAATGCTACCCTGTGGTACTCCCCTCTCAACAGGCAACTGCTCCGATGTTACATTTTTAACCCCCACGCAAAAAGAGGGGTGTTATAAGTTTGACGTGTCTCTCTGTGTGTTTGTGTATCTGTGTGTCTGTCTGTGGCATCGTAGCTCCTAAACGAATGGACCGATTTTGATGCGTTTTTTTTTTGTTTGAAAGCTGACGTGATCGAGATGGTTCTTAGCTAATTTATGAAAATCTGTTCAAGCGTTGTTCACCCCCGATGCAAAAAGAGGGGTGTGGCATCGTAGCTCCTAAACGAATGGACCGATGTTGATGCGGTTTTATTGTTTTACAGCTGACGTCATCAAGATGGTTCTTAGCTATAATTTATGAAGATCTGTTCAGGCGTTGTCGGGGGTTATTTAAAATTTTCAATTTTGTTACTTGTTAATCTTAACACTCTGCTTCCGATCACTTAGGTAACTTCTAAACCATGCCAGAGCCCTCCCTCTTATGCCAATATGCGCCAGTTTAGCTATAAGCAATCTGTGGTCAATAAGATCAAAGGCCTTACTCAAGTCCAGCAGCAACAGATATCTTCATTATCAATGGCTGAACAAATTTCAGACACCACCTTCAGAAGTGCCGTACAAGTACTATAACCTTTTCTAAATCCAGATTGTATGTTTGGTAAGATCTTATTTTGCTCAAGATGTAGTCTGAATCTGCCTGAAACAGCTCTTTCCATTATTTTTGAAGCAGTTGCTGATAGGACGTAAATCAGAAAAAGTTTTAGGATTGTCAACTATAGCAAGAGGGGTAATCACAGATATTTTCCACAGCTCTGGCACTGAACCCTGTTTCAAATGAATTATTTATAATATTACACAAAGTATCACCACATTCAGAAATAATCAATAGCAGCATTTGTGCGCTTATACCATCCGTACCTGTTTATTTCTGTAAACAGCTTGTACAGTTCCTCACCAGTAACAATGTCAAACTCAAAAAGAAAGTCCACGTCTTTCCCCACTTACTCTTCATTGAATTTTATTGTGGCATCTCTTATTTTGCTTCCCCCTGTTGCATTTAACATGAACTTGTTAATTTCATCTGCACTCAAATGGCTCGGTATATCCAGTCTTGGTTTGGTACCTATATACGCCTCAGTTTTTCAGGTTTTTCCACAGCAACGCAGTATTTCCATTACATTTTTTTATAGTTCATTATTGTAGAATGCTTTTTTTTCATTTCTTATCCATAAAGTTAACTGATTTTTCAAATCTGTATATTTTCGATCACTACTTTTTTTGGTTCTTAAGTATTTAGTTCTAGCTCTATTTTTCATACTGATTATCATTTTAATTGTGTCGGTTATGTAAGGTATCCTGGGCCTATCACTGGACTTCGTCTTCTTCAATGGAGCATAAAAATCAAACAGAGTTAAGAAATTGTACTTTCTTATTAAGATCAGTTTCACTATTTATACAATTCCATTTAATTATTGAAGCATCCATTTGGAAGTCTTCCACTCAAACATTTTTAATGTCTCTAAACTGAAAAGCGATAGGCTGTGGTTTCCCAATTTCAATATCCAGGCTGCAAAACACTAAATCATGGTCAGTGACACTCATTTCCTTAGTTCCAACCTCTCCAACCTGTTGCTTATCATAATTACATCTAAATAATAAAGCAATTATCAATAAGTTGTGAAATATGAACCACGGTAGTCCAGGCTGAACTCCGATACAATAGCGTGAAGTAGTTAATAAAGTACCCCGCCCAGAATTTGAAGAAATTACCAACGAAAGGAAAAATGAGGAAGGTATGTATTAAAGCAATAACATTTTCAAAACGGAACATCGTTTTTCATAAGATAGATGCTTTCAAAAACTACAGCATTATTTTTCTATTTTATATGTTTTGTTGTACTGAAGAGAAAAACTTTCCATTGGACTTGCAAAATTATTCGGAAAAAATCTCTTGTTTGTTTTACCATCCAAGGGGCATGTTAGTGTGTCTCCAAGCTAATATCCGTCAGTAGAACATAAGATACCTGTCATAGCCTGGGGCTACAAGTGATTGATGATCTTTTAATTGAGGCCCATCCGCATTAATCATAATGACCCTGTTTATAGGATTTTTGAAGACAAGATTTCTATTGATAATGATTTCTTAATGGTACTGCATATTTCCTATACAAGATTTTGAGTTTTGATAAGAGGGCCAAGAAAATTTACTTTTGATAGTGTATTTAGATAAATTAAGTTCACGGGGATTGTTTTGTCGGAATAATTTTATTAAGAGATCGCTATGGTATTTTTAAAAGCTACATACCCCTGTATTAAATAATAGTAACTTTTATGTACACAGATTAAATTCGTAAAGATGCTGGTCTGGTACAGAAGCAGGGATCTTCCAGTGTTCTACTTCTATTTTTACAAATAGACTGCAAATTCCGTTTGTAAATTCAGTCATGCTGACGGCTACAGCTTTATCTATAAGAAATTGTGTTAGTAATCAATAAAATTGCAGCCTTACATCAGGCTCTAACATGCAAACCAATGGTAACGTGTAAGTCAGCGAACAATCTTCGTAAACCTCCATAAATGGCGTTCCCGATGATGGCCGTTGGAAATAACCATAAAGATTCAGTATAAGACTCCGTATAGCAGATTCGGAGAGCTTCCACAAAAGAATCCAATATAATTTCAATAAAAGATGTATTTTTTAGTTTTTCTAAAAGGAACAGGTATTAATATTCAATAAAATGTGGTATTACGCTAAACACTTACGTTTAAACTCTTTATACTTGGGACAGTTGCACTTTTAGTGACAAGGCATCTGAGCAAATCTTCGAAAACCAATTTTTATGCTGAAGCCGCTGATGAAAAAAGCCGAAAGATGCTGCAAAAATCCAAACACCCCCTCGTACATCGTAAACGAAGTTTCATAGGTCTCGGAATTCACAATGTTTCTTGCTACGAGGATCTGATCCAGACCGTTATATTTTTAAAAGAAAAAAGGCGCGATTTAATAAACTAAAATAATTTGATTATCTTAAATATTTACCTTCAATACTTCGCCTGGATAGAATAATGGGCTGATTTTGTTTACCTGCGGGTCGAGTAGGCATATCGTAAAGAATTCTTATATTTGATACTTTAAACCAATTATTATTGTTTGAAGATTATGTGTAAATCGGAAATGACGGACATTCTTATGAAAAATAATACGAATAATTTTGAAAAAATTGAGCGGGGACGAAAGGAAACAGACATTTGTGGTTAATATTATTAAGGATAGAGTTGTTTTCACAATTATTGGAAAACCTACAGTGTTATATCGGAAAGAGCAGACGTCATTTACAGAATTTGGGTACGGACGTAGAGAAGTAGTAGATTTGCGGTTATCAATTTTTATAAGTACGGAAAGCTTCTAAAAGTTTTGATGTAATTAAATATGGTACAAAATCGTTATAGAATTTGAACGTGAAGAAGATATTTGCAATCAAATTGAATTTTTATTATAAAAGCAGCATTCTTAGATACGTTCTGTCTATTACGTTTTAATTTTGTTTAAGCACAGGAAGATTGCGAAACTGCTGAAGTTTAAAACGAATAAAGCCCATTCAGAGAGAAATTGATGAAAAATGGTTTCATTTAGAGACGTCAAACGAAGTACGATCACATCAGAATCAGATACAGGAACCGATGTTTTGTTCATTGATATGCAGGGGTATCACGGAGTTCATGGAGAATTTTTGTTTAAAGAAGTAGCCGCCATATCCTTGGATGGTTCCTATATGGAAAGTTTCGTTATTAAGCCGCCTACAAAGTTTGATAATCTACCAAGAAGAACACAAAGACAAGTCAAATGGTTAATTAGAAATTATTATGGAATACCATGGGAAAGTGGAGAAATACCTTATGAAGAATTCTCTGCTTTACTGAATGCTTTTATGTTAAAAGCCAAACATATATACGTAAAAGGTTATGATAAGAAACATTTTATACTTAATCACAGCTATGTTCCTTGGGGACGCGTTATCAATTTAGAAGATGAAGGGTGCCCTGCTCTAAGAGATTTACCTAAGCAATCTGCGACTTGTTTGTGGCACAAAGGACTCAATAACTGTATGTGTGCGGTACAAAATGTATATAGATTAAGGAAATGGTACATAATGTATCATACGAGATAATAAAAATATTTTCATTGAGTATTTTACTTTCATTTAAATTCGCCTCTGAATATCAATTTTTATCAAAAATTTACCAAAATGCAAGTATTTTCAGTACACAGCTTTATTAATACAATATTTTAGCAAAATCGTGGATAAGCAGATATTTGGAACTATTGATATAAGCACGTAAAAACAGAAAGGTATTTATTAAATTACCCAAAGAAGCCATGAAATTCAAGAAATATTAAAAACGGACTACAAAAAGGAGTAGTTATAAAATTTGAATAGAAGTAGACATTATTGTGAATTATTAAGAATCAAATGGTTTCCACAATTGTTATACAGGGTTAAATGAGTAAAGCAAATAGCAGTTATAGAATTTGAGCAGGAATGTAGAGAAGTAGATATTTCTAACAATAGCTTTTTTACATCTAACTGAATTAAATCAATATATAAGAATTAGTTATTTTATTATAATCTGGTATAAAAATTTAAAAGAAAAACATTGTTAAGCTGTCCCAGAAAACAGTGTTCCTTAAATTATCAGTTCGATTTACAAAATGACCTTTTAAAATGGTACATTGAATATGTAAATATTTTAAGAAAGGCCTGCATAATTTTTAGGGACCCTTTTTGGACGGCTGATAATGTAAATCCTTTTACTGAAGCCATAACCATAACGATTTCTGTAGTTAGCTTTCTCTGAAATAAATTTAATGTCATAATATTAATTTGGGCGTTGACTTTCTGAATGCATAAATTATTTCTAGTGCAATTATTGTTTACAAATTATAATAACGTCTTTACTTTTTATAAGAAATAATATTAGGTATTGATTTTTTATCTTTTTAGATCGAATTTTAACAAACATGGCGGACGGAACGCACAAACAGGAAATCTCTACTCTTTGAGAGAATGCAGGATAACGTTATTGATTAACAGGTATTACTTTTCGAATATTAAAACAAAATACTTCTAACAACAGCTTTTTTACATCTAACTGGAACTAAATTAAATCAATATAATAATTCTTTATTTTTATTATGCTCTGGTATTAAAATTTAAAAATTGCTGCCGATAAAAAATCTTTGTTTTTATCACCCTTAACAAATTCAGACACAAGAATTCTCCGTTTTGACGTGAAGTTAAAATTTGTATCTCATAATAATATTTTATGTCTTTACGTATTGTGTATAAGTACGTCATAATATTGTCGGTGATTTCCCAAATGAGTCTTTTCACTTCGGGGAATTTTGTAAACAACACTATAATTACCTTGAGATAATTGTTCTATAAGCTAATATGTATATTTTAACGTATTGAATTAGATACAAAATTTGACGTATAAATGCACTGACAATATTTCTAGTACTTATGTACCTAATTAAATTAAGTGACATCAAATTAATATAAGATTTCTTTATTTTTATTATAATCTGTCATTGAAATTTCATAAATACTCTGCTCCCATTTCATTATAAACTGTTTCTAAACGTATTACATTTTTAATTTGCTTCCAGTTCCTTCTTAACTATTTCTAATAGTACTACATTTTTTAAATCTGCGCCCATGTCGCTCTAAAGTGATTCTAAATGTATTACATTTTTTAAATTTATTATGGCTTTTAGGAAAACCTTTTTCATATGAAACATGGCTGATCGAGGGGAAATAAACAGATAATCGCACCTTTACCAACAACAAAATAAAATCAGGTATGCATTCGATTCAATATTACTTAAATAAGATTTAAAAATGCTTCTACACAATTGAATTAAATAAATCCACATATAAAAATTCCTTATTTTTAGTAGCAAATATCTTCTTCGCTACGTCCCCGACTCCTTTTCGTAGTCTGTTTTTAATATTTCTTAGATTTCAAAGTTTCTTTTGGTAATTTAATAAATGCTTTTATGATTTTGCATGCTTATATCACTAATGTATCATTATTTGCAAATATCCACTTCTCTACGTTCCTGCTCAAATTCTATAAGTGCTATTTGCTTTACTCATTTAACCCTGTATAACAATTGTGGAAATCATTTGATTCTTAATAATTCACAATAATGTCTACTTCTATTCAAATTTTATAACTACTCCTTTTTGTAGTCCGTTTTTAATATTTCTTGAATTTCATGGCTTCTTTGGGTAATTTAATAAATACCTTTCTGTTTTTACGTGCTTATATCAATAGTTCCAAATATCTGCTTATCCACGATTTTGCTAAAATATTGTATTAATAAAGCTGTGTACTGAAAATACTTGCATTTTGGTAAATTTTTGATAAAAATTGATATTCAGAGGCGAATTTAAATGAAAGTAAAATACTCAATGAAAATATTTTTATTATCTCGTATGATACATTATGTACCATTTCCTTAATCTATATACATTTTGTACCGCACACATACAGTTATTGAGTCCTCTGTGCCACAAACAAGTCGCAGATTGCTTAGGTAAATCTCTTAGAGCAGGGCACCCTTCATCTTCTAAATTGATAACGCGTCCCCAAGGAACATAGCTGTGATTAAGTATAAAATGTTTCTTATCATAACCTTTTACGTATATATGTTTGGCTTTTAACATAAAAGCATTCAGTAAAGCAGAGAATTCTTCATAAGGTATTTCTCCACTTTCCCATGGTATTCCATAATAATTTCTAATTAACCATTTGACTTGTCTTTGTGTTCTTCTTGGTAGATTGTCAAACTTTGTAGGCGGCTTAATAACGAAACTTTCCATATAGGAACCATCCAAGGATATGGCGGCTACTTCTTTAAACAAAAATTCTCCATGAACTCCGTGATACCCCTGCATATCAATGAACAAAACATCGGTTCCTGTATCTGATTCTGATGTGATCGTACTTCGTTTGACGTCTCTAAATGAAACCATTTTTCATCAATTTCTCTCTGAGTGGGCTTTATTCGTTTTAAACTTCAGCAGTTTCGCAATCTTCCTGTGCTTAAACAAAATTAAAACGTAATAGACAGAACGTATCTAAGAATGCTGCTTTTATAATAAAAATTCAATTTGATTGCAAATATCTTCTTCACGTTCAAATTCTATAACTATTTTGTACCATATTTAATTACATCAAAACTTTTAGAAGCTTTCCGTACTTATAAAAATTGATAATCGCAAATCTACTACTTCTCTACGTCCGTACCCAAATTCTGTAAATGACGTCTGCTCTTTCCGATATAACACTGTAGGTTTTCCAATAATTGTGAAAACAACTCTATCCTTAATAATATTAACCACAAATGTCTGTTTCCTTTCGTCCCCGCTCAATTTTTTCAAAATTATTCGTATTATTTTTCATAAGAATGTCCGTCATTTCCGATTTACACATAATCTTCAAACAATAATAATTGGTTTAAAGTATCAAATATAAGAATTCTTTACGATATGCCTACTCGACCCGCAGGTAAACAAAATCAGCCCATTATTCTATCCAGGCGAAGTATTGAAGGTAAATATTTAAGATAATCAAATTATTTTAGTTTATTAAATCGCCCCTTTTTTCTTTTAAAAATATAACGGTCTGGATCAGATCCTCGTAGCAAGAAACATTGTGAATTCCGAGACCTATGAAACTTCGTTTACGATGTACGAGGGGGTGTTTGGATTTTTGCAGCATCTTTCGGCTTTTTTCATCAGCGGCTCCAGCATAAAAATTGGTTTTCGAAGATTTGCTCAGATGCCTTGTCACTAAAAGTGCAACTGTCCCAAGTATAAAGACTTTAAACGTAAGTGTTTAGCGTAATACCACATTTTATTGAATATTAATACCTGTTCCTTTTAGAAAAACTAAAAAATACATCTTTTATTGAAATTATATTGGATTCTTTTGTGGGAGCTCTCCTAATCTGCTATACGGAGTCTTATACTGAATCTTTATGGTTATTTCCAACGGCCATCATCGGGTACGCCATTTATGGAGATTGTTCGCTGACTTACACGTTACCATTGGTTTGCATGTAAGAGCCTGATGTAAGGCTGCAATTTTATTGATTACTAACACAATTTCTTATAGATAAAGCTGTAGCCGTCTGCGTGACTGAATTTACAAACGGAATTTGCAGTCTATTTGTAAAAATAGAAGTAGAACACTGGAAGATCCCTGCTTCTGTACCAGACCAGCATCTTTACGAATTTAATCTGTGTACATAAAAGTTACTATTATTTAATACAGGGGTATGTAGCTTTTAAAAATACCATAGCGATCTCTTAATAAAATTATTCCGATAAAACAATCCCCGTGAACTTAATTTATCTAAATACACTATCAAAAGTAAATTTTCTTGGCCCTCTTATCAAAACTCAAAATCTTGTATAGGAAATATGCAGTACCATTAAGAAATCATTATCAATAGAAATCTTGTCTTCAAAAATCCTATAAACAGGGTCATTATGATTAATGCGGATGGGCCTCAATTAAAAGATCATCAATCACTTGTAGCCCCAGGCTATGACAGGTATCTTATGTTCTACTTCCGTCTCGCTATCTTACAAAATTATGTAAAACTGAACAGTTTAGTGTGATTTTTTAACACAATCGTCATCCAAATGTATCGCAGAAAAATTCTCCATTTATTGGCAAATATCCTGAATGTGCATTCTACAAACCTTAGGTCTCTCGATAATTTGTAGTTGAACTGTTAATCACTCTTTTCTTGTTTTCAAGTTTCTTTCTAGCCTTAGGTCTTAAAATGCGCTCGCTAATTCCAAATGCTTCGTTAGCAACAATAACGTAAAGAACTGATGTATTCTTATAATTTGGTAATGGTTTAGTTTAGAAGGTGGTATATTTAAAGAATTTAATTGTAGTTTCTTATATGTAGAGAGCAGACTGTTTATAGATGTTGAGTCTGAACATCTTCCGCAACTGCCTACATCAATGAATATGAAACAATACCTAATTCGTGTCCAGGAGCGCGAGAATAATAACTAACGAATAATAATACTTGCAATTGAAATATAGAGAGCCACTATGATTGGGATTCACAATTCTGATGTGTTTACCATCAATGGCGCCTATGCATTTGGGGAAGTTGCTTCGGCTTTCAAATTCTGCAACAATTTTATGGCAGGTAAAAACTTTTGTCTCATTGTGTCCTAAATTGCTTCACATGTTTCCTTTATTTTGTTAGATATTACTCTACCAATATGAAACTCAAATGACAGAGCTCTATATAAAAGTAGGTATGTCCTGTTGCAAGAAACCCGAAACAAAAAGAAAAACGAACATGTTCGTTTTGTAGTTAAAAATCTTCAGAGAAAGTGGAAATCAATTCGAGATAGTTTCATGAAAAAGTTACGAATGCAGAAAAATACTCCCAGTGGTAGCGGAAACAAAAACAGAAAGAAATATAAGTATAAGTAGCTTCTTTGAGGAACTTTCATTTTTTCTTCCTACAGTAGGAAGCACAGAAACTACTTACTTCTAACGTAGGAGGTTCGGAAACCGCTCCTAGAACTGACGAAACCTTACCAGATAAAACGATTCTATGTGGTAATAAGGAATACAACACACTACGAGAATTGCTAATTCAAGCAAAAGAAAACTGAGTCTTCTGAAGCGCTTCATATCCAGGTATGTTTTTGTATAACAAGAGACTAAAAGTCCGTTTATATTCCTCGTCACTTTCTATTTATTTTTAATAAATGCGACCGGTTTCAGGTTCATGTACTAACAACCCATCATCGAGGAAGTGGTCATAAAGACATTATAAACCACCAATGTACATCCATTTGCGACACCAAATACTTGCAAGATGATCAACCATCAGTACCAGTACCAGTAATGAAGTCTGGAAAGGCAAAATTTCAAATGTTAGATCGATAGAGATGCTATACGACCAACAACATTACACAAAGGCTATTATTAAATCAACCGTGGTAAAGCACATGTATGTGAAGCCACATTACAAGTGTAATCAAAATGTTTATGGAGTTGCAAGTATTCGTAACCAACTCCAATTCCAATTCAAATTCCAATTCCAGAAATTTCGTTTTAACTATTCTGACATAAAAATGTGTTCGGAATACGTATTTTAATTTGTTTATTTTTTTGTATTTTAGTGTAGTTATGGCATTGTCATCAGAGTGTTGTGTGTATATAGATTTGCATGCTTCCTTGAAAGGATATTTTACTCAATTTATACAGGGTGGCCCACTGAAAACGGGAAGTGCCAACAGTTAAGGTGCCATTAAAGTATCTTTAATATGCATTTTCTCGGAAGTTAGTAGACCAATTTTAAAAAATAAATAAACTCTTATAAAGAGAATTGAAAGGTCTTTCATACGGTGAGCATTTTGATGCCACCTTCCATTTAAAAATTTAAGGGTGCTTTCCCCTCCAACAACAAACATCGACGGGCCCGAGCTTTTTTCGTGAAAATGATGCTAAATGGTATAAAATCGCACTTATTGTTTTCAGTGGGCCACCCTGTATATTGATTGCGGCTAAATAGTTTTGCTAATCTAGGGATGAAAGCATACCAGAGACATGGTCGTAAATTTTAGGAAGCAGGTTTCAAAATCAAAAAGCATTTGTCGGCTAAAGTTATGACTGAAAATGCTTTTGTTGTTGTTAGAAAGGCAAGTGGGTACTTTATTATAGGTAACACCATTATTACAGTTTATCAAACTTTTATTTTAGGTTAAAAACTCGCAACGTATGTGAGAGAAATGTCTGGAAGTGTGGGTCATAATAATTTTGAAAGACGCATGTCGAGTGATCATTGCAATCGTATGATTTTGGCTTGAAAAAGAAAATTACACATGGTGTATATTTACGTAAGATAATGTAAATAAAAATAAACTTGTGTGTGTCAGCTCCGACGCACGACTGGAGTTTACTCCTTACGAACGATTATTTTAACTTCAATCACTTGATAAATAATTTTCTAGTAAGTCCATTTCCAGTTTAATTGAAAATTATAAAACGTTTAATTATGCATCTTTACCGATAGAACTCAATCGCCGTTTATTCAAAATAACGATAAAAGTAAAAAAAAGAAAACTAACCACTGTTGGATTTGAACCTCCGTATGCTCCGGATTTAATTATCGGCGGCGTGCGATTGAACTCACTAATCCATTGCGACATGGCTGTCCTCTTCTTTACACTTATATTTCAACGAAGTTGATTCCCTCACGATATATTTTTGGAAATATGTATTTTTGATATTTTTTGTTAAATTTTGAAAAATATTGCACAAAAACGTTCTCTGGTGCACATTGCATGTGTCCTGATACTCGGAATATCCTTAAAACACTTTGGCGACATAGACATCGCAATTTTCAAATTTCCCATGTTAAACAGGATGCTTCAGAGGATTCCCGGGACACACGGTAAACAATTAATCAAACATTCATACACTAAATAAAAGACATAGCTGTCCGTATGTTAAATTTATATAATTCGTTAACATGAATTATACGCTTACTTATTAACCGCATCCATGTGTTTTTCGGATTCTTCTTCAATATCACTGGAATAGGTTTTTTTCCATATCTGTCAGTATTTTTTTAACTTCAATCACTTGATAATTTTGTTTATTGTACAGGAATATACGTATCCATAGATACACACATGTGAAAGGTGCGTTGCGCAGAGGAACGCAACGCCTCACTTTTAGTTAACGCTGTTAACGCAAAATGTAACACTTGATTTTACAACTCATAAAATTTCCGTACCGCGGGCTATAACTGAAAATCGATTCTTAATGAGTAAACTCCAAAAATTGTAAACGTGAGGGCAAATAGCAAAGTGTTAGTTCGGTCATCGTCAAATGAAAGGTTTACAGTACCTTCTAATTTTTAAAACTAATATTTTGTACCTATGCAATTCATTGTTATTACGCAAGTGAACTTTTTTATAGGTAACTAGCGGGCCCGGCAGACGTTGTCCTGCCCAACATTAAAAAAATTTTCGTAAAAAAATCCTAGAACCTGATTGCAGCGCCACCTACCGGGTCTAATTGTGAAAGTAAGCCATCCAGGGACCCACTCAAACACACAAAAAATTTCATCAAAATCGCTCCAGCCGCTTTAAAAAAAAATCCTAGAACCCGATTGCAGCGCCACCTACCGGGTCTAACTGTGAATGTAAACCATCCAGAGACCCACTCCAACACACAAAAAATTTAATCAAAATTGGTCCCGCCGTTTAGGAGGAGTTCAGTAACACCCGATTGCAGCGCCACCTACCGGGTCCAATTGTGAATGTAAACCATCCAGGTGCCCACTCCAACAAACACAAAAAAATTCATAAAAATCGGTCCAGCCGTCCAAAAAAACTCCTGGAACCCGATTGCAACGCAACCTACCGGGTCCAATTGTAAATGTAAGCCATCCAAGGATCCACTCCAACACACACAAAAAATTTTATCAAAATCGGTCCAGCCGTTCAAAAAAATTCCTAGAACCCGACATTTTTATATATGTATACAGATTGTGCATACAAAAATACTAAAATCGCGAATAAAAAATGGTGGGTGGGGGTAGGAGGGTGAAAAATACTTTACGACCTATTCTCATACCTACCAAATGTACAAAAAAATGTCAATTATTTGGATATTGTTCATACAAAAATACTAAAATCTCGATTAAAAAATGGGGGGTTGGGGGGAGGAGGGTGAAAAATACTTTACGACCTATTCTCATACCTACCAAATGTAGAAAAAAAATTTCATAAATATCGGTCGAGCCGTTTCGGAGGAGTTCGACCACAAACACCGTGATACGAGATTTTTATATATTAGATAAAACAGTGAATGTCATAAGTCTTTTATTAATAATTAGATTATTATACAAAGCTGTTGCTGTTACTTGTATTATTTATTGGTAGTCTTAATTCCTTGGAAGGGACACAAATTTGTAAGTGAACTACAAACTACAAGAATAAATTTTATCCAATACACATGGATTCTCTTTGAAAGTTGAAAACATACATAGGACCACGAAAACTTGCAATTTTTTTAAACCCCTATGACTCTTGACATGTGAGCGGGGGGGTAATCACATGCAATATGCGGGACACTTATGAATGCAATAAGTTGTAATAAGTTGCAATAAGTATGCAATAGGTTGCAATAAGCATGCAATAGGTTGCAATAGGTTGCAATAACTTGAAATAAGTGTGCAATAGGTTGTAATAAGTATGCAATAGTTTGCAATACGTATGCAATAAGAATGCAATATGTGGGAAATGCCGTGTACTCTGCATCCAATAACGTGCTAATGTCCTAATTAGAGATTTTGAAAATTTTATTGAAATTTTTATTGAATTTTTTCGAGAATTCTTAGGATTGGAAAATATATGAATATTTAAGTATTGATTGAATGTAATACCTGCTGGCCTACTTACAGACAAAATAAGAACTTTTTACATCCATCACCGAAGAGGTATTTATATTATTGTTACCCCATATTGCTGGCTACAGGGGAATACCCTATGGTCGCACTCGGCTGCGATTGCGTCTAAAATGTAACGTATTTCAAAATTGAACACGTTTATTCGTGACTAAAATTGCAAATGACTATGCACCGATTTTTATAGCAGTGAACAAATGATTAAGATTACATTAAACAGTAATAAACAAAAAATAATAATTGGAGGGTATTACTAGAAATGGAACCAAGCGTTAAGGACTAAAAAAATAAGTTTTATTTTTTTTAAATTTAAAAGTAAAATGTGACTGGTAGATAAGTAACCTAGAAAATAATAAAACATGTTAAAAATTTCGAATGATGGATACTTTGAGTCAATTTTCCCATAATTTGGTGAATGGCGCTTGGTTCCTTTTCTAGTAACACCCTCCAAATAGTAAACATATATGTATAGCAATCGCGGATTTTCTTTAAACAAATCCCTTTTGTGACGGAGACTAGACAAACGCATCCAAAGCAAAATTATTTAAATTACAATAAACTTTAGAATAAAAAAACTGGGTGCGTGGTCGCCACATGCGATAGAAGTCAAACTTCAACGTTATTAGAGGAACGAAAAATTTGTAAGGTAAACAGATGATTGGAGTGTATGCATTTATGGTTTCAAATAAATTTTATTCATCAATTACCATGTCTTCACTCAAATCTAAAACTCATTAATTTATAGACTACCAATCGCACTTCAAATACACAAAAGATCGATAATAAATATTGTCCGTATCAAAATAATGATAATGAAAGAATAAATCGAATTTTAATGCTTCTAACCAAGCGCTTTGTTGCGTCACGAGAACTGAAACGCTGTGTCCTCGCTTTACTGACACTTGCCTGAGAGAAACAGAGCGAAGCATGAGACAGAGCGTGGCTAAAGAGTGGGGCGTTCGATATTCCCTTTCTCCTCTACCCGTCTTCTCGGACTGACTGCTCCCCTCCATTCGTTTCATTTTTCGTGACGCTCGCATTTGGCAACACAGGAACTTACTCTACCGAGACAAAAGAAGTTTGACTTCAAAAAATGGCAGCAAGCTAGGTTTGATCTGCGGATATCTCGATTACAGACCCGGCGCGTTATCCATCCGAACACAGAGGGAGTTGCCTGACAACTTAGAATTAACGTGTTGCAAGTTGCAATGAAAGAATTAGTCCGAATTTAGCCAAGCAAAGTCCCATAACGCATACTGGTTACATAAAGAAATTATGCACTCTAAACGGCACTATCATAGTCGTCCCAACAGGGGTATTCCCCTGGGTATTCCGTAACATTATATTGCTATATCGGGTGGTATAATAATTATGAACTGTCGAGTAGTCCGCTCGGTAGTTCGAGCGTAGTGCGTAGTCGCGTTTGGTATGAGTCGGGGTATGAGTTAGCTGGATACATCTAAATTATATTGCTACTAGTAAATTTTATTCGACTTATGAAATTTGGAGTCAGAGAACAGATAACCAGCAATACCTGTACGCAGGCCAATTTGGGTGCGTGTATCCGAAACATTTTCGGACAAGCGCGTTAAGAAATGGAGGACGAAGATGAATTACGACTAGACCGAGAAAATGATAGCTGCAGCACAGCAGCAACTGTACTGAATATGGTCAAAACAAACAAGTTTTGGCCGAAAATCCACGAAGAAATTGAAGTGAAAATCCTCGTGAAAATTCCTATGCACACCAAAGTTTTATTGCAATTTTTCATTTTTGGGCTATGAATCAGAAGTAGCCTTAAAAATTTGGCGCCAAATCGTTTTGATGAAATGGAAATTTTCGCTAGAACAGAACTGTCTTCCTTAATGAACAGAAACTATAAGAAAATAGATTTTTTTGGAATTTTACGGAACAATATTGAGAAATTCAAGATTTTACTCGGTAAGTTTACATTGTGGCCCGACATTTTGGTTATTTACTTACACAATTTATAATTTTCACAATTCCACCGAACATTCCACTGGAAGCCCTATGCACGTGTATTTATTTTTCACTTCCTGTAAATTGTATGTAGGGTGTTTCAGATGGAATAAGACGAGCAATAAAATTCAATAATTATTTACAGGGCTTTGGGAATTATTTGCGAATTATTTGAAATGCATTAAATATTTATAGTTCAAATACAATTTTGATGGGTTTGTTATGTCGATAGGTAAATGTATCTCATTGGTCAACTTCATACCTAGATACCTCTTTTATGTTTTATGTTTTTCAAATTCTCTTACTCTCTCTTACTAATAATACACAGATTAATGATTGTAAAAAATTTTCTTTCTGCATTGCGTTTTTCGACCTACCTATGTTTAAAGCAACTTTTTATATTTGGACTTTTTCTATCTCAGTTTATAATTTACTATTGGAATAAAATAATTGTAGGAAAGCAGGAGGAAAATCAACACTCATTGCCTATGTAATGTCCGTAAAGTGTAGTTGATGCAATACACTTGCAATAAGTTGCAATAAGTACGCAATGGACTGCAATAAGCTGCAATAAGTACGCAATAGGTTGCAATAAGTGTGCAATGTATTGCAATAAGTATGCAATAAGTGCAATAAGTTGCAATAAGTATGCAATACGTGCAATATTTGTGCAATATTGAACGTGTGGGACGCCAAAATCTTAAGTGATTACCCCTCGCATGTAAGTATTTGAACAGCCATATTTCTCGTCCAACGGATGTAACCGATTCTTACCTTTTGTAAAAGCATCAGTCTTCAAATCTGTCTCAATATTCACCTTTTGCCGACTTGTCGCGTCTTGTATTTGAAAACACGTTTAAATATTCCGCCATGATTTAGGGCAAAAATTCTGGAAAACCGCACCAAAACCCTTTCACCTCTCATTCCGCACTCGAAACACAACAAAACAGTGGCATATTAATTGTTTTAATACTTCCATCCTTTAATTGATTTATTAAATTAATATTTACTACAAGTACTTTAATGAGAATCATTATGATTCAGATTTTTCATTACAGATACAAGTTTATAACCAGTAGAAATGGAACATCAAAGATTGCCATGCCCATAACAGATTTAAAATTTATATTTTGACCGTTCATAGTTACTGTTTACCTAGTACATTTCTAAAATTTATGCTTTTATGAATAAAATCGGGATTGGGAGTTGAAAAAATCATGTACGCAACTCACATTATTTAAAGGTTATCATTAAATGCTCATTGCACAATATACGTATGTACCACATATTATAATAACTTAGAAAAACACTCTTAAGGTAAACAAACAAATGTTTGCCCTCCAGTAAATATGCCTGCCAATTGCGTGATGTCATTCTGACATAATCTGTAATGCGTAAAATTTGTTAACAATATAGGTACATACCTATAATATGTATGCGATTAGGGAAAATCGGTAATAATAAATTTGTTTCTATCTGTTATCCAAGAATGATTTATTTTCTATATTAATGTCAGTACCTCCCCTCCATTAATTTATTCTAATAATTTTCCGATTAAAATAAATCACCTACGCTTTTACAACTTTCTTTCAGAGGATAATTTAATTTCCTGTTTCAGGAAAAAACAAAGTGTAGCCATTCCGTTTCAGCGTTAATGGTTTGGTGGGTATAAACTTAATTATCCTCGGTCTTCATAAAACGTGTCGGCATGCACTATGCCCTGGCTTTTATGTGATATTCTCTTTTAATTTTTATATCGACTCAGAATTTATGACGAGACTTTTGAGAAGCACGTTGCACTCTCAAAACCGCTTCCTCGCAACAGTAATCAAGTGATGTTAAACCGTTACTTATTTTCACACGAGCTGTTTTGCTAATTTTATCGCCCCTTCTTTGAGGCCTTTGCAACAATTTATCTGACTACAATTCCTATTAGTTCAGTAGGGACGCTCGACTTTCCTGAATATAGCAATTTCCTTCCGCATGGCTATTTATTAGATTGAAACTTTCAGCGTACGTACTCCTGGTAGTACGAATATAAGCAGCACCCAGTGTGCAGAGATACTAGAGTGCTCCAAGCCCAACGATAAGTTCCAGGTAGCATGTTTCGTGGAATAAGAATAAAGTTTCTCCAAAACCCACCCTTTCAATATACCTCGAAAAGATTCAAATGGGTTATCATTTGAAAAGGCTATTAACGAGGAAAGGGCTGCATTTTTGGTTTGCGACACTCGAAAGCAGGCAGCTCCAGAAACTGCGACAGTTTCATTTTGCGAGGTAAATTTTCCAGAGCAGGAGAGATCAAAATAGGGTTTTTATAGTGTTGTGGCGTGCTGTATCTTGGAGAAGGTGACAGACACGCCAACATGGAGTATGACACAAGAGAAAGACAAAATTAATAAAATACTCTGCGTACTACCAATGTAACAATTTATTATAGTATTGACCGGTTTCAAGATTTAAAAAATTTCATCATCAGAATATGTTTACATAAAGTAAAATTGTAAACATATTCCAATGATGAGATTTTTTAAATCTTGAAACCGGTCAATACTATAATAAATTGTTACAATGGTAGCACGCAGAGTATTTTATTAATTCAACATGAATTACTACCAAAAAGTGAATCAAGAAAATATTAACTACTTAGAAAGACGAAAGTTTGGGTATATCCAAAGCAAGTACCTATATGAAATTCGCGCTAGTTACAAACGGAATGAACTTAATTAGCTTGCGGTTTCCTCATCACATGACAGATATAGGTCATCTTGATATACACACTGACCGCCATAGAATCTTTCAGGCTTTTCCGCCAGTGGCATCCAAAATGAAGATCGAATTTTTGAATTTCGTGGAATTTATGAGCTTCTGCCGCACCGAATGCCTTAAAGCACCGGTATAAACTACTGCAAAAATAGCCTGCGGCATTCTCTTTAATTTGAATTATATTAGAGGGTCATGGGTTCAACCGTTTACTCGTAATATAAATTCCAGTACTGGCTCGCAGCGCCTGGAATTCCAGGAAACCGACATTGAAGGTTAGAGGACTTATTGCAAAGGCCACCAAATGGAACAACTGAGCCAATTTTAAGCCATACTAAAATTTTCTCAAGGTGGTGGCTGTTTTAGACCTAAAATTCCGGGGCTATTAGCACCATTTTTAAGGTGTATAAATCCATTAAATAAAATAGGTACTGTTCTCTTTAATAAGTAAAAATATTGCAAATGAAAACTAATTTTAAGCGTTAATTCAGATCTATCTGACCAAAGAGAATATTAAATGTTGACTTGTTCCGGTTGTAAGGATCTAAGAAGCAAAATGCCCAAGTTCTGGTCCAATTATTGAATAATTTTCCAATCGTATTCGTTGTAATTCAGGGAAATAAAACTTGCACGACAGTGTAAACACCACTCTTCATGAGATCCAAAACAATACTTAGGCAACAAAATTGAGTTTGCAAAACAGAAATTTATCCAGACAAAATAAAAATCTCGAGTCTAATAATAACTGAATGAATATGAGAATACCCATGTGGGAGATTCGATTTTAAACATTTTACAAACAAAAATACGAAATTTGCAACATCATCATTCATCATGGAAGCAAAATGTAAATAACATAATTATCGCTGTAATTAGGGCTAACTATTTCCGCTGTCATTCTTACAAAAACATCGCGGCTTACGAGATTTTATACATACATAAATATATGAATTTGAATTATCGGTGAAGACTAAACATTCACATTTCTAGTAGGTAGTTAATGTAGGTATATTAACATTAAATTGTAATAAAATTCCCGATTTTTGTTTTTTCCTAGACCCAAAATTCTACTTCACTTAATTTAATCTATGCAATATAATTGTTTGTCTATTTATTTGTTTCCTAGCTTGTGCATAATCTGTAGGGAAGTAAGTACAAAATATAATAAAGTGAACGCACTTTTCGCAACTAGAACATATTATGCAGATAGCCAAGATTGAACTGGAAAACACCTTCCACTTTCATTTGCAACATAAAAACAAGAGTAAAATAAAATTCGAATAAAAAACTATTTTTAATTTCTTTTAATTAATTTAATTTATATTTTATATTTATTTTATATTTAAATTTATTACTATTTTGAAATTAAGACAAGGCGGAGTCATGAGCCCGGTATTATTCACGATATTCCTCGACGAAATAATGAAAGAGTGTCGTCCAAGATTACAGAAATTAAATGTAGGGTATAGAAATTTAGAAAGGATAGATATTACAGAATGTGCTTTTGCAGATGATATAGTGATAATGGCCGGAAGTAACAAAAGCGTACAAAATAACGTAAATGTCTGGAATGAAATACTTGACAGACACGGTATGAAGATAAATAAAAAGAAAACAAAAGTGATGGTAGTAGCTAGGGAGCCGGAGACAGTGAACATCAGAATAGAAGAAGAAAATATTGAGCAAGTAGCAGATTTTAAATACCTAGGAGTGCTAATCCAAAACAATGGAAAACAGAATGGTGACATAAACGAAAGAGTAGAAAAGACAGTTAAAGTATACCATGCAATGAATAAAAGTTTTATAAGGAAGAAGGAGATATCCAATGAGACGAAAATGGCAATTTTTAAGACTATCTACAGGCCAGTATTAACATTCGGGTGTGAGACATGGGTAATTGACAGAACAATGAAAAGTAAAGTACAGGCGACCGAAATGAAATTTTTGAGAGGAGTGAAAGGAATAACTAGAATTGATAGGGTAAGGAATGATGAAGTAAGAGCGGATCTGAGAATAGAGTCTATATTGGAATACATAGAAAGGAAACAACTGGGATGGTGGGGGCATATGCAAAGAATGGTGGGCGAGAGGATAGTCAAAAGAATATGGGAAGCTAGGGTGCGAACAAGGAGAGGAAGAGGAAGACCACAAGAGGAATGGGATAATGTAGCAATAGCAGCGATAAAGAAGAAAAACAAAACACTACAAGAAGCGAAGCTTTTAGCACAAGACAGAAAGCAGTGGAAGAAATTTGTAAATATTGCTAGTGTGTAAAAGACAATACCCCGACACTGAAAGGTACAAGGGGATAAAGACTATATAAAGACTATATACAGTGCCCGTCTAAAGTCCGTTCCCCCCCTACTAATTTTTGAATCATTTGAGGTACATCCATGAAATTCGGTTCAAGGTAGTCACAGGTCACAAGATATTTTTTGACGTATTAATGACAGCTGTCAGTCTCAAGATGGCGGTCGGGCGCCATTTTGAAAAAATATTTTAAATGGGAAGGGGCGTCATGTGACACCTCGTTTTAAAGGTCTTATCCAGTGCAATATCATACTAAAATATGGCGTCGATACCTGAAAACGTTACAAAATGGTGGCTAATCAAATTTCTAAATAACCATGAATGTTGCTCTCAATCACGTTTGTATGAGAAACAAAATTCGTTGTCGCGGTAACATCTTGTTTTCTACTTGTCAAATGTGGCATGTTTAGTTCCTTCATTTAGGAAAAGTGTGACCATGGCTCGTAGCTTAGACGATAAATTTGAAGCGGTTTTGATTTTTGGAGAAGGTGGAAGAAATTACCATCTAACGGTAGTTTTTCCTTAATAAACTCTCTTTTCTCCTCTTATTGGTCGACTTCATTAAGAAATTTCACTACAAATTAGAATAAAATTTCGTTAGAAAAATGTTAAAATTTAAAAATTTAACAAAAGACATCGACGCCATATTTTAGTATGATATTGCACTCGATAAGACCTTTAAAACGAGGTGTCACATGACCCTCCCTCCCATTTAAAATTTTGTTTCAAAATGGCGCTCGACCGCCATCTTGAGACTGACAGCTGCCATTGTTACGTCAAAAAATATATTGTGACCTGTGATTACCTTGTGCCGAATTTCATTGATGTACCTCAAATGGTTCAAAAATTAGTAGGGGGGGAACGGACTTTAGACGGGCACTGTATACTATCTTGAAATTATTGGCAAAATAAAATATTACACATGCATTATCCAGGGTCGAAACGTCCATAATTCATATACAGTATTTTATTTTGCCAATAAGTAGTAGGAAAATTTCTTTCTTTCAGCGTTATACGAAAAGCGTAAATAACAGTTTTGCAATATTTGTAACCTGTTCTTAAAATATAGATTTATTAATTTCGTGAAATTATTGGAGTAGTTAGAAAATGACAGCCTGAGGCCAGACCTCCCGCCGAGGCGGTCGATCGCCTCGGCGGGAGGAAGCCCGGCGCCCGTCTTTCTGGCCTAGGCGATGGGGCGCTCGAGCCAGCCCGCAGAGGCGATAGATCGCTTCGGCGGGAGGAAGCCGGCCCCCCCGGCTTCTCCAGGTGCCATCCACTTCTTCAGCAACGACTTCTGCGGCAGCCTCTCTCAGAAGAAGCGAGTGTCATTGCCGAAGAGTACGCCCCCAAGCCGCCATTTTGGGGCCCCTTGGTTGTGGCTCAGGCGCCTGCACCGGGGCTCTGAAAGTACACGTGTTGCTCATTGTTCAGGCCAGTCCATCCAGGTGCCAATGACCAGAGACTGCTGAAGGAGTCCTCGAGTAATGTCTTCAGCAACGACTTCTGCCTCTGGTGTCTTTGGGGCCTTTGGTTGCGGCTCAGGCGCCTGCGCCAGGGCTCTATGAGAGTGGGCGGGGCAACAGCCAATGAGAGAAGTTGTGAGCGGCATCCAATGGGAGTGGTTGTGGGTGGTAAAGTTCAACTACTGCTAGATGCCTTTGGATGTGGCCCAGGCGCCTGCGCCGGGGTTTTCGCAAACGTTCTGGAAATGACTCCGACCGGGATTCGAATCCGGGTCCCCGCGCACCGGAGCCCTCGCTCCAACCCACTGAGCTAATCGGCTGCCTACATGCCCGTCTTTCAAATCATCCATATATACTTATGATTGTAAACAGAAGTTTCTCGGAAATTCCAACGTTTGCAATTGTTTATACTAAATAAATATTGATATCAAAGTTTAAGAAAAAAGCACGTTCGCCGCCGATAAGAGATGTTATAATTGTTTTTATTACGGGTAAAAAATCTTTCAACTCGCCGACAGGATTATGTTTGTTTAGGTTTGCTCCCACGTTCTATATATGCACATACTACGTTGCAGACACTACAAGGTGACCCGTTTGTTTGTTTGTATTATTACAATAAAATAACATTCTAGAACATTCTCAGGTTGTTTATTTTCATACGTACTATGTTTTAAAATTACTTGTTATCTTAATGCGTTTCGGGCACGCGTGTGAACCATCTGGTGAGTGCTGGAAGTACTAATTGGGTGTCGGTAATATAGAGCACATGTAGATTTCTGTTACACTTACTGGAAAGTGCAAATTGAATGTCGGTAATATAGAACGCATGTAGAATCTTAAAGAGACCATTTATAGTTATTGATATGCAAACATCATAGTTCTCGGTACATTGCTAATTATTTGAGAACAGTAGTTTAAATCTAGGCTAACCCCTAAGTAAAAACTGTCATGTGGGGTATCAAATTAAAGGACTCAACGAGAGGTATCGGAATATTGGGGTGGTTTTTGGGGCTGGTTTTTAGGGGTGGTTTAGGGGATTGTTTTAGGGGTGGTTTTAGGGGGTTGTTTTTAGGGGTGGTTTTTAGGGCGCCCCGGCTACGCTCCTTGCCCCGCCCACCTAGGTTATGTAGGGTATCAAATTAATCAACTCGATGAGACAAATAGGAATCTATAGTTATTCTCCTACTTCCGAATTCTTATCAGTAGTTGTCTGTCTGCCTGCCTGTCTGTCTGTCTGTCTGTCTGTCCTCTTCAAGGCCGTTGAATCTGGTAGACTGCGCATGCGCACGGTTGTATGGAGAGTATTTAAGCAAGCAAATTAACAGTGCTGTCAGTTAGTACTTGTACTTCAACAAGGGAACCGCATTTGAATAATAACGCACATAAACGTAGACACGTTTCGTGTTCTGGACGATGCTGCTGTGGATGACTCAGCACGCCGTGTCGAGGTGCACGTACATCAGCCGTTCGTGACAACAACATTCAACGCCAATGACGAAATTCGCATACCAATCAACCAAAAAGACGTTTACGTACTGCCGCATCTAAGCTGCATCTACATAGAGGGCAGGTTCATCAAGGGTGCAGGAGGCGGAGATGCGGCTTTAACAAATAACGCCCTCAGTTTCATCTTTGACGACGTCCACTACGAAATCAACGGAGTGGAGGTGGATCTAACGAAGAACGTGGGCATCACGAGCACATTAAAGGGTATAGTTTCTCTGAATAAGGGTGAGGTGTGTGCGCTGGAGAATTCCGGCTGGACGAATACGGGAGACTCACTGAGCCACCTTATCGACGCGAACGGGAACTTTAACGTGTGCATCCGGGAAGAATCCTGCTGGGATTCTTGGAAGACTACCCCAAACTTCTGTTAAATGTGCGTCGCGAGCTCATTTTGACTCGATCGAAAAACGATAGGAACGCTTTCGTGGGTAACGAGGACACCAGAATTGAGTTGACCAAGGCTCATTGGAGGCTGCCGTACGTCTATCCATCGGATGCTGAGTACCTAAAACTTCTCAATATTGTCGAGGATGAGAGAACGTTGCAGATACAGTAGAACCCCTATTATCCGTGCGCGGATTATCCGGCATGCGGATTATCCGTGTGGCACCTGAGAATTTGTTTCGTCACGTTTCCTTGTGTTTGCATTGGTTCAGTTTAGTTTGCTTTGCGTTATTACGTCACGTATAGTTTGTTATATAAAATAAAAAGTATTTGGTTTATGTTATGTTGCGTATACAGGGTGGGCCAATAGTGTGTAGTCGGCCCATATCTCTGGTTCTATTCAAGGTAGTAAAATAAAACTTTAAATGTATGTTGAGAACCCCACGAAGGATCCGATAAAATTATTTTGGTGTATACAGGGTGTTTATACTCTGAGCACCAAACCAAAGCTATGTTTTTTAAATGGAACGCCCCACATTTGTTTACATATTTGAATTCCCAATAAAATTTTATGAAAGATGGTGTACTACATGATGGGTTTTAGAGTGAGCGATTTTAAGATATTACCATTTTAGTGCCAGTGTAGACCCAACTTTGAGGAACTGCTGACATCTACTGGTCGAAGCTATTTAAGATTTCTTTATTGGACTAGGTTCACAGACTGCTCTATTTGTCAAATTCTTGAGTACTTTTGTCACAAAACTTAATATCATACAGGGTGGAAAGCTTACGCAATATGCATTTTTTCTTCAAAATTTCAAATAGAACACCCCATATATTATTTCCGTATTTGATAGACAGTTTATTAAGTTTTTCATTGATGTAGATATTGTTAGGTCTGCGACTGACGGTTTCGGTAGAATTGAAAATTGAACTTTAAAATGTAGTAATTTTACCGGTAGTTTATTCGTTTCTCCTGTAAGAGAACAAAACACAAAATATGATTTCCATTTTGTTTTTGGAAGTTGATGTCACATTGAGACAAAAAATTTGATCGCCAGATTGCTTCTTAGTCATATTCTTAAATAAATGGTAACTTATTAAACCTAGGCATAAATCGAAACAAGGAGTGCCATTGTGCCATGGAAGAAAACCGTCCTTTCAAGAAGTAAACTTAAAATGAGATTTCTTGTGCCGGTGTAAACTCTATTCGCTAAATTTTCTGTAAAAACAAAGTGTAAGCATTTTTCTGAGTTTTGGGTGGCAAAATGGCGGAAATTCCCCAAAAATGATGCAAAATTACGGCAAAAACCTCGGTTCTTAAGGTTCAATCTTTATTTCTGTCTAAATTATCAGTCGCAGAACTGCCAATATCCACATCAGTGAAAAGCTTAATAAACTGGCTATTAAACCTGCAAATAATATACGGGGTGTTCCATTTAACATTTTTGAGAAAAGCTCCATTTTGTGCACGTTGGCCGCTCTGTACAGTATGAACTATTTTGAAAAAAGTGTTAAGGCTGTTTTCGCAGCGTTTCCCGCCTTTTTTAAATTATACGGGTTTGTTCAAATTTGGAACGCATTTTAAAAAAAATAGCTCCATCACTTTGTGTGCATAATAGCCAGGTAGGACACCACAAAATCTTAGAACATTATTTTCAAGAGCAAAGTTAGAAAATTGTGTAATACCGAAAAACGACCGTTACAACAAATTTCCCATCTTTCTAATTTATTTTCGACAATAAAGTTCTACAATTTTGTGGTGGCCTACCTGGCACGTATGCACATAAAATGACAACACTCTTTTTTAAAAATAGCATAACAAATTTGAATAAATCCGTATAATTTAAAAAATGCGGGAAAAACTGCGAAAACAGCCTTAATGGATTTTACAAATAGAGTGTCCTCTGAACCTAGTCCAATAAAAAAATCAGAGTTATCTTTGCCCAGCAGACGTCTGTAGCACCACAAATTTGGGTTCACACTGGTACTAAAATAGCCATATCTTAACAACGCTTACTCTAAACCCCACCGAGTAGCATATCAACTTCGATGAAATTTTATGGGGAATCCAAATATGCAAACAAATGTGGGGCATTTCATTTGAAAAAACATAACTTTGGTTTGGTACGTAGCACGTGAACATCCTGTATACATCAAAATAATTTTAACAGAAGCTTCGTGGGGTTCTCCACACACACGTAAAATTTCATGTTGATATCTTGAATAGAATCAGAGACCGACTACGCACTGTTGGCCCACCCTGTATACATAGGTAGTTTGTTTTATGAAATAAAAAGTATTTATTTTATGTCATAATATGTATAATATAAAGCTTGTTATGTGAAATAAAAGGTATTTGGATTATCCGTGTTTTTCAATTATCCGTGAGTTACCCGGTCCCGTAAGGCACGGATAATAGGGGTTCTGCTGTATGTTTTCGTACGAGTATCCGGTGTTGCCGCAAGCTAAGAAACAAACGTGGGCCGTCAAGAGTGCAACACGGTTGGAGAAACCACGCTACGTTATTGTCGCCTTCCAGACGAATCGCAATGCGAATTTGGATACGGATTCAAGCAAATTTGACCACTGCAATCTGACAAACGTCAAACTGTACCTGAATTCTGAGTGCTTCCCCTACGAGAATTTAAACTTGGATTTCTCCACGGGGAAATACGCCCTGCTATACGAAATGTACGAGAACTTCCAGAGTTCATACTATGGAAAAGTTGGCGAGCCGCTATACGGCAGGGAACAGTTCAAGGATCTAGCTCCCATCGTGGTGATTGATGCATCAAAGCAGTCGGAAAGCGTCAAGTCTGGACCCATAGATATGCGTCTAGAATTTGAGTCGAACGAGAATTTTCCGGCCAACACAACCGCTTACTGTCTCATCCTGCATGACCGCATCGTTGAGTATACACCGGGTAATGAATCGGTCAGGAGAGTGGTGTGAGAAGCTGCAGGGCTTCGATTTGCCCAGAAAATACACGCATGCCTACTCTGGATACAGATTATAGTTTTAATTATATTGATGTAAAAATATATTCATTGTTTTTATTTTTGCGAGAACCCCTGTGCAGGCGCCTGGGCCACATCCAAAGGCATCTAGCAGTAGTTGAACCTTACCACCCACAACCACTCCCATTGTATGCCGCCCACAACCTCTCTCATTGGCTGTTGCCCCGCCCACTCTCATAGAGCCCCGGCGCAGGCGCCTGAGCCACAACCAAAGACCCCAAAGACACCAGAGGCAGAAGTCGTTGCTGAAGACATTACTCGAGGACTCCTTCAGCAGCCTCTGGTCATTGATGGCACCTGGATGGACTGGCCTGAACAATGAGCAACACGTGTACTTTTAGAGCCCCGGCGCAGGCGCCTGAACCACAACCAAGGGGCCCCAAAATGGCGGCTTGGGGGCGCACTCTTCGGCAATGACACTCGCTTCTTCTGAGAGAGGCTGCCGCAGAAGTCGTTGCTGAAGAAGTGGATGGCACCTGGAGAAGCCGGGGGGCCCGGCTTCCTCCCGTCGAAGCGATCGATCGCCTCGGCGGGCTGGCTCGAGCGCCCCATCGCCTGGGCCAGAAAGACGGGCGCCCGGCTTCCTCCTGCCGAAGCGGTCGACCGCCTCGGCGGGCTGGCTCGAGCGCCCGATCGCTACTCCGGCCAGAAAGACGGGCTCCCGGCTTCCTCCTGCCGAAGCGATCGACCGCCTCGGCGGGAGGTCTGGCCTCAGGCTGTCATTTTCTAACTACTCCAATAATTTCACGAAATTAATAAATCTATATTTTAAGAACATGTTACAAATATTGCAAAACTGTTATTTACGCTTTTCGTATAACGCTGAAAGAAAGAAATATGTAACGTAATTTTATGTTAATAACACCATTTTAAAAATGAAATGTAGATGTACTCTATTCTACGCATGTTTAGTTTTTTCATTGCTTTGTGGTAGAAAACCATCTTATTTGTATGAGCTCTTCCATATTAGATCTGATTTGCATAATGTTATTAACATGTGCTATCAGATATTCAATGCTTGCGCATAGGTCTGCTAAGTTTCAGGGTGGATTTTCTTATGCTGCACCAAAGCTTATTAATAGGTATTTTACTCTGTATACCAACCTCTGTGTCGGTTTAAATGTCACCCTGTTAGAACACTTCTGGCTGAGTAGAGTGTCTAGATTTTCTTAAGGTCTTGTTAAATATATACAGGGTGGTCACTTTTACAATGTACACCATTGGAATCTTATAAACCCGAAGAGATTCAGAGTTGGTCAAATGGTAAGAAAGTTGCACATTTTCATGCTCTTTAAGGATCTGAAAAGAAATTCTGGATAGCTCTCGTTGTTCCTGAAATATCCTGAAAAAATTGAAATATTGCGTTTTCTTATTTCTTCCATATATTATTTATTACTCAAGCGAATGTGATGACCTTTGGCAGGTTTACATAAGTGGGTATGGGCTTTCCACTGGATGTTTCAAAATTTGTCTAAGCCTACTAGATCTTCAAGTTTTCATGGTCAACTTTTGAATTTCTTATGGGCGCCATATTGGATTTTCATAAGAATGGATAGAGAAAAAAAATACAATTTCAACGATGTATTGCAGAAGGGTCATCTAACTTTCTGGAACACTAATTTCACTCCTTATCTACAAAATCTAGTTGCCATGATTATGAAAACTCAAAGATGTAGTAGGCTTAGACAAATTTTGAAACATCCAGTGGATAGCTTATACCTACTTATGTAAACCTGCCGAAGGGCATAGCATTTGCTCAAGTAATAAATAATATATGGAAGGAATAAGAAAATGCAATACCTCAATTCTTTTTAGGATATTTCAGGAACAACGAGAGCTATCCAGAATTTCTTTTCAGATCCTTAAAGGGCATGGAAAAAGTGCACGTTTTCTGTAATTTCACCAACTCTGAATCTCTTCTGGTTTAGAAGACTCCAATGGTGTACATTGTAAAAGTGACCACCCTGTATACCTAATCAGTAGAAGTGTAAGATGGATGTAAGAACAACAATGCCGAAACTATTCCATTTTGTTTGCTATGTATATGTACATTCAAATAAAGGAATATTTTTATTTTTTTTTGAAGATCAGAAAAAATTTGTTCTGCAGTTCGGAAGCATTTTCCCGAAAATGCATTTAATAATGTGCTTTGATTTCAAAAAATAAAATTTCATATCATTTGAACAAACCATAACAGAGTTATTAACAAAGAAAAAAAGCAGAATTTTAGTTTTTCCCGATATCTAGAAAGCTCTGAAATTATTTGAAAATTTGAAAAGTTTTAGGGCCGGTTGTTAGGACGCGTATCAAAATGTAACGCGATGCTATATTTAATTCGACTTTCGTAGCTATGATTCAACTAATCCACGTAGTTAGTACCTTAGCAACGAAAGCCGAATTAAATGTAGCCTTGCGTTACTTTTTGATTCACGTTCCAACAACCGGCCCTAAGATGGTCACAACCTAGCGCAACTTTTCGCTCATTTAGCAGACTTTGTAGTTCTTCAAATAACAAAAACCAGTATATAGCAGGATTCGTGATTCGCATTGTATACATATACTGACGCTATTGAGCTAGTTATTAGGAAAGGCGACTTACTACGGAAAATATATAGGAGCAATGAGTAGTCGAACAAATACTCTTCTGGCGAATACCCCGGCAGGTATACATATAATTCTACAACTAAATTCAGATTTCGTGTACTACAATACTTCACCATCTTATCGAGTGCTTGGGACACTCATAATGTATTGCTTGCTAACAATTCGTAGAGATTCATTATGAACGTCCAAAGGCCAACATAAGATGGGATGTAGTGATGGACGATATTTCACGAACTGTGATTTAATCACTGATATCAAGAAATCACTGGTAGCGACTGTTACTAAAGGTCCTACAAAACAGTTGTTCCTTATCCTCACTCGATACCACAGAGGTGCTCGATAGCGAGATTAGCGAGGCAGTGAAATGTTGTGATCACGTACGCGCGAATCACTCAGACCTTTAAGTTCATTTTCGCTCACTGCCATAAGAATTTATATGTGTAGCAAGTGACTTCGTGCCTTAAGATTGGCTGTCAAATTGGTCCATTTTTACTTTCGGCCATATGTTTTAACATGTGGAGCAAGCGGCTTCGTGCTTTAGTAGTTAATTATTTTAATTTCAGGACTTCACATTTTAACCAAAGCCAAACGTAATAAACTCTGGCGTGTGGCGCTGGCGACCGATAGATAATTCATTTCGTGCTCAGTATAATACTACTAAAGTCGTGATCACATCACGTTTTAAAATCACTGATATAGAAAAATCACATTAACAATTCACAATGCGATTGAAAAATCACGATATCGCCCATCACTAATGGGATGACATTCTGTGAGGCCTCGTAGTACGCAAAATCTTGGAACACTCATAATGTGTTGCTTGATAGCAGCACGCATGGACACATTCTGAGCGTCGCAAATCCACGAAAAGATTGAGGCTTCCGGTCACCAGTTCGTGGTGTAGGCGTACATCACATGAAACGAAAACAGTGGCGACGTGTGTCGTGTTGAGAACTGAATTATTTTATTAAAACAAATCTGAAAGTTAATATTGATACGAATTTTTATCCCACAAGCGGCGTCCCTGGCTGTGATTCACGTTATTTGTTTGACGGCGAGCCGCCATTGATTTATTACGGCGTGACCTTGCCGCCTTGTTTATGAGTCTCGAAACTACGAAGACTAGAAAAAGTCTGTCTACGGAACATTCGAGAGTTTGCAGCTCCAGAACCTACCAGAACCTTCTAAGACAAGTATAAAAATGGGAAGCAAGAAGTCGAGTGACAGTAACAGTTTTTAGTTTGAAGCGGATGAGGATTCGATAATAGAACCGGGCGATAATTTATAGAGCGAAGAAGAGCGTTAGAATCTGTTCGAGTACAAGCGACTAGTGTCGGTACGGTACGCGAGTGACCGAATTCTGTGGTGGCGTTTTTATGTGTACCGGAGCGTCTTCGTAGGAGATTAACCGTTAGTTATAGAAGTGTGAACGGTTGATTTGTATACTGTGGATTGTTTAGGTTAGGTAATTAATTGTTTAATTGTTCGCTTGAAATTATTTAATTGTAATTGCTTGTTGTTGTGCTCTTTGTGTATTTCGCTGTTATTGTTTATTTTAAAATTGCTTGTTTTCAAATCACTTTTGTTAATTATTGTAAATATTTGTAGATACAGTCACTGTAAATAAATTGTGTGTAAAGACGAAATACGTTACAATATATACAATGCACAAGTGACGTGTGGCCTAGTTTAGTATACCAGTGCAAGGTTGCTGAGCGCATGTATGATAAATTAATATAATTACAAGGGTGCTGTTGTCAGCGTCTAGTATTTCACGGTTTGTTTGCAATAATTAGAAAGAACAGAGCTAAGAATTAACAACAATTAATTGACGCTTCGTTTTGTCATCTTGGAAATGTAGGTTGAGTCGTATAAAGGGTAAGCCTGAGATGACTGCCAGGAGATGGGGTGGCATTCTGACGGGGTATTTATCCCAGGAGTAGTTGTTCGAACGGTCCAATACCACTCATTGCTCCTACATAATTACAGTAGTAAATTGGTTCTTGCTTATATCTGGTCAAAGAGCGCCAGTATATTGCTTGGTTCGAGTGCGTAGGAAAAGCACACTACTAATGAGTCAGTAGTATGTATAGGGCGACTCTACCCCATTTCAAGGCCAATTGGGGCGCTTGGTGCGGTACCTGCACAGGTGCGAGGCAGGTGCGAAGCAGGTGCGAGGCAGGTGCGGGGCTAGGTGCGAGGCAGGCGCGGGGCTAAGTGAGAGGCAGGTATGGGGCCGGGTGGGGGCGAAGCGGGGGCAGAAAGGGGGCTAAGGCTAGGTATTTGGCCAGGTGCAGGTGCGAGACAGATGCAGGTATTAGCACAGGTGGAGTAAGTGTGAATTTTCGCTGACGTAGTAAAACAAAGTATTTTCTTATACAATTGTATTCATTTTTAGACATTGCTAAACAAAGGAAATAAAACGAAATTCGGAATTTATCGCGGTTTATTTTTTATACAGTCTTATTCAATTTTAGATATTGAAAGTATTCGATAGCCTTTTCTACGGTCAGAGATAACGAGGAATCCTCGTCGGCGTCGTTGTTGGTGGTGTTGTTATCAGATTTCTTCAATTGTAGTGGTTGCGGAACAGCTTCATCCGAAGATGATGTGGTTGTTTTCTTCAGTGAGAGGTAGTTCTGCAATATTGTGGTAGGAGCTGGAGGTAAAGTAGTAGTCATTATGAATTCGGCGGTGGACGCCATCGTAGTCGTAGCCACCTCCATCGTGGTTGATTCAGACTCGGCTTCGATGGTGTCAATTTCTCCGGTTAACGAGTTGTATAGAGGCAGGGTAGCACTCGGCGTTAACAATTTGAAAGCCAAATTTACCTGAACCGTTTCGTTGCTAGGCAGATTAATCATGAATTTCATTCGGGCCATCTTATTTTCGTCAATTTGCACGACTGTAGTGGGACGTGTTGAGCAATCAACACATAAATTAAATAGGAATGCCATGATAAACTTTCATTCCGATAATCACAACCCAAGACGAACAGTGACCGATTTAAACTGAGAGAGAACCGTCGCCGAAATAAATAAATGATGCCCCCCCCTCCCGATAGTCGAACTGACGAAACCTTAAAAGGTGAATTACAGCAAATCGCTCGAAAGTAGTTTAACAAATAAACAAAAAAAATAATCTAGCACTTTGCCTTATTTAGCAATGTTTTGCAAGATTCCACTTGTGTTTGAAAACATGCCAGATAAGAATTTTGAACCGAGCCATTTTACGTACCTATAGTTTGTTGCCCTTTGACTTTAAATTTTTTTGAACGAGATAAGTGCCAGGATGTTTAGCTAACAGTAAATTGAATTCGTAAAATCCTCTTCGAATCGTTTGACCTTGATAATCATCGAGAATGTACGTGACAGGATTTGTAACGTTCACTTTTCGAACAGTAAAAATTTCAGTCGTCCAATTAGGGGTGTAACCCTTTTCAAAAACGTACTTGTACCTGCTTACTCGAACTTTGTCCCCAACAGCAAATTTTGGTAACGGGAACGTTTTCGGGTTATTATATACAGTTTCTAGCAGTTTCTTCACATTATTCGGATTTACGTCGCTAGATTTCAGTCGAATAGTTCTGTGGTATGAGCCGTTGTATTTATCGAGCAAATCTCGAATATTATCTATCCCGCGGTACGATCAGTTCAACGTAAATTGTTTAAACATCTAACTCTTTAAAGTTCTGTTAAACCGTTCAACAATGAACGCTTTTAATACGCTATACGCCGAATAATGATTGACGTTATACTTCTTCAGGAGCTGGCGGAAATAGGCATTGTAAAATTCTTTACCGTGGTCGGTCTGCAGATTTCTCGGAGTTTGTTCAACCAGAATTTGCTCCATCGCCTTGCTAACTTCTAAACCTGTTTTAGTTTTCACCGGCACAGCCCAGTCGAATTTCGAAAATGCATCGATAACCGTTAATAAATAATGAAACCCCGAGTTTTCAGAAGAATACTCGCCCATCTCGACCAGATCTGCTTGCCACTTGCCACAAATCATCAATATCTTTCAAAATTACTGTCCGATGGGGAAAGTTTCGTTGGGCGGGTTTGTGCAATTCCTCCACCAGTTGACGTTTACTCATCGTCTATCGTGCGTAAACTAACGGAAATGTAAAGTATTGAGAAGTTTATAACATTAAGTAACTTTCATTTTGGCATCGGTTGTAGAAGTTGGTATAAGCATTAGTGGATTAGCGGAACTATTTGATGTCGATGATGACGGTGATGAGGTCTTCACATCTCTCGGTATAGCAAACAAAACGCTACGATCGATCTGACCTTCCGGAAACTGTTGTAGATCTCGTAAGGAAGTACACAAAGTTAAAATTTTCTTGCATAGTTCCGTTCTCACAGGAGAGCCCATGTCGTCCACGTACCGCTCAGTAGCAGCATCGTTAGAATCAGACGGTGCAGCTAAATTGCAAATACGTTTATTTCGCAGATCTATATTACTGCTAGGAGACAAAATGTACCCGAAAGTAACGGGAACACGAGAAGGGTTGCTCTGCCCGAGAGTGAGAGAACGTCGGAATTTATCGATACCAATTGTAAGAATGGACGGAAAATGACGAAGTCCGATTTTATAATACAATTTTAGTTTCTCTCAATTCCTCCAACATCGAAATAATTTTGTTGTCGTGATTGGTATGACCGGCTTGTTTTGAAGCTGTTAATAGCTTTAGTCTGTTGACCAGTTCGTTAGGATCGTTCCAATAAACATAATCGAGTTTGTTCGAAGAATATTGCATAAGCCCTGTTCCCGTGCGGTATCCGCGATATTTTTGTAAAAGTCTCTTGATAAACTAGTATTTGAAACTTTTGTTTCCAGCGGTCTGTAGCGATTGCTGGAATTTATAATTTCTAAATACGATCTGATATCGCTGTCGGAGGACCTCGCTTTCGAAGGAGTTTTGGAAAAGAGTAGTTCCTGTAAACCTTCCGTTAAGCTATACACTTTATCACCTAGGAGTACGTTCGACTCTGAAATAGCAAACGTCGAGCTGCCAATTTTCCACTGCTTTTAGATCGCGTCGAAACGAGGTCAGTACTTGTAATCGAAATCTGTTTGCTTCAAAGGTAAAGTCTCGATAAATCTCGAGATTTGTTTTTGCTCGGTTTCTGAAGAGGGTTCGGCGTAGGCATCGTCAAAGTCGTCGTCTTCTTCTTCTTCTTCACTTTCAGCCCTGATAACGGGCAGTACGGTATCGCTGGTATCTGTTGAAGATGCTGATGGAATCTTCCATTGTTCCGAGGGCGCTACTGTAGCAACCGTAGTCAAACGGTTAGCGTCGTCATCGTCGTAGGCACCGACATCGTCGCCTTTTAGTTTAAAATCCTCCGTTGTTTTTAATTTTTTCATCGGTGGCGGAGATAATTTCATCAGATACTTGCGTTTGGGTTCGAGCTTCAGATCATGATGTTCTAACGGCAAATCGGGTAATTTCTTTAGAGGAACGGTGATTGGTTGAAAAGGTAACGGCATCGTCCGTTTTACCCGTCTTGATAGCTTCATACTTGGCTCTAATAGCCTTTCGCGTTCGGATAATTCTCTTAATTAGATCTTTAAATGGTAAGCAACTTAAACAGCTTCGCTTTTATAGTAACGATAACAGCGATAAGAGAAGACTGATAGAAGTGATTATTAACGTAATTATTTATAATCACTCTGATGTCTAAATAACTATGAATGTGTCAAATCATTTGCGATATCGACCTTGTTTTACGAAACAGTCCTTGTTTATGCACAAGAAATCGTAATTATCTTTCCAGCACATCGAACAAACTTGCTTGAATTGATCGAAAGACATGTCCGTGTTCACATGATCTTCGTAAATTCATTTTAAATTTAAAGTATCCTGTCTGAATAGCAGCAAAAAGTTTGCGTTGTAGCGAATCATCTGTTTAGGTATTCGAGTGTAAGTCTGACCGATATAGAAACTATCGACATTTTTATGGCGACACATACAGAAAAAGGCTGGTATGTGCTTGTGTTTTTCATTAGCCTCTTTAGCCTCGTTTGGATCAATTACAGCCGTGTTTTCCGAAAATGTATAATACCCTACACCTTTTACACCGCCGAACAATGTTTCGAGATATTTGTACTTAGATTGATACAAAGACTTGGAATAAACGTAGACGTTTACAAATTTTAAACCGTTGGGATGTTCAAGCAAGTGATGAGCACATTTGTTTTACCGCAATTAGAGTTGGCTACTGAGTGAGTGATTCGAAACATTGAGTCGAATCACATGCCTGATTCAAAAGAGTCGATTCAGTAAAATCAGAAGAGTCGACTCTGTGACTCATAATGAGCGGATAAACACCAGTCATTCTCCGAGTGAGTGATTCACTTTTACTGCTTACTTGAATCTTGTAGTCCCAAGAGTCGATTCTTGAAATGACTATAAATACAATGATACAATCCTACTTTGGATCTGAGCCGTGCCGCGAAACGTGTGAATCTAATTGTCGCGTAAAAGTAATCTGATAACATCGCCGCCAAGGGGGACTGTTTATATGAAGTTTCTCCTTCTTTATAGTGTTAACTTTGTGATTTACTAAAATGCATGTGTATTTTAGAAAATGTTTAAAGTTTTAAGTTTCGCACCAAATACATTTTGAAGGCAATTTGCCGAGTACAGTATTTAGCCAGTTCTTTTAAAATTCATCAAAATGCACATGCACTTTGTTAAACAACAAATTCACCATTAACATGAAACCGAATCTTCGTGTTTACCGACTACTTTCGCGGCGATGTTAGCAGATTAGTTTTAAAGGGACGTTATTCCGTTATTCAATTTGAATTCACTCGGATTAGAAGCATTAAAAATGAGTCGGTTCTGCCGATGTTTCAGTTTCAGTGAGTTTGCTTGGTTCGGCAGGTGACTGGCGACCCGGCGTCAGAGAATAGAAACTATTTTGAATTCTACACTGACCTGATTCATGATTCGATTCAGTGAGTCGACTCAATTTACTGTTTCGAAACAACTGTATCGAAACAATAAAGTGAGTGATTCTGCCCATCTCTATTAGAATCTGATTTGCCTGTTAACATAAACAAAGTCAATTCCGTTCGCGTTGAATGCAACATTGTAACGGGTTCATACGTCAATAACAAACCCGTTCATACTATTCACGAATTTTCACCGGACGTTCTGTCGGGATATAAAATAAAAGAAGTTCCGACGAACATTATATACGTACCTGTAACATCGCAGACGATAAGCTCGGTAGTTACAAAATTAGTTGATCAGGACGGAAATTTACTGAATTTTCGCGGGGAAAAAATCACTATAACATTACATCTGAGACTGCAGGTAAGCGGGTATAAACAACGCGTCATCGAGAGCCAGGAGGCAATACTTTATAGGCTTTTTCCAAAGTAACAAGATCTTATTTTCAACAAACCAAATAGTCGTGTAAATAAATATACGAGGCTACCGGAGAATAACGTCAGTTCCGTTTTTAACACAAAGCAGTCATCATCAGCACCGCAGCGCCCACCTGGCTATTATTAAACTGAAGCAAATAAGCAGTTCTTGAAATCTCTTGGGTCAAAGCTTCGCGATGAATAGCGACTTGTTAAACATTTCCGAAACGCTCCGTTACGATGAAGCCATAGTAAGAAAAGCGTTTCACACGTATTCTACGTTTATAGAATCGTACAATCCGAGCGATATGATTCGCATTTGTTTCAGAACCACGATTTGATTATATTACCTTCCAAAAGATTACTTTATGTCGAAGGCAATTTACGAAGCGATTCCCCAGGAGCCTCAGTGGATACTCTGAGATTGACTAATAACTGTGTGTCTTTCATGTTTGACGAAATTCGATATGAATTAAACGGTGTGGAAATCGATCATTCGCGAAACTTGGGTATCAAACTATGTTTTCCTAAATGCTCACGAAAGTGACGCTCTTTTGAACGCAGGATGGACGCTAAAAGATAACAGACCTGTGAAAACCTCCGAATCAATTTTTGCGTACCTTTAAACACGTTATTGGGTTTCGCCGAAGATTACAAAAAGATAATTCCAAACGCTAAACACGAACTGGTGCTGATTAGGGTGAAATCGAAAAGTATCAGTAACATCCAGCCGTCTACAACTACAATTTACTGCAAGGGTTTGGAAAAACGCAAATGGATAAGGTATATAGTCGGCAGAGATGTGCCTGTGATCAACTTGGAAGATCAAGGATGTGACAATTTGCAAGCGTTACGTGCACGATATCCTGTCGTTGTCAGATGCTTGGCTCACAATGGGTGTTGTGCTTTAGAGAACGCTTACCTTTTGAACTGTTTTATTTCTACACTTAATGAACACTGAATTTTGTATAAATGATATGTAATTATTTGCAATAGAATATTATTAAATGATGTGAAATGAATAATAAAGAATTATGTAGAAACAAATAGGGTGTTTTGTTTTATTTAAATATAATAAATAATGTTATTCGGTTCAAATTTCTTATCTGGCAAGTTTCTGTTCGTAAAGCTGTTAAAAACTGTTCAAAGCTGTTCAAATCTGTTCATAACATGCTCCACCTGTGCTAATACCTGCACCTGTCCCGCACCTGCACTGCTAGGTGGCAGCAGCATCAAACTTATTTATGACGGTAGAATTCAAAACAAAAATAAAAGGAAAAATCATATCGCATTGCAACGATATCGGATCGGTTTCGGTGAAAGTATACAACGACACTTCCTAGTGACGCTCTGGAGCCAGATATACAGCGCGCTCTTTCGGTTTCGGTATCGGTGTCTGGTACGCTCTGTATATCTAGACTAATCGGATCGTTACCTTTGTAACGATATAACGGGGTTGCATCTGGTCAGGTCAGGATCGTCGATAATACCCTTTGCTCAATAGTCGAAGAAGGGAGGGTTCGTTATTGCTTACTAAACGGTGAATTATAAAACATAAACAAATTAAAATGGTTTCTATTAATTGCAACGAACTTTCCCTCGTGCGTCCTGGGACACACTGTATACTAGATTATTTCGGGTCGTTCGCTTATGAACGATCAAATTGTTGCATCTCGGTCGGTCGGTTGGAAAACTTATTCGTCGAAAGATATATACCCTTCGCTTCAGTCGAAGAAGGGCTGGGTTCTCTATTGCTATACGGAGATAATAATACACACGGGAAACAAATAAATATGATTCTATTATAGTTAGCTATGTACATTAAAACGGGTCAAACGGTATTATATAAAATATTTACATGAAATTAAATATGATCCATACGGTAAAATCTAAACATTAATTATATACATGAGGGAATAACAAACGGTACTGGGTTTTGATAGCCAGGTATCGCAAGCGATTCTCGCCTGGACGGTTTTCTGGTAAATGACTGTCGTCCCGTGGGATGACTTATATGTACTGTGTACTCGGTATCTGGTTAACGGTGCCGCACAGGTGCGCAACCAGGTGATGTGTAAATCGGGGATACACGTAACAGCCACTCTCGGCGATCCCTTAATCGGATGGCCATTAATTGTTACGTAAGCAGGTGTATAATTGCTCCGAAATTCAACCGGACGGGATGTTCAATCGCTCACTGCATCGGTCGAAGGCAGACGTGCTATTCTTACAGCATATGCTATTTGCACCGCATGTTTCAATCTGCTTTCTGCTTGTGCGAGTTTATGGTTTGAACATCCACGGCTACCCGTAGAATTTAAGAACTAGCCTTCACCAGCCTATTATACCTCTACACCGGACCAATTAACGTATATTTAATTATTGGCAGCCTCACAGCTTCAATCATTAAATAACGGCTTTTAATTATAGTAGCACAGCTAATCACTTCGCACGACGTAAGTCAGCTAGTCAGGTACTCGAGATAATACTGGAAGTTATTCGGAGAATGTTTGGTATGAGAATGCAGGATGAATGTCGGTCGATGAGTGAATATCCCGTGAATGTCCGCGACACCGTGTTTTATTAATTCTTCCACCAACATCTTGAACAGCCGATCGGGGGTTTGGCTCCTCCCATTGTCAGCGCGCGGTCCCGGTACCCTCTCTTTCAACTATCTTCGTTTCATTGACGTCGTGACGTCTTCTCTCATCTGTGCACTTTTTCTGATGCGCGATGTTTCTCGAACAAAATAGATAACGCCTAATCTAAGTTTGTTAGATCTACAGGCGGTTAATTATGCTTTGTTACATAATATAACTATTTAGATTTTAAACGGAATATGAAACGGATATTTACAGGAAAATATATACATGAAAAATAAATGAGAAATTCTAGTATTAAAATCAGGACGGTACTGTAACCGGTTTCTCGGGTGAGTAGCGCACGATATCTGGGCTAGATGCCTAGCTCGTGGACTATTCCCTCGGGATCAGCTATCACTTGAATACGGGTAGTCTCGTAGTATGATTAACTGTTCCGGATACTTGCGGTTTCGTAATAGCACCTATAGTGCGACCGGTCGGGGTTTCAAGTCGGGGATGTACGTTAGAACACCAAGGGTGTAATCCCGTGCGAGAGTGGTTTATTATTTGACGTGCACAAGCTTTATAACTGACGGGACCACCCCAGGACATATGCAGATTATTGTAAGGACCATCCGCTGCACATCGACAAGGCTGTATAATCCGCCGCAATTAATGCAAACTATTTCGGTTCTTACTTTCCTGCACCTGTACTGGTAAATGGACCTACCTAATTAAGTCAGCTACGCTTCCGCTACAAGTCAAGTAACTCCGGTCTTGTTAACTCAATTATTGGTAGCCCTTCGCCTTCGATAATTAAGTACTAGCGATGAAGACTTGAGTATTTATTCTTCGAGAATAAATCGGATACGGGAATGAACAGAAAATCACACGCCGTGAATTAAATTCATTCAAGCGGACTGTCGGTTAATATTTATCGGACGCGGGTGGAGAGAATTCTTCTTCGCAAACCGGTGAAGAAGATTCTTTCTGGACCTCTGCTCCTTTTATAGCGGTTGGCGGTCAGGCTCGCCTTCCTACCATCGAAACGCGTGACGTGCCACCACCACTATTCTCGTGCTCTTGTTTATTTACAATCGTGACGTAGCGGCTTGCGTTTCTCTCTTCATCTGGATATGCCACGGCTCTCGCTCCGTGACGCGTTTGCAATAGAGAGGACAATTATGAATGCTAATCCAAGTCTGTTGGATGTAACCAGCATTCCAATTATGCATTGTTACAGCATCTCTTACGCTGAATGCATGGATATCATGCTATATATGATACAGATTAGAACAACACACTGTATATGAAATTCACGTTTTTATGTTATTTAAAAGGTATGTTTGAAATATTCTAAAAACATCCTTGATACTCTCTCATTACGTTTTATTAACGTTGTCCATTTATTTGTTTCAAACGAAATTAAATAAAGAAGAGTTCAATATATTTAACCTATACATCGTTATCATTTTGTGCGTGCATCCCTAATTATGGACGTTCTATAGGTTTCTATTTGTGCTATTCATTTGTTAGCTATAAAATTGAGTAGTTAGCTATTCAATTGCTAGGTGACAACAGCACCAAAACTTATTTATGACGGTAGAATTCAAAACAAAAATTTAAAAAATCCTATAGCATCTCTTACGCTAAATGCATGGATATCATGTTATATGATACAGATTAGAACAACACACTGTATATGAAATTCACGTTTTTATGTTATTTCAAAGGTGTGATTGCAATATACTAAAACATCTTTGATACTCTCTCATTACATTTTATGAAAGTTCCCATTTATTTGTTTCAACCTAAATCTAAATAAAGAATAGGTCACAATTAGGGTTTTCAATCCCGGGATCCCGGGATCCCGAATCCTGGGATCCCGGTAAAATGACATTTTACCAGGATCCCGAAAAATACCGAAATAATAATTTACTCAAAAGGAATTTTTTTGCATTGCAAAATTATTGTTCATGTATCCCACAGGACGTTACGCCCATGTCCTTAGAAGTTTCTATCAGCGCCGTGGGTCAGTTTCGGAGCCGCACCTCCGCGTGCGTAAATAATCCAGTAAATCACCAGTCGCCGATTGTATTTATGTAAATACGTAAATTCGTTCGGGGAGTTTATTAGTTATAAATAATGGCAGGAATGCAACGTTTAGCGATTTTTCGTAAACGTTTAAACGCGTTTATTAAACGTTTAAACGGCGTATAAACTTAACACTATTGCAAAATTGTTTTGAAACTTGAATAATTAGAAAAAATCAAACGTCGCGTCGGTCGTTTGAAAGTTGGGTTATAAATCATAAAATAATATGTACTTATACCGTTGAATGAGGACTGCGGCGCTGGCGGCGAAAGTCCTCAAAGGGATGCAAACAATCAATTTGAAAAGTGCATGACGGTTTTGCAATATTTAAGTGGTCGCCTCGCTTTTGCTCTTACGCGGTGCGCGCCTAGCACTAGCCGCGGCTTTGTTTATCTCAAATTTAAGGATGCCTATATCTAAATTTTATTTGCATTTCGTTTAAACGTTCCCCAAAACGGGTAGTGTCCACACGTGCGGTTAAACGTTTAAACGTTACATCCCTAAATAGTAGTGTTTCCTATTTCAACTTCTGAATTTCGGGTTCGGGATTCAATCCCGGGATCCTGGGATTCTAAATTTCGATCCCGAAATCCCGAAATTGAATCCCGATCCCGAATTCTTAAAACCCTAGTCACAATATATTTAACCTATTCATCTTTATCATTTTGCGCGTGTATACCTAATTATAAGAACGTTCTAGAAAAAGCCTTTTATTATCAGCCTCATTACATTAATTTGTTTTTCAGAGCAGTCTATTCCTGTTTTCGCTTATCAGTGATTTTGTTAACAAATAAACTGCTATCTGTGTCCCCATGATTTATTTCAGTTTTATTCTAACTACGGTCTTGTGCGGGTCATTTTTATTCTTCTCGCTATCGTGAAAATGGAAGCCAAACAGCAAAACTTGGCAAAATTGAAAAAAAATTGAAGAACAATAACACTTTGCTAAAGTCTGTTCCCAGAGTCCTGAGACCGCGTCAAAACAAACACAATCGCGTGATCAGCACGTGTCTAAGACGTAGCGCGGTTCTCATTGGTACGTATAACATGGTAACGGTCAGGCGTGGTCGCGACTTCACATGCTTGCAGTGTTACGGCGTTTATGGGTTAATCGAGTATTGCTTTCAAACCAAGGGCCGTCATATTTTCTACAGAATTTACATTTAGTTCTAATTTCACATTGTAATAGAAGTCTATTTTTACTATTTCAGGCATACTGATTATTTTTCTGTTGCGCGCCGCTTAAGTGGGCTCTTGTGAATTAAGCATATCGCTGTTCACGCGCGGATCACGTGTATTTGTTTTGACGCGGTCTCAGGACTCGAGGAATAGACTTTACACAAATTTAACGCGCTAAGTGCGTATAAACTTCTGAACATGGAAACAATGGATAAAAATAAACTTTTTGTTGTGACATCATTACGCAAAACTTCTACGAGATTTGGTGAGCGCGTGCTAGCCGAATTGGATGAATCTTGCAAGATTTTCCTCCCGGAACGGTTCAACTCTATCACGGATCAGCAACTCGTAGAACTCGGTAGAGGAAATCAAAGACTCACAGTCTAAACGTTTGTGTGTGGAAAAGGCAAAACAAAGCAGCTGATCAATTGTGTAATAAACAGGTGCTACCGCGGAAACAGAATATCGCGGAACATTCGCTTGGTCCGTTGCTTGAATATAATAACAAACGACGATCCCCGCGACCCGCTGGCCAACGAACGTGTAGGCTTCAAAACAAAAAACAAAATCAGCTGTTGCATAAGGACGCTAGGTCCAGTCTATAAGTCTTTGGCGGAAATTATTGTTTAATTAATCACGGATTGAAAGGTAAAATGGCCGATATACAACTTGTGGGGAAAGACGATGCGGGTCTTACACAACTGTCACCACCACTGTACCTTCTGCTACGTCATCAGGTGAAAATGGCGAATGCAATGGGATTCTGTCGTTTATTCCTGACACGTCGCATTTTTAATCACTTATATCGTACAATTTGTAATTAAGCATGTACTTATTCTTTCTTTTAATCCTTGCATACACGCATACACCTAACAATTTTTTTCTCTTGGCTTCAGTGGCGGCTTCTGACTTTAGAACTTGGCAGTGCTCTAGAATGAAATCACCGCTCAGTGGTTGGGGGGGGGGGGGTCTGGCGGTTTCTCCCCCGTAGTTTTTTTAAATGAAGTGCTTTAGAAGCCATTTTCAAACATTTTCCAACAAGAAATTTCACTCACCGCAATATTTAACGAAAATCCCAAATCCAAAAGGTTAAACTTTTGCACATAACTTTTACCGCGACCTTTCGAAAAGCTTTTAATACTTCGCACAGGCTTAGAACGTCCATTTCATTTTATTTCAAGTTTTTCGTCAAAACTCATTTTTAACTGAATGGAGTATTACAACACAATAATAATTTTGAAAATTGCAAAAATCAGGCGACCACTTTGTTAAATTCACTCCACAATGTTTAAGTGTTGACTTTAACTAAACCAAATCACTAGCCATGCTAAGTATTGGAAATTTCAATATTTAAAAATAAACACGATAATGCAGCTAATTACTCACGTTATAAGCAAAGCAACGAGCTATCTCAGACTTAAATATGGTAAACAAAAACAATAAACACTGCCGCAGAAGTACAAACTCCGCGTCTCGTACTTCGCCCAACAGTGTGTGTGCTCAAACAGCGCTCCCAGACGAGCTATAATTCTTCCACCTAAAAGCACATACGACGAAATTTTCCCGAGTCGCGCCGATCGAATATGCATTGGCCACACCTCAGTCTCGGACGGCTAGATGCGTGTGTGGTAGGCATTTTCAAAGACGACGCCGAATGCTTAGAGCGCGTATTATTTATTATCTCGCATAATAATTAATATATATTGCGGCAGAGATTCAAAAAGTTTTAAACTTATTAGTTTATAATTATAAGTTTTTGAACCTTTTATCAAAAAATGTTAAAACCATATTTTTGTAGGCAGTGCGCGCGCACGAGCGCACTTATTAAGGAGCCGCCGCTGCTTGGCTTTATTTGGAAACAAACCAACTAATAACTTTGCTCTCTTTGTTTCTTCTAGATTTTATCTGTCACGTGCGACGCCTCACCGTAGAGATAACTACACCCTACTTTCCAGCATCCGTCCGCCATGAATACTCTGAATTTTGCCGTATTTTCTTTGTTTTGCAATATCTAAAAATAAATACGATTGTATAAAAAATTAACTGCGCTAAATTCTGAATTTCGTTTTATTTTCTTTGTTTAGCAATGTATAAAAATAAATACAATTGTATAAAAAAGACCTTGTTTGGCTACGTCAGCGAAAATCCACACCTACTTCACCTGTGCTAATACCTGCACCTGTCTCGCACCTGCACCTGGTCAAATACCTAGCCTTAGCCAACGTGCCGGCCCCGCTCCTCCCCCACCCGGCCCCTTACCTGCCTCTCACCTAGCCCCATACCTGCCTCTCACCTAGCCCCCGCACCTGCCTCGCACCTGCCGCGCAACTGCTTCGCACTCGTCTCGCACCTGTGCAGGTACCGCACCTAGCGCCCCAATTGACCTTGAAATGGGGTAGTCGCCTTATACATACTACTTGAGTCCCACCAGGACAAAATCAGTGCTCTAGGTACTGTTCTAATCACGTTGTTCAATAAAGAATATTTTTCTGTGCATAATGATATAAAACTGGCAAAATCAAATTTGTGGGAACAATTAAATTGAAAAGACGATTAATTAAACTAGGGTTTTCTGTAGACTGGCTATATTGTAAAATCTATTCGCCATTGATAATAAACAAAATAATAATTGAAGATGCATATTTTATTAAATACTTATATCTTCTATGTAATTTTTTTCAATTATGTGAAATTTCTGGCATATATTTATTACTAAATAACTGTATAATTGTATAAAATTCGACGTTTCGCTTCTGGTTAGGGGCTTTGTCAAGAATAATTTATTAAAACATGTAAAGATAATTATAATTATTCTTGACAAAGCTCCTAACCAGGAGCGAAACGTCGAATTTTATACAATTATACAGTTATTTAATAATAAATATGTACCAAAAATTTCACAAAATTGAAAAAATTTAAATCTTGGACTGGCACAAATCAAACAAGAACTACTATATAAACTCGTGTTAGGATAATGAGTGAGTTGAAAAAGTAGAACGTATATGTGCGTATATGGCATTGGTAACTGAATAATTATTATATTCAAAAAACGAGCCCTCTTTGCTGGGACGCACTCTGGACTCTACATTTAATGGGACTTGCTGTGAAATGTACTGTGCAGTAACATTATGTAGTGTACGTAAAGGAGTTACCAAAGTTGCGCAATGATACCAAAAGGAGGTAAGTATGCGGATACAGATGAATGCGACACCAGGCCACGCGGCACCCTGTTATACATGGACCTCCCGCAAAGACACGTGTACCATATTGCAGTGAGTTTATTACTTACCATTCTTCTAAATTGCGTGATGTAAGTGAATATTATACGTTGTGGCATACTGGCAATTATTGGGTAGACAATTCTATAACTAATATTAAATATTTTCATGGCATTAATCCAGGTGGAAGGTGGATTGCAAAATAGGGCCGGGGAGAAGAGACATTCCTTGCTGCCAGTGGTTTGGACTTACACCTGTTCAGTTTTTCAGGGTTGCTGCCAGCAAGACCAGGATTACCGGGTTAACAATCAACGTTCCATGTGGGAGCTGAGCAACATATTTTTCTCTTAGTGAGGAAAATTTCATCGTAGGATTAAAACCGGCTTGGTCTGATAATGTGTCTACAAGGTAGGTACAAGCACCTGCAGTTTAGAATAATCCTCCACAAACCCTTATCTTTGAGTGGTACTTCGTCGTTCGAATAATTACTACTCGAGCAAATACCCCGCCGGATATTGAATTATAGAACAAATCCAGATTTCTTGTAACTTATTTATGAATTATTTAAGAATCTTCTGAAGTGCTCCATATTATCGAGATTATTATTGAATTAGGGAAGGGAAAATTACCCGTTTATAATTCTCCACACTTTTCATGTTGTTTATTATACAAGTATGGTTTCGGGTTCTTAAACTACAAACCCATCTGCAGGTCACGAAATTACAATTCAGAACAAAAAATGTGCAAACATGGATGCTGGTTACTGCTGCTATTCAAACAAATATACTCACAGTGATTACATAAAGCTCCTAAGATTAACTAAAGGTAACATTCCGCTGGCAACCAAATCCAGCCAGCGGGAGAGTTGTAAGCTGAGAAGCGAAAGATATATGGAGAAAGAGCTTAAATAAAAATGTTGCCTGTTTCAAGACCAAGGAATTTTAGTACAATGAATTTTGCCCTAACTCAATTATTTTGTAAGTTATTAATGGTTAATTTTTACAAACCTTTTTAAACATGTTATTTACCTTTGGATTCGATGCAAGTTTCATAATTTTTCTGGTAAAAATGTATGAAAGCAACTCATTTACTCATTGCTGTCATAATGATATTTAGAACAAATAATAATAACTGTTCTTTTAATGGCAAATGTCAGTAATTTGACTTTAAAAACTGCCATTCCAAAAGCACCTCACAAACGGTACTACGTTTTTGTTAGGTGGCTGTTTTTTTCGATTAAAAACTGTAATAGTATATTATGTACCGAGGTGGAAAACCTTTCATTACAGCTGAGGGCTAGATAGATGACCAAGGCGCGAGGCTGTAATGAAATTTTCCAGCGAGGTAAGTATACTATTTTATTCACAATCGTTAGTTTTAATGAACAATTTATTATTAAGGAATAAATATTTCATATTATTTTAAACATCGCACTTTCGATAACTTGGTAGGCTGTGAAATTGGCAATTATTCAATATTACACTTCATATTGATAGTTATTTAACGAACAAGTGTATTAATCGCTTTTTAATATAAGAGTTCGTTACAAAATTTTTCCGTCGACTTTTAACGTAAAATCTTCATCAACATCCATTTATTAAATTTTGTACGAATTACGATTTCAGAAACTATAAACTTGACACTGACAGATCTTGATGACATGACAACTTGATTTGGATATTTCATTGTATATGAACCTATGTTTGGTTGCCTAGGGTACTAAAATCGTTTATTAATAGAAATCGTTCATTAATAGGGGTCATTAACGAACTGTTTTGCGTTTGTTAATCATATTTATAAATACACTGTCGACGGAAAAGTAAATTTAAGCAATGCACTTTCGATAATTATTGGTAGGCAGTGAAATTGACATTTATATTTTTATTAATTCTTAAACGGACCAGCTTCGTTTTTTGACAATAAAATAACTGAATATGAAAGAGCATTTATGGTGGTAAAATATATCTGGCGTTCAGTTGGAGTACACAATACACTTGAGCAGAACTCCCCGAGACCGCAGAAAAAACGGTAGGACATTTTATTCCAAGTTTATTACATAATACATACGTAAGTATACAATCAAAATGGCACTGATTTCTCAGGTTGGAAAGTTTTCCACCCAAGGGTGGAAAATTTTCCAAGCCGGCCGGCAAGTAGAAGTCAGGAATAACCTACTTGCAAACTTTTTAAAAGTTGGCAAATTGACTTATTACTAACCGATTGTGAATAAAAAAATATAGGCAAGCAAGATGTTATTTCCAAAATTACAAAAAACAGCACATATCAGGACAACAATAAGTTTAAGTGTGCAAAATTTCTTGTATAGAAACTTCCAAAGATGTTTGTGTAGTCTTTGAAAAACGAACACCTAAATCTCAGGGTTGAACAGTGTGCGTCAGCGACACAGTTGGAACTTCGTAAAGTACCTTCAACTTTAAGTTCTTCAGAATTGTTGGAGATAATGCTTCTCATGTTTGAATATTATAGTTAGATAGTTGGCAATCCTGGCGACTCCCCTTATAAGATTGAGATGGCCTCGCCCATGTATGGTGGTCGTGTCAGAGATCAGAGATCTTTAGAGTTTAAGTGGTTTAATGAGAAATAAAGTTCCATAAATATAAAAGGTGTGTTTATATAAACCAAAAGTCCTACAGGTTATGTAGGCCCAGTGCACGCTTCCACTGCGCTTGGAAATTTAGAGTTTTCACGAGTGAAAGAGTTGCCGGTAAAAATCCGGTGAATTGTCGTAATGGCGGACTGCAACAACAAGGTGAGTCTCGAAATTTTTTATTTTTTAGCCGGCTAATAAATATAATCATGATTTAAAACAAGTGTACACGTAACAAGAGGCTTTATTATTGATCAATAACGATTGATGAATTAGAGAGTTTAGAGATTCCGAGGTCTGTGAGCTTGGGAAGGAGCAGACAAGGACAACGTGCCGTGCACGTACTCCATTGCTTCTTTCCTGAAAATTCACACATCTTAAGACAATAAAAGTAACAATGGCTATTATTGAGAATCAGAGACTAGAAGTGTAAAAGAGGGAAGGAGCTAGACTGAAAGTTTTATTGCTGTGCATAAAGTTTCTTTGAAGTTGAGGTGCGTAACCTTAGTACAATAAAATTAGGCTAAAACAACCTTTTAAATTAACAAATATATATATTTGTAGTACAATATACATAATAATTAATAAGGTTGAGTGGAAAAATTCAACGGTCGGCTAGTGGTGCATCTTGCATGCGCGATCGGCCGATGCGCTCATGTGTTGTCAACACTGAACACACGTGCGTGTTTCGGTGTGTGCAGGGTGTGCTGGGTTGAGCCGGGGGGAATTTTACACAGTTTTACTTTTTGGTTTAAACTTGTAGTACAATTTAAATCAAATGAAAACAAACATAAATATACTTTGATGGGTCAAAATAAAATATTAAAGTATATTTTGAGGTTATATCTGGTATACATATTGAATAGAGTTCTGAGAGATAATATGTATTTTATAGAGACTTGAGGATAGTTTGGAGGATATAGAGACTGATGAGACCCCGGTTGGAGATGAAGACCTGAACGAGAACGAATTGCTAGATGAAGGTGAAAATAATCAAGATGAAAATGCGACTGATCCGCCTTCAAAGCCCGACGACGAGGGCACAGAGTCAGACCCCAACTTAGAAGCAGATCGAGAAGGTCAGGATCGTCAACAATGTAAGCCTATTACTGTAAATTGTTGAGTTAGAGAGGAGCTCCTATTGAGATTAAAAGCAAAATCCAGATATTATGATTGATGTTTTACAGTACCCGGGGTTAAAGCAATGTTGGAAGTTTCGAAAAATATGAGAGTCACTTCTGAGAACCTAAAAGACGTGATGCAGGTCGCTCATGATATTCTCGCCATGACCGAAGCTAACTTCAAGCAAATCACTCAAGGAATGCACAACAACTTGAAATCCACCCAAGCCATTCACGGGATGGCTGATGCCATCAATCGAGCGTATCAAGCATCACTAGCGACTCCGAAGCCGCAAAATACTGAGTTGTCTCGAAGAGGTGCGAATGCAGGACAATCAGGATTGCGACAGTTAGAAAAACAGCTGCCGGCTAGCAGTTCTGGAGTCGCTGGACCGTTGGGAATGCCTGGAAAGACCTCCCAAGGAATTAAAGTAACGAGTAACCCTGTAGTCACATCCACACCCGCCTCAAGTTTGTTGCGTTTCAACAAAGATCGATTGCTGAATGAAGATCAATCGTCTAACGCGTTTACATCATCCCAGAGGGTTAGAGATGAAAATTATTTGAGCCAAAATATTTCTGAGTTGAGAAAGACCATCGAGGGTCAGACTGTGAACAAATTATCAATAAAGAGAGATTACAAGTTGACAGTTAAGACGAATATTGATCTCTGGCTTGATTCACTTCGATCTGAGTTGTCGGCATTGAACTTGTTGTATATTATTGATCAGGATGTAGAACCTCCGGTGCTTAACCAAAGCATTCTCAGAACTAGAAACGAACAAGTGAGAGACGTAATAATAAATCGAATTGACGAGATTTATCACAAGAGAATCGTTTCTACTCGAGATCCCCCAGAGATAATTCGAAAGCTGAAAGAGTTTAAGAGAAATGAATCGAATGTAACTTCATCATCCGTAAGGACTCGGCTTTATGCTTTGAAGATGCGCAAAAATGAAAGAGCAGTAGACTTCATTGAGAGATTTGAGAATATTATTCGAGAATACGAGAGTTGTGCAGGAGCCGTGTCTTTGGGCGATGTCGAGACACGATCAGCTTTCTACCAGGCCATATCTGGTCAGTTTCCAGAACTTAGAGCATTGAACTTGTACGAGAAGCAAAATTATAATCGAGAAATGAGTTTTGAGGCTCTAAAAACGTATATTTTACAATTGGAAGCTGAGAAGAAGGCTGACATGCAGTCAGCTACATCCCGAGAAGCTGGAGAGCGTCCACCATCGGCTCACAGAGTCAAACAAATCGAAGGGTCATACCCTTCCATGAAGTGCTTCAATTGCAATAAGTGGGGCCACTACTCAAACGATTGTCCAGTCGCAATTACTGGACGGATCTTTTGCTACAACTGTCTAAGAGAGTCCGATCACGTGGCCAAGGACTGTCCAGAACCAAAAAGAGAACGAGGACAGTCTGGAGCCAGTGGCCGAGGGGGTCCAGAGCAAAAAGGTGGTGGTGCTGGAGCAAAATTTAGAGGCAAGAGAAACAAACCTGACAATAATAAGGGTGGTAAACGGGACTATCCCGGGATTGACAAAAAGGGGAAAGTTACCAAGAAACCGTCAAAGCGTGGAGGCAAAGGTGGGAAGAAGGACAATCCCAAACCAGGTAATTCTGCTTTATTCACTAACTGTCCCAAACAAATCAGTTTTATCGCCGACACAGGCGCAACTGATCACATAGTCAAAAATGACTTGATTCTTAAAGATTTGAAGAGAGCTGAAGGGGGTGTAATTAAAAGCTCAAATAAAGATAAAAAGGCAGACATTAAAATTGATGGCAAAGGGGATTTGTACTTTAGTGTCAAGGACCTTGAGAACAAGAGAATTAAATTAACAAATGTGCTAGCAGCCAGCGAGATATCTGAGAATTTAATTTCAATGAGAAAGTTTGCAGAGGCAGGTCTGAGCATTTATCTTGATGACGAGAGATTGAGAGTTTTCGACAAAGACAGCGATGATACTTACTTAGAGGGAAACTATGTTAAGCCAAACTGGGTAGTGAAGTTAACGGCTGAGACTGACAATATTAATGGAGATGAGCCAGTCTTTAAGAGCTACATCTGCTCAGCAAACGTAGTTAGCGAAGAACCAACATTTGAGGAAGTCGCTGAATTCGAATCTCGAGACAACTTACAAAATGACCTAGAGGGAGTTTTGTTTAGTCGAAAACGAATTGACGTTGATGCTCAGGCATCACTCGAGGGTTTAGAGAACTTAGAAGAACTATTTGATTTTGAGCTTGAGAGAGTAAGTTTGAGTGATAAGAAGTTGAGCGAAGGTATGTTGTGGCATGTTCGCTTAGGTCACGCGTCTCTAGACTACTTGAAGAAACTGCAGAGGATAGAGAGAGTGTTAGAGAATGTCAAGTTTGACGAATCAATCTTAGACTGCAGTAGTTGCATTGAAGCTAAAATGGAGAACAAAGCATTCAAGGAAGTCAGAACGAGAGCAACGAGACCTTTGCAGAGAATACATGCTGATACAATGGGACCCGTCAAACCCATTTCATTTCCAGGCGAAAAGAGATTTATTTTGGTGTTATTAGATGATTACTCGAGGCTGGCCAGGGCATATCCCATGAAACACAAAAGTGAGACTGGGATATACCTGAAAAGATTCCTGAGATCAACTAGATGTTTACTTGGAGAAAAAGCTCAGGTGTTCGAGATAAGATCCGATCGGGGAACGGAGTTTACTGGTGGTGAATTTGCAGAATTAATGCAGCAGGAAGGCATCGAGGCCAGCTATTCGCCACCATACACTCCTGAACACAATGGAACAGCTGAGAGACACAACAAGACAATACAGCACAAAGTGACAGCTGTAATGTTTGACTCTGGTCTTCCACCGACTATGTGGGAACTTGGTGTTGAAGCGGCTGTTTACTGTTATAATCGAACCCCAAATAAGTCCATAGATTTTGAGACACCTTTGAGAAAATTCTCGCCTAACACCAAAAGTCACGTAGACAAAATCAAGAGATTTGGCTGTGTGGCTTACATGAAGTTACCTTCAGTGGAAACTAAGTTCTCTAAGAGAGTCATTAAGACGATTCTTGTGGGATATACTCCCACTGGATATCTTCTATGGCATCCAAACTCAAATCGTTTCTTCGAGAGCCGACACGTCAGATTTAATGAGAAATTGGTCTACAAAGATGTCTTTGGAACTTCAAAGACAGGCCAAAGCGAATCTCTGAGGCAAGAACTGGTATTTGAGATGCCCCCAGAAGATGAGCCTGAAATCGAGATCGAGCCTACTGTTGAGCCTCTAGAGAAACCAAAGAGAAAGCGAGGAAGGCCAGTAAAACTAAAGTTGGATGGGAAAGACTCAGAAAAAATTGATGGGGTAATAGCCAGAAAACAGCCAAAGAGATCAGCCAAGGATCACCACACAGTCATCAAAGCCCGAAGGGTAATCGACAACAGTTTTGCGTTGTACGCAGAAACTAACGTTGATTTGAGCAAGGTCGTATTTAGAGAAATCGAGATGGGAGAAAACCAGCACAGCTTTGAGGAAGATGAGATAAAGTTTGCTTTGCTGGCAAGTATCAACAACGACCCCAGCTCCTATCGAGAAGCAATGGAATCGAAAGAAAAGACTCAGTGGACCTTGGCAATTAAAGATGAGCTTAAATCAATGAAAGACAATAACGTATGGGAAATAATCGATAGATCAATCTTTGCGAAAGTTGGCAAGAGGCCAAACATCATGGATGCCAAGTGGGTGTTCAAGAAAAAGAGAGACGAGAATTCAAGAATCAAATTTAAAGCAAGATTGGTCATTAGAGGTTTTAAGGACATAAATCTGTATGAGCTAAAAGAAACATATGCTCCAGTTTCTAGACTTCCCGTAGTACGTGCTGTTTTGGCAATCATTAATAAGCTCGATCTTGACGCAGTTCAAATGGATGTGAAGACTGCATTTCTTAATGGAGTAATTGAGAATGACATATACATGGAGATACCTGAGGGTGTTGAATGCTCAGAACAAATTCGAAGAAACAAAGTGTGTAAATTGAAGAGATCCCTCTACGGCTTAAAAATTAGTCCAAAGAAGTGGAATGAGAGATTTTCCAAAGAAGTCCGCAGTCTCGGACTCGAAAATAATTTACACGAACCGTGTTTATTTACCTGGCGGAAAGAGGGCAAGGTAGTGTTGCTTTTACTCTATGTGGATGACCTTCTACTCGCTGGCAATCACAAGAAGAAAATTGAGGATGTGAAAAGACACTTGAACAAAGTATTTGAGATGAAAGATCTGGGTGAGCCCAAGAGCTTTCTGGGAATTGAGATTAATAGAGATAGAAAATATGGAATCCTGACGTTATCACAGCCAGATTATGTAGAAAGAATTTTAGAGAGGTTTAATCTAAAAGAAAGTAGAACTCACGACACTCCAATGGTAACCAGACAAGTGAAACTGCGAGAAGAAAAGAAAATTGGAAAACAGGTAATGAGAAACAGTACCAATGTACCTTATAGAGAAGCGATTGGTAGCTTGCTCTATTTGTCGTGTGCCACGAGACCTGACATAGCTTTCGCAGTGAGCTACTTGACTAGCAAACAACTGGAACCTACGGAGGACGACTGGGAGCAGGTCAAACGAGTCTTGAGATATCTTAGAGGAACGTCAACACTTGGTCTAAAGTATCAAGGAAAACGAGAGAAAATAGATGCATTTACAGATGCAAGCTTTAGAGACAGAGAGGATTCGGTATCCACAGGAGGCTATGTGATTCGCCTTTTTGGAGATACAATAGCCTGGAGAAGTAACAAACAGTCATATGTCACGCTATCCACCTGTCAATCTGAGTATCTGGCAATGAGTAATACCTGCCAGGAGATAATCTCTCTCGACAAGGCAGTCAGAGAGATGACGGGAAAAACAAGCTTTCCAGTGACACTTTGGTGTGACAATAAAGCAGCTGGCGAATGCACAGAAAAAGATGGGAGTCACATGTTGAAGAACTTTGATGATCCCATAGATGTAATCATAAGAGATCTCGAAGAAAGAGAACTGTCTGGTGTTAAGAAACACATGGCAGATACTCATGGAGATTACATCAAATGCTGTGTTTTTGAGGGTAGAATTAAAGTTCACTGGATTGCTACGAAAGAGAATCTCGCGGATATTATGACTAAACGTTTGCCCAGAGATGCTTTCTTATGTTTGAGAAATAAATTGTTTGAGGAAATATAAATTTTCAATTTTGTTTCAGACAAGGAGGCAATATATAAACACTAGAAAAACTTCTTGAGACTGGAGAATCTGAGACTTATTGGATTTGAGAGATTTAATTACTTTGTAATTAGCTTAAGTTTTTATACTACTTGTTTTAAATGTTTGTAAAAACAACAAGTACCTTATAATTTAAGTTTACTTTAAGTGCCAAACGTTTGTATGTCGTAATTTTTTAAGTTTGTAAGAAACATTGTAATATTTTAAACAGAGAAGGGAAGGAGTGTTGGAGATAATGCTTCTCATGTTTGAATATTATAGTTAGATAGTTGGCAATCCTGGCGACTCCCCTTATAAGATTGAGATGGCCTCGCCCATGTATGGTGGTCGTGTCAGAGATCAGAGATCTTTAGAGTTTAAGTGGTTTAATGAGAAATAAAGTTCCATAAATATAAAAGGTGTGTTTATATAAACCAAAAGTCCTACAAGAATCTATTGTAAAAAATTTTAAACGGAAAATTTAACCTATCCCAACGGACTTGTGTCTTGGCGCAGTTCTAGTAATACTGGAACAGGTGGGATGGCTTGTGTACTTCAATGATCTAAAAAGAGACGAACTATAGGTTTAACCATATTGGAGGGGTTGTTATTTCAGAAGACAGACTAAATCAAGTCCCTGAAAGGGGGTAGCAGCTCTTTTAGTAATCAGAGTGGCAGAGATCTTGGGGGTCGGTATAACACTGTGATACACACTATTGCGAAGTGGAAGGCAATGGGAAACAACCACCATATTACATCGTGCTTTATTTTATGATGATGGCACCTTCTGGAGAAAAACAGTCCGGAGGTAAAATAGTCCAACATGCGGATCTCCGGGCGGGAACTGCTTCGGGGTGAGTCATCAGCAATGATAAGTGTAACATCTCACGAGTCGGAGCGTGGAATGTTAGGAGCATGAAACAAGTAGAAAAGTTAGAAAATTTGAAAATTGAGATGGATAGGTTAGCATTAGACGTAGTAGGTATGAGTAAAGTGCGATGGCCAGAAGCTGGAGACTTCTGGAGCGGAGATTTTAGAGTAATACACACAGGATCGGTAGGAGGAAATTCGGGAGTAGGAATTGTTACGCGGAAAAAAGTAAGGCAGAGTGTAGAAAATTTCTTACAGAAAAGTGACTGGGTAGTTATGGTTAGGTTAAATTTTAAACCTGTAAAGACGGTATAATAATACAGGTATATGTACAAGGTGTCCCAAACTGGACGCGTTCTTATGGGAACACCCCTTATTTGAAGAGATAGAAAAAAATTAACCAAGGTGTCCGGAGCTCAAATTTAATGAGAAAACCACTGGCGTAAACAAAACTTTGCTATCTCTTATCGTTTGGCCGCTAGAGGGCGATTCTCAAATTTCGTCGATTTCTTTTATGTCCTATAACTTGTTTATTAATAAAGATAATTAATTTTGGTAAAAACTTTCTTAAGGCACTTTTTTCCGTAAAATCCATTGCAATAGGCAGTTTTTTTACAGGGCGTTTAGATTTTCGTGCACCACCCCAAACTCATTTTTTTATATAGACCACCCTATATGTTATGAGATTTTTGAAAAGCTCGTAAAATTTCCTAAATTTTGATGTATCACTTGTCATGTTTATCTTAAAAACCATTAGCAACATTACGATTTAAAAATTAAAATATTGTGCCTACAGAAATCAAGATTGCCATCATCATAAGGTTCTCAGTCCGAAGACTGGTTGGACGCGTACCTCCATTCTTTTCTATCCTGAGCTAACCTACGCATTTCCCTAAAAGTAGAACATCCTACATCCCTAACTATTTGAGAGCAGTAGTCTAATCTAGGCCTACCCCTACCTCTTTTTATTCCTATCTCTGACTCTAGTATGTCACGAACTATTCCTTCGTGTCTTAGAAGGTGTCCTACCATCCTATCTCTCCTACTCTTTATTGTTTTCCATACCTTTCGCTTTTCCCCAACTCTTTCTAATACTTCCCTATTGCTAACCTTATCTATCCACGGTATCTTCATCATGCGTCTGTAGCACCACATTTCAAACGCTTCTACTCTTTTTCTATCCGCTTCTCCTATTGTCCAAGTTTCGCACCCGTATAATGCCGTACTCCATACATACGACGTTAAGAGTCTCTTCCTAGTCTCTATATTAACCGTTCTCGAGCATAACAGTTGTTTCTTTTTGTTAAACGCAACTCGGCCCTGCGCCATTCTTTGTTTTATATCTTTAGTGCTCCTACCGTCTTGAGTTATTTTACTTCCTAAGTAGCAGAAATCCGCGACCTCCTCTATCTTCTCATTTCCAATTTGTATTTCCATTTTAGTTCTATTTTCACATCCCCTACATACCAAAATTTTAGTTTTCTTTTTATTGATTTTCATGCCGAAGCCCTGTGTCAAAACTGCTTCCATTTCATTCAGAGCCGCTCCTAATTCTTCTTTGCTAGATGCTAACACTGCTATATCATCCGCAAATCTGAGCATGTTAATAGTTTGGCCCTGTACATTGATCCCTGAGGCTGTTCTTTCCTTAACAATATTAATCGCATCTTCGATATATAAGTTGAAAACTAGAGGTGACAATACACATCCCTGTCTCACTCCCTTCCGGATATCTACTTCCCTTTGTTCCTGCTCACATTCTATAACTGCCTTTTGCTCTTTGTAGAGATTATGTATTATTCTTCTGTCCCTGTATTTCATCCCTACCTTTCTCAGCACTTCGAACATCTTCCCCCATTTTACGTTGTCGAAGGCTTTTTCTAAATCTACAAATCCTATATAGACGCTCTTTCTCTTTTCTATCGTTTTTTCTATAATTACTCGTAAAGCTAGAATGGCCTCGCGCGTTCCTCTATTTCGTCTAAATCCGAACTGATCTTCTCCTAATATTTCTTCCGCCTTTTTCTCCATCCTTCTTTGCACAATTCTAGTTAAAATTTTTGACGCATGGGAAGTTAAACTGATAGTTCTAAAATTTTCGCATCTATCCGCGCCTTTTCTTTTTGGCAAAGCTACTATGATGTTCCGTTTGTAATCTTCTGGAATCTCGCCTGTCAGGTATATGCGACTAACTAGTTTAAATAAACGATCTATTACCTCTTGACCTGCGCACTTTAAGATTTCTGCCTGCAAGCCATCTATACCTGGTGCTTTATTATTCCTTAAACTTTTTAGTGCTATCTCAAACTCTTCTCTCATTATAGGACTCCCTAGGTTATCCCCCTCTACACTGCTTTCGCTTTCTAATATATCTTGCACTTCCTGTCCCGCATATAAGTTTCCTAAATATTCTTTCCACCTATCTGCCTTCTCCCCACTTCCGATTAGGATATCTCCTGCCTCATTTCTAATGTTTTTGGTACTAGATCCAATTTCTCTAAAATTTCTCCTAATTATTTTATATGCTTCATCAGTCTTTCCTACTTCGAATTTATCTTCCACTTCTTTGCATTTATTATCGATCCATTGCTCTTTCGCTTTCCTACATTCCCGAATAATTTCCCACTTGATCGCCTTATATCTTTGTTTCCCTGTTTCATCTAACCTATTTTTATATTTTCGCCTTTCCTCTATTAGACTCACAATATGTTTTGTTATCCAGGGTTTCCTACTTTCATTCTGTTTATGACCCAAAATATCCCTAGCTGAGGAAACTAAACTATTTTTAATGCAATTCCATTCTGCCTCTATGTCCCTAACAATATTTCCACCCGTGCCCTTTAGTGCTTCGTTTGTCTTTTTCTCGAACTTATTGCGCATATCATCATCTTTTAGTTTCTCTGGGTCAAGATACCTTCTTCCGCTTCTTTTTTTCAAAATTTTAAATTTAAGATTGGCTTTCATAACGACTATGTTGTGATCACTATCTATATCTGCTCCTGGATAACTTCTACAATCCCTAACTTGATTTCTAAATCTTTGCCTAACGAGAATGTAATCTATTTGATATCTCCCTAAGTCTCCTGGCATCTTCCACGTATAGCATCTCCTAACATGATGGTGAAATAGAGTGTTCGCGACCGTTAAGTTATGTTTATCGCAGAACTCTATCAGTCTAACTCCCCTATCGTTCCTATTGCCTAATCCAAAGGGGCCAACTATTCCGCCCTCTCGCCCTGTGCCTACGACTGCATTGAAATCTCCTGTAATTATTAAATTTTCGTGCCCTCTCACAAAATCTAGCACATATTCAATATCACTATAAACTGCCTCTACGGCCTCATCACTGTAGTTAGAAGTGGGCATATATACCTGTATTATTACTGTTTTTACAGGTTTCGAATCTAACCTAACCATAACTACCCTGTCACTTTGCTGTAAGAAATTTTCTACACTCTGTCCTACTTTTTTCCGCATAACAATTCCTACTCCCGAATTTCCTCCTACAGATCCTGTGTGTATTACTCTAAAATCTCCGCTCCAGAAGTCTCCAGCTTCTGGCCATCGCACTTCACTGATACCTACTACGTCTAATGCTAACCTATCCATCTCAATTTTCAAATTCTCTAACTTCCCTACTTGTTTCATGCTTCTAACATTCCACGCTCCGACTCGTGAGATGTTACACTTATCATTTCTGATGACTCCCCCCGAAGCAGTCCCCGCCCGGAGATCCGAATGTGGGACTATTTTACCTCCGGAATATTTTACTCCAGAAGGTGCCATCATCATAAATTAAAGTACGCTGTACTAGGGATAAAATAAAATAAAATGACATAGCATGCTAACATGTTATGATTAAAACCACAAGTTATGTACGTGCTTTATCTGGATGCGTTGCTATCTGCATATTTCATTATCTTTTCTGTTTAATTGTATGTAGCGACATGAGAACAAATGTAGCTTAGAATAAACAGTTGTACATTAAGATTCAACCTGTTCGTTTCATTTAATAAAGTAAATTTGTGATTTTTTAAAAACGTTATTCGTTCATTGAATCACTTATTTGGCGCAGTCGGTAGGATTATTCGAAGGCATCGATTATCGATATCCTGGAATATCAATTCTTTATCGAATAGAACCTCAAAAGACAGAAATCAGAAGAAAAAGAAATCAAGGACAACCACAGGCCATCCCGAAGAATGAACATCTTCATCTACCTGTAAGTTGCTCATTGTTTTCCATCTTTTGCTTTCCTTTATGTCAATAATAAACGATATTAGTGCAGATATTGAAGATAACTTAAGTGCATATTTAGAAACATTAAGTTTAAGTACTGATACTGATTCAGAAACAGAAAAATTATTTAGCATTTCAAATAAATATAATAATTCAACAATGGCAAGACCATCTTTTGATTTTAAAATTTTACAAATCGTTCCTGAATTTGACGGGAACCCTAACAGACTTTATAGATTTATTTCTACTGCAACTGATTTACTGAATGATTTTTATGACAGAGTAAATGTAGATTGTGTACAAAATAAAGTTCTTTTAAATGGTATACTTTCCAAGTTAACTGGGCCAGCTGAAGAAGTATTTTCCCTTAGCGGTACCAATGACTGGGAAATTGTGAAAAATCTATTAATAACACATTTTGGTGATCAAAGAAATGAAAGCAGTTTGCTTTCCGACTTAAGTTCTTTGAGACAAAATTCAAATGAAAATTCTTTGCAATTTTACAGCAGAGTAGTTTCCACTTTAAATCTACTTCATAATTATATTAACATTCATGAAATAAACGACGCTGTCAAAGAAAGTAAAAAGTTACTTTTCAATTCACATGCTTTACATACTTTATTTGTTGGTTTGAAAGAGCCGCAAAGCTCGATGATCAGGTCAATGAAACCTAGTAATTTGGCTGAGGCGCAGAAGTACATTATTGAGGATAATAATATCCGGTATTTACAAAAATCTAGTAATAGTTTTTTCAATCCTAAACCTAACAATCAAATGCATAATATAAAACCACGAATTCAACAACCGATTCCAAATTTTAATTTTCCCAGAACGCAGTTCCAACCCCAAAACTTTAACAACCAACATTTCAACAATTTTAGACCCCAATGTCAGTCTAACCAAAATTTCTCTAATAATCAATCATTTCCAAGAGGTCCAGTCCCGATTCAACCTAGGACTAATTTACCACCTCAAAGATTTCCTACAAATAGTCAAGTATTTGGCAAACCACGTAACGTGTGGAGAAATCCACCAAATGGCCCGTCTACATCAAGACCAACACCAATGAGTATCGTTACTAATACTCAAAATGTTCCAAAAAACTTTAATCGGTCCTATTTTCAACCAAGACCCAATCAAACCCCTAATTTCACAGTTGAGGAATTGCATAATGTCGAATTTGATCAAACGGAACCAAATTATGACGATTCTGGTTATTCTTACGATGAATATGACGAAACTGACACAACCTATACTCAATCAAACGATCAATACGATCACACTGAAGAGACTCCCCAAAATTTTCGCGAGGATTTGAATCCAACCAACGTGACGTAATTGAATTAAATACGATTTATGACAAAAAGGAGCTTCCGTATATCCAAATAGCTAATCCGCCTTTAAAGCTGTTAATTGATACTGGAGCCACAAAATCATTTCTAAATCCTGAAATAGCAGATCAATATTACTCCGAAAATATTTTTGAAGAACCTTTTGTTATCCGTTCTATATTTCAGGAATCTCGACGAAATCATTGTGCAAATATCCCTGCTTTTTCCGAGTTAAATCTCAACGAATATTTAAAATTTCATTTGTTTAAATTTCATCACTTTTTTGACGGACTTATAGGACTAGATATTTTAAAACAGTTAAACGCACAAATAGACCTATCAACTTCTTGTTTAAGAACTCCACATTCTGAAAATATCATTCAATATTATCAAGCGAAAAAGAAATTAATGTTTTTCGTAGAAGTTGAGGGAAATTCTGGAATAAAAATTAAGATACCCGTATCACAAACATCTGGTGATATTATTGTCCCAAAAACTAATATCAATCATTGTTCTATAAAAGAAACATTAACAAATTCGCAAAACGGTTATGCATGGGTAGAAATAGAAAATAGTGACTATTACTCTCATGAAATCAAGCTAACTCAACCCTTAAATGTACATAAATTTGAGTCTAACAATTTCGATTTATATCATGCCGAAATTGATCCGCAAGAACCTGTGAATAATGACATCTGTAAATTGCTTCGTACTCAACATATGAATTCCGAAGAAGACTACCACCTAAAAAAGCTTTGTCGATCCTATTCAGATATTTTTTATTATGAAGGCCAAAAATTAAGTTTCACGAACCAAATAAAACATAAAATCGAAACTAAAGACGAAATTCCGGTTTACACCAAATCATATCGATACCCCTTCGTACACAAAGAGGAAGTTCAAAAACAGATAAACTCTATGTTAGACCAAAATATAATTCGGCACAGTAATTCGCCCTGGTCCTCCCCAATTTGGGTAGTACCGAAGAAAGCAGACGCGAGCGGAAAACGTAAGTGGAGGATAGTCGTCGACTACCGGAAAGTCAATGAGAAAACGATTGATGACCGATATCCCATACCGAACATCAGTGACATCTTAGACAAGTTGGGAAGATGCCAATATTTTTCGACTCTGGATCTAGCCAGCGGGTTTCACCAGATCGAAATGGCCCCGGAGGACACCAAGAAAACGGCATTCAATGTGGAAAATGGGCACTACGAGTACGTGAGAATGCCATTTGGGCTGAAAAACGCGCCAGCGACATTTCAGCGCGTAATGGACAACGTACTCAGAGGACTTCAAAACCAAATATGTCTGGTGTATATGGATGACATCATCATATACTCCACGTCACTACAAGAACACATGGTCAATTTAAAGAAGGTTTTTCAGAGACTGAGGGAAACAAATTTGAAAATTCAACTCGATAAATCCGAGTTCTTGAAGAAAGAGGTAGCTTTTCTAGGACACATTGTGACTCCGGAAGGCGTAAAACCGAACCCAGAGAAAATAAAGGCAATAAAACAGTACCCAATTCCCAGAACTACTAAAGAAATTAAAGGATTTTTAGGCCTCCTGGGTTACTACCGAAAATTCATTAAGGATTTCGCCAAAATTACACGTCCATTCACCTTATGTCTCAAGAAGGGCGCAGAAATTAAACACGACGAAAATTTTCTAAAAACTTTCGAATATTGTAAGCAACTACTAACCAACGACCCCATCTTACAATACCCGGACTTCGAGAAACCCTTTGTCCTTACCACCGATGCAAGCAATTTCGCACTTGGGGCGATTCTCAGTCAGGGACCGATCAATTCCGATAAACCTGTCTCATATGCCAGCCGAACTCTGAGCGACAGCGAGAAAAATTATAGTGTAATAGAAAAAGAGCTTTTAGCCATAGTGTGGGCTACAAAATACTTTAGGCCTTATTTATTTGGTCGCAAATTCAAAATAATAACCGATCATAAACCACTGCAATATCTGATGTCTTTGAAACAACCCCACTCAAGACTCGTAAGGTGGAGATTGAGATTAGAAGAATTCGAATACGAAAACGAAACTCAAGAAACCGAAGATAAAAACGAAGATAATAACGAAACTGTACATACGAACGCAGAAGATCCCATACTTACTATAAACCCTAGCGAGTCACCTATTAATCTTTTTCAAAACCAAATTTTTGTATCTAAATGCAGTTTACCAAGACCCGCCAACAGAAAATGTTTGTGGGAAACAAATAAAAAATACGTCTGTCATATTTATATCGTAAATAACGATTTGACGCCTATTACAATATTTTTCCAAGAATTCGCTCAACCTAAAAAGACTTACGCTTTTTATTTTGAGAACGACGAAAATGACGAACTTTATAAAAATCTTTGCATTCACATGACCCAAACTTTCAAAAATTCAGCTTTCAATTTAATTAAATGTAACCTCAAACTCGACAATGTGACCGATTTGGAAAAACAAAAACAAATTCTGCAATACAACCATGAAACAAAAACTAATCACCGTGGCATCCAAGAAACAATTCAACAGATTAAACGTAAATATTATTGGCCAAATTATGCTAACGATGTACGAACATATATAAATAACTGCGATATATGCCAGCGTTCAAAATACGACAGGCACCCCCCAAAAATCCATTACCAATTAACCCCGACACCTAAACGACCTTTTGAAGTAATACACGTTGACACATTTCAGGCAAATAATCAAAAATTTCTAACCATTATTGACAAATTCTCTAAATATGCTCAGGCATTTCCACTTCCTGAAGGTGCGAACGCTATCTCAATTGTCCAGAACCTCATTACCTTTATGTCATTTCACGGCCTTCCCATCTCTATTGTGAGTGATGGCGGCCCCGAATTTAAAAATTCAGTACTAACAGATTTTGCGAAACTTCACAAATTAGATTTACACCTAACAACTCCTAGAAATTCCGATAGCAATTCACCGGTAGAAAAATTCCATGCTACGCTTCTAGAGCATCTAAGGGTCCTAAAGATTCAAAATCCTAAGTCAGACGCGACAAGTTTAATGCCCTACGCGATTTTTGGCTACAATCATTCAATACACTCTGTTACAAAACAGAAACCGATAGATCTAATAAACGGTCACTTAAATATAAAAGATCCCTTTGATATAGATTTAAACTTTGAAATTCTCAATAACTATATTCATGAACATAAACAAAAAACGAAACTTCTATATGACCATATCCATAACATCAGTCAAACTAATAAAGAAAATGTGATTCAAAAACGAAACGAAAATCGTGAAGAACCGGTAAGTTATGCAGAAAATCAAGAGGTCTATTTAAAAAACGTAAAGTCACGCGGAAACAAACTCAAACCACCATTTTCTAAACAAATTGTACAAAGCGACGAAGGTCTAAAACTAAAAACTCAGAAAAATACCTATCATAAAAATATTTTCAAAAAACCTAGAGCAAATGCTTCAAAACCAAATTTGTTACAGAATGACCCTCTCTGCGATCCACCTGTTGGAGTCGAAAGAAATACAGATAACGAACCTCAAGAACAACCCAGGTATACTTCCCTTTAAATTGGGAGAAGCCAAAGTGAAAGTAGGAACACACACATTTTTGCATTATTTTGATTTTATCCCAATAATACAGCAAGTTGAAACTATAAATTCTCAACACGATTACATTAAATTATCCGTAGGAAAACTTAAACTAGGATCGGAATATTTCTCTTCCCTACAAACTGCAGAAAATCATATCGACTACCTATTAAAATCTGTAAAATATAAAATTCAATCAATTTATCCCTTCTCAAAGAGGCAAAAACGCGGCTTGATTAATGGTTTAGGCAGTATTGTAAAAGCTATCACCGGTAACTTAGATCAGGACGATGCTGATCGATACGACGCGGCGATAGAAAAACTACAAAATAATCAGAACGAAATTGTTACTTCTGTAAATCAACAAATATCACTCACTCAAGAAATTCTAAAAAACAATAACGAAACTTTGTCGTTAATAATCCTCAATCAGGAAAACATCAATAAAACTATTCGTGAATTGCGAAGTGATAATTTTTACTATTTCAACTTATTAGATTCTTTTACTCAATTAAAATTCAATTTGGACACAATATTATCAATACTAACGAACATCGAAAATGCTTTATCATTTGCCAAACTTGGAACGTTACACCATAGCATAGCATCAATAGACGATTTAAAATCAATTTTAAGCTCACTTTTAAAACATCATTCAATAAATCAATTGGTCTATTCGAACATTAACGAAGTTTACAATCAATATAATATTATTTCAGTAGATGCATATTTTTCAAGCAATAGACTAGTATTTGCACTACATGTCCCTCTTGTACACCCGGACATATTTTTCCATTACCACCTATATTCCATCCCAACACAAAATTCAACTACCATTATTCCAAAAAATACCTATTTTACAATGAGTAACGATTTGTTCCAATATGATGGCGAGCCATGCAAATACCTGAACCCGTATTACCTGTGCGAAAATAACTATTTAATCAATGCAGTTCAAGGAGACGATTTTCTCTATTCAATTCTTCAAGTCAAAGGCGACACCCCCATGTGTCAAATGGTGACTATTGCTGTCAACAAACCCCTAATTGAAGAGGTTAGCGATACATATTACATAGCTATATTTCCGAAACAAGAAAAACTCGAAGTCAAATGCGAAGAAACCGATTTCGTGATGGTCCAAGGTACATTTCTAATCGAAGTTCCATATGAATGTACCATCCGTTCATCAGAGTTCAGTTACACCAACGAAAGAGGCAAAAATCAAGAAAAACCTCTTCTGCTGCCAGAAATAAAAATTCAGGAAAAATCCGAAGCCGAAAATACACTTCATGTCAACGACGTTTCACTGGACAAGTTACATGAAATACAACTGAAGGCAAATCAATTTCATCCGTTAAGAATAAATCAATACCACTCAACTCATCACCCTTGGACTATACCCTTGTACGTCATAGTCATCGTGTGCATCATGGGATTCACCGCAAATAAATTCAGAAAATGGAAGAAAAAACCGAATTTAGTTATTTCCAATCAATCAGAAGATCAACCCCCGATATCCACTGGAGTTTTATTCGTTCCTACCAAAACTCCTTCTTAAGGATGGAGGAGTTATGTACGTGCTTTATCTGGATGCGTTGCTATCTGCATATTTCATTATCTTTTCTGTTTAATTGTATGTAGCGACATGAGAACAAATGTAGCTTAGAATAAACAGTTGTACATTAAGATTCAACCTGTTCGTTTCATTTAATAAAGTAAATTTGTGATTTTTTAAAAACGTTATTCGTTCATTGAATCACTTATTTCACAGATCTAAAGTTTCATGATAAGATTATTCATAGTTATTATATTAAATTAATACTTCTTTAAATGTTGCTAATGGTTTTTAAGATAAACATGACAAGTCATACATCAAAATTTAGGAAATTTTACGAGCTTTTCAAAAATCTCATAATATATAGGGTGGTCTATATAAAAAAAAAGAGTTTGGGGTGGTGCACGAAAATCTAAACTCCCTGTAAAAAAACTGCCTATTGCAATGGATTTTACGGAAAAAAGTGCCTTAAGAAAGTTTTTACCAAAATTAATTATCTTTATTAATAAACAAGTTATAGGACAAAAAAAGAAATCGACGAAATTTGAGAATCGCCCTCTAGCGGCCAAACGATAAGAGATAGCAAAGTTTTGTTTGCGCCAGTGGTTTTCTCGTTAAATTTGAGCTCCGGACACCTTGGTTAATTTTTTTCTATCTCTTCAAATAAGGGGTGTTCCCATAAGAACGCGTCCAGTTTGGGACACCTTGTACATACATATATGCCCTCATCTAATTATAGTGATGAGTCTGTTTAGGCCAGTGGTTCCCAAAGTTTTTTTTGTCACGCCTCCCTACTGCCTAAAATTAAAATGCCCACGCCCCCCGTTGGCACAAGCTAGAGTGAACTGCTAGACTCTAGCTCTAACGGTCTAGCTGCTAGAGAGCTAGAGCTAGACTCTAGCAGTCCAGCAGCTAGAAAGCTAGAAGAAACCAGTGGGCTCGGCATGTACTTATAAAATACAACAATGTAAAACATGTTTTAAAAAAACAACCTTTAATCACTTACTGAAAGGATTTCCGTTTCTCGCTCGCGCCCCCCTTTACATGTTATCACGCCTCCCTAGTGGGGCGCGCCCCCCACTTTGAAAACCAATGGTTTAGGCAGTTTATAGCGATATCGAATATGTGCTAGTCTGTGAAGGAGCATGAAAATTTAATAATTGTAGGAGATTTCAATGCAGTCGTAGACACAGGGAGAGAAGGCGGAATAGTTGGCCCCTTTGAATTAAGCAATAGAAACTCTAGGGGAGTTAGACTGATAGAGTTCTGCGATAAACATAACCTAACGGTCGCGAACACTATTTCACCATCACTTTAGGAGACGCTATACGTGGAAGATGCCAGGAGACCTAGGGAGATATCAAATAAATTATGTAGTTAATATTTTCTTTACTTACTTTTTGGTAGAAATTCATTATGAAATAATAAACTACTCTGCGTAGGTACTACCAATATTCTTCAAGTACTAGAATAAAGTGTTAATACTGGTAGTACGCAGAGTAGTTTATTATTTTACAACGATTACTTTGACCCTTCTTTTCGACCACATATACAACGTTGAAAATGTCTCTGCTCGGGCGCCACTTATACAACGTTGATGTATCCCTCGGTATCACGTATTAGGACATAGTGTATATCTACGGGGATCTGGTCGTTCGCTATGAACGAATTCTTTCGTTGTATCTGGATACTCTGGTCGGTATAAGACTTATTCGTTGATAAACCCTTAGCTTTCAGTCGCAGAAAGGATTGGGTTTTTTACTATTGCTAAACGACGGTTAAACACATAAGAAAATCATATCGGGATTCTATTACTTTAACTATGTACAAGATAGAATGAAAAGAATAAAAGACTATTTACAACAAAATCGGTATTTACATGAAATTAAATGGGTTTTCTTTATGAAAATTAAATCGGTTTTTGCGGTGTATCCTGATTGCACACGCCACGGGCTCGTCGTATGATCAAACTGAATTACCATCGGTTTCGTGGAGTTTACGTGATAGCCCCAGAGTACAATCTCCTCTGGAATATCACCGAGTTATATGTATCGGGGAAATAGACGGTATTACAGCTGGATTGTACCAAAGGCCGCCGGTTCGGCCAGGTGTGATCGATCCCCGCCGGTACGTCGTCTCATTTGTTGACTTATGTCAGCACGAGATTGCGGAATCGATCCAACCCACACCAGCAGACACCCTTAGCTACTACTGTATCTACTCCCTCGCTACGCAAAGCTGGATCTAATCCACTCGCAGCTAGGTTGTGTTTGATAGTTAATATTACTGCAATACCAACTATCATACACCGGGCACTTACTCAAATTTATTTTTGTATTGCATATCAGTTAATCACACGGCGAACTTAGGCAAGCTCAATCAAGTACTTCTGTTTCGGATCGGAGCGGCCAGCATCATCTCGGATGCTGGGAGTACTGGTCCTGACTGAGGGCCGGACGACCAGGTAATCAATTTCTTCTCGGGATCCTCCACTTTTATAAGCGGAGAGTGGGGTCTAGCTTCGGCGGTTCACTTCCAGATTTCCGGCTGGAGGAGTAGTGCCGGATTAAAATACATGACGTCACATTAGTGCCGGGCGCATCTACCATCCATCTCGCTTGACTGTTGTCTCGTATGGCGCGCGCTTGCTTCTCCCATCTGTGTCTACGAACACAGGGGACGTACCTAACTTCTGGATCGCGGCGTGACGTCAGAACGTCCAAAGTAAACACTAATTAATTATCCAATGTGTTTACGTGTGCAACGTTACAATTTCATAATATCAAATAGATTACATTTTCGTTAGGCAAAGATTTAGAAATCAAGTTAGAGATTGTAGAAGTTATCCAGGAGCAGATATATGTAGATAGTGATCACAACATAGACGTTATGAAGGCCAATCTTAAATTTAAGATTTTTAATAAACGAAGCGGAAGAAGGTACCTACCTTGACCTAGAAAAAATAAAAGATGATGATACGCGCGATAAGTTCGAGAGAAAGACAAACGAAGTACTAAAGGGCGCGGGTTAAAATATGGTTAGGGACATAGAGGCAGAATGGAATTGCATTAAAAATAGTTTAGATTCCGCAGATAAAGATATTTTGGGTCATAAACAGAACGAAAGTAGGAAAACCTGGATAACAAAACATATTGTGAGTCTAATAGAGGAAAGGCGAAAATATAAAAATAGGTTAGATGAAAGAGGGAAACGAAGATATAAGGCGATCAAGTGGGAAATTATTCGTAAATGTAGGAAAGCGAAAGAGCAATGGATCGATAATAAATGCAAAGAAGTGGAAGATAAGTTCGAAGTAGGAAAGACTGATGTAGCATATAAAATAATTAAGAGAAAGTTTAGAGAAATTGGATCTAGTATCCTAATCGGAAGCGGGGAGAAGGCAGATAGGTGGAAAGAATATTGGGAAACTTATATGCGGGACAGGAAGTACGAGATATATTAGAAAGCGAAAGCAGTGTAGAGGGGGACAACCTAGGGTGTCTTATAATGAGAGAAGAGTTAGAGCTAGCCCTAAAAAGTTTAAGAAACAATAAAGCTCCAGGTATAGATGGCTTGCAGGCAGAAAGCTTAAAGTGCGCAGGTCAAGAGGTAACAAATCGTTTACTTAAATTAGTTAGTCGCATATAACTGACAGGCGAGATTCCAGAAGATTACAAACGGAACATCATAGTAGCTTTGCCAAAAAGGAAAGGCGCGAATAGTTGCGAAAATTTTAGAACTATCAGTTTAACTTCCCATGCGTCAAAAATTTTAACTAGAATTGTGCAAAGAAGGATGGAGAAAAGGGTGGAAGAAATATCAGTTCAGATTTAGACGAAATAGAGGAACACGCGAGGCCATTTTATCTTTACGAGTAATTATAGAAAAAACAATAGAAAAGGGAAAGAGCGTCTATATAGGATTTGTAGATTTAGAAAAAGCCTTCAACAACGTAAAATGGGGGAAGATGTTCGAAGTGCTCAGAAAGGTAGGGATGAAATATAGGGATAGAAGAATAATACATATTCTCTACAAAGAGCAAAAAGCAGTTATAGAATTTGAGCAGGAACGAAGAGACGAAGATATCCGGAAGGGAGTGAGACAGGGATGTGCATTGTCACCTCTAGTTTTCAACTTATATGTATCGAAGATATGCGATTGATATTGTTAAGGACAGAACAGCCACAGGGATTAATGTACAGGGTCAAACTATTATCATGCTCAGATTTTCGGATGATAGCAGTGTTAGCATCTAGCAGAGAAGAATTAGGAGCGGCTTTGAATGAAATGGAAGCAGTTTTGACACAGGGCTACGGCATGAAAATTAATCAAAAGAAAACTAAAATTTTGGTATGTAGAGGGAGTGAAAATAGGACTAAAATTGAAATACAAATAGGAAATGAAAAGATAGAGGAGGTCGCGGATTTCTGCTATTTAGGAAAAAATAACTCGAGATGGTAGGATCACTAAAGATATAAAACAAAGAATAAGGCAGGGTCGAGTTGCGTTTAACAAAAAGAAACAACTGTTATGTTCGGGAACGGTTAATGTAGAAACTCGGAAGAGACTCTTAAAGTCGTATGTATGGAGTACGGCATTATACAGGTGCGAAACTTGGACAATAGGAGAAGCAGATCGAAAAAGAGTAGAAACGTTTGAAATGTGGTGCTACAAACGCATTATGAAGATACCGTGGTAAGGTTAGCAATAGGGAAGTATTAGAAAGAGTTCGGGAAAAGCGAAAGGTATGGAAGACAATAAATAATAGGAGAGATAGGATGGTAGGATGGTAGGACACCTTCTAAGACACGAAGGAATAGGTAGTTCGCTACATACTAGAGTCAGATATAGGAATAAAAAGAGGTCTAGGCCTAGAGTAGACTACTGCTCTCAAGTAGTTAGGGATGTAGGATGTTTTACTTTTAGGGAAATGCGTAGGTTAGCTCAGGATAGAAAAGGATGCAGGTACGCGTCCAACCAGTCTTTGGACCGAGAACCTTATGATGATGGAAAATTTAACGAACCAAATAAGTCACAAAAAGTCTTCCAAAATGCCAGAGTTAAAAATTTCCATAGCCTAAACTATTAAACCTGGCCCATTGGACTTGTCCCACCCTGTTGCCAACGACCTGTCTTTAAACATATGAGCCAGATCAAAATCCGAATCAAAATCATATTAAGAACAATAACAATAAACAAAATAGAAATACCTCGAGAAATACTATGCGGACACTGGCCCATTCAAAGTAATAACAAACCTAATAATCACATTTAATTGCCTCGGTTAGATACAGTTGATTTCAAAGAAATCGAGTATTCCTTTAAATTTTTAGGCGTCGCGCCGTGAACTTTATATTTCTATATTATTTCCTAGGCATTTCTATTACTATGTATTTTCAGTATTTCCTATTTATTTTTATTTCTATTTTCAGAATTTCCTAGATATTTCTCTGACTATTTCCGTTATTTCTCAGACTATTTCTAATTTTCTTTACCATTTCCTACCATTTTTGAGTAAGAAATACCATTTCTAGACTCTTTCCTAGTAGGTAATTCCACAATCTTTTTCATTATTTCGGAAATAGTATTTCTTGACCCTGTCCCAACAATTACTATTTTCTTAGCGGTAAACCCATCGACTTATGCTAAGGGAGTACATATTTTGTAAATCACAAACATACACAAAGTGCCATAAATAATAAATTGCGTATTGCAGGCCTTTTTTTATGAAATCTCAAGAAAATTTGTAACAGGTGGGGAGAATGCTTGGAGGATGTTAGAGTGTATCGAATGAATTAAGTGGAGAACGCGATTCAATCTTAAGTTGAGCAGCCGACAACACCGGCTTGCGAGCTTGCGACTTTAGTTCAACTCGGACGTTAGCCCGCTAGCGGTTGGTGCAGACGACGGTCTGCAGTTCGGAGCACTTGGTTCCGGCCGGAACGAATTATTTCGCGAAACTTTTCACCATAATATAATAACTACACATACTCCGTCATGTTGGTGAACAAGTAAATTTCTTTATTGCAGAAATGTGATCCCGAATAAACGCAACAAATTACTGGTGTGAAATGACCGCGTGTTGCTCTTTTCTATGCGTGCGGTTATTATTTACGTGCAGTGGTGCTGTTTGCAACCAACAAATTAGAATTTTATTTATTATTACATGAGTGACTTTGTCAGTTGATTGAACTTTTTCGAATAAAAATGACTAACGTTAACAGGATTCGTGTTGTCGTCCTGGGAAGTTCCAGGGTAGGAAAATCGGGTAAGTCATAAACTTTTTGAATTGCCTAGACATGATTTCGAGTTCAATTTTGCTTCGATGTTTGATGTGAATAATATAGGTAGTTTAGGTTCCGAGTTTACAGGGCTGTAATCATAACTTTTAGTTTCCAATTAACCTACAATTTTACGCGACTTAAAAATTGAAAGACCAGAGTTTTAGGGTAAATTAAAAAAATATGCCTTATTATTTGATAATTGAAATGACAGACATCTAACTCCTTTCATTTTGTTTGGTTAGATTAGCCATTTAATTTTTATTATCGTTACGTAGGTAACTTTCGTGTGAAAAGACCCTAGAAACATACAAAAAAATGGTAGGTATCTATAAACATTAGCACATTAGGGTTCACGTCCCAGTGCATTGAAATTGTAATATTGAATCACACGAACCCCTGACCTTACTAAACGTAAATGCTGCTACTGTAGTTGGGAGACTGAACTGGTCATTGGCCGAGACCTTTAAATTATTAATTATTGTACAGTGAACAGTGGGGCTATTCTATTGACGATTGGGCTATCCATATTTTAGTCTTAATAATTTATTACAGTGATAACATGGAAGGCCATCGTTTCTTACAAAATGTAGAATTATCCTTGAATTATAAAGGTGATTGAAGTTATGAATTACTTGTAAAGTGTCAGCAATGCCTGGATTGTTGTTCGTTCACTTTCAGGTGAATAAATAAAATCAAAAGAAGCTAGGTAACTTGTTTAAATGTAATTTTTTATTTTAATTCCGTCGTAAAAATGGTAAAGGTAGGTACGTTTACCTAAGGGCACAACTTGCAGGTCCCGGGTCCTGTCCTAGCATACCTAACCAAAAGTTTAAGGAATGCCCGAGGGAATGCCCTGGCAGTCAGCCGACTAGTTGTCAACATGTCGGTTTAGGGCAATCTACTTTCTTTCTAATTTTGTCTTTTGTCTGCTACCGATTAATCAATCTTAACGCAAACTTTCGTCAAAATTATTTAAATTCGACAAGTCTGCCGGGCCACAATTAGGTAAATTTGCCTTGTCCTAACATACATGTGGCTTTTAAGAAATATCCAGGTAAGGCACTCTAAATCCTCGTTTCATTCCTTATTTTTATTTTCGTGACCTTGAAGTATGAATTGTTGATATCAAAAATAACAAAATTCTTTTTTAACTTACTTATGTATAACATATATGCAATGTATAACATAAAAATGTAGTATAACGAAAATTTTTAAAGGATGCACATAAGATTCGATTGCCTAACCGTCGGGGGCGGGGCAGAATTTTTTGAATTTTCAAAAAATTATAACTTTCTTATTACGAATCGTGCCACTTACATATTTTGGTACAGCCTTTCTATACACCACAGGAATGGGGCCCACCCCTCAGATTCGTTTGCCTAATCGTCGGAGGTAGGGGAGAATTTTTTGAATTTTCAAAAAATTATAACTTTCTTATTAGGAATCGTGTCACTTACATATTTTGGTACAGCTTCTTATACAGCACAGTAATGGGGCCCAACCCTCAGATTCATTTGCCTAACCGTCGGGGGCGGGGGAGAATTTTGAATTTTCAAAAAATTATAACTCTTATTAGGCTCGTTATTAGGAATCGTGCCACTTACATATTTTGGTACATCGTTCCTATGCACCATAGGAATGGGGTCCACCTCTCAGATTCGTTTGCCTGACCGTGGGGAGCGGGGAGAATTTTTGGAATTTTCAAAAAATTATAACTTTCTTATTAGAAATCGTGCCACTTACATATTTTGGTACAGCCTTCCTGTACACCGCAGGAATGGGGCCCACCCCTCAGATTCGTTCGTCTAACCGTCGCGTCGACGGAATTCCGTTTGCTGTATTTTAAGTCTGTCGCTGTTTGAACGGCAGAAAATTTTCAGCTTTTTATTGGTGTAACTTAGCAACAACCAAATTATGCAGGTTTGATTTCAGCAAAGTCCCCCAGCGCAGTGCGTCGACGGAGTCCGTTAGCGCAATTGCGTCGGCGGAAAGTTCTTAAAAACCAGGGCTTAAATTACTTTAAACATGAACAATGTGGACACTTCCATTTGAATTCCATTGTCTCTACTTCTGTGTTTTACATTTTCATAGCATAGCATGGCCTATGGGGCGAGGCCTTTATGCTCACAGTAAGTTAATAGGCTACTTGGAAATTTTGAAATCTGTTAACATAGAAAACAAATCATTAAAAATATAGTTACTGTTTTATGAATAAATTCGTCTTCTTAAGTGGTCGTGGGAAGAATAGTATACATAACTCGATGGAAAGTGTATTTCCTATAAACTCGCTTGATTTCTTCATGTTCTCCGGGCATACTCATACTGTGCACACTTCACACTATAGTAGGCTCCCGGCTTTCACCACTCGAGCGCTGCGTTATCTCAGTATACGTCATCTGACCTCTACACTTTCGTGTCGGCGGCCTTGGACAAAAATTGTAGCTCTAGCCCCATATACGAACATTTCCAATGTTAAAACATTTCCAATGTTGAAGTTTTAATGCTGCGATTCGAATTTGCTAATCTTCACTCTAGGCGCAGGCGCTCCCCGAGTTCTTTCGGTAGTCCTTAAAATATTTGTATATACGCTCGTATACACTGTGTCCCACTTAAGAGTCCGGCAAAGCAGATCAAAAGTTACACCTGCGGGGCATCGGGTCGGTGAGGTATCCGTTAGAAATCGGAGCAAACTATCAGCTGTGTTGCAACACCGTCGCTCTAAACACATTTATGGACACAAGAACAACGTACATTCAAAGCCCGCGCGTTAGGTACCTAGTAAATGAGACAACGCCGCTCTGAGTTTACGCTCAGCCGACACCGGGCGGCAGCACATACCAAGCCATATTTTGCGTTTGCAGCGCTCTCGCTCTACCATGATTACACCTCCATCCTAGTAAATTTAGCAACACGAAAGCCTGATTATGGTAGAAGAAGGTATGCTTTATGTCGCCATTGAAACAATTTTTCGAAAACTGTAAATCTCTTGGCGCTATGCATGCGTGAAGTTGGTCAACTTCATGAGTGAACTGACACTTTCTAAGATAAAATTTTCAAATTTTGATTCTATGGAAACATAAAATAAAGTTTCGTTTATAAACTGTCCAAAATTCAACACTTCAATTTTCACCGTTTAGAAATGAGCATAGCACTACGAAGTCAGTTTTCGGGTTCATTTTAAAGGGGTTTGCCGGACTCTTAACTTGTTTGGTATAGGGAACTTTTAAACCGCGGTAGTTACAAGGGTGCTCAAATGGGGAAAAATGTTGCTTATTATAATTATTGTAATTTAGCAGTACCAAGAGAACTTCGGAAACTATTTCTGTTTCTGGGAAAATCGGGAAAAAGTGAAAATGGCCGAAATATTGTTTTTGTCCTAGATCCCTTATTTGTTGATATTTTGATATAAAATTTTAAAGCAAGTTATGGTCGAAAATTCTCAACAGGCCGGTGGTATCGATTTTTATACAGGGTGTTTAATTTAAGCGTACCGGAGGTTAAGTTTGTTTTTTCTTATGGCCGCCATATTGGTACTGGTCATATTCGGGTAGACGATTTCAAGAGCTCTTCAACCATGTATAATAGTTAGCATAAAAACCTTTAGTTAACAATGGAAATCGAAAAATTTGTCCCTAAGATGTAACAGTCCATTAAGAATGCAACAGCTTCTCTTATCTAGTTCAATAATTGTTCAAAAAGTCCTCCGTCAGCATCTAAACAGTTTCTATAACGAGTTTCCACCGAATTGACTGCTTTTATCAAAAATTGATAAGGAAGTTTTCTAAGAGCGGTCACTACAGCTGCCCGAAGAGCATATCTACTGATTTTCATATTCTTGACTGAATACGTGATTTTTATGTAAACCCACAAGCAAAAATCTAGGGGTGTTAAGTCCGGGGAGCGAGCTGGCCAGTGTATTGATCCTGTATTCCCTGTATATTAAAAATACGTCGGATGTAACTTATTACTATCATAAATATGAAACATATTTATCCATTTCTCACCAAATAAATAAATTGTTTAGATACTGACGAATCCTATGTGTATTGTGAGGAATGGTGCACTTCCTGACCTGACCTGACCTGACCTGACCTGCTGCAACCTCGGCTGCAACCAAACGTTCTGAACTACATTTACCTGCGATAATTAAGTTGTCTTATTTAATTGTTGTCATAATAAACATAATGATTTGTTTTCCATAGCTTGCTAGAGAAGAGAAATGTGGCATTCTTAATGGACTGTTAATCTTAAACGCAAATTTTTCGATTTTCATTGTTAACTAGAGGTTTTTATGGGGACTATTATAGATGGTTGAAAAGCTCTTGAAACCATCTACTCGAATATGACTAATACCAATATGGCGGCCATAAGAAAAAACAAACTTAACCTCTGGTACGCCTAAATTAAACACCCTATATAAAAATTGATACCACCGGCCTATTGAGAATTTTCAAGCATAACTTGCTTTAAAATTCCGTATCAAAATATCAACAAATAAGGGCCATAGAACAAAAACAATATTTCGGCCATTTTCACTTTTTCCAGATTTTCTCAGAAACAGAAATAGTTTCCGAAGTTCTCTTGGTACTGCTAAATTACAATTATAATAAGCAACATTTTTCCACATTTGAGCACCCATGTAACTACCGCGGTTTAAAAGTTCCCCATACTAAACAAGTTAAGTGGGACACTGTGTATACGTATCCATTTTTAAACAGTTATTATATTCAATTATTTTTCTTTCTAGTACCTATACTATAGGAGAAGCGGATAGAAAAAGAGTAGAAGCGTTTGAACTGTGGTGTTACAGACGCATGATGAAGATACCGTGGATAGATAAGGTTAGCAATAGGGAAGTATTAGAAAGAGTTGGGGAAAGGCGAAAGGTATGGAAAACAATAAAGAGTAGGAGAGATAGGATGGTAGGACACCTTCTAAGACACGAAGGAATAGTTCGCGACATACTAGAGTCAGAGATAGGAATAAAAAGAGGTAGGGGTAGGCCTAGATTAGACTACTGCTCTCAGATAGTTAGGGATGTAGGATGTTCTACTTTTAGGGAAATGCGTAGGTTAGCTCAGGATAGAAAAGAATGGAGGTACGCGTCCAACCAGTCTTCGGACTGAGAACCTTATGATGATGACCTATACCTGCCACACACTATGATTCAGAAAGTTCTGAGTAAAGCACGGGGTACAATATTATATATTATATATTCTATAATATTGTATAATATTGTATAATATTCTATAATATTGTACTCCGTGGAGTAAAGTGAATGCAGTTTTTCTCTAACCCAAGATTTATTGCTAAGATATACATTGACTTTACTGTCGGTTTTCGGATATGCCTCCGCAACTCCGCCTCCAACAAACTTAGGACCAAAGTAACTCTGCATTAACTATTTACTTGCAGCTGAGCCAATTAAGTTTATTATTATTAATAGAGCCGGAGGTTAGGTAGTCGAAACTAAAAAATGCACTTAATAGAATATGCTGAAACGGGTGCTAGAATCTCGACTAAAATAGAAAGCTGGATTTGCTGATGAATTATTGATGTGGTTTCAAAGTTGTAGACACAAGTTTTTGGACACAATAACCCAAGTTTGAACGTTTGAAGTAATTTATACTAAAGTATAAATAATTTGTTAGGTACTTGTTACACGCTCCTGTGATGCACAAGTACAGTTGAGTTCTCGATTGAGTTGGATTATTTTCGAGGATATTTTAGTTTTCATTTATTGCCAAAGTAAGTAGGTAAATTTACAGTTATATAGACAGGTACCTACTACTTAATCAGCAAATTAATTATTGTATTTATTCACTAAAAGTCTCCAGAACGTCTTGAATGCAACATTCAACGTATATTTGACGATAGGATCTCGGATAGAATATCAACCATTTTAAAGTTAAATTCTCAGTTATGTGTACAGAGATGCATACGATGCATACTTTTTGAAAGAAAGTTCTCAAGGCTTTTGAGGCCATCAGTAGCTAGTACCTACCTACGCGTTAGCAAGCATTATGCATTGCAGCATTTTCTCGAATAATTTAATTAGTGATGCTGCTGTTCAAAGTTTTTGATATTTTGTAGGTTTAGGAAGTAGGTAACTTAAATCCCAGTAATGAAATACTGGTCTACTCTATTACTTTTAACACTAGCCCATTTTGAACAGTGAATTTCTAACTGACCTTTTCAAAACTATACCTAACTATTGCGCTACATACATAATGTTTGTAAACAGACTGATAAAATGTTTCTATTTAAATTCAAATTTTATTATTACAAAATACGAACGCACTTTTACAATAACTTTCATTATGTAAACACAATTATGCAAATTGCCAAGTTTGTCCTTTGTATACTTTACTTACAAGGTAAGAAGGCAGATTTTTTAATCATGAATTCTGACTATGTAAGTATATAACTGTAGCAGTTATTTATGTAACAGCAATTATAATGCATATGATACCATCTGCTCAAATTTCCTATTAGGTGCATATATTTCGAGATATACAGGATGTCTCTAAAAGATCTGCACAAAACGATGCTACATATTCCTGGGACCAAATTTACCTCTATCCAAAAGTATTTCGTTAAGACCGAGGGGTGTATCACTGGCCAAATTGTGTACACTAAAATGCCCCTTTTGCCGCAAATTCCCCTCAATTCCTCAAAATTCCCTTTAATTCCTCTCAGTGCCCTTCAATTCCCCTTAATGCCTTTTAATACCCCTCAATGCCCTTCAATTCCTCTCAATGCCCGTCAATTCCCCTCAGTTCCTTACAATTCCTCAATATTTACATCAATTCCTTTAAATTTTCTTTTACTCGACAACGATTTTTTCTCTTTCGCCAGTTTCTGCTTGAGAAATACTGTGTTATTTAAAGGGAGAAAAATTATTAGCTGTTGTGAAGAAACGAAAAAGTTAAAATAAGGTCATAAGCCAATAAAGAATGATCCAAGATCCAGTCAAAGCATCAGGAGATATTTAATTTTAGTTTTTATTTCTTAGAAGTGTTGCGCAATTTTTCAGAAGTGTAAAGCTTGCCGCCCACTTGCCCGTCACAGCACGGCACGGTCCGTCCTGTCAAAATACGGATAGAATGAAAACAATGCAAATGAATGGACAGCCGCCCACTAGTACAGCACGGCACGGCCCAGCGTTGCCCATTCATTTGCATTGTTTTCATTCTATCCGTATTTTGACGGGACGGACCGTGCCGTGCTGTGACGGGCAAGTGGGTGGCAAGCTTTAAGCAGCTGACAATTTGGATTTTAGATACCTACTTGTTATTTTCTCTAACATGACGATCTTATTATTTTCCTTATTCACACTTTTTCTTTGAAAAAGACTTTAGGATATTAGTTACAGGTATAGCACCTTTATTCCTATATGCCTATTTCACAAGTATAAAAATGAATACAGGGTGGCCCACTAAAAACAGTAAGTGCGATTTTATACATTTGGCATCATTTTTATGCAAGAAACTCAGACACGTCGATTTTGGCTGTAAGGGGGACATCTAAATTCGATGTTTTCATTCATGTAACTTCAACCCCCCAAGCTGGAGGGGACAGCACCCTTAAATTTTTAAATGGAAGGTGGTGTCAAGATACACACCGTTTGAAAGGCCTTTCAATTCTCTTTATAAAAGTTTTTCATTTTTTGAAATTGGACCACTGACCTCTGAAAAAATGCACTTTAAAGCTCTAAAGATATAAAACAAAGAATAGCGCAGTGCCGAGTTGCATTTAATACGAGGGGAAACAACTGCCAAAATTATGTACACCATAAATCCATTTTCCGTGAAAAAATTCAAATAAACCTCAATACAATCAAATAAATCTAAATAACTCTAAATAAATCCAAGTAAATTCAAATAAATCTAAATAAATCCAAGTAAATCCAAATAAATCCAAATAAATCTAAATAAATCCGAATAAATTCAAATAAATCCAACTAAATTCAAATGAATATAAGTAAATCTTCAGATTTCTTATCAAAAAAAACTGAGAAATAGTAGGTATCCATTTGATTTTCTTCTAAATAAATTTAATGAGTTGGGCGAAGAATAGCTTTTGCTTAACTCCGCCCGTCTGCCACTTCTCAATAAAGACATTTATTATATTAATGTTATTATTAATGTTATTATAATTATTAGATTCTCTACGATCAGAAAGAAGGGCCTATCAGATTTGCACAAAAATCACATTGAAATCAAGATTTTTATTCAATAATACATATAGGATATTATTATCCTGTTAACAAAATATAGATTCTAGAACAAAAGAAAAAATAAAATAAAACAAAAATCTATCTCATAACATGTCATAAAATGTCATAGTATAAGTTGGTCCCTTTGTTGTACTATTATTAATTTCATTGATCCGTCCCACATACCATCTCTGGTCATAATAAACTGCGTAAAATTGATTTTGTCCACGACTATCTTATAATATACTCTTTATACTTGTATTTCTTCAATCATAATTAGATACATTAATCACTGCAGTGAATAATGAATATTATTCACTACACCAATAGGAACATCGCTTTGACCCTTTTTTACATTTATTTAGTAGGCCGCGATCGCGATGTGTCAGTTCAAATTGAAACGTCAAATCAGCATGGTTTGCTTTTAATTTGAAATGCATATTCTAAAAAGGAAGATATAATGAGTAGTGAGAGTGAAAACGAGGTTTCTTTGACAGCACCAGCAATAAAAGAAGCTGCAGAACTTGCCTCATTAGATTCATTGCCCAAAAAACCAAGAAAATTATACCTGAGAGCGTATGTATGAATCTTTCTTACACTGGGGAAGGGAAATGGAGGTAAATTCTTTCTGGGAATCTGTTTTGATAGTCGTGGACAAAGTATAGTATACAACTCGTTATAATGATGCTATTATTACCTCGGATGATTACAAACCTCGCTCGTTTCACTCGCTCGAGTTGTAAACTTCATCCTCGGTAATAATAGCATTCATTATAAACTCGTGTATAATATACTATTGTTTGATTGAAACAGGATCATTTCCTTCTTTGTCTTCATTTGATAACTTTTCTAATGTAGCTTCCAAATTTAAACCGATTTCTTCGTTTTCATTTACGAACTTTTGAGCCACTTTGTCTATTTCACTAATTAAAGAAATAAATGATGTTATAAGCGGTTGATTATCGACTTGACGTTCCCGTTTTCTTCTGTTTCTTTCATTTCTCTGATATTTAGCAGCCAACCATTTACTAGAATCCGTAGATGTCGATGATGAAATTTGAACACAATTTGATCCTTCTGCAATAATTTCGTCTACTTCATATTCATACTGGACCTCAGGATGCCTAGGCGGGAGTGTAGTAACTTTCATCTCATTAAATTCAACTGCCTGTTCTTTGGACTCTTCCTTTCCTCCATAAAAAAACGCATCTGCATGAACCTGGGCATGGGTAATTATTTGATTACTTAGAATCCGTATTTTCGGTTTTTCAACTTTAGTAATTTTAATAAACTTCATTAATCCTTGCTGATTTCTTTTTGGTGTAGCGTAAATTACTGTAGTGCTTTTGGGATCATTTTTATTCTTCCAGTTTTCATTCAAATGTTCACTTAAATGCTTATGGATATTTCCGTATATCCATCTTTGCGAATAATTTTTTTAGCGGAAGATTTTAAAATTTTATACGCTAATTTGTAGTAACATCCAATTATGCAGCATAATTAGTTGTTATGTACCTAGTAATTTTGTTTCAAACGTGATTTCGACGAATTTTTAATTGAAATATGCACCTTGATCAACACTACATTTACCTAATAAGCAATTTTTCAATGTGCGTGACACTAGCTGTTTCTCATCTGTTAAGTTGACAGCTCGGTTGACAACATTGACAACTTGGTTGAAATCAGTTTGAGGGAAATTCAAGTTGCCTACGGGAAAAATAGCTTGTAAGAAATAAAACTGAATTAATAGTGTCGTTATTTGAAGTACTTTTTTAACTCGTCGTTGAAGCAATATCAGGTTCGATATCAGTCTTAGATTTTTCATTCTGTGATCTTTCTTTGAAAAAATTTAAAATTAACATTATCAACTTTTTGTGTCCTTGTGCAAACTTAAAATTTTCTGGTTTTCTGTAGAAGATACCATAATATTGTTCGTATTCATCTTTGGGAATTAAATCAAGAGCTGTTTCCACCATAAATTTTTCCATTTGCAAGAAATCATCTTCACATATATTTGCAATTATTTTAGGATCAGTAAAACCATTTAATTTTAAAACGTTTTTCAGCGATGTGGGTAAAGAGACCTTTAGATACTTTAAGCGTCACTTAAGCTGTCCGAAATCATTTGGGTTCTGGGGGAAAAATAAGTACTTGAAATTATTGAAATCAAAAATTATTAAAAGTGAGCTTGGCATATTGGAATTGTCCCATGACAAAACTATTAAACATTATTATTGACTGACTATTATTGACTGAGGTACAGTATATTCACACGGAACAGAATTATATTATTAATTAGACACTACCCGTGCGCACTACATGCAAGTTCTTTCTCGTTACTGGCTATGGCGGTTGGCAACAAGATACTTGAATAAGCGCATGCGCGAGAAAAACCGTTAGGTATAAATAAATCTATAATAAATTCAAATAAATCTAAATAAATCCAAATAAATCTATATAAATCCAAATAAATCTGAATAAATCAAATAAATCAAAGAAATCCAAAGAAATCTAAAGAAATCTAAATAAATCCAAAACATTCGAATAAATCCTCATAAATCCTTGTATGTGTACACCATAAATCTTCAGTTGTTTCCCCCCCGATTTAATAAAAATAAACAACTATTATGCTCGGGAAAGATAAATGTAGAAAAGGCTCTTAAAAACGTATGTATGGAGTACGGCATTGTACGGGTGCAAAACTTGGACGATAGGAGAAGCGGATAAGAAAAAATTTGAAGCATTTGAAATGTGGTGCTATAGAAGTATAGACGAATGATGAAGATACCGTTAGCAACAGAGAGGTATTAGAAAGAGTTGGAGAAAAGCGAAATTTATGGAAGACAGTAAGGAATAGGAGAGATAGGATGGTAGGACACCTTCTGAGGCACGAAGGCTTAGTTCGCGACAGAGTTAGCAATAAGAAGAGGTAGGGGTGGGCCCAGATTGGATTACTGCTCCCAAATAGTTAGGGATGTAGGATGTTCAACTTTTGGGGAAATGCGTAGGATGACTATAGGGTATCTCAATATAAAAGGGGGGGGGTCTCATTTAAAATAACGAAGTTGATATCAACTTCCGGTATAACCGAAAGTGCCGCTATATTGAAAATATTTTTGATAGATGGCGTAGAGCTAGGCCCCAATGCAAAAATTCATCTCAATCTTTTATTTATTTCTCTTTACTTCTAATAAGCCACGAGCTATCATAAACCTATCATAAACCTATCATAACCCATCAGTTAAAATAAGTTAAAATAAGATTTGGGACCAAGCAAATTTTAAGCTACTTACATGATTTTCATGGCATTTTGTTGTGAAAAATTACTAAAAATATAAAAAATCTACTCCTCCCTACTCTGACAAAAATTTGCCATTTTGTTGGTTTCCAATATTTCTCGACAACGGTAAAGATCGCTAACAAATTTAAAATTTCTAGGCACATAATATTCACAAGACTCTAGCCGCAGCGGCGCATACTGGCGGATGGCGGACTGCGCACCGGCGTACAAGTGTATCTAAAGCGAGGGACTTGTAAACAAGGAAGACTTATATATCAATAATAAAAATCAAATGAGTGAATATGTCTCTGGCGTTGATGGCGATGACCTTTCTGGCCGATTTTTTGTTCATAAGAAAAAAGCTAAATCACTAGATCCAAACAAACCCACCGCGGCAAGACACGAACCCCGAGATTTGCACTTTCGTTGAGGACGCATTAACCACATGAGCCACGAAGGTGTTGTCGATCGCATTTAACTAAATAATATTTAAGCAGTCGCGTTCTTGATATATGCTTCTATGCCGTGAGCCGGTGCGCCGTCCGCCATCCGCCAGTATGTGCTGCTACGGCTAGATCTTCTATAATATTCTTACCATTTCTTCAATGTGATGTCCAAAGCGTTGTCACACATCAAATCACTCTGCTGTTTAAACTCTTCAACGGCCGATTTCATTGAGCGCATGCCCAAATTCTTCTCAATTCCCCTTCAATGCCCCCAAAATTCCTCTCAATTCCCATTCAATTCCCCACAATTCCTCTCAATTCCCTTTCAGTGCCCCCCAATTCCCTCAATTCCCTTCAATTCCTACTCAATTCCTTAGTGGTGTACACTAAAATTCCCCAGTGATACACCCCTCGGTTAAGACGCTATCGAACGTCGAAGATCTTCAAAAATTTATGTTTTTTAAATAAGAAAAGATTGAATTTAACGATGCGGATTAATAATAATACACAATCTGTGCAAATAGCAAAAGGCAGTTAGAATTTGAGCTGGAACGAAGAGAAGAGATATTCGGAAGCGGTTATAATCAATATACTCACCTTAAGTTCCTTAAGAAAAACGATAAGAAATCACTATATCGAGGGTAAACCACTAGTCATAACTGCACAACTTTTAGTTTAACCATAAACATACACGGAGTATGCGCAGAAAACTAAACGTCAAGCAATTATACAAGGCTTAAATCTTATGCAACACTATTTTAGCGTCAGTTTCTTAGCAAGAGGACAAAAATGTGGAAGATAACTGCTTCAGCGGCTATAACCGGTGCACCTACCCCTCGACCTGCCCTAACAAACTAGTAAGAATATTAACATTGAAAATGTTATTAGTATCGTAGTATAGGGGATCAAATTCACGAAAAGCGGATGCTGCATTTGCCACGCCACGTGACGCGTTGAGATCCGAGCGCCAGCGGTTCAAAGCCAAGCGGCTGGCAGCGCGGAGCGCGCTCATTCTTCTCATCTCTGGCTAGCAACAAGCATACACTAGTGTCGCAAATGGGAGAGATTGCAATCCGCGCAAGTTATTTAACACGCTATATCGTATGCGGAAATATCTCGAATGCATAAGGGTTACAGTCTGCTTCGTCATTTTCAATGTCTCCCCCGGTTGCATCTTTGCGAAGGCTGTAAATTTTTTTATTTGAAAACACAAAAACAAAGTAAAATAAATAACAATAAAATAGCAAAAATAATATTAAACATTATGACTTAAGCAGAAACAAAAGAACAAGTAAGAAAAACATTAATATTTGGTGTAACCCCCATATTCCCCAGCCTGCAGCCGCTGACCCACGGAGCCCACTAGATTTGCACATAAATTTGTGGCTCTTATTTCCTGCCAGGTTTCAGTGCAGTGCGCCACCAACTCTTCCCTCGTCCTTTCATTCCGATTATCCCACCTTTGGACCATAATACCCCACAGATTTTCTATGAGGTTAAGATCCGGGGATCTAGCGGGTCATGGATAGGCCTGCGCGATATTGAAAATTTGATATCGAATATCGATATCAAAAAGATATCGATATATATATAGATATATCGAAATAGCGATACATCGACATATCGATATATCGGCATATCGAAATATCGAAAGTGTGCAACAGGAGGAAAACTCTTATATTGATTTCTTAGAAAACTTTGTCCTACGTAAAAGTTGGTACTTGTTACTAAACGTAAGACTAATAAGATCAAAAATTAGGCAGAGTTGCTAGGTTCCCACACGACCGCATGCATTATGGAAGAAGCTATTCATTTCTGTTTTAGAATATGTATTTACCCCTACCCAGTGGGGAGACCCTTTATGTCCGCCACTGCCTCTATCAATCAGAAAGAAATATTCCTTGCTCTTTATGAAACGTCTTACTTCTGCCTGTAACAGTCACACTTTCCATTTTGATGTAAGTAGTCCATTAATTCTTCTCCAAAATAAGACAGATTTTAGGATGGGAGTAATTTATTGTCACCTGAAGGCTTGGCTGCATGTTGAAGGATAATAAGACAAAGCGAAAACGCCAGATCACACACAATATTGAATTCAGTTGCGTGATTAGAATTTGGGGCCTCCCCACTCCGCCAGCAATACTTGAAAAGAGGCCCCTTAGTTTAAAAAATAAAAATGGCCACGATTTTTTATTATAGTCATATAAACCAAAAATAAGACCAAACATTGTTTCGTTCCGAATGACCAGGGTAACCAAAGACAACTGGTTTCGTCCTTTTTAGGATTCGTCAGTGCGGTACAGCTCTATACATTAAGAACGAAACATACTTATATACCGACCTCATACGGTCGGATGTCAGTATGAGCTAATTACTTCATTAATTATTTATGAGATTCTAATGATACTGGATGGTACCAACAATGTTCGGGCAAGTACGAGTACCGTACCAGGTGGCTGTCCTGTACATTTACACACAGCAAAATAATGTTTGATCTGCTCTATTTATTCTAAGATCTAAGCGAACCTTGTTCGCTATTCGTATGTACTATTATCAGCAAAAGTGGTGTTAGTTCCATTTTGCGATGTGAATCGTTTGTGCCGGACGTTGCTATGTTTTCGTCAGCCCCGCTCCCCATAGATGATGTGATTTTTTGTTATCCGATCTCGATACTTTGATGAATGCCCTTTGTTTACTAGTGCAAGGCTAACACATTTGTTGTCATTCAAATAAAATTGTTTAGATCCGCCTGCAAAACTTTAATTGGCGGACAGTTGCTAAGGTTTTTGGAGTTTACTCCGTAAGAATCGATTTTCAGTTATAGCCCGCGGTAAGGAAATGTTATGAGTAAGATATGACAGTTGGTGTTGTAAAGTCAGCATTTGCAGTGTTTGTTCGTTCTTCAATTTGTTGAATCTTTTGATCTAATATGGAAAAACCTAATATTAAATATTGCTTAGTGCCGAAATGTGAATCAATGCCTATTCGAACACCAGGAAAAGTATTTATTTCATTGCCAGTGGGATCGACGTTTAGCAGATTGTCACTTAATTACTGAATTTATAAACAATTTTTATTTTGATGTAGTTGGACATTTTCGAACATAAACCATCTGATAAATACACATTTGGTTGTAAAACTGACATTCGCGTGTACCCTATTATCATGTGATTGAAGTTAAAATAATCGTTCGTAAGGAGTAAACTCCAGTCGTGCGTCGGAGCTGACACACAAGTTTTTTTACCTCAGAACGTAATTGGTTATGGCATTTTAAGCGGAATTGAACCGTAAAGTGGAAGACCACTTTTGCTGTTTATAGAGACACGATGAACTGTTGCTTCAATACTGGAGGTTATACCTCTTGAATTTGTTTCAAAACAACACTTCTAATCTAAAGAATTATTCAGCTATTCTTCAGGTATTCTTCAAGTTAGGGCATAGTTAAAGGATTGAAATTGTATCCTACATGCAGCATAAAATTAATGTAATTTCACAGTCACTTTCACATTGCAACTATGTTTTAGGTTTTACTGTTGCAAACTTTACTAGGAAAACTCGACGTAGGCTCAACGGTTTCCGGTAAGTACCAGAATCCAGAAGTTAAAAATCATTGTAAAACGTCGACACCGCGCTAAATAGACGAGTAGTAAAAGCGCCAATTTGACTAATATCGTTTGCTGTATAACCTCCTCTTAACAGGGGTAGCATATAGCATGGTATAGTCCAAGTGAATATATTGTATAAGTATTTCGTTAGTGAATTACGTATCCGTATCACGTATATTATGTGTTGAACACTTATTACGTTATATTTCAGCGAATAACCGCTAGCCGGTGGTCAATTAACGCCCTTACGAGGGGTTTACCACTAAGGAAATGATTGGGACAGCGTCAAGAAATAGTATTTCAGAAATGGTGAGAAATGGTGGAAATGGTGCAGAAATACTACAAAATAGTCTAGAAATAGTATTTCTTACTCAGAAATAGTAGGAAATACCCAGGAAATGGTAAAGAAATAGTGGAAATATTCTAAGAAATACTGGAAATAGTCTGAGAAATATTGGATATACTCAGGGAAATACTGGAAATAGTAAGGGAAATACCTAGGAAGTACAGGAAATAGTCGACCGATATGTATAAAACTTTCTACTCGCTCTTCGCGCTAAACGTACTAGTATTAGTAAAAACGTTGGCCGGTACGCCGGTCGCATTCTCCCCGGCGCAGAAGCAAATATGAGGCCACAGTAGACGGCCAATAGCGTGACTTCGACTTGACTCAATTGTTGGCACGTGAAAAATATGTAATAAGTTTCTTCTGTAGCAACAGTGAGTGGTAGGGTCATGGTGAGAATTCAAAGCAAATAAAAAATCGAGTAAAAAATGGTATGAACTTTATACCTGCAAGTATTCCTGGATTTATTATTTAATGTAGATAAATTGATAGTTGCCATCCTGTTTTAAACTGAAAAATATTTGTAAATATCCCCGCAAATAGCGTGATCGGTACCAAAATTCATATAAAAACGGATAACAATTTTTGGAAGTGAAGAGCTTTTTAAGTGGAGGTTTTAACGATAGACTTATATTACTTTAGTTATGTAGGTATACACTGTTCAACAAAATGAAATTTTAGGTATACCGCGAGGTATACTATCATTTTTACTCGCTTTTTATGCAATTTGTGGACCTATAATTTAAGAAATAGCATTGGATTTCAAAAGGGAACCACGAACCACAGTATTTAGATCAAAAGGGCTAAAGCGAAGGATAAAGAGCTTAAAGCTCAGCCCAACAACTACGAGAATGAAGAAGAAGAAGGGACTTGAAGCATTAAAACTCGCATTGAAATGCCTTTCTTTGTGAGTTTCTTGCGGGCTTCCGAAATTTGATTGACAGTTTAAGTTTACACATGAGAGCGGAGATACAGGGTGATACATAAAAGCCCGTAAATTAGCATAAAATGTGTACCACGTTTACTTTTGGGAATTTTTTTTACATTTTGTAAAGGCGCTAAGGTGTCTCCGGTGTAAAAATCTCCAAATAGTTTTGAATTTATTTCGATATGCATATAGGTAGGTATGCCTTCTTAAATGAGATACCCACCTTTGCTATTTTTTGAAACATCTGTTTTTCGGCAATTCCGGGATATTACTGCGAAATATAAATCATTTATTGTAAAATTTTTTCAGTTCTAATTTTAACAACGGTTATTGGGGAACATATTACGATGAGTGGGTACGCAAGATCCGAGACAAGTTCGATGCGAGGTGAATTAAACTGAGCCCGAAATTGAGGGGTAATATCGAAGATAATATTAACTACCGTGCCCAAGACCTTGCCACATAATTATGTTTGGAATCTTTCAAATGTTGGAACTCTTGGGAGCGAATATGAACCTCGATATAAACGAACAATGTTAAATTGATAAATTCGGTTTTGATTGATTAAAGTTATGTAATATCTCGGGACTATTTGCGCCGATTTGCCGGCTTTTCAGGATCTACTTTGGTCATCTAAAATTGTCGGTATTTAACTGTGGTGACCATTCGCGAATTGCAAGAATATCTAGCATTTTTTGAATACATACTCGAACACATGTCATTTTAGTTACTGTAAATATCGGTAATCATGTTATGTAGGTCTCGATTTAGACACGGTGGCAGCGCGAGGGGTGACATACAATAGCATTGTTATTATGTTTATTGTTTTCGCATTTTTATGAAAACCACGACCGTGGGGGCCAAAATTTGAGTTAATTATGCAAGGAAGGGAAATTAAGTTTTATCAATTGAGTAACATAATTAGTAAGCAATACTTAAATATTAACTAGAGAGGTTATGAAACACACATCCAAACTAGGGAAGAGCTCCTAACGCATCATGCATACATATACGAGGTATCCAAAATTAAGTGTCCACCACTGCTAACTTCGTTATTATTGGACGTTCAAGGTAGGTTAAATGGGCAAAGAATTAGTGTTTTTCGTGAAGAATAGGATGGTGAAAACCGGGATGAAAACAAAAAAAAACAATCGAACATCGCATTTTCGAGATATTCACATAAAATTTTTTAAATGGGACAACATGTATATTTTTGCATATTTAAACAGAGTATAAAATTGTGTACATGAACATCTAAGTATTTGAAAATTAAAAATAACTTGACTTTTGGAGCATAAAAAATGCCCCAGTATCGAGCCCAGTAGGTATATCACATCAGGTAGGGGTAGGCCATGAGACTAATTTTGCGTCATAATTATTGTCGGCGGGTGTTAAGAGTCCGGCAAAGCAGATCAAAAGTTACACCTGCGGGGCATCGGGTCGGTGAGGAATCCGTTAGAAATCGGAGCAAACTATCAGCTGTGTTGCAACACCGTCGCGCTAAATACGTTTATGGACACAGGAACAACGCACATTCAAAGCCCGCGCGTTCGGTACCTATATAGTAAATGAGACAACGGCGCTCTGAGTTTACGCTCAGTCGCTACGAGGCGGCAGCACATACCAAGCCATATTTTGCGTTTGCAGCGCTCTCGCTCTACCATGATTACACCTTCATCCTAGTAAATTTAGCAACACGAAAGCCTGATAATGGTAGAAGAAGGTATACTTTATGTCGCCATTGAAACAATTTTTCGAAAACTGTAAATCTCTTGGCGCTATGGACGCGTGAAGTTGGTCAATTTCATGAGTGAACTGACACTTTCTGAGATAAAATTTTTAAATTTCCTTTCAATGGAAACATAAAATAAAGTTTCGTTTATAAACTGTCAAAAATTCAACACTTCAATTTTCACCGTTTAGAAATGAGCATAGCACTACGAAGTCAGTTTTCGGGTTCATTTTAAAGGGGTTTGCCGGACTCTTAACAGTATTTGATTGTTATTTTTACTACTTATTTGCGAATTGTAAACATGGGAGCCAACCAAATTTGTTTTATGGACTACCTAACGCGAGACCTAACTTGATACCAGCGTCTGCGGGCTGTTTTGATCCTTCAAAACGAGCTTCAAAAGCCATGTTATTTTCAATTTTGGCATAGTTGTTCCTGAGGTTGTTCCATAAGGCTTTTTTATTCAGACTTTTATTCTCTTTCAACACTTACAGAAATATATAGGGCGTTCCATTTAAAACATTGTTGTTTGTGTGAATATCGCGAAAATGCGATGTTCACCATATTGTTCGTAATAAGAAATAGTAATTCTTCGACTAATTCTTTGCCCATTTAACCAACCTCGTAGGTCCCATAATAACAAAGTTAACAATGGTACGCACATAATTTTGGACACCCTGTAAAACTTCACTTTATGTCAATTCTTAAAGAAAATGGGCGTTATACTTCAAAATTTAATAAATTGTATAGGGGTTGTTTTTCAAGTGATGTTTATAATCGTTTATATCGTGCACATTTATTTTATAAATTCAACAACACAAAAATTAAATGTGCAGTAAATTATTTCACAAGAAGAAAATAGATAATGTGTGCTATTTTTGTAATAGTAAAAGGCGAGGTAAAAGGTACGAATTGAATGAAACTGTAAAAAATGCTCGGGAACGCTGGAAATACTTGGAAATGGTGAAGAAATACTCGGAAATGGTAAAGAAATACTAGGAAATACTCTGGAAATACTTAGAAATAGTAAGAAATGGTGAAGAAATACTAAGAAATGGTGAGGAAATACTAAGGAATAGTTAAGAAATACTAAGAAATAGTGAGGAAATAGTAGGAAATAGTAAGAAATTGCAAGGAAATAGTAAGAAATAGTAAGGTCATATTTGGAAATGGGAAATACTTGGGACAGATTTTTTTCCTAGTGGTAAACCCCTCGCGCCCTTCCATGTAAGGTTATAATTATATGGTTAAGTATTTGATCATTATTAAGTTCATTAGTATAATGTATAAAGGTAGGTTAGGTAGTAAATAATTGAAATAGTTACCCATAATATCGTAACATTGAAATATCGACATATTGCAATATCGATTTATCGAAACATCGATATATCGACATTCCGGTATCGTTATTCGATATATCGATATCCATTTCGACATATCGAAAACAGTTGCAGGCCTAGTCATGGAATGCGGTTAACGAAGGGGTGCTCCCTCCGGTGCTCCCAATACCATTCTTGCACAATATGCGCACGTTGTATCGGGCAGTTATCGTCAACTTGCATTTCCTATTCAGGATACACCTCGCGCGCTGTGGAAAGCATGACATCGTTTAACACCTCTACGTAGTTGGCGACGGTAACACGTCCTGGAAGGAAAATAATCTCCCCTGGGCTAGCGACACTCGTCCACCCTCACATGTTGACAGCAATGTGACCCGATTCCCTATTCGCGACAACAAGATTTTCTTCGTGACGAGTACCATCCCGTCGCCACAAATGGAGCCGTCCGTTCTGACGGTGTCTAAACCCCTCACTCAATACATAAAATAAAATTAAAATTGCAAACAACAAAACTAAAAATGTTACCGACCGACTTCCTTTATTACCGTTATTTTAAATGCATCACAAATTCAAAGTATCGGATAACGAAAAATCACATCGTCTATGGTGGACGGGGCTGACGAAAACATAGCAACGTCCGGCATAAACGATTCGCGTCGCAAACTGGAACACCACTTATGCTGATGATAGTGCATAACTGAGTTTTAGCACTTCTGTGCTTTTTACCAATAGAATATAACACATCAAGTTACTTTAATGCATTTTCGGGAAATTGCTTCCCATCTTCTATTGAAAAATATAATACCTAAATAGAATTCTAAGAGAACCCAATCAAAACAAATCCATGGCACACATGGAATCCAGAAAGACCTCAACAAAGAAATTATGTATGTACACACAGTAGTTGGATCAAGAACTTTGACGTAAATTCACTATGAATTCTTAATAATTTAACCCCACACGCCAAAAGACAGTGACACAGTAATTAATTTCTACACGCGTTGAAGACTAATCTTGAGAAGTTCACGTCAGATTATTTTTGGCGTACGTTACATGTTTAAACAATATATTACCATCTCTTTTAGAAGTTTTCAATCCTTTTCCAGGCTAAATCTATTTTTGCGTACATTGTCCCCTTAACATAATTTTTCAGTGGATCATTAGTGTTAGTGTAGCTGTCTACCCCCAAAGCTGCTATCGAGGCTACTACATTGGGAAGTTCTCTCGCGTGTTCCAAATTTTAGGCGGAGCTAGTAAAACTTTTCGGTTAGTCATTTGATATATAAATATTTTTTATTGCTGTCTTCAAATACGAAACAACTTCTTGCGCTCGGCATCTCTCTGCTGACTGATATCACAGACGAAATTAACTTACAGATGGTCCGTCTATACGGTAAATTCTTTGCGCGGATTTGGAAACAGAACGGACCGCCATATTGCTTTTCTTCAACTGTAATCTATTAGTTTTGCTAGCTACCGATTGATGTCGCTCGTCTCTCATCTAAATATTAACACCGCTAGTGCAAATTTTTACACGTACGTTCCTACTATTAGTATTCTATGATATGCTATTGTTTAGCATATTCATGAACCATTAAAGTCAGCTGCCTGTAGTCTTGCTACTTTTATTTATTTTCGGGCATTTTTATGTGTTGAAAATACGGCAAGAATAGAAAATTGGTTGAAGTAGGAACGTCGGATTACCTATTTGTAAAAACTTGCACTAGCGGTGTTAATATTTAGATGACAGACGAGCGACATTAATCGGCAGCTAGCGAAACTAATAGATTACAGTTGCAGAAAAGCAATATGGCGGTCCGTTCTGTTTCCAAATCCGCGCAAAGAATTTACTGCATAGATGAGCCGTCTGTAAGTTAATTTCGTCTGTGCTGATATTTTGAGAGAATGTTCTGAGGAAACAAGTACCTACCTATTTATTATTGACCAGTGCCAGTATCACTATGAATTGTACATATGTATATTATGCCTAATTAACAGATATTGAAGTGAAAGCAATTGACTTTTCTGCTAATACACTGGGTGTTACTATTGATTTGTAAAGTGTACAACAAAAGAGGCTTATAACAAGAGCCCATAACAAGTTTATTTTAATCTTTACAAATTACAATGTTTATTTGGCTCAAAAGAAAAAGAAGTAGAATGTTCTGTGATACACCGACAAATTGTTTCAATATAGGTAGACACAGTCAAGCTCTTTAAATACACAACTCTCTTCGAAAGTTATTTATTCTAATTGGAATAATGAGCCATTACTCCAGTGTAGATATACTTTGCAGAACAGTATAATTCTTTTATTACAAAATATCTCATGGCGATCTGTGTAAATAATGTTATTTGTAAATCGCACGACTTTCACAGCAATTTAAATGGTCAATGGTGAGGTTAGACAAAGTAGGTAATATTATAGGCAATGAACTTGTACTCCCACACGTCAGCTGGTTTTGCACGGATAGGAGGAAAGTAGACTAGGCAGCTGACGGCTACTCAATTTTCCCGTTTCTGCATAAAATCCCAAAGGTATAAAACCCAATTATAATAATTCGATTAGTGAATTCATCCGTAACTATAAATGGTATTCATTGTGATACAATGTTTGTGCCGCGAATTGAATTCACTACACTTAGTTCATACAATGACGACCAGCAAAATTATTTTCCTTCTCTTTTTTGATCTGCTGCTATCGTTATCGAATGTAGGGGCAAGACACCCACGGCAACTTCATGTTATCGACACTATAAGAGAAAATTATTGGGAACTTTTTATTTGGTACTTTAAAATGACTTGCAAATTTTAGTAGTAGTGGTCTCCTATGCGGCATTTATGTACATATTTTATATCTACTGAAAAGAAAATTCAACTGTACCTACCTGACTATAACAGTAAATTAAATGTGATTATTATGTATTTCTTTTTTGTTTATTTGTTATTATTTTTAACATGATTTTGACTTCCATTTTCATCTGGTTTAAAGACATCAGGTCGGATGAGTCGAGTCAGCCAGGTTTAATAGTAGAGATTATGGAAATTTTTAATTTTGGCATTTTGGGAGACTTTTTTGCTCGCTTTTTGTGGCTTGTTTGATTTGTTATTTATGTCGTTTAAATTTTTTTACGACAGATTCTGAAGAACTTGTAGTTAAGGGGGCTTTACGAAGTTTCAACTGTTTCGCTGACTCACATTGATCTTCCCTGAGATTTAGGTGTTCGTTTTTCAAAGACTGCACAAACATCTTTGGGAGATTCTGCCTGAAATTTTGCACACTTAAGCTTCTTGTAGTGCTGACATGCGCTATATGATCTAATTTTTCTGTAAATTTAGAAAAAACAATTTTTTTTCTTACTTATATTTTTTTACAATTTTAAATAGGAACTAAGGCATTTCTTTCTGAAATTACAAAAAAGTTGCGATCATAGCATATATTTGCAGAACAAGAAATTTAAGCGTTTTAAATTTCAGAAAGAAACTTCGGAAGTTGTTTGTACAATTTTCGAAAAACGAACACCAAGTTCTCAGGGACAATTAATGTGCATGAGCGAGAAAGGCGAGATTCTGACAGCAGTTAATATGCGAAGACAAGTGCACAAGCATGAATGTGGCGAATGAATTTGTTCACTGCGGGTGTTGCATATTGTTGCATATTAAGGAGTCGCAAACATTAAGTGATGTAGCGGTATTTTTATAATCTAAATTTGACCCATTTTCGTAACTTCGGGCATACTGGAAGTGCGTACACGCGCCTAAACCTTACTATTTTGTTCGGATTTTGTTACATATTATCTCCTTTCATTTGCGACTATTCGGGGCATTCTAGCAAAACGCTGAAATTCCAGGTTTCCGGGCTTGGAAATCCGGGGCGCCGGCCTGAGAAATGCCGAGTATTTTAATTTCTCTGTGGCAAAAATTCAGATTTGCATAATTTTTTAAAGGTTTGGCGGTTATTTTCCTAAAATGCCTGGGCTAAATAGAATGTTACAGCCTAGTTCAAAATTGGTCGAAAACAACTCGTTTGATTTCCAAAATAAGAGCAATAAATTTTGTTAGTTAGGTACTTTTTTATTAGTGTTACACAGTTCTTCTTTAACGGCGTGTGGTTTATATGATGTATTTTATTGCCGGCGCTTAACTGTTTGCTTCTAAGATTTCTTAAAACTTATAATTGTGATATAATACAGTATCTTCTCTGAAGTGAACTGTTGCAATTTCGTGGATTTAACTGCAAAACTGCTTAATCAAAGTTTATGGACACGCTTAAAGCAACGTTACTTTAAAACATGCAATGTAAGCAAATTGTGAAGCAAATTCTGCAAAATAAGCGAAAAATCTGAATAGCTCATTTATGTGAAAAAAGCTCACACACTATTGTTTGACTATTTCTTCTAACAACACTCCAGTCACTTTCACTGGTCGTGTCTTCTATACCGCTGGCGAATCTACGGTGAACTCGTTCGTACCGAATGCATTCTCTCGCTAATCAGATACGCTGCTAAAAATATGGAATCTCATTAGGGCAGAACTGTTTAATTGGGATCGTTATTGCTACAAAATTTATATATGCCCCTATTATTAATTGGCGTTCTGAAGAAATTAAAAATTTAACGATAAGCTTTTTGTTTGTCGCTAATTGAATATACCAAGTTGCGACCAATTAGAAAAGTTGTTTCAAATGATTGATGCATTTGGCAAATTTACCAACACTTGTGCAAATAAAGAGGACAAACAGTGGTTAAAAAACCAATGGGTGCTATTAGCATAGGGTAAACGTCCCAGTTATTGACAGTGCCCCAGTGATAGACACAAATTGGCGGTTTATGGAAAAAATAAGAAATTGTGCGATCAAAAGCGTTAAGTTTTATAGTTTGCTGACTCTTTAATATGTCAACTTGGGCATTTAAAAGTTTGCGGGGAGTAATAAAAAAATTGAGAGTTGAAGTGCTTTCCACATGTAAGTTGAAAATACAATTACTCTAGATTATTGTAGGTTAATGGGTACCTCATAGGAAGAAGTGTAATTTATCTATTATTTGCATATGATCAGTGTATTTGAATTGTATTTGTTGTTGACAAACATGTCAATCACTAGTGCAGTGGGGTAATGTGCTGTAAGGTTGAATACTCTCTTATTTTCTACTGAAACTTCAATAAAATTGGTTCTTCTTGGTCCCAAACTATTAATACTCCTTCGTACCAGTTATTGACACTTTAAATTGAGGAGAGTTTTTACACAAAATTCAGATGTTTGTAGGTGTCTAACACTAGTACATGTAGGTGTCAATTATATGCAAAGGAGGGTGATTATTAACAAAAATGCTTAAACTTGTGTTAGGAATTTGGGTCAGATGCGATGTGGTGGAGGTTCAGGCAGTGTGGTACTTGGGCACATGCAGACTGCACCAGATACAGCCTCTGATGCAGATTACTTTTGTAAAGCTTGTTTGATGCAATATTTTGTTCTTCTATTAAACAAATATTGTAAACAAATACTTAGTACTTACTTGTTTTTATTTTTTAATATGAGTGTCAATATCTGGGTCTACCATGTCTGTTACTAGGACCACGCAAATTTTGAAGTGTCGATTACTGGACAACACCACCTTTGGCAGAATTTTTATGTATTACCAATAATGTAGGATATGAAGACAGTTCTTTAATTTTTCCACACATTCTAAACAAATGTAGCTATCAGTCATTGGTAGTACATGTCCAATTCGAATTCACTATGAAAAGTGCTTCATTTAAGAAATCCGAAAAGTTGCTTAAAGGGGGTCTGTCACAAAAATACAACTTGTGATGAAAAAATAGTAAAAAATATCTAAGAATAAAAGCGAAATCCGCATCTAAAAAACTGCAACAGTTTTCGAGATACTCATTTCTGAAGTCGAGCGGTTATTGCGCGTGACGTCATGGTGACACTTGGCGGGCGCTGCGTACGGCGCCGGCGTGCCGCTCTTCCAAATCGGTTGTTGCTTGCAGTTTCCCTTGTTTGTATTTTCCTGAGAGCCTGAGACATCCATAAAATTTGCGTAAGGTGGAGTTGTTAAGAGCACAGTTTAAGATGTCTAATTGTTGTGTTTTTGGGTATAATTACAACTCGTCCGAATCTTTACATAGATTTCCTAATAAAAATAAGGAGCCTCAGCGGTTTAAAGCGTGGAAAAATAGAATAAATCGCCGTGATTTTTATCTAGGTTTAAGGAATAATGTACTCAAAAATTTCAATTCTGTTTTTATTTAAATTCAGTTTTGATTTATTAAGAATAAAACTATTTTGTTAAATTTAGTTAATAAACGTATAAGATTAGGTAGGGACATTATAAATTAATTACAATATTCAAAGCACACTATTTATGCAGATCTATCGTTATTATAAGATTTAGTGTTCTTGCCCATCTTCATATTCTTTGAAACCAGTGTATATGCCATTAATTTCAGGAAAGCGTTCCCGAATTTGGCTTACTATGCAAGCTGGAATAACAATTTTATTGAAATGTCCAATTGAAGTCCAAGAATTCACCCAAGATGTAAAATTTTTGTAGGAAAGATGACGCCAAAGCCTGTTATTCACTTCCATATACCTCTTCTTTTCGGCGTGACTTTTGCACTTCCTTTAATATTATATTGTGTCTTACAAAATTTAAAGTACTAAATTTAAAACTATATTATCAAAACTTTCATGCAAAGTTATGTACATATATATTTTCGTTCCTAACTTTACTTATTTCATGATTATCCCAACAGCGAACACTTTCCTTCTTACTAGGCATCGGCACACAGTTTGTGCACTTGCACCATCTTACGTTGTTCAACCGCGCATTATCATTTTCTTCGATTCTTGATTTTCAGTGTCCATACGCCTCATTTCCGACTCAATATATTTTGTTTCAAACCCGAAAGCCATGCTCAATAAATTTTTTCAACTGAACTGCGTGAAATAACCTTGCAACAATTATTGAACACGAGGTACAACACGCCGCAGCTGGTCGACCACAATGCGCGCCCCAGCCTATACGCCGCGCGGTGTCGCCATGACGTCACGAGTGAATGCGACATATCGTTTATCGCGCATATCTCTGAAACGGCCTGTCGCAAAGAAGTGCGGATTGAAAATTTGTTCTTAGAATTCTTTGTTCTACAATTTTCATTTTTGTGATAGATGTCGATAACTCGGACATTTACCCTACTTGTGAACTTGTGCCACGTTCGCCTCAAGTTGGACACAGTCATTTTGTGTCATTCGGTGTTGATACCATATACCTATTACATTAATACAATCAACTCCCCATTCCTTGCATGTGCAAAAAGCGTGACAGAGAAAAGGCGATAGAAATAGTGTATTCTACAATCGTTTATATTTGTTAGATGCATACCAAGCATGCGCAAGTAGGTACGTTCGGTGGACGGTTGCGACTTATGCAGATTTTGTATCTGTCTCTTAATGTCTGGTACGCTTTCGGAGTGTAATGCAGACCCACTGGTTGATACCTTCTTTTAGGATTCCGTCATCTTGATTTAAATCGGTACCCTATTGTTCTTACTTGGTTTAGTGTAGATTATGCGGTTCACCACTCCGAGAGCCGATTTTCGTCGCAAGTGGACAAACTTATTAGAACCGCTGGTCGACAGTAAAGTGACAGTTCATGGCATGGGATGGAACGGATATCCGGTCCCGATACTGCATCCGGCCGATCCGGCCATCAAACCGGATATTCGGTTCCGGCCGGATTGGTGGAAAAATCCGGCAGAATCCGGCCAAAACGTACTGAATTTTTCATCAACCTTTGAAAACCGGGCTTTTCCACAACACTGTATGGTTCATTATCAAGTGCAATCATTTCTGCAAGCAAGTAATGATTTTTCACAGCACGAGGGTTGTTGACGTCCCAAATTTTCATATTTCCCACCGCTTCAGTGATTGACATTTGATAAGTGCTGGCTTTCGGTCGGTCGGCATTACTTTTGTGAAGATCTTCCTTTTCTTCATTAAAATGCTGTTCAAATTCATGCGGTTGCAGTCGTTTTAGGTGAGTTATAAGTGGTGAAGTTGAGGCACGAGAAAATGTATTTGTGCAGATATTGCACATTACCCAGTGTCTCATCTTGAGCACTAACTTTAAAAAATAACCACACTTTCGATTTAAACTGCAGTTTTGGATTATTTGATGCTGCCATTATACAAAAACTTCCGCAGAAACACGTGTTGCGCAATGGGGAAAACCCGCAAATTTTGAAAATGATCCTATTGAATAGTTTACTATCCAAAACAAATTCCGCAATTTTCGTTTTTTATATTTGAGACTTATTTTCGTCATAATTAAATACGAAACGTGCACCGCACTTGAAACACAATATTTGAATGACGCTGTGACGTACGGGGCCTACAGATTAGGTAGGGATTTTCACATGCGCAAGCCGACCCGTTAACACTCTGAGCTCCCGCTTATTCTTCGACTCCTCCCCATTTTACCCAGGGAGACGCGTTATACCACGACGCAACGGATAGGCCTCCTACGTCACAGAAAGCGCGCGCTTTAGCCCTCCCGGTTATGCTGCTTTTCTAGTTGCTGTTTTTCTTTTAGCAAGGCGCATAATCAAAATTTTGACGTGGTACGCGATTCATGTTCTATTTGTGCTTGATATTACAGTACTAAAAGTTATAAATTCGATTAAGCGGGTCTTCCCCATTATAATGTTTCCAGTTGTAACTCGTCCGCGTCAACTGAGTCGTCTGCCGCTCGGTCTGCCGTACCGGGAGCGGGTGAACCTCGGAGTGAACATGCGCAGAAGTTTAAATGCAAATCCGGCCGAACCGGATTTTTGTCCGGCCGAATATTCGGTATCCGGTAATCCGGTCAATGTCAGATCCGTTCCATCCCTAGTGATTGGTTTCAATCAATTTTACCTGTACATAAATAATTGCTTTTATATTTCATTAATTGTGTTTCTATGAGTTAGTGATCGACTTACCGATTTCAACAAAAAAAACTTTCCAATTTGATACTATTTATTTCGTGTTACGAATAATTGTACATCGTAATATAACCGGCGAAATCAAAGATCTTTCCTACGTTAAAATCACAATTTTTATAGGCCTCCACGGTCAAATTTTCAGATTTCTTTAATTTGAATTTCCAATTTGTAAAACCAGGCCACAAATTTTCAGTTTCTCAATTTTTATGGCAAATTCGACATAACTCGTATTTGTTACTTTAATTTTTTCCGTAATTTAACATTTTCAAAGCGAAATGTAGCAAAACAGATACGTAATCGAAAAGTTGCTGTAAGTGGAAGATTAATTTAACAGCAAATTAATGTTCCACTGACAGCAATTTCAGAAAATTTAGTTTGCTGCAAAACACTGCAGAGTTCCACATACTGACGTTACTAATTACCATACCAGTGGTCCCCAAAAGATGCACAGTGTCTAACCAGGTTTTATAGTAAACCAAGTTGTTCTCTTTATTCGGTATGTCTGTCAATCTTTCTGCCTGTCTGTCACAGTCAGTCAGTGCTACACTCGGTGCTACAATAATGAAATTATTATGCAAGTTGGTAAGTGAAACGCAGAGAAACACTAGTTGTCTTTTCGTACTTATATTTAGGGTGGTTTCCGTACATCAGAAAGGGGGTAAATTTTTTTTAAATGGCCGTGTAAAGTGTTCATGAATAGATCTCGTCTAGCAGAGAATGCCCGATTGGTGTGTAATTCGTGGTTTAGGCTTTAGGACCTTGAAAAGCAGGCGTAGTATTTTATTGCCCTTAGGGCGCTAAAAATACTTTATTACTTTTAGTTTACAAAATCAAATGAATAATCATTATTTTTAAAGGTATGTATTATGTCTTTATTTTGCGGCCATTTTGACAACAATATTTTCTAACTTGACAGTTAAATTTATTTTTTTGAATACTATACCTATAGTTAATATTAAAATTTTTCGATCGGGCATAATTAAAGATTAAACGAACTTACCTTCTATCTTAATTATACCGAGTGACAAACTTCCATGTGTACATGGGGAAATAACATGGGTAACTACGTTTTTGAGGGTTCCTGCTCCTCATGTATAGTTAGAATGGTGGTAAAGGTAGCAATCGAAAGATTATTTTTTCCTGTGTGTTAGGATACCTATCAAAAACTCTACAACTTTCCAATTTATTAAAGCATTAAAAGCAAATATTCCATTAATAATTTTCAAAATAAAACACAGAAATTTATCAGATTATCCATGACAACTTAATTTATTCTAAAGACGTCTTCTTATGGATTTTCTAATTCGCATGAACTGTCAACATTAGTTTATCGACAATTGAAAACCTTTTCTTCAACTGAATAAATATTTTTGTTCATTTTGAAACCCAAAATTTAAATTGTCGATAAATTAATGTTGATGGTTCAGACGAATTAGAAAATTCATAAGAATCAAAGACGTCCTTGATTAGCATAAATACAGTTGTCATGGATAATCTGATAAATTTCTGTGTTCTAGTTTGAAAATTATTAATGTAATTTATGCATTTAATGCTTTAATAAATTGGAAAGGAAAACATAATCTCTCGATTGCTACCTTTACCACCATACAAGGGGAGCAGGAACCCCCAAAACGTAATTATCTATGTTATTTCCCCATGTACACATGGAAGTTTGTCACTTGGTATGTAGTGCGCTTTTCGAGAGATCAAAAACCGCTCATACACTTCGATATGAGATGGGAAAATTATCAAACAACAGTACAGCGTTTTATCTATCATACTAGCTTAAGAAATAATTAGTAAACGAGAAATAAAAATGGTGCTAAAAAAAGTAGCAGGCCGGATATATGTATATGTATATTTTGACTTCGTCAGGGTGCTCTTTTGACATCTCTGCGAGAATTTTGCATTTTCTACTTGGCCATCGAGACACCGGCATTGTGGGTTGTGGCTGTTAAATGTCTTCAACATCTTCCGGGGTTGAGTTAATAAAATGGGAAGTAATTATTTGGGCGGTTGTTTTAACATCCAGGCAGTTCTATCGGGCAGTTAAAAATTCACGCGGGCGGTATTAAACTTTTTTGGCGGTAATTAACTTAATGTGGCAGTAGAACGTGGCCAGCAATATAAAAGAATTTGGTCGGTTATTTAATCCTACAACGGCAGTCCAAAACTTACTCGAGCGGCAGAAATGTCCAGTGCAATTATTACTTGAGCTGTAAAATGATTAAATGGGCAGTATAATGTATTAACGGGCAGTTAGAGCGTTGTAAGTCTCAGTCGTTAGCATTTAATAATTTTAATGGTGCAATAAATTTAATTTTTTTCTTAATATCTACATTATTGTTAATTGTTATTTTTTATTTCGCTGCCTAACTTAAATAAACATTATATGTATGTATCATTTAATAGGCCGATCATATTTTGTACTGCGTAAGTATTTATAGAACTACTTGTCCCACGATTTCTAACAGACCAATTCTGATTTCATGACTGCACGCGCGTTACTGCCCCTTTATTAATTTTACTGCCCAATTGAATTTTCACGCATTCAAATATTTATTGAGCTACTCATTTGAAGATATGTTACTTCTCGTTTCCACTTTTTTACTGCTCATATTTTACCACTCAATCTGTTATTGAACATACAATTGAAGGGGTCAGTGCAAAAAGTGGCTAAGTCCATATTTTTGTGAAACTGAGTTAAGTATAGCCATCTACCCAAATTTGTCCGTACTATCGACTGGTGAGGTCAAATTCGCGGTAAGAAGTAGATAGCTGCATGAAAACCCATATGTGTGATGCAGAGCTGATCGTCATTTCAGTGCAAGAAGTTGCTAAGTATCAAAAAGTGGCTAATTCAATGGACTTAGCCACTTTTTGACCTAGACATACGAAGTAGTTATTAAAACGGCAATGCAATTTTATTTATTTCTTGGCCGTTTTGCTCAATAATTACTTACGTTAAAGTTTGATTAGGGGTAGGGGTAGTTTTCATCTTTCTAGAACCTTAGTTAATTTGCTTTGCACATCAAAAAATAGTACTTCCAAGGAAATATCTACATACCAAATTGTATTAAAATTAAACGAAGTTTTTCCGAATTAATTGAAGAAAACAAGTTTTTTAATAAACTTTGAAGTTTCATCATGCTCAAACGAAGCGCTTTGGTATATAGATACGTGTGGTCTAATCCATTTATTTTGGCCCCAGTACCCTGGGGTCCACGGAATTTTGGGACAGCCTGTATGCGAGTAGATTTGCTCGTCATGTCTTTTTATATTTTTTTGCTATATTTTGGTTGTTGTGCTGCGTTTTTTATTCAGTAAAGCGAGCCGTAAAATGTTTTATATAGTTCTCTTTACAGCTTCAGTTTTTTTTATTTTTCCTATCATTATTGAGTGTAAAAACTGATATTTTATCTTTTAATTTGCAGTTGCATCAGAAAATTAAACAAAAATGAAGAATTTCCATCGTTCTTAACGTAATTTTCTAAAACTTTCTCAATTATTGACCATTTTTCACCCAAAAAGTGGCTAACTCAAAATTCAAAATTCTGTGAAACTAAATAAGTTTTTCAGTGTATAATTTAGGTTTTTATATTCATTGCAGGTACTATTTTACATTAAAAAAATACTAAACCTCCTCAACAGTACATAATAGAAGTGGGAGTATATTGAAACTTTCATTATGCAATAACTCGAAAACATGGAAATGTGACTTAACCACTTTTTGCACTGACCCCTTCAATTTGTATCTTCACACTGACCAAAACTGTAATATAGTACTGCCCCTTTAAATAATAACCTAATATAATTATCAATTATGAACAGGAATTTTTGAAAATATCACATTACTTCCACTTCCTTACAGAACATGGAAGTTAAAGCAGTTTTTAATTCTTTAATAAGTAATACCTATCTTCTGGATTAAAATGTAATTTTGATCGAGATCTTTCACTGCGGGGAATTTTTCTAGACCAGAAAGGTGGACAGTGAGATTTTGTGTTATTGGTTCTGTAACTACTTGTGCACTGTACAAGTCAGCTAAATAGGACTGACAGGTTAAAATTGGACGTGTAGTAGGTTTACAGTTTCATTTCCACCAACGGATTGCATTTGAGCTTATAGGATCGTCTCTGACCAACTTCCGCACATGCGCGCATCTCATGCGTCAACTGGAGATGATTGTGCTGTACACAACAAGTAAGTTCCATATTTCACTATGGTTCGGAAATCGCCCTTAAATAAAGTGAAAATCATCTTCTGTCTCTCTCTTCGTTCCAGAGTTACAATCTATGTTTTGTAAGCTGGAGTTTTTACTTCCTGCTCGACCATTATTGTATACTGCTGCTACCTATGAAGGACCAGTTTTGTTCGGAGACAATAAAAATGTTGATTTGCAGTTATGTACACGTTTATTCTATGTATATGCCTCGTTCGGAGCATACGTGAATAACTTTTACACTTATCGTACACTCATCTTACACTTGACGGTAAGGTTTCTGCTACACTACTTTCAGGAGTTTTGAATGAATGCACTATAATGAATGAACTTGAAATGAATGTGACTTGCTTCTTGAATAAAATGAAAGAGTAAAAACTACGAGTAGAACAAACATTGTTCGAGGGCATGGGCAGCTCTAGGTGCATGTGGGTCAGTCTATAAAGTTAGAGCCGAGTTAACCAAACGATGCTAGCCGCATGAGAATGTGACTAATAATTTATAATAAATTATTTATTATGCTTTAATTCAATAGAAATTTAACAAACACGTCAAACAATGAACAATGGACACCAATATTTCAAGGTTCAAACTGACGCTACCAGACGAAAACATGTTTATTACGCCGATTACTCGGGATCCAATCTCTAACTTACAGACTGCAGAATTTGCATCTGTGGAGTACGAGCAATATTTGAAGCACCGTGGTATGTATGCCATGTCGCATACTAGACGGATTCCGAATGACTTTGACCGGAACGTGTAGGACGGATGCAAGAAGATTCCAGGTCTAGTATCCGAAACGGATTTTTTATAAATTAATTGTAAAAACCGTTTCCAGACCCGTCCTTCCAATACGCACATAAAGTGAACGCCTCGCAACTGCCGCTTAGCATGCCGAGGATATCGGTACCAACTGCATAGCATAAAATGCGCTTACTCTTGTTATAATGCAGAAATACCTGGCTGGTTTGACCTTAATTTAAAGATCACTTATAAAAACAAAATAAATTACGATAACGCCGCAATACAATCATGTACAAGTACAAATGCTGCACTATGTGTGCCCATGGCATAATGTCGTTGTTTGTTATAATTATACCTGCGTATGCCGATTTCATAAAAATAATATCAAAATAAATCACGTAATTCATTCTAAACTGCATGCTTAGGTAATACTTTACATAGTATGGCAGTTGGTCATGCGTTGCGTTTAGCAGTAAACAAAACAATATTAAACCGAGTTAAATAATGATTAACTAAACTTTTCCGGATGGTGCTGGAAAACTTTCGAAAGTGTGAAATACAGAATGAAGAATGAGCAGCATTTAACAATTTTGTACCATGTAAAGTATAAAGTTTTGTTGGACTTCTTACTTCTTTAATAGCAGTGAAAGAAAAGAGAGCAGATTTTGAAGCGGGAGTAGGTAGCAAACCTAGATATCAATTTCCTACATCAGAAACATTAAATACTTGGCAAGATATGCAAGGCACGTTTTTATTATACATTTTAGTGAAAAAAGTTAGAGCTCCCCACTTGTTTTTGATTCTCCATGCTTTAATAATTATTTTCGCTTGTACATGCTAATCCGTTTCTTCTGTACGGCATATAACTTTATTTTTTAAATGGCCCGCTCATACAGGTTGAGTCAGTTAAGCCGCGAAGTTAGTTTACTCCTTAATAATTCGGGCAGGGTTGGATAATTTTGGCCAGAGTGGTTTTAACCACTGGCTTTTTGGTCTTTTATGTTCTGGCCAAAAAGGTATTTTGACCACTGGTCAAAGTTGAAAAATGGTATCGTATAATAAACTCATTGAATATTATCTTTTATCAAAGGTTTCAAAAAAAGGGAAGATTTAATAATACAATTGGACAACTTTTAATTCACATAGTGGTTAGAAATTTAGCGTAAATATACGACGAATTCTTTATAAATTTGCCCACTCGCCAATACAGGACACAGTAATTATTAAACTCGACCCATGTATTACTAAGGTCAGCACTTCGGTGGTAAGAAGTAAGAAGTTTATCTTCATATCTACTACTGAACATGCACATGGCAATAATGGCAACGGTTGTATTTGAACAATTTTAAATTTGGACATTGGTTAAATATGGGTTTAACCCCGGGTCTAACCGTTTTTGATCACTGCCCTGACCAAAAATGGAAAAATGTGCCTTTTTCAACCCTTGGTTCGTGAGATTAAAAATGTGAGTGAACGAAGGAATAGAATTCGCATCAAGCACACTTAAGTATTGTGAGCAAGCGACGTTTTGCCCTGGTCCAGCCAAGGCCGCAGAAGTTTATGCTTTAAGCACGTTCGGTGATGTCATCGGGAATACACTTGCGAATCGGTTTTTCGGTGGGCATTGGGTGATTAGCCACGGTCGCTATTTGTTGAATATTAAAAGCGTTGTGATTTTTGTAAATCTTCAAATACTTTTGAATAAACTGTTATCATTTTAAGTAGTTTTAATCAATTTCGCTCACATCAGAAGTGGGATAAAGAATACACGTGTTGTGGCAGATGCTATTTGCAAAAGTGAAGTTTGTGCAACTAGTGACGAAAAAAAAAAAAACACAAGTTTTAGTTTGTAAGTGCAGTAAAACAAGATGCCGAAACGAAGGCGGTCGAAATCTACGGAACGGTGGCGGCGTTCGGAGAGACGTTCACACAGGGACGGTACTAGGAGCCGCGACTCATCTCCGAAGTTGCCAGGTAGTAGCGGAAGTCGACCTTTGGAAGATCGCGTTGCGAGACGGTCTCGCAGCAGGGAACGTAGCAGTCGCCATAGGCGTAGTTCCAGACATGCGAGGCGCAGCGTGGTGAGTGAGGAGGCAGTGACACAATTAGGGGATGCCATTGTCCAAGGTATGGCGAAAGTTACACGGCATTTAGGGGTAAGAACTGTTGATCCCTTGGTAAGTGTGACAAATAATTTAATTCCCGAATTTGATCCTCTTACCCAAAATGTCAATGACTGGTTGTCTGCCGTAGATGAATATGTTAAATTTTAAGCCCAAGCGTGATTTGCATTCAGCTATGGCCAAGATGATGGAATGTGTCCCGAAAATAGGAACGTCTTTGTACGAGTATGCCTTTCAAAAGCTTTCCCTCATTCATAAACTTAAATTAGGTATTCCCGATGAAGACAAGGTGAATTTGATCATGGGTGGCATAAAAGATGAGCAAATAAAATTCGCCGTTGAAGCGACTGGCATAAAAGATCCCGCTGCGTTAGCGAGTCATTTTCAAATTTTAGATAAGAGTAACAAGTTTGGGGTTGTTCGTGGTTCAGTGCCTGGCACTGCGGCGGTAATTGCCACTGCGGGTGCTGAACGGGAACAACCGGTAGCGTCGACGTCTGGGTTTTCACGGAGATGTTATAGTTGTGGAAAACCAGGGCATTTGAGGAAAAACTGTGATAAGAGAAAATCACGCCAACTAGCATTAGAATATCACGTGAATCTTTTAGGCCAGCCTGCCAACGAAAAGTTTTTCAAGAATGTGCATATTAAAGGTTTTACAGAAAAATGTTTTGTTGATTTTGGTAGCGAATGTTCCCTCATGACAAGGGACGCCGCTGAGAAATTATCTTTAAGTTTATTTCCCTTGGACCGAATGGTTTGCTTGTCTACAGTTACAGGGTCACAAATACAACCGAAATTCTTTGTCCGCGCTGAAATAAAAATTGATGATGTCACACGCTTCATCGAATTTTACGTTATCGACACATGTATTATGGGTGTTGACTTGTTGGTCGGACAAAATTTTACGGAACTATTTGATGTCACATATTTTAAACAGGGCAATAAATTGAAGTTTGAGGACGCTGAAATGAATCTGAGTGTTAACACAATTCCGAGTGAGGTCATAAATATTGGAATCGAGCAACAATTAGCCGGTCAAGGGCTTTTAGAACTGCTAAACGAATATTCTGATTGCGTAGCTACGAACTTGTCGGAATTGGGTGTTACCAAATTAACAACAATGAAAATAACTTTAACTAGTGATAAGCCAATTGCCTTCAGACCTCGTCAATTTTCTAATTTTGAGCGCGTACAAATTAGAGAAATTGTGGATGAACTTCTGCAAAACGGTATTATTAGAGAATCTCAATCACCATACGCCAGTAATGTACTTTTAGTAACAAAGAAAAACGGCCAAAAACGTTTGTGTATTGATTACAGGTCTTTGAATAAAATTACTGTCCCAGATAAGTACCCTCTTCCTCTAATTGAGGACCAATTGAGGCGGTTATCTGGTTTTACATATTTTACGAGTTTAGATTTATTTTCTGGGTACTATCATATACCTGTTCATCCTGATTCGATTTCCATGACTGCATTTGTCACGCAGGATGGTCACTATGAATTTCTGCGGGTACCTTTCGGCCTAATGAATGCTCCCGCTGTGTTTCAGCGAATGCTAAATTCGGCTTTGGGTCAAATGCGATTTACCAAAGTACTGGTGTATCTCGATGATATTCTAATTCCTGGCACTAGTATAGAAGCATCGCTGTCTACTCTGCGAGAGGTGCTTGAAATTTTGCGAGAAAATGGCTTAACTTTGAATTTAAAGAAATGCTTCTTTTTACATACCACAATTCAATATTTAGGTTACGAAATTAGTAATTCTGCTGTACAACCCAATAAAACAAAAATTGAGACCGTGGAACAGTTTGAAAAACCAAATAATATTCATCAGGTTCGACAGTATTTGGGTCTGACTGGATATTTTCGAAAATTTATCAAAGATTACGCAACTATCTCGAAACTCTCAGTCGTCTTTTGCAAAAGGGTGCCAAATGGGAATGGACTGAGGCACAGGACAAAGCTTTCACTGTGTTAAAACAGTCCTTAATATCTGCACCAATTCTGGCCTTATTCGACCCCGGAAGAGAAATAAAATTATATACCGATGCTAGTCGGTGGGGCTTAGCCGGAATTTTGGTGCAGGTCTACGATAAATTAGAACGAGTAGTGGCATATTTTAGCAAACAGACCACAAAAGAGGAACAAAATTTTCATTCTTATGAGCTAGAAGCGTTAGCTATCATCTCATCTGTTAAGCGATTTCGACAATATCTCTTAGGCCGTCCTTTCACAATTGTTACAGACTGTTCAGCGGTCAAACAGGCATTTTCTAAATCAGACATAAATACCAGAATAGGTCGATGGGTATTAGCACTCAGTGAATATCGATACCAAATTATTCATAGACCAGCAAAACAGATGCAGCACTCAAGGGCAATTGCATCCAGTACCGAAAATTCCAAAACCATTTCATACCATTCATATCGACCATTTAGGTCCATTTATCAAAACAAAATCGGGTAATACTTATATTTTAACAGTGATAGATGCATTTACAAAGTTCATTTTAATTTACCCCGTGAAAAGTACCAAAACAAAATTTACTGTTAAAGCACTTAATGAAATGATCAAAACTTTTGGTATACCGAGACGGATTATTAGTGATAGGGGTACTTCCTTTACCAGCCAGGCATTTCAAGATTTCTGTGACTCTCTAACAATAGCACACCATATGGTTGCTGTTGCCATGCCCCGCGGTAACGGTCAAGTCGAGCGTTATCATAAAACAATTCTCAATTCTCTTGCAACAATGGGTGCAAATATAGAGGATACCAGATGGGATGATAATATTTTAAATATTCAATTAGGGCTAAACGGTACCTATAATAAAGCAATTGGGGTGACCCCAAGCGAGGCTTTAATGGGCTACCGAGTTTTGTTGCAGGGTAAATTGCAGGTCACAGACCAGGATGTTCTTGATGTCACGCGTATAAGAACCGAAATGCAACAGCGCATTGCTCACTTGCAGGAGGGCCAGAAACGTCGATTTGACAGGAACAGAAACCCAGCGCATCCCTATGAAGTTGGTGATCTGGTCCTTGTTCGAGTTACTAGTACTGCAGCTACAGGGAGTAGTCGGAAGCTGTTGCCGAAATGGAGGGGACCGTTTCGCATAACCGCTTTACTGGAAAATGATCGATATGAGGTATCTGATATTCCCGGCAGTGGCCGTAGTCAACTTAAATACCAAGGAGTTGCCGCAATTGACAACATCCGACCATGGGTTCGTTTCGACTAGAGTATTAGGAAATGGCGGTAAGGCAAGGGTAGTGGTAACTGCTATCCTTGGTTCAGGATGTTGCCCGGAGATTCTCACCAATGTAGCTAGTGGTACGGCAACATAGTTTTTGCTGCGCTATTGGACAGTGGTGGTTTCATGGGGTGTTACACTCCTGGTCAGGTAGATCGACCGTCGAGTGATTTTACCATTGCATTGGCCGATCATGTTCAAGTACTCATTTGTTAACGTCAATTGTTGTAGGCCGTGGAAGGCAATGGTAATTTCATTGGGTAAATCATCCTGGGTAACTGGTGGTTTGTATACAAAGTGGTTACAGTAAATTAAGTCGTCCCATTTCCGTAGCATAAGATAAGATACATTTATTCTTGTTTAGATTAACGTAACTTGGCCAAGTTTCCTTTATGTTTTTAGGTTAGGTATTATCTCCATAATCCGGTCAGCGTGCTGTGTGGCCTGTGTATTTCCATTTTATTTTTATGTATTCTACGATCCATCACTTGCAAGTAGCCGGTGTCTTAAGGAACTTTTGTCAGTTTCAGTACCTGCTCTCGATGAATTATGTCAGGAAGGTCCGAACGTTCTTAGTGGTGATGTGTCCTTGGACAGGGCGGCGTTTTGCTAGATTGGTTCCGTGGAGCGCTAATGATGGTTATGAGATGCGCGAGGACGCTCATTTTGTCAGGAAAGGCCGTGTGAGCAAGCGACGTTTTGCCCTGGTCCAGCCAAGGCCGCAGAAGTTTATGCTTTAAGCACGTTCGGTGATGTCATCGGGAATACACTTGCGAATCGGTTTTTCGGTGGGCATTGGGTGATTAGCCACGGTCGCTATTTGTTGAATATTAAAAGCGTTGTGATTTTTGTAAATCTTCAAATACTTTTGAATAAACTGTTATCATTTTAAGTAGTTTTAATCAATTTCGCTCACAGTATATTTTCCTTTATGCAGGGTACCTAGTCCACCGAAATGCAGCAAGATAAAGTCAGATTTTTTTAATTTGTAACGGTATGTTACTATGTTAGTAGGTACCTAAAATTAATAATTCTCCAGGTATTTGCGATTACTTCATTTCTTATTATAAATGGAGAAGAAAGTTTTGGTGGGATTGTTGAGTAATGTGAATGGTGGTAATCAAAAATTCTGAAACTTGAGATAGTTCAAAGACTGAAACGTCCTGTAAATATTTTGGCATGGAACCTATAATTAGTCTTTCAAAGACCTAAAACTTTGCTAAGTATACACTATACCTATTTTCAATATTTTGAGGGATATTTGGTCTCGAATTTGGTATTCTTGTTACCTTGTTTATACCTTGTTAGATATAGATACCCTAACGAATATGTCATTTTCAACAAAACAAAGTAGCCATGAAAAAATACAAGCAAGATAACTGCAAGAAGTTGTCTCTGCAGCACGTCCCATACATGCTCAATGGGGTCGAGGTCGGGAGACTGAGGAGGCCATGGCAGAAGGGCAACGTTCTCTTCTTCAAACCAATATTGTACCTGATGTGCAGTGTGAGGATGAGCATTGTCCTGTATTTAAACCAAATCTGGACCAGCAGCATATTTTTATGAATATGGTTGCACAACAGATACGAGAACCATCACAGCCCCTCCTCGGTAAGTGTGAACTTCCTGAAAGTGCCGGGTCTCTCCAAGGCTCCACTTCGCCACACTCTCGTTCTTCTGCTATCAGGTTGAAATCCAAACCGAGATTCGTCGATAAACAGAACATTGGACATTTCTGCTTCGCCCCATTCAAGACGAGCTTCGCGATTGCCGTCGCGAAGTGCAGGTACTCTGATTGGTCGACGAGAATGAAGACCAGCTTCACGGATACGATTTCTGATGGTTTGGTCAGAAACCGATACGGCATGTACATTTTGGAGATTCGCAGAAAGTTCTCGTTTCGTAGTTGATGCATTACACCTGGCTTGAAGAATAATAAATCGGTCTTGGGCAGGTGTTGTTTCTCTTCAACGACCTTCGTGTCTTTCAGCCATATCGCCAGTCTCCTGGTATCGTCCCCACCATAGACATATTACACTTCGTGATACTCCAAATTCGGCCGCTACTTGACTTTGTGAACCACCAAATTCAATCATCCCCGCCGCACATAACATTTCGTCGTCGGCTAAGTGTCGTCGTTGCATTGTAAATTGTTAGCTTATGTTCAACGCAAACAACTAAATCGACCATATATGCTCAGTGATGATGTGAAACAAAAACATTATAAAAAGGCGAAATTTTTTATCGTCCACCTCTCTTTGAATTTCAGTTTTTTAGATAAATAAAACCAACAAATCAAGTCCTTTTTTAACCGACTTCAAAAAAGGAGGAGGTAGGTACTCAATTCGACTGTATTTTTTTATGTGTGTTACCTCAGAACTTTTTTTCAGGTGAACCGATTTTGATGATTATTTTTTTGTTTGAAAGCTGGTGCTTCTCATGTGATCCCATACAAATTTGATCAAGATCTGACAAGTAGTTTTTGAGTTATCCTTAATAATGCGTATTTAATTGACTTCGACTACATTGATGATGTTCTCATAACTTTTTTCTAGGTGAACCGATTTTGATGATTCTTTTTTTATTTGAAAGCTGGTGCTTCTCATGTGATCCCATATAAATTTGATCAAGATCTGACCAGTAGTTCTCATTGAAGTCGGTTTTTTATTTTGTGGGACAAAAAGATTATTATCGTGCTATGGTATCATATCCAGTGAACATACCTACATGGCGTATTTTCAATTTGCTACGAATTGTTGGCGAAAATATTTTTGAAATAATAATTTTGTTCCTTAGACAATTTTGAGCAGTGTATTTGCAAAGGAAACTTCAGTGTCATCAGAGTTTGATACATTGCTTTTTCTCAGTATTGTACCAACTTTGTAACTTTTTATTTCTACCTTACTTTATTTGAAACACCATGCTTTCCGCGTATCTAAGGGAATATCAAATATCTCTTTAAAATATTTAAAATGGGTATTAGGATAGATATTTAAGGAAAATTATAGGTCTTTGAAATGCTAATTCGGTTCCGAACCATAATATAGGTTATTTCATTTCAATTTTTTAGGCTTTGAATTATCAGGTTTCCGAATTTTTTGTGACCACCGTGTTGAAAAACAAAAGTTTCTCATCAGATCAGGCTCTAACACGAGTCGGGCCATAAACGCCTGTTTGTGCCCTCGGTGCATAAATAACTATTATGCACAACCGGGCGCAACATGCCACTTTAAATGCTTTGTTTTAGGGCTTAAAGTGTCATTTTATTATTGACAGCTATATTGCGGGCTTTTTTGGACTTCACGGCCCGGCGGGCCGTAAAGTACTGATCTAGTTTTTACATTTTACTCTATTTTGAAAAGATGACAAACTTTGTTTTAATTCTTAAATAATAGGGTGGCAGATAGCTCTAAGATAGAAGAAAGTGTAAGACACTGAAAAGTCATTTATTGAGGAGCAATTACAAAAGTTATTTTGTATGTAACAGTACTTAGGTTAGCATATGTAAACGATTACATAAATTTACAATATGGCTGTCGTTGTTTACGGCGCGGCGTCTCTATGGTCATTTGAATGAATTCTTAGGGCTGTCTGACACGAGACTGATTTTAGCACTAAATTCAGTACAATTTCAGCGAGCACAGAGTAGGTGTAAAATTTAGAGTGACAACAAAATTGTGTGTGGCAGGTAAATACTAAAATAAGCATGTTGGCATGTGCATTGAACCAAATTAAGTTAAATGTCGAATATATTACCCCATGTTTGTGTTTATAATTCCTGTTTTCAATTGCACAGAACTTATTTTAGTACTTACCTGTCATACATAATTCTATTGTCACTCTAATTTTCAAACTTACTTTGTGCTCGCTGACATTATACTAAATTTAGTACTGAAATTAGTCTCGTGTCAGACGGCCCTTAGTTGGGAATAAAGTCAAGTAGCTATCTGTCAGTGTGACTTTATTTTTATGCAACGCAAAAATTTATCAAAAATAATTATGTGGTATTTATAAGAAGTAAGATGACCGGTTGTGCATAAAATTTTGTATGCACCTCGGGCACAACTAGCGTTTATGGCCAGAGGCGTGTTAGCCGGCTACTCACTACGCGGTACTTGGCAAGTACTTTCACTTGTTAAAGTACTTGTAGTACTTGGCGAATAGTATATGTGTATACCATACACACTACGCGGAAAAACGGTGAAGGTTCATCTTTTGCGGGAAGTGCAAGTACTTGTTAAAAAGCTTCTCATCATGGCGGATGATACTGAAACGGAAGGAGCAATTTCAATAATTGTAAAACTCAAACAGTTCCTAAATGTTGCCATTAAGGAATCTTTTTTCTTTTCCAATTCGGGATTGGAAACATCCATTTATCCATTTCCTCCACCATTTTTGATTGAATGCGCTTCCACGCATCATGAACCTCGTTCCTATTTTTATGCAATTTGTGCGAGGGGTCCCAGATAATCGGTTTCCTCTGATAAATATCTAAAAATAAAAGTGTCGTTCTATTCGACCACTCCATTGCAACTAAATTTTTCAGCCCGAATCATAAGTAAGTAACGGCGTAGTGTGTATCTGCCGCCAAGTACTTGCAGAGTACAATACTCGAGCTCTTTGACTTTGGACAGTTTTCCGACTTCAATTGGAAGTACAAGTAGCATACCGAGTCTAGTCGAGTCGTACTCGCATATCGTACACACTACTTGCTAATTCCCAAGTACTTCCCAAGTACTTGCAAAGTAACGCGTAGTGAGTAGCCGGCTACGCCTCAGGCTCTAACACGAGTCGGGCCATAAGCGCCTGTTTGTGCCCTCGGTGCATAAATAACTATTGTTTTGCGATTTTGCCGACGAGTCTACTACGTCGATTTTAATTTTTAAACAAATTCAGATGAAAACGACCGTTCTTACAAGTCACTCATTTGAATTTGGCAAGAGATAGTAAAAGAAGTTTTTTGCAAAAATACGGTGTGAAATCTTACTAGCGGAAGCGCGAGCAGTCGGATTTCATAAATAAATCAAAACATTGTTATTTCTTACCACCTGCTGGCGCGGCCTTGAATCTGTTGATCTTTCTATAAAGTATTTTCACTGAATATCATATGAATGATAGCAAATGCCTATACGATATGGAGTTTTACAAAAGTACAGATGGTGTTTCAAATAAAATGCGTCAGTCAACTAAACTGATATTAATTAGTGGTACTGGACGGTTCGAACAACTACTCCTCGGGCAAATACTCCGACAGGCATTGAATTATAGAACTAAATCCAGATTTTTTGTACTACGAGACGTTACAGACTGCTACCCCACCTAAGGTGGCTTTAAAACAATCCTATAATTTGTCTCCATGTATGTACGTGCTTTTAAGCAGGTCTTTGTTCAAATATTGCATGTCTTGAATGTGTATGGAAAACCGCAGACCAACTGGTTTCGTCCTTCTGGGACTCATCAGTACGGTGCTCTCCCCTACACACTCAAACTATACAATTTAACTTGCTATGTATGCTGCCGCGCTCTGGGCAGATATCAGCAAGTGACAAGTACTTTGAGTAATTATCTGGTATTAATTAGTGGTACTAGACCGTTCGAACAACTACTCCTCGGGCAAATACCCCGCCAGGAATTGAAACCAGTTGGTCTGCGGTTTTCCATACACATTCAAGCCATGCAATATTTGAACAAAGACCTGCTTAAAAGCACGTGCGTTCATGGAGACAAATTAGGATTCTTTCAAAGCCACCTTAGGTGGGGTAGCAGTCTGAAACGTCTCGTAGTACAAAAAATCTGGATTTAGTTCTATAATTCAATGCCTGGCAGGGTATTTCCCCGAGGAGTACCTAGTTGTTCGAATGGTCCAGTACCACTAATTAATACCAGATAATTACTCAAAGTAGTTGTCACTTGCTGAAATCTGTCCAGAGGGCGGCAGCAAGTTAAATTGCATGGTTTGAGTGTGTAGGGGAGAGCACCGTACTGATGAGTCCCAGAAGGATGAAACCAGTTGGTCTGCGGTTTTCCATACACATTCAAGACATGCAATATTTGAACAAAACTAAACTGAGCCAAGGCAAAAACCAACCGCCATTATTTTTAGGAGAAAATTGTTTTCGACTCGTCTTGGCTGTTTCGATATTCTCAAAATTATAAACTGCTTTGTAAAACTTAAGTTTGCATTCGATTGCCAACACTACGTGGAAGTGAGGTAAAATAAACATCTGGCATATTTTAGTGAGCCGTTTTTTACGGCAGATTTAACCTTATTAATTTAAAAAAATACTTATATTTTTAAACTCTTAATCTCACTTCCACCTGTGGGTTGGTTACCAATACATACTGACACAAAAAAATGAAATCTGTTTTAAATTAAGAGAGAAAATATCGAATTAGTGAGACATCAATTGGAGCATCAATTCCTCCCTCCTTAATAATGTGCGATAATGTGCCATGGTTTTGTTCTAAAGACGCAGTTTTTCTTAAAATGATTTCTCTATAATAATATTCGTCCTGAAAATGGCCACCCACAATTCGAAAATATTAAATTAAATATGCTTGGGTTACAGATTTTCAGTTCAAGTCAAAACGCACATGAATCTGAGATCTCTATATATCTATTAGAGATATACTAGAACAGGGGTTGAAGGAATGCATTTCAAGACTGTGAACATCAATGGATATGAAACTGATGGACCACGTATTCACGTATTCAATGATTGACATTATTAGGAAATACGAGGAAAGCTGGACGCTGAAGGTGAGGAGGGTTAAACGAGACACCCTACGGCGGAATTCGATGAAACTCACTAACTTTTTAATCTCGTCGAAAGGACAGGAGGATGGGAAGAATACAAAACATCCCGTCGAGAATGTGTCAGCGTAATAAGGAGGTCGAAATTAAAATCGTGGAGGAGACATTTTGAGGTCTTCGAAAGGCCTTGTAGGAAATCTAAGGCACATGGAGGGTATATACGTTATCTGGGAGTAGACGGGTAGGTTCTTACTGCCGGATGAAACTGGTAACCTATACCACGATATATCCCATTGGCGGGAATCAATGGAGGGCTGGAGACTAGCTAACAAACTGGCTTGTAGAATCAGGATTGCACGGGCGATGAAATATTTCCCACAGCTGAGATGGGAGATATATAACTAGTGCCGGACACTGTTTATTAATGAAACATTTCACCACCAATGGAATGAAGGACAATCCCGATTGCAGGATGTGTGGAGAGGTGGAAGAAACTGCGTGTAGTCTAGTGTAGCTGAGATTCATACGAACATTGGCACTATGTTTGGTGTTTGTAGAATCAAATATAATAGTAGGTGCGTTCATAAGCCTTGATCTAAAATGTTCTGAGGTACATATTTACAAGATAAAAGGGGGCCCAGCAAACTTAAGCTTCTGTGTGAAGGGCCGCCCTGTAAGAATGGTAAATGGATAATAAAGTGAATTTAAACTGTCTACACTTAATAACCTACTTACCCTTCAAAATTTATCTCATCTGGTATTATCGAAAATTGTTTATCTTAATAATGTTCTAAATTATTATTTCTGTGGAAGTAGATTACTGGTTTATTATTAATTAACTAACATGCACCACACAACCAGATATCTGGATTTCTAGATCAAATATTGCAGTGAAACCTTTCTTTAAACTTTATAGTGCACTTACTCAAGGTTAATATAAATTAACTGAAGCCTAATGTAATTAGATTAATTTATTGCTTAATAGTAATTAATAATACAATGAAATAAGTGTATTATTAATCAATTTATTTGCTAGAGCCATTAAATACTGTACAAATTATTGGCATATTGACTGAAGTTTTGAGAATTGTTTTCAGTCAAGTAAAGAAATTTGTTGTACAGCAATGTTTTCTGAAAGCAGTGCATAGGAAACTCGCACGAGAAAACACATTTTGTAAGAATCGTGACCCTCAGTATCGTACCATTCTTTAGATAAATTTGTTTTATTCGTGTGAAAGCAAATCTTTTATTATTACTTGATAAATAATCAGTGAAATATTATTATATTTGGGTCTTTGCACTACTATGTTTTATATCGACATAATGCATAACATCTAAAGTCTGGAAATTGCTTCCCATCTTCAGAAGAAATTTCGGTATAGAGCATAATAGGGTGAAGACTAAATTATGTTCATAGACTACCAAAAAGTAAACGGTGATTGTGTTAATAACTCCAGTTAAATATTTTTTAAAGATGTAAATTACGAGTCCTGATGGGCGAATGCAGTAAGACATATTTTCGAGTGTAAAATACGACTTACGCCATAACTGTTTTTTCACTTATTATTTAATATTCCAAAATAAAACTTCGTACCTACACGCAACTGAAAACATGAATTTAGGTTTTTATCCATTCTTAAAAAATCGGTGCTGGCCGATATATTCGCTCTGCTATTGGTTCTTGGTCGGAGGTTATTAATATCCCAATAGTGTTTCTTATTTCTAATCGGTACTAAAACCTGACCTCAGCGTAGGCATGACATCATGTCACGAACCGCGAAGCAGCGGCAAGTTCATTCGCCGGGCCTCCCAAATCTCACAATGCCTGTATTACACCCTTGAAATTAAAAGTGTATAATAAATTGTAGTGGTTTGAACGTTTTGGTATACAGGATGTCCCAAAACGTTTTACACAGATTATAGCTCCAAAACTATAACAGATAACGAAATGGAACAAAAACCACTTTGTAGTGTTGATGAAGGAGTACACAACTCGAAGAACGTAACCACCCCCGGGACTGCCGCCTCCGACATACCGCCCCTAATTATTATTTTTTAAATAGCACCCTGTATATTCTGTGAAGGAGGGTGACGAATTCAAATTCTCTATCTAACATTGTTTTTGAAATTTAAAATTGACCCATCAATGGTGGAGAAAACAGATTTTTTTATTTATGTTAAAATCGGCCATGGAATTATTAACATTTATTGGAACTGATAAGCAAATGACTACCGGCTACAGGCGTAAATGTCGGTTAATTTGAGTTTTGTGTTGTATTCTGAAATGCCTGCTTTATTTATGCCATATGAGTAGGTATGTGCGGACAAGCGGCATGTAGAAGAAATTTATTGCCCAGGTTAGAAATGTGTGTTGTTGCAGAAGAACTCCAATTTGAACATTTGAGCAACTGATTATGTTATCACATTATTAGTGTTATTAGTTTAACTTATTTTAAACTTTTTCTTTAATAGTTTTAATAATTCCATGACTAACGTAAAAATAAATAAAAAGTCTGTTTTGATGCGCAAATTTTTATTTCAAAAAAATCTTGGATAGAGAATTTGATTCTTTGTCATATTCCTTCACGGAATATACAGAGTGCTATTTGAAAAAAACAAGTGGCGTGGTTTGTCGGAGATGGCGGCCCCAGGGGGTCGTTACTTTCTTGGGGTTGTATACTCCTTCATCAACACTACAAAGTGGTTTTCGTTCGATTTCGTTATGTGTTACAGTTTTGGAGCTATAAGCTGTGTAAAACGTTCTGGGACAACCTGTATAGGGTAGGTAAGTAGCTATATGCCCATTTTTCAAATATCGATTTTATAATAATTGCAGTATTTGCAAAATAACAAGTAAAACTAACAACTGCGTATACAAGATTGTGTACTTATTGTTGTACTTAACAATAATCTATTTACATTGATACACAGGCATGGGAAGACGGAAAATTGATCGTACTGCTGACGAGGAAGAAGCATTTCAATGTTTGCGGCGAAAGAGACCTGCAGATAATGAACGAAGAAGACATGATGCTCGGTGTGCCCAAAAGTTTCAGACTTTAAAACAACAAAAAATTAACAATGAAATTGTGGAACATTATATAGGGAAAATGGATGTTTTATTTAAGTTTTATTTAAGTTTTATATAAGTATTGGCATTTTGTTGTTGAAAAAGTAGCTAATAAGGAGGATTCTTTTAATGATTGTTGTAGTCATGGATGGTACAGTGTTTTGGATACTTTACCAATTTTTCCACAACCGCTTAAAAGTTTATTTGAATCCACTGATTCAGAGTCAAAACGTTTTCGTGAACGAATACGTCCCTAATAATAATGCTTTTCCATTTGCATCGTTTAACGCAAATTTAGTCAAATTCAGATCAAGACGTCCTGGTCCATATTGTTTTAAAATTCAAGGTCAAATTTACTATCATTTACCCCGATCAGGGCGTATCTCCAAGTTATGGTCAATTGTTTATTGTATTGTTGATCCTAACGAAGTGACAACAAATCGTTCAAATAACAATAATGAACTAGATGTTGAATTGTTACAAAGCCTCGATAAAATTATGCGGGATAATAACGCATTTGCCCAATCTTATCGGGTGATGCACGAAGAGGTGAAAAGACAAGAAGAAATGGAGTTGTACAATAACGAAGCCTGCCCTGAAATGCTACTACTTTTCACACTAAAGCCTGGCATAAATCGTAGAAGATTTAACTTTCAACAGGTCAATGAAGTTGCTGTTGTTTTTTCTACTACTGCTGATGGTGAGATTTTAGAATCATACGTTACTATACGCAATCGAAATTCAAAAGAACTGCAATGCCTAAGTTCAATGGATCCAAATGTGGAGCCATGGATTTATTCATCATTTTATCCTCACGGTACCCAAGATTGGCATCGCAATTTAATGAAAGTAAATAGTAAGAAGAGTGTTTCGAGAACAGCTTATATTAAGTTTCGAATAGCCGTTCGTGACGAATTTAACGCGTTTCTACGAGGAGGTCGATTATTTCAACAGTGGCTTGTAGATAACTAACTTAAAATTGAAAAAGACAGATTAATGTAGGTACAATTATTATTATTATTATTGTAATGTAATCAACCCGGGTCGATGCAAAAATTGTAAAGCACAGAAATAATGAGATCGTCTATTTTACTTTATTAACCCTACGTTGTGATTTTATTGAAAATAATGCAGATGATAAATTTAAGTCATCTAAATCCACTGGTAACAAGAGAATCGTCGAGAATGTTGACAAGGAAAATAAAACATAATTAACTTTTCCTACCCTATATTTAAACAAATACAGTGAAAAACACAACATTTATGAACAATGAAAAGAAAAAAAAAACTAATATTTGAGCAGTGCCGTACTCAGGCTTGAACTCCCGAGGCAAAAGAGCACGACAGACAAAATCCCAGATCTTAGTTCAGGTAGTCAAAATTGGATAAATTGCAATTTGACAAAAAAAAACATTAAAACAAATTCGTCTTGTAATCATGTTTCACACAAACACATTCACAAACAATCAAAACTGAAGAAATTTGTATTAGTTAGCCAGCTATTGCCAGAAGGTACTGGAGTCCACATACGGGAAGCTATCCAGCTATGAGTTGCAAAGTGAACGAGCCCATTTGTCATTTTATTATTTTTTTAATCAAAACATGTATTTTTTTAAGAGCTGTTCGCACGGGAGAAAATGTTAATAGATACAACAAGTCTCAGGTATTCAGTGAGGGCAGAACATACCAGGGAAATGCATGGAACTGATGATCACAAGTCAAATAATAGTAAATGAGTTGAATCAACCTGAATTACCCACTTTTGACCAAATAAAACATGACAAAATAAAACAGGACAAATAAATATAAATGAATAAATAAAACGAAAAGTACAACTGAAAGAAATTTACCCCAGAAAGAAATAATTAAAAGTCATAAAGCATATAACACAAATAAAAGAACAATTAAATTTAAAATTGAGGTACTGACCTGTACTGTATAACAAAAATTATCGAACTTTTAACACTATTTCGAAGTTTACTCTCTTTAAGATTCGACTTCACTGTTCACTTATCAAAAGTCAAAAACGATCTTCCCCCAAAAATGAGCTGCTCGTACTTTTTGTTAAAAGGAAAATAAGTTTTAATACTTAACTTCCCCTAATTTTAACCGACACCTATCTAACAATGCATGTTACTAACTTAAGAGAGTTCAAAACTTTCTTCCATCTAGAGCAAAAGAAATCCTTACATTCCTTCCCAGGGTCCTATCAAATTACCTAAATATTTACACCCCTAGTGCAATTAAAATTAAGCCTCTTGACCTAAAGTGGAACATGTGGTCTCATTTGTCATTTCTATAATCCCCAAAAAAAAACGTGCTTATTGAATTTGTAGAGGTAAACCATATTTCCTGTTGGCCTGCGTAAAAGTTAATTTAAATTTGAGAACGCAATTTAAGTACACAGAAAGAAATGCATAATTAAAATCTCGACTTCTACAGAACGCCCCTTTGAAAAATTCTTTAAGTGGCACCACTGGCAACGAGAAAATTTTTCAACGTTCCTAAATAACAGTGTGGTCGTATACAGCTCAATTAAATAAAAATCATATTTACTAATGAGTATACACATGTAAAAGATAAAAACTTATAAACATAAAACACAAAAAATAGGATTTATAACTTAACTTACAAAATATAAAAGTGAATCAAGTCACCATTTGCATAATGCACAACAAAAATACATAAAGCGATAAGAACCAATATGAGAATAACAGCTACTAAAACAATAGTGATACAATACACTAAATGACTACATTAACACTGTCAAACAGAGTACCAGGGACAAAATACACTTAAAACAAGAGTAACCATGATTTCTACGACAAGTACAAGTTACCCGGAATGGTGTCTGACGGACGATAGTAGTATTTTAAATTCGCAATGTTATAATTTCCTTTCTTTATATTAGTCAGCGGATCTGACAAAGTATATACATTTGGATGTGGGCAAGCTGTTATATGATAGGGTCCGGAGTATAATGGACAAAATTTATAAATTATTTTATTTGCGACATCTGAAGTAGGGTTTTCACGTAACAAAACTAAATCGCCTCTCAGAAGCCTATCAGCTGACCGAACCTTGCTTTGACGTTGACTAGCACGAACTCTGATATTCTGGCGAACCTCTTCTTGAATATCAGCTGCTGTTTTAGAAGGTTTCGGTGGTAAAAATGGTAGAATCAAGTCGTTGAGGCCGTTTGAAGGATCGGTGCCATGTAAAATTTCTTGAGGAGAATAGCCTGTACTAAGATGAGGTGTACCATTAAATAAACTTTCAATATTCTTGAGTTGGGAAACCCAGCCCCGGTGAGAGTGTCCGCAATAGGTTCGGAATAACCGACTCAATTCTTTCATAACCCGTTCGGTGGGATTCGAAGCAGGGTGTCGTATAGAGGAACATGTTGGAATTATCCCATGACGTTTCATAGAGCCTTGCCCAGTTTGGGAGGTAAATTGTGTGCCATGGTCAGATAAAATCGTTTTTATAGGAATGATTTTGGAAAAGTCTTGAATTATTTTTAAGGCAGAAATTTTAGCTTGGGCACGGCGAAGTGGGTACAATCTTATAAATTTAGAAAAAGAATCTATGACAACAAATATATATGAACTACGAGAGCGACCTTCAGGGAGCGGTCCATAATAGTCAACTGTGACTAGTTCTCCGGGAAAATTGGTAATGATAGGGTGAGATGAACCTACTAAATTCTTGGATGGAAATTTTGTTCTCTGACAGACGTCACATGCACGAATCCTAAACTGTATTCGTTTACGCATAGCGGGAAAATATAAATTTCGTTTCATAATGTAATGTAGTTTTGCAATTCCAAAATGACCGTACTGTTTGTGAAAACTATCAATCAGTGTGTGGACTAAACTATCAGGAATAGCTAATTTGGGACTGTTATCGAGTGGACTGTGGTAAATTAACACTCCTTGGTAAATTTTAAAAAGGTGTAGTAATCGACTCTGAAACGAATCCAGAACTGTTGCATAACCCAACAGAAACTGAAACAAAGGGCCTAAGACGAGATCATTTAGCTGGTGTGTTCTCAAATCTTGAAAAATGTCTTGCACTTCTGTGAAATTGTCTACTTCAAATAAATTTAACAAATATTCAGATTCTACAGAAATTGCAATAGGGGTATATTCTGTTACTAATGAAGTGTCGCCCAATTCAGGAGGATACCGTGAAAGAATATCGGCAACAACGTTATCTCGACCACTCACATGTTCAACTTCAAAATCAAATTCGTTTAATAACATCATCCAGCGAGTTAGCCGATCGTTTAAAAGTCGACATTGTTTTAAAAATTTAAGTGCATAATTATCTGTTCTAATAATTAATGGATAACCCAAAATTAAGGTACGGTACTTCTTTAAACCAAAAATTATTGCCAACAGTTCTTTTTCTGTGACGGTATACAACAGTTCCGGACCTCGTAAAATTCTACTCGCAAAGCCTAAAACCAGATGCTCGTTTTCATCATTTAGCTGGTACAATTCGACTCCTAGAGCTACTCCCGAACTATCTGTCTGCAAATAAAAGGTTTTAGAAAAATCGGGGAAATGCAATATTACGGTACTCAAAAACAATATTTTAATTTGTTCGAAAGCATTTTGTTCCGTAGAACCCCATTCCCATTTAACAGTTTTATGTAATAAACGAGTTAACGGAACAATTTCGGTACTATATTGTTTGCTAAAACGCCTATAATAATTGCAGAGTCCTAAAAATGCACGTAATTGTTTAACAGTTTTTGGTGTCGGAAAGTCGCGAATAACTCTAGTCTTGTCTGGATCAGTTAATACGCCCCTACTCGTCAGAACATGGCCTAAGAATTTTGCTTCTTGTCGCAGGAAATCGGATTTTTCCAAATTTATGGTCATATTTGCTTCTAATAATTTATTGAATAGCTGTTCTAAATGGGATAAATGGTTGGGAAAAGAATCGGAAATAACTAGCAAATCGTCAACGTACTTAAGAACAAATTGTTGGACTTCTGGACCTAGAATGTAATCCATTGCGCGTGTGAATGAACTGACGGCGGTTTTAATGCCGAAGGGTAATACCTGATAGGTATAGGTTTTTCCGTTATACAAAAATGCGGTGTATTGTGTACTCTCCGGTGTTAAGGGAATTTGCCAATACGACGCGCGTAAGTCTATGGCTGACATGTACTGAAAAGAAGTACAAGAATTAAATATCTCTTCTGGTGGTGTCGGTGCTTCATGATCTGCTACCATCCGAGAATTTATCAAGCGTGCATCTAAACATACTCGGACAGTCCCGTCTTTCTTTTTAACAACAGTCATAGGACTGGCATACGGTGAAGGTTCGCGTTTAATTACTCCTAAGGCTAACATGTTTTGAATGGTTTCTTCTACTGCGGGTCGTAAACTAAATGGAATTGGGTACGGTCTTTTTATAAAGGGAGTTGTATCGTACATTTTAATGTGATGGACGTATTTATCAGTTCTACCCGGATATTTATTGAAAATTTTCTGGTACTTTAGTAATAAAGTAATAATTGTTCTTTCTGGGCGTCAGATGCGGTACCGATTTTCTTGACCTGTTCTAACAATTCCTCCGTAGTATTTATGTGCTGTGTCATATCGCATTTATCAGGAGAACTATGTGGAAAAAGAATCGGGGTTTCGTTTACAGTCGTTATTGAATTTAGAGAAGAAACTCCCGTCGGGACCGTATTATTTAACAAGCAACGGGCTTGAACATTTAACGGGATAGAAATAAAATCACCGCCGCATTTTATCGTCATGGAGTTACTAACTATATCTATATTGGCGTGGACTCTTGATAACCAATCCATACCTAAAATCACAGGTCTAACCAAGTTTTTCACTACAAGGAATGTGTGGCTGAAACAATATGATAACGTGGCAATGCTGAACTCCAGCCAAATCTGATAGCGTATGCGCGTACTTAACTGACCCATGGCACCACGTAAATGAGTTCCGGCAACAGGTAAAGTGGGAAAAATGGAGATTTCTTGCAATTTATTGTAATATTCTTCGTTAATGCAAGTAACCTCACATCCGGTATCAATCAAAGCTAGCAACTCAAGAGTACAAGAAGTGATCATAATGTGTGGTAATAATCGAACAGATGTATTGCTATTGTTGGTTTTGGAAACTTCATCGAGAGCAAGAACAGTTCGATTTCTATGGTGATAAATAGGCTGGTAAGCAAAGGTAAGTAACTCGGGGGCGTAACACTTAGTAAAACACAACGGTTCTGTTAAACCAGTACTATAAGAAGATCCTAAAGGTTCGTTAAATCTCCACCCCATATTGTATAGCAGTGGGACGCCCCTGCTGTAAAGACTTTTATAGGACTCTAAATTTAATGGGTTACATGGTACTAAGTGAAAATAGTAATACGGCTTAGCGGAGGAGGCATCGTCAGAAGATTGGTGACCTTCAGGTACAAACTTAATTAGGGGATATCGGTAGTTGGAGGTAGAGGCTGAACAATTTGAGAGAACTTCCCTCCTCAATTCCCTCGATTCGAGTTTTCCGAAGACTTTGCCGAACATTGACAATTTGTGTTAAGTGAAGGTGGTGGCACTGAAAAATTGACCGGCGGAGTATTGGGAGATCTCAAAGAAGTTGAGTTAGAGGGCCTTTGATAGTGAAAACGGTCTAAAACCGCCGCTGTCGGATTGGTCTGAGGGTTTGAACCTCTTGTCCTCTTTCCCGTTACCGAAATTTGCCTTTCTAAAAACTCAACGGCTCCGGTGGTCGTGCGGTTTGAGACGGTAGCCCATAACGATTGGATGTTGAGGGGAAATTGTCTCATCGTCTCTGAGAGAATGATTGATTCAGGGATAGGTGGTGTAAATAATCGGTATTTATTAACGCGCCTCAAGAAAAATTCGGTCATAGAAGGCTCCCGATCAGGAGAGTACTTACTATTATTGAGACTCAATCTTTCGGCATATTGACGATCTTCTGACCAGTACAAAGAAAGGAAGTCATCTACAAATGCGTCGTAATTCGCCCAGTTATTTTCACGCATGGCTTTCCAATCGGCTGCTGGGCCCGCCAAACACTCCTTGGCAATTTCCAATTTGTCCTCGAGCGACGCCCCTAGAGCCCTAAAATACCTGTTAAGTTTCTGTAAGAACAGGACAGGATTGTGGACGTCCGAACTTCTGAACACTGGTTTGTCCGTTGTTATAAATGGCACAGATTTACTTGTTAGCGCCAATGTCACCCTTTTCCAGTCATCGGTTGGCGCATTCACCACTGGGCAAACGAAGTCGGAATGTTCTGAACTACCCATTAGTACACTTTGTACTGATGGTTCTTCGGTATGGTGACCAACAGGTGCAGGTATTGACACCTGATTGATGGACGTCGTGGATCTGGCAAGATTCTCATTGATGTTCTGTTGTTGGCGAATGAACTCGGCAAGAGTATTTGCCTGTTGTTGCATGAGTTCCCGAAGCTCCTGGATCTCCCTGGTATACGGTGTATCAGACGGTTCAGTGGCCTTGTCCATGATGTACTGTACTGTACTGTACTGTACTGTACTGTACTGTATAACAAAAAAAACTCCAGCAGTAACCACACAAAAATAACCTAGCTATATTTTCAGGCCATGCGAAGATACTATTAAACAACAATTAATTGTAAAGCGAAGTCACAACAGTATATAGAAAAACAACCGGAAAGTTAGGGTGCTAGTGTGTTAGGGATAAAGGAACTCATGCACGGTATTGATTGATGCCCGGGTTCGCACGTGCGATGCTATTAACTTTTCAAATGTTCGGAGATCTAGTCGTCGTTAAGAAAAGTTAAAATAAACAAAGCAAGAATATGCCCAGCAGAACATCATCACAGTACGCTACTTAGAAAGAGAACTAAATCGAATTTAATAGGCGTAACATGCGATCAGTGGTTATAGGGATTCTCGCAGATGGCTCAATGCTGAAGTACCGTATGTACTTTATTTAATTACCTGTGAACATTAAATTCACCAGACCGACAGAATTTAACCTTTGAATTTCGCAATAATGTCATTTACTAAAACAATATCAAAAATCTAGGACTGGCGATAGATTTTTTTTTGTTCTGAATGTATTTAAACTTTATGTTCTAAACTAAACAGGTTAAGGTCATCGGATTGGTAATAGCTTTTGTCTTAGGTTCTCAAATTTTAACACCTTGCGAATACCCCTTTAACACAAAGTAAATATTGTCAACACTCCACATCTCTCTTGTACCAATGGATCCTGGTCGCGGCACCAAAACTTTCTGTAATGTAATCAACCCGGGTCGATGCAAAAATTGTAAAGCACAGAAATAATGAGATCGTCTATTTTACTTTATTAACCCTACGTTGTGATTTTATTGAAAATAATGCAGATGATAAATTTAAGTCATCTAAATCCACTGGTAACAAGAGAATCGTCGAGAATGTTGACAAGGAAAATAAAACATAATTAACTTTTCCTACCCTATATTTAAACAAATACAGTGAAAAACACAACATTTATGAACAATGAAAAGAAAAAAAAAACTAATATTTGAGCAGTGCCGTACTCAGGCTTGAACTCCCGAGGCAAAAGAGCACGACAGACAAAATCCCCGATCTTAGTTCAGGTAGTCAAAATTGGATAAATTGCAATTTGACAAAAAAAAACATTAAAACAAATTCGTCTTGTAATCATGTTTCACACAAACACATTCACAAACAATCAAAACTGAAGAAATTTGTATTAGTTAGCCAGCTATTGCCAGAAGGTACTGGAGTCCACATACGGGAAGCTATCCAGCTATGAGTTGCAAAGTGAACGAGCCCATTTGTCATTTTATTATTTTTTTAATCAAAACATGTATTTTTTTAAGAGCTGTTCGCACGGGAGAAAATGTTAATAGATACAACAAGTCTCAGGTATTCAGTGAGGGCAGAACATACCAGGGAAATGCATGGAACTGATGATCACAAGTCAAATAATAGTAAATGAGTTGAATCAACCTGAATTACCCACTTTTGACCAAATAAAACATGACAAAATAAAACAGGACAAATAAATATAAATGAATAAATAAAACGAAAAGTACAACTGAAAGAAATTTACCCCAGAAAGAAATAATTAAAAGTCATAAAGCATATAACACAAATAAAAGAACAATTAAATTTAAAATTGAGGTACTGACCTGTACTGTATAACAAAAATTATCGAACTTTTAACACTATTTCGAAGTTTACTCTCTTTAAGATTCGACTTCACTGTTCACTTATCAAAAGTCAAAAACGATCTTCCCCCAAAAATGAGCTGCTCGTACTTTTTGTTAAAAGGAAAATAAGTTTTAATACTTAACTTCCCCTAATTTTAACCGACACCTATCTAACAATGCATGTTACTAACTTAAGAGAGTTCAAAACTTTCTTCCATCTAGAGCAAAAGAAATCCTTACATTCCTTCCCAGGGTCCTATCAAATTACCTAAATATTTACACCCCTAGTGCAATTAAAATTAAGCCTCTTGACCTAAAGTGGAACATGTGGTCTCATTTGTCATTTCTATAATCCCCAAAAAAAAAACGTGCTTATTGAATTTGTAGAGGTAAACCATATTTCCTGTTGGCCTGCGTAAAAGTTAATTTAAATTTGAGAACGCAATTTAAGTACACAGAAAGAAATGCATAATTAAAATCTCGACTTCTACATTATTATTATTATCATTACTATGTTGTTATATTTTAATATTTTAATTATTACTTCATATTATGTTACTACTAGCTGGTACCCGGCGCGTTGCTGCCTCTGAAGAAATAATTGTGGTAAAATCGTTTGAAACTTGATAAACTGCGAATGGCATATGCCGTTTGACGTTTGCATTTTCACTTTATAAATTATTTGCTGCCCGGTCCCGGTACGACATGCGCGGCACCTACTGTAAGTTAATCTTCAGATTAGCCCAGCGAGTGTTCCTGTGAAGTTTGGTATCGATCGGATCAACATAATTTTTTTGTTTTGTGCGAGGCGGGGGCTTGATATGACACTTATCGACTGTCAGATTTGACAAATAAAATTTATTTAATACTTTCTGACGGTCTGAATTTTATTTGTCAAATCTGACAGTTGATATGTGTCATATCAGGCCCCGATTTCTCACAAAACCAAGAAAAAAAAATTCTGTTGATCCGATCGCTCCCATACTTCACAGGATCACCCGCTGTGAGAAGTAAAATCGAGCGTTACCTAAAAAAAACGTTACGTTCCTCTGCGTAACTATGGATACGTGTATTTATGTACAATGACCAAAATTATCAAGTTAGTAATTAATTTCAAGTTGTCAGTTTAAAATTGTAATATTTTGTTGTGAAACTGTCGAAAATGTCGATTTCGGATGGTGAGGAAGAAACTATTTATACTCCTGCAGATATAATTGAAACAGCAAATGAAGCTACAACAGATTTATTGCCCGGGTGTGACACAAAGTTTGTTAAGAACATTACTGAAAACGTCCCACGGAAACGGGATAAAAAGTATCCTATGTCCGTCTCCTGGTTCTAAGCTACCTCCCCACCAATTTTCAGCCAAATCGGTTCAGCCGTTCTTGAGTTATAAATAGTGTAACTAACACGACTTTCTTTTATATATATAGATATTTTTCAACGTTGTCAATAAACTATATCTTCCAACAGAGCACAATGTATCTTTCTATTCTTCTTGTCATAAGTACTCCCGCATTTAGATATGATTTCAGGTGAACACACATATGGGCTCGATATTTTTATCCCATCAAAATAATATTTATGTTGTACTTTCGAAAATCGGCGCGCGCTAAAAGCGCGCGTTTTGGAATCTAGTAAGAGTAAAATTTTCTAAAATGTTCCTTAGTGTTCGATTGTCCGTTGTTCTCCATGCCGAATTTTCTCATGGTTGGGTATAAACTTACTGTCTCTAAAATTAGCAGGTAGTTTTCAAGATAATCATCCTCAAATATCATACCATCCCTAATGATTTTATTTAAAAATTAAAATTGAGATCTTTGAAATTTTTCTATTTGGGTTATTTATAATTGCTAATACCCTGTATAATATTTTCGATTTTTTATTTTATTACTTCTAGGTACGTATAGCATTTATCGCACCAGATTATTACTGCTACACCTACAGCGTTCTGGAATTCCAAAATATTTAATTTTGAAACGAACTATCTTTCTTTTTCGTGGCTTCGTCCTGAGACGCTCTGTCTGATCGTTATCTTATTAACGATATACTTTTGTTGCAACTGGGCCAGTCGAGTTCGTTGATAATACCCTCGCTCAAAGTCGGAGAAGGGAGGGTTCGTTATTGCTAAAATGATAACGCATAAACAAATTATAAGTGTTTCTATTACCTTAACTACATAAATGTTCACGTTACGGAAATTTAACAGGATATTAACAATAATGTACAGTGCTTCTCGAAAGTAACGGATAAATTCTATAAAATCGTTGAGAAAATATTTCAAACAAATGCTCGGACACGTCGATTTTTATTTTTAAATTATCATTTACAAATGTAATTTTCAACCCCCCACTCTTCAACCCCTAATCGCTAACAACCCCAACTTTAAAAATTCAAATAGCAAAGTACCCCTTCTGATACCTCATTTGATAGCATTTTTTATGCTGAATACAATAAATAAAAGTTTTTCGAAATCGGATGATAAATAACGGAGATATTTACCAAAATAATTTTTGAAAAATAACAAAACAGTGCAAAATTAAATTAAACCAAATGTTCAAATTGCTGTCCGTTAACGGCGAGGCAATACCCTAATCTAGAGACAAATTCAATACGTCGGAAAATGCTTCCTGAACGAGAAGCACACAAGTGCCGGTGCCGGGCAATATGCCGGGCTTGCGGACTAATCCCTCGGGATCAGATACTATCTGAATACCGTTTGTCTCGTCGTATGATTTAACTGTCTTGGGATACTGTATTTTCCGTCGTAGCAATCTAGTGCAACGAGTCGGGGTTCAAGTCTGGGATATATGTCGGAGCACCTATGGCGCAGTCCCGTGTATTGCAGGTTTATTAACCAGTACCTATGCAAACAGTTGTATAACTAACGAATCCACCGCAGAATATAATATGCTTTTTGATATACAGGGTGCCCCAGAACAACGGGACAATATTTCTGGAGCATATAATCTGGGTCAAAATAACATTTAAAGGATGTATAATTTTTTTTCTAAGACGCCTCCCTTCTCAGCTATTCGCCCTTAAAGGTTAAGTCCTGAAGAAGGCTTTTTGCTGGTAACTTTCAAACTACTGTATCGAATGTTATAAAATTTGGACCGAAGACATAGTAAGCAAGTATCTATGATCGAGTGTCATGGCATCTTCCGGCTTCCTACACAAAATACGGAAGATGTCATGTCACTCGATCATAGACACTTGCTTACTATGTCTACAGTCCAAATTTTATAACATTCGATGCAGTAGTTTGAAAGTTAGCAGCAAAAAACCTTCTTCAGGACTTGACTTTAAGGGCGAATAGCTTCGAAGGGAGGCGTCCTAGAAAAAAATGTATAGATACTTTAAGTGTTATTTTTACCCAAACTATAAGCTCCATAAATATTGCCCCGTTGTTCTGGCATACCCTGTATACAGATACTCTGTCCAAGATAAGGAGGGCCAGTATGGGGATATAGGAAATGACGAGAGATACGGATTTGGTTGAACGAAAAAAGTTACGTATTTAATGAACGTTTTTAATGAACTTAAAGATTACCTGATATAGTTTCAAAGCATCTTCTGAAGAAGACACCGAAATGAGTATCGAAACGTCAAGTATGCCTTTTAGTGTATCTATTAGACGACGTGGTAGCCAACGCGGAACATATAATCATTTTTGAAGTGAAACTTCTTGAAGTGAAACTTCTTTTGTCTCGGTAGAGTAAGTTCCTGTGTTGGCTAATGCCAGCGTTACGAAAAGTGAAACGAATGGAGGGGAGCAGTCGGAGAAGACGGGCAGAGGAGAAAGGAAATATCAAACGCCTCACTCTTTAGCCACGCTCTGTCTCATGCTTCGCGCTGTTTCTCTCCGGCAAGCGTCACGCTTCAATAAAGCGAGGGTACAGCGTTTCAGTTCTCGTTACCCCACAAAGGGCTTGGATAGAAGCATTAAAATTCGATTTATTCTTTCATTATTATTATTTTGATATGGACAATATTTATTATCGATTTTTTGTGTATTTGAAGCGCGATTGGTAGGCTATAAATTAATGAGTATATTCCAGTGTTCGGAAAATTAGAATAAACGTTTAAAATAGTGTTAGTGTATTTTGTTCTTGTGTATTATATTGCATACACTCCAATCATCTGTTTACCATACAAAATTTTCATTCCTCTAATAACGTTGAAGTTTCACTTCTATCGCGTGTGGCGACCATGCACCCAGGTTTTTATAGTTAATTTTTCCACAGCAATTCTGTTACACAGAAAATTTGTAATAAGTAGGTATTTATAAGTATTTTTTTATAATTTGAAAGTTTTAAGCTTTTTTCATATGCAATTTATTTTATTGCTATAATCTGGCTGAGAGTTAAATTAGTTCTCTCGTATGGGTTAAACCAGAATTTTTTTTTAATGTAAAAGTTGGATCTTGGACAGGACACCGCGTTTTAGGGAAAATAGTTTTAGCTTGTAGGCAAGAAAAAATGCAATATTTTTGTCTAAAATGCAAAGCTGAATCAAGGGTATCCTATAAAATACCAGGTTATAAAGTAGTGTATCACTGCAATCTGTTTTTGGAAAGCTTTTCATAAATAAGTATGTAAGTTACAGTTTTGTTAATTTTGGAGGTCAAAGAATTTTTGAAAGTGTCAATTGCGCACTACTTTTGGCATACCTACATCATACCCGGTATTATTTTTAACCCTTTTTATTTATGCTATACCTATTTCCCAAACTTGTCGTTATCTAGCTATTCATCATCATACAGTTCTCATTCCGAAGACTGATTGGACGCGTACGTCCATACTTTGCTATCCTGAGCTAACCTACACATTTCCTTAAAAGTAGCACATCCTGCATCCCTAACTATTTGAGAGCAGTAGTCTAATCTACCTCTTTTTATTCCTAAGTAGTTAGAAAATGACAGCCTCAGGCCAGGCCATCGAGTTCTCCAGGTGCCATCGAGTTCTTCGGCAGTGACCTTGAAAGACACCAGAGGCTGCTGAAGGAGTCGTTGAGTCATCCGAAGAAGTGTCTTCAGCAGCGGCATCTGCAGCAGCCTCTGGTGTCTTTCAAGGTCATTGCTGAAGAAGTGTGCATGTCTTCAGCAGCCTCTGGTGTCTTTCAAGGTCATTGCCGAAGAAGTGGTCTTCAGCAGCGGCCAGGCGCATGCGCCGGGGCTATTCCTCAGATCAGTCCATCGAGTTCTCCATCCACTTCAAGTGGGCGTGTCTGCAGCAGCCTCTGGTCATTGCCGAAGAAGTGTGCATGTCTTCAGCAGCCTCTGGTGTCTTTCAAGGCCATTGCCGAAGAGTGCACACCCAAGCCGCCATTTTGTGGGCTTTGGCTGTGGCTCAGGCGCCTGCGCCGGGGCTCTGACGCGTGCAAAGCACGTGTTGCTCATTGTTGCGCAATGGAAGAATGTTCTGGAAATGCTGATGCAATAGTATGCAGATGTTGCAGAATTAATGTTTTTCCCCCTTCTACGTGTTTGCCAGAATACGTTCTAAGTTTTGAAGGAAAATAAAAAACTGTTGAATTTATATTTTTACGCCAATATAATAATTAAAACAATAACTACAATTTGTATAAATAGTAAGCATGCATTTACTATAACGCTAAACATATTTAACCTATAAACAAATAATGAGAATATATTAAAAGGTTTAATCTTTTCCTGTTTTACAAAACTGGCAGTCTTTCTGTAGTGGTGGAGGACCATCAATAGTGTCGCAATCATATGTTGTCGACTCGAATCCCCAGTGATGGTAGCAGTAAGTGTATGCATGAGAACTTATATTTTTCTTCTGCTCTTCGGTTAACATACCCAGTTCGACACATCTGCGTAAGTCTGACGGATGTACGTAATATTCTAGGAATTCCTTGGGCAGTTCGGCTATGTGTGTGGGATCCATTAGCAGTAAATGCTCACCGTTGTTAAAGAACTTGCCAATGGCTTTCCCCACACGTTTTCGCAGAGTTAAAGTTTGCTCTTCTGGTTGATGTTCTTGCAATTCTGGCGGTTCCAGGTATTTCAGGATCCAGTTCCGCAGCAGTTGAGCGTTAACTTCGGAACAGATGGCGCTGCTGTTTGCGTAATGCTGAATGCAAGGTTCAATAACACGGGAATTTTCTTCTCGAAGTTTCTTTAGCGAGGGGCAGCAGTTGAGCGAATCCAAGTCGAAACACTCAACGTTGTCGGGAAGCACGTTTTTCAACCAAGACACTTTATCTTTACCCTTCACGTAGATCCTATCACAATCGGCCACCGATGACTTTAACTTCGATCGGATGTCGTCGTAGTTCTCCGTGCCGCAATTCCAGCTCAAGCCGTGGTAGAAACGTGTCAACCAATGAGCTTGACGTCTGTCACACTCCCTCAACTGGTTCAGGTCGAATGGTGGCTTGAATACCCAGTGGTAGTTGCTGCCGCCGCCGCCTCGATGATTCAACGCAATGAGTGAAACTTCTTTGAATATGAATTCACCGACTGCAGTCATGAAACCCTGAACGTCTGCGACGTACTCCATGGTTGACATGCGAACAAACCCAACCCGAGACTGGCGCGCACGATGTGCTTGTGCGACTTTTATACCAGGCGTTTGACAGAGCCGGTGGAGGGGGTATACTCGACGATGCGGTCATGCAGGATGAGACAGTAGGCGGTTGTGTTGGCGGGGAAATTTTCGCTCGACTCAAATTCCAGACGAATGTCCACAGGACCGGACTTGATGCTTTCCGACTGTTTTGATGCGTCAATGACTGCGAGTGGGGCGCGAATCTTGAACTGCTCCCTGCCGTATAGCGGCTCGCCAACATTTCCATAGTACGAGCACTGAAAGTTCTCGTACATCTCATACAGTAAGGCGTATTTCCCGGTGGCGAAATCCAAATTGAGATTCTCGTAGGGGAACGACTCAGAGTTCAGATGTAGTTTGGTGTTTGTCAGATTGCAGTGGTCAAACTCGCTCGAGTCCGTGATCGCATTGCCCTTGCGATTCGTCTGGAAGGCCACAATGACGTGGCGCGGTTTCTCCAAGTGTGTTGCGGTCTTGATTGCCCACGTCTGTTTCGTCGCTTGCGGCAACAGCGGATACTCGTAAAGTTCCCAGCTGCGAAAGCACAGTTGAAGCGTTCTCTCGTCTTCGATGATCTTGAGGAGATTTAGACGTTCCAGATCGGTGGGGTAGACATACGGTACCCTCCAATGCACCTTGCTCAACTCGATCCTGGTGTTTGCTGCGTTACCCACGAAGGCGTTCCTATCGCTCTTCGAGCGATTCAGAATGAGCCCGTGACGCACATTCAACAGCACCTTGTGGTAGTCTTCTAGGAATCCGAGTAGGATTCTTCCCGGGATGCACACGTTAAAGTTTCCGTTCGCGTCAAGTACATGGGTCGGCGCATCACCGGTCGTCGTCCAGCCGGCATTCTCCAACGCACGCGCCTCACCCTCATTCAGAGAAGCTATACCCTTTATTGTGCTCGTGATGCCCACGTTCTTCGTTCGATCCACCTCCACTCCGTTGATTTCGTAGCGGACGTCGTCCAGCAGGAAAGTGAAAGCGTTGTTTGTGAGAGCGGCAGCGGCGCCCTCACCCTCACCCGTCACGAATCTACCTTCCATGTAGATGCAACTGAGATGCGGTAGTATGTAGGCGTCCTGTTGCTGGACTGGTATGCGTATTTCATCGTTGGCGTTGAATGTCGTTGACACGTACGGTTGATGCACGTGCACCTCTACGCGCCGTGTGGACTCGTCCAAAACAGCACCGTCCAGAACACGAAAAGTATCCACGTTTATGTTTGTCATCTTCAATAAAATTCACGTGACAGACCGATGACGTAAGACAGTGAGAAGTAAATATACCCTTCAACCAAGCCCACAACAAACTCTTCTTGGTACTCAAGTCCTCTTCCTCCTTTGTTTCAGTCGATATCCCAGGGACGTCAATATTGCTTTGCTATCAGTGCTAAGCTGACGGATTTGTCGATGAGCTTTGTTCGCGTGGTGTACAGCTGGACTGTTGCTTGTCTGCTGTTGCTGCTGCTGCTCTGAATCACAAGTGATGCCCGTTCCAACAACGTACCCGCTTATATACCTGTTTCGAAAGGCTATGCCCATAATGCTCGCTTTAATGCGCCCACGCGAGTGCCCTCCCTCGCTATTTATAGTCTCTTTATGTGCAACCGGACAATTATCTCTTCACCGCGAAAATTCACCAGTGTGCCGTTTTGATCGACAATGCGCACCGTCACGTTGTCTATACTGTTGAGAGTGATGGGCAGGTACATTACGTTGCTGGGCACCTCGACAATCTTGTAACCGGGCGGCACGAGGGGGAAAAATTCGTGTACGGGGTGGACTAAGTTACCATTTACGTACGATCCGGTGGTGATGTTGCACTCTACGCGTATCACGTCCACTTTCAGTATGCTGACGGGCAAGTCCGACTCGTGCCATCTATTCGGTGCAAGTATGCGTCTATTGAATCCAAGCAGAGAAGCCAAACAGTTGTCTCTGTCAAAGTTTATCTGTTTCCCGAATTTAATTTCGCACTTCAGGGTGCTGTTGTTGGCGCGCAGAATAAAGCTGGTATCACCCGAGGGTAAATTGTTGCGCAGGTACTCGTTCAGGTCTTCGATCTCATATGAACCAGTGGGTATGACGAGTTCCGCGTCACGGCTACCATAATAGAACTTATTGTTTGATTCGTCCACGTTCGGCACCGAGTTGAAGGTTTGGAACAGTACAAGCCCCAGCACGTAGTTGTCGTCCTCCAATTCGATAGGTGGGAAAAAATTGCTGCTCAAGACCGAACTGTTTCCCGTCAACGACACCGTCAGAGACTTGGTGGTGGTCATGATCCGCCGTTGTTGTACAAAAACTTTAAGCACAGGTGTCCACAGATGGGTGAGTTGAAGCTCTGCTCCCAGTCGTGATTGTACTGTATGGTGGTGGTGCGGCTACCGAGGTATTTAACGAGTTCTGCGGGCGGTCGCAGGTTGCCAAAACTGTCAAAGTAGAGGACGCGCGACCCTCGCTTTATGTACGCTACCCAGTGAGTGCCAGGACCGCTTGCGTCATCCAAATTGACGATAGCTGACTCGTTGCGTTTGGGTTTCCCCGCGGGCAAGCCGTTGCGCATGAACACTCCCCGGAAGTGGGGAATTTTCAGATCGATTGAAGCGTACTTGTTTAGATCGATGTCGGTGAGTGGTCTTCTCGGTAGCCTCAGTAGCGGTTTTTTGCCGGCGCCAAGTACAGACCCAAGCCTTTGCGGTATGGTTTCAGGTAGAGTCCGCTTCCCGGTTTACCCATAGCAATGGCCTCCATGGTCTGATTGTGGCGTTGATGTTCGCCTAGCTCTTTTCGGGCCTGTGAAGCATCGTTCACTGCCTTAGCTACACCTGCCGCCCCTCCAGCTAGCGCACCGAGAGCCGATAGACCCGCAAAAATTGGTATCAGGGGTAATATTCCACCAGTCTTCGGCACCGGGATGACGCGCGGCAACGGCTTCCTCTCTTTGCGTCGAATTACTTGCTTAGCCGCTGCCAGGGCTCTGTTCACCGCCATAACCGTATCCTTGGTGTTCTTCACTGCAGCTCGCGCCTCTCTCGTCACTCTGCCGAGCGAAATACGATCTTTGACCGTCTTCTTCTTCTTCTTGGTGCCGACACCCATACCCAACTTGACTTTAGCTTTCATTGCGTTAGTTATGGCCCAAGCGGCTGCACGTTCACCCAGAGATGCGTCTTTGGCAAAACCCTGTGCCACGCACTGTCCGCCAGTCTTCGGTCAGCTTCGTGTCGTTTCGCGAGCTCCTTCGATTGCGAGTAGGCAATGTCGTGGGATCTGCACGCTTCGTCCGTGGGATTTATGCCCCGATCACCTCTTGCCAATCGCTCCTTAAGTTTTGTACCTGGACCACAGAAGTTGTAACCGGGCAGGTGCAATTCCACCGGCAGTTTTCCAATCAAATCGTTTAAGAGTCCTTTCCCCTTGCGTGGTTGTCGTCGTCGTCGAAGTGGTTTGACTGTCGGAGACATACTGACTGGAGTATAAAAGGTTTCGACGCGTCTATATATACTAGTTCGACGACGATGAAGTTCGTGAAACAATCGGAGAGTTTACCGGTCATGAATGTATGCGGCGCAGGCTTCGAGCCACCCGCCAACAAGAGACTCAAACACGGACTCCTCTTCCCCGACACCGTGAGATCCATCATCTGCGGTCCCTCGAACTGTGGCAAAACGAATTTGATTTTGTCGCTGCTGTGCGCACCGAACGGGTTGCGTTTCGAGAACGTCTACGTCTACTCCAAGTCCCTGTACCAACCAAAGTACCAACTGCTGGGGGAGATTCTGCGGGTGGTGCCGGGTGTCGGCTACTTTGCCTACGGAGATTGCGCGGACATCGTGCCACCCGAGAACGCCCTGCCCAATTCCGTGTTCATCTTTGACGACGTGGCCTGCGACAAGCAGAACGTTATGCGCGACTATTTCGCCATGGGAAGACACAAGTCCACAGACTGCTTCTACCTCTGTCAGACGTACACGCACATCCCCAAACACCTGATACGCGACAACGTCAACTTTCTTGTTCTCTTCAAGCAGGACGACTTGAACCTACGTCACGTGTACAACGATCACGTGAACACCGACATGGACTGGTCGGTGTTTCGTTCAGCTTGCGCCGCATGTTGGACATCCAAGTACGGATTCCTGGTGATAGACAAGGAGAGCGATATGAATCAAGGGCGGTACAGGAGGGGCTTCGATCAGTACCTGATCATATAAAAGGGAAGCTGTTGACACAGACAGCTGTATTCGCAAACATCATGGCTGCTGACACAAGCAAGAATAGGAAGAGAAAAAAGGATCGGATGCTTAGCAAAGAGATTATCAAATCAGCTGACGCCATTCGACGCAAGTACCGCTCGCTCAAGTCGATCCAAACGAGTGCCGAGGAGCGCCTGAGACGACGCTTCCAACCACTCACCGAACCGCTGCAAGAAGGAACCCTCAACGCTAGCGCCCGCCCTGACGCAGCCCCCTAGTTTCGCCAACGACCTCATCGATCTGGACGGTGAAGCGGCAGCAGCGCCATCTTTCGATGACAAAACTCCGCCGCCTACACCTACGACGCCCGGTCCCAAGGTCAGTTCACACATCGAGAGACTGCTGCGCAATGAGAATCGCAGAGATTTGGACACCGTGTACGGAGTCAGAAGACAAGCCGGCGATGTCGACGACTCGTTCATGATTGGAAACTCGGCCATTCAGTTTGTCGACGACGATGTCTACGTGCAGGACAAACGGTATCCGGGCACCAGCGGTCTCTACGAGCTGCTCTTCTACAAAGACCCGCACAATTACACCAAGCGTGATTTGAACGCGTACAAGAACATAATACTGACCACGAATGCTCACAAGGTGGGATACAGGGATCAAGCTCGTACTCGGGGCACCAACAGCACCAAGTACAAGAGCATCATCAAACGATTTACAAAGGAGGGTGGTGGTGGTGGACTGTTGATGCGCGTCACCGATAAAAACAGCGAGTACGTGTATTGGAATGACATAAATGAACTGGTTCAACGTTTGTACTTGCTGCATGCCTCCAGAGCGGCCGGCAACACCTCACACGACAACGAGATTGCGTCTATTGTGGAAGAGCTTATGGAGGAGGGGGTTATAGTATAAGAAGGGGAGCAGCAGCAGCAGCGCGAGCCTCAATCATGTCCGTGGACAAGTTCGGACGACAGCTGGTTGGACGATCCAAGAAAGCATCTTCGCAGGCGTTTGTTCTGCGCGGACCGCCTGGAGTTGGTTTCCTGCTGACCCAGTCCGGGGACTATAACATAGACAACAAGCGTCTGACCAATGTTGCTAACGCAATCGAAGACCCCGACGCTACCAATAAAGCTTACGTGGACAGTTTATTTGCAGCACTGGGACTGTCAATTGATCACGCGGTGCGTACAGGAGCGGTGGCCCCTCTCGGCCGGAAACTAGAAATAGTCGAGCAAGACCTGGAAAAGGTTAGAGATAGTGTAGCGTTGCTGTTTCGCGAACACAGTGATAGACTGCACGCGCTAGAATTAGGTTTGGCGCAATTGCAAAACGACAAATATTTGGTGGGGGAATGAATGAGAAGAAGGGGCTGATGGACGAGTTACACAAACCCGCACGACGAAACTTCCCGAGGCGCAAGGTGATAATCCGCGGTTTCGACGACCTCTGGCAAGCGGATCTGGTGGAGATGATCCCGTACGCGAAGGTGAATCGCAACTACAAGTACATTCTCATGGTGTTGGACACGTACTCCAAGTACGGGTGGGCGGTGCCACTAAAGACGAAGACGGCATCGGATGTGGTGCAAGCGTTCGCCCCTCTGCTGCAATGACAACGATCACCGAAGAATTTGCAGACCGACGACGGCAAGGAGTTCTTTAACGCACGCTTCAAGGCTCTGATGACCGAGCACGGCATCAATCATTACTCCACGTTCACGGAGAAGAAGGCGAGTTGCGTGGAACGCTGGAACAGAACCATCAAGGAGAAGATGTGGAGACTGTTCAGTTTACAGGGCAACCACAGATGGCTCCACATTCTGCCTCAACTGGTCGGCGAGTACAACAAAACAGTGCATTCTGTGACGGGAATGCGCCCCGCTGATGTCACAAAGGATACGAAACTCAATTTTGGAGCGGCGGCAGCGGTCAGGGTGCGGACAAAGTTTAAGCTGTGGGACAAGGTGCGCATTTCAAAGTATAAGCACGTCTTCAGCAAGGGGTACACTCCAAACTACACCACCGAGGTGTTCACCATCGTCAAGGCGAAGCATACGAACCCAACCACGTACCATCTTGAAGATTACCAAGGGCAACCGATTCGGGGATGTTTCTACGAACAAGAGCTGCTGAAGACCAATTACCCCAACACATACCTGGTGGAGAAGGTATTGCGAAGGAGGGGCGATCGCATGTTTGTGAAGTGGCTCGGATCTGATGACTCACACAATTCGTGGATAGATAAGGGTGACTTGTAATAAATAAAACAGGAGTTGTTTACATAGAACATTTTTATTGAAAATATAGATAATTCATCAAATACATGCGTTTATTTACAAACTATTCTGGTCCATAATACTATAGTGCCCGAGAGGCAGTGTGTTTACACCATCATCGAGCGTGTGGCGTTTGTCATCTTCGGCACACAAACTTTTCTTGCTAATCTCGTACGAATAGAGCTCGTGATTTTTCGATCGAATCGAATTAAAGGTGGCCTGAAGTTTCAAATTGCCAAATAATACTCGTTTATAGTCGTTATGCGTCAACTCCTTGACTGCTGAACGGCCGATTCCCTTGGATTTTTTAATTTCAATAGCGTCATTCTCGCACAGAATAGAGTACATTTTCGGTTTTAGTGCTACCAACTCTGTAATAATTTTACCATCCAATTCATGCTTGAACTTGCCAATGACTTTTTTGTTTACCGGCGGAATATTGTAGGGATTCCCTGGGGAATAGCCGGAAGTGTCAAAATGATCCTTCGCATCGGCTCTAATTATTTCGTACAAGTCGTCAGTGCAGCACTCGTAAATAAAACTGTCCGTATCCGTGTAACAAAGCGAGGCATTTAAATTTTTGTGTTCTTTTACATAGTCGTAGTGAAATTTGTACATCAGTTCTTTTGCCAACTCCAACACGCAAAATCCCACATAGATTGGCTTATTGAAGACTATTTCTGTCTTTTGTAATTCAATGGCCACCAAGTTCTCTGAAAATATCACGCAGTTCTTAAAATTGGGTTTTGCTATCAGAGACGACGCGCCACATTTACCATCCCAACGCGTCACCAATTTGATGTCGCGCCGTTTCCTAATATTTTCAATTGTTTTCCCATACACTGCATTATTCATGAATTTGTACTGATCCTTTTCAAATTCATCCTTGGACTCTGTTCGTAATTTCGTGTTCAGATCTATGTACGGTTTGAGCCATTTAGACTGCTTAAATCGCAAAACTCTGTGGACCTTTTTTAACAGTAAACCGTGATTTAAACATTGCTGTAGATTTCTATAATGGATAACGTATCGAGATTTATCGTGAAGGGTTAGCATCAGTTTCGATTGGTTGGATAGGTCTGATGTGCGATGTTCTGAGCAGAAGGGGAAGTCCGCGTGATGGTCATGTATTGTTTCCGGATACTCCAGATCCACCTCTAGCGCATACCCATACTCTTGATCCCCTTCGAATAAGGTGTATTTTTTCTCCAATAGCTGTTGCTCGATCACGGCAATCTCACTGTCCTCCAACCACGAAAACCCTCCGTATGGCAGCGGTTGTGACAAACTGTGTCCGTACAGATTGTTTGCATCTATGTAGAAGAGAAATTTGGACGGTTTCGACGGATCAAAATTTTTCATATATTTGTTATTCGCTCTAGAAAATTTCTTGTTTGCCACAACCACTCCTCCTCTCAGTGAACGTTCGAAAAAATTTATCATTTCCACGTCTGTCAGCAGTTCGAGTTTGACCTTTGTCATCTTGAGCATTGCTTGAAACGTGTATCCCGCTAAAGTGAAACAGTGAAATGGATCCAACGAATACGTTTCCAAACACACGGAACGAAATTTATTCACTACATCTGTCAGAATTAATGTGTCCAGTTTGAGGTAGATGTCGGAGTAGTCTGCTAGAGTCTGACAACCAAATGTCCGCCAAACCTTCTGCGCATGTGCATAGTCCTCTTCCGTAATGTCACTGTCGTTGAGTTTACTGTAAAAAGCATTCTTCGGTGGAAGTTCGGTTTCTTCCAGACGTTCCCACGAGTTCACGTAATCATATGGGAACACCCCCTTCCTACAAATCAACTGTAAATTTTCCGGATTGGAAAAGTATCTTCTGGTTACGTTGTACTCGTTTGGATTCAAATTCTGCGCCAATTTCTCTAAGGACGATGGTATGAAACGATACGAGTCTAAAAAGCGCATTTTAACCCCACCTATCTTTTTCGAAAACGAAATGTAATTTTCCATCGTTATGGGCAGTAGATCAATTGGTTCCGTGTCGTAGGCCAACTCCTTTATGATTAAATGTCCGTCGTAACCGCTCAAATTGTGAAATAATACGGGTACGAATCTGCAAGTTCGATATAGCAAATTGCATTGCGCATGCGCAGGTCCCCGATACTTCCCCGTTATGTGATCGTGATCTTTCACTCGCTCTTCCAGTAAACCAAAAGGTTTCTCGCACATGTGGCAAATGTTGCACGTTTGAAATTCATGCAGCTGGATGTCATTCAATGGTTCCATACCCACGTCTCCGGTCACTATTGGCTCTATAACCGCAGCTATTTCTCGAAGTTTCGAAACAAACCAGCTGACGCAATCTTTTCCGCGATAAATCTCAAACCTTGACAGGCTATCGTCATAGTTACAAATCAGGTAAAAGGCAACGCTATACGGCTCGTGTTTCTGATATGCAAGCGTACTCGAAATGTCGGGATCATTTTTACATGCGGAAATTGGGCCGGTGAATGCTTCAAAATCACCGACGATGAGGAAGGGCACCGGCTCTTTAAACCAATAATTTTGAAATTGCAAAATGTCATTATTCCCCTCCGTTGGTAGCGTAATTTTGACGTGAGACTTTTTTGCCGAGCAATCTGGCATATGTCTATCGTACTTTTCCAAGGAATAAAAGGTGACTAAACACCGATCGCACACGTGAATCCGACCGTCGTGTCGTGAAAACTGAGGTGAGCATAGACGCGACATATCTTTGATCCACGCGTAATGCCCTATGCTATTATTCTCATTCGTAATGTATAATAAATATTCACATGCCTTTCCCGTTTCTCCTCGGTATAATACAAAGGACCAATTACGTTACACTTATTGTCTAATCCAAACACATTAATAGATATGTTATTCTGTCTTTCAAACTTGGAAATGTCTGTCAATTTCACCGGAATGGAAATACCTGTGGTGTCCAAAACATCCGTATACTTTGGATAACTTGACACTCGATAACTATGTTCCTTTGCGGGATAGATCGCACAAACTACAGCGTGGAAAAAACAAGCCATATCTGTATTACGTACATTGACAATGGCCCTTCGTGCAGCTATTACTTCTGGCAGTGGCAAATAGCTGGACGTTCCACCACGCAGTGGATTGTATTTACTAATATTTACGGCCAACGAAATGACTTGGGTGAAGGACCAGCCGCTGTTTTTTCGCAGAAAATTCCACTAGCTGCAATAGTATGAACAAAAAAATGTTAGTGACACGGCACACACAAGAACTGATTTGTAAACAAGTGAGCTCGCATCGTTTTGAATTGTGAAGATGAGGTCGCGCATTGGTTTCATGAAAATGTACGCTTGTAATGAAACAATAAGAAACATTTTATATAGTAGTCAAGCCTTAAAAGCAAACTACCCCCATATTCCGATCCCCCTCGTCGAGTCCTTTAATTTGATACCCCACATCACCTAGTTTTCCGTACGGGTAGGCATAGATTAGACTACTGTTTTCAAATAATTAGCGCTGTAGGATGTTCTACTACCGAGAACTAAGATGTTTACACATCAATAACTATATAGTCTCTTATGATTATAAGTTGATTACGTACCTTGGTTTTAAGTTTATCCGTTACTTCCTTGTACCAATTTGCCATCTCGGACGAATCAGAGAAAGACGAAGCGGTAACTATTGTATTGCTGGAATTAAAATATTTGCACTCTTCAGCCGCAGTCTCTCCTTGTCCACACAGTTTAAATGTGCAACAAAGGCTAAAGTTAACCTTTACTGCAGCCTCTCTCTTTAATATATTCTTTAGTCGCGTCTTAATGAGATGGTAACAATCTTCAATGAACGCATCTGGATCAGTATGACGCTTATTGATTATTAAACCGGTCCTTATTCTACTGGTAAAAACCGAAGCGATGTCTCTCCAAATAATTCGACCAGAACGCTTCTTATTTGAATTTGATGCAATTCCAGAACCCATGTGCCTCTGGTTTTGTATTATATTTAAACACACTTTAATATTTGATATGTTACACTCTACATGTCTGCGCTGACCGAGAGTAAGTTTATCACCAGTTTTCAAATATTTATAGTGGGTCCTGAGCATGCGCTTACATATCTTCGAAAAAGAATGTTCCACAGACAAACTCCTTTTATTAGCACATACCTGTCAATTATTATTCGAATTAGCGCATGCAAAAATATGTGGAAACAAAGAAAACAAACTTACTTCAAATAATATTTTCACCATATCTGATGATAGTGTCTGTATTTCAGATTGCGATTCCATCGTCAATACTGCCTAATCACTCACACCACAAAATATTATGTCCTTTGTTGAAACTCAAAACGTAATGTCAACACTGCTTTATCACTATAGAACGGTCATAAAACAACTGGCGGATGCCACCCAATCTCGCTCTATTTATACAGATTCTTATCTTCGCAGAACATTCCAGAAGAATCCTTGAGTGTTATCAATTCTAAGAATTACTTTAGTGCCGCGTGCAAATAATTTATGTATGTGTCACGTCTTATCTCCTTGTTAATCGATTGTTCCAGAAGAAACCTTGAATTTTATCGCTTCTAAGAATTAATTGAGTGCCGTGTGCAAATAATTTATTTGCGTGTCACGCCTTATCTCCTTGTTAATCGAAAGTTCCAGAAGAAACCTTGAATTTTATCGCTTCTAAGAATTAATTTAGTGCCAAAGCGGCGAGGAAGTCTTTGATCTTTATCGACAAATGCATAAATTTTTCGAATTGATAATCATGTTTATTTTGACAAGGTCTTTAAACAATCATGAGTTTATTTTTATAACGTTGTTTAATGGAATGTTCGAGAACAAAGCGGTGAGAAAGTCTTTGATCTTGCTCGATAATCATTATTCGAACTGATAACATTATGCTTAATTCGGCAGAACTTAAGTAAACATGACTTCCCAGAATAGGTCCATAGCAATATTACAACATATTTGTTCACATATTTCTTATTTTTTGCCTATATAAGTAGCTGAGGTGTACGTGGCTACAATTCAAATGGTCAAAAGACAGCATCAGTGTCGCAGTAGTGTGTAAAAATGAAGTAGTGATTGTGGCATTTACTTATTTTCGCATTGCATTATGGAAACATTAAGCGAATTAAGTCTCTGTGAGGACGGCATACCAACAGTTGATATTAAAGTACTGACAATTGATGTGCCCTATCCTATTCGTAAAATGAGGAGAGTGAAAACACGTCATGGAGATCGCATCTTAGTGGAACTTCAAGACTGTCGATGCTTTCTACCATCCAGATTCGGGATTTTAACAGAATCTGATATTTGTGAAGTATTGAAAGAGCCCAGAGGTTTAATTTTCGCAGGCGAATTAGTAACCGGACAAGGATTTAAAACGTCCAAGGTGAAATTCGTTACGCTTCCTTAAATGCACAATTTTATTTGTAATGTTTTTATGGATTGAAGCAATACTTACATAAATTAATTTATCTTTGTTTTTCTGGCACGGAGGGAAGTTGTCCATCATACTAATTATTGATGTCCAAAAAAAATCACTCTTCTAGCATACATTTATTGGAAAAGCACACAAACAAATATTCTAACATAATGGTGAGTATTATTTAGTAATCACTTCAATAGTTCAGTTGGTTCCCATGGAATACGGTAAATTATATAATATAATTTATTATATTAAAATACATTTTGTCAATTAAAATAATATAATACTGTTCATAATATGATTTGATAATATTATATTAAAATACATTTTATTCATTAAAATAATAAAATAGTGTAATCAAACTCGTGACGCTGCTTATACATCGTTGGTTGCAACAAGAGAAAAATCATAGTTACGAAATTATACTAGTAAACAAACAAACAAACAAACAAACAAACAAACAAACAAACAAACAAACAAACGGACAAACAAACGAACAAACAAACGGAGGGACAAACAAAGAAATAACTTCATTCATTATAAACAAACAAACAAACAAACGGACAAACAAACGGGCAGACAGACAAACAAACAAACAAACAAACGGGCGGACAAACAAAGAAATAACTTCATTCATTATAAAAACAATTAATTTTCCACTACTAAAATTGTGAATCACAAAATCGGCAATTTTCCACTACTAAAATTGGGAAGTCCAAAATCCACACTTTTTATCTACTATCACTGCATATTAAAAAATCTAAATACTTTACTTACGATTTACAATATTGACCCAAATGACCACAAGTTCACTGCACGATTCCAACAAAATTATCTTGGTTTCTTTCCCCATGAATAGTCCAGAAAATAAAACATTTTCGGTTTCCGTTGCCATGTGCGATACATTTCCGCACATAATCATTTTGGCTTGGTTCTAAAGATAGAAAATAGTTTACACTTATGGAACGTGAGCTTTTTAACTACATATAATGAAATTATTATGAATGAGTTTTATTAACAGAATAAAAGAAATGATTACTGCAAATGGACTTACTTTTAAATTTTCCGGTAAATTTTGGAGGATAAAATGGTACAATAAAATATCTCCAACATCATCTTGGCCAATTACAACATCCATATTGGGAAACTAACTTTTACCGCACCTATTCCGTGGGAACCAACTGAACTATTGAAGTGATTACTAAATAATAATTCTCGCAATTATATTCGTTCTATTTATCTCGCAGCTTTTGCCGAGCTTGCAAAATTTTGGTAACATGTAGAAGTTATCAAAAACAACAATCAATCGAGTGTTTATGTTTCTGGCGGTGGCCTTCAAACTTTTTATGTTCTAGAATGATTTTATTATAATAATACAAACAGCAGGGTATAAAATAATCTCGATCATCTTGTAGAGTTTGCGACATAGTAAGTGCACATGTACTTATTAGCATGCAGAATGTGGGAGTCAAACCAAACAAATATACATTTCCTGTCGGCAAAGTTGAAAGGTTTTTCTAGAACGTTCTTAGCTATTAATATTTCATCATAATAAAAACAATAAATCATAACATCTCTTATCGACTTCGAATCTATTGTTTCGTTCTCAAACTTTGATAACAATATTTATTTAGTGTAAACAATTGCAAACGTTGGAATTTCCGAGAAAAAACATTAATTCTGCAACATCTGCATACTATTGCATCAGCATTTCCAGAACATTCTTCCATTGCGCAACAATGAGCAACACGTGCTTTGCACGCGTCAGAGCCCCGGCGCAGGCGCCTGAGCCACAGCCAAAGCCCACAAAATGGCGGCTTGGGTGTGCACTCTTCGGCAATGGCCTTGAAAGACACCAGAGGCTGCTGAAGACATGCACACTTCTTCGGCAATGACCAGAGGCTGCTGCAGACACGCCCACTTGAAGTGGATGGAGAACTCGATGGACTGATCTGAGGAATAGCCCCGGCGCATGCGCCTGGCCGCTGCTGAAGACCACTTCTTCGGCAATGACCTTGAAAGACACCAGACGCTGCTGAAGACATGCCCACTTCTTCGGCAATGACCTTGAAAGACACCAGAGGCTGCTGAAGACATGCACACTTCTTCAGCAATGACCTTGAAAGACACCAGAGGCTGCTGCAGATGCCGCTGCTGAAGACACTTCTTCGGATGACTCAACGACTCCTTCAGCAGCTTCTGGTGTCTTTCAAGGTCACTGCCGAAGAACTCGATGGCACCTGGAGAACTCGATGGCCTGGCCTGAGGCTGTCATTTTCTAACTACTTTCCTATCTCCGACTTCGTGTCTCAGAAGGTGTCCTACCATCCTACCCATCCTACCCATCCTATTCTTTATTGCCTTTCATACCTTTCTAATACCCCCCTATTGCTAACCTTATCTGTCCACGGTTTATTCATCATCCGCGTCTGCAGCACCACATTTCAAATGTTTCTATTCTTTTTAGATGCGCTTCTCATATTGTCCAAGTTTCTCAATTCGTATAATACCGTACTTCATACATACATCCTTAAGGATCCCTTCCGAGTTTCTACATTATCCGTTCCCGAGCACAACAGTTGTTTATTGTTGTTAAACGGAACTCGGCCCTGCCTCTTTGTTTTATATCTCTAGTCTCCTACTATAGCGAGTTATTTGACTTCCTAAACAACAGAAATCCGCGACTTCCTCTATCTTCTCGTTTCGTGTTTGTATTTTAGTTTTAGTTCTATTTTAACGCTCTCTACGTAGGTACCAAGATTTTGGTTTTATTTTTATTGATCTTCATGCCGCATCCCTCTATCAAAACTGCTTCCATTTCGTTCAGAGCTATTCCTAATTCATTTTTGCTGGATGCTATGCTAACCTCGATGCTAACACTGCTATATTATCCGCGAATCTGAGCAGTACATTAATCCCTGAGGCTGTTCCGTCCTTAACAATATTAATCGCATCTTCGATTTATATAAGTTGAAAACTTATATTAGACATGTAAAATCTTTAAAAGCACATAATCACGCTATGGGAAATAATATCACATCTCTAATTAAAATTTAAAAAAATATAATATACATAATATAATAACCAGTGTACACTATCATTTCCAATGGTTGAAATAATCCGCTAACGCTCAATACAAATTTTACTATGTACATGAAATTATGAGCAATGTAGTTGTAGACATTTAAAATATTAATGAGATAGACGCTTCCATTTATAATAATATCCTACATAATACGTGTAGGTTCAATAACTTATTGAATGTACAACATGATGTTTGACAGTTACCAGCTGAACTTGGGCAAAGTATCTACATAGGTACTTTAATGTTGCGGTAGTGAATCCAATCTCAATGTAATTATAATTAATTTTACTTGGCAGGTAATCGAGTTGTGCTTTGTTCTTTTACATATTATTTGTTTAGTATTAACAAGAGTAAACGCAGTATTTAGGTTTGCTTGCAAGTGATGATTTGAAAAGATATCACTTATTAATCGCTTTTTCTTTGTTAATTTTCTGAAAATTATTAAATACGAAGGCATATTAAAATGAAAACTACCTAACCAGAAAAGAAAAGAGCTAGACAAAAACAAAATTTTATTTTTCGACATATGAACCTTTAACAGTTACACACTTCGTCCAACGCTTCTCCAATAACGCGATACCCTCCAAAAAAAATTCTTTCGGTAACTCCTCGAAAAACTCGGAAACAACCTCTTTGAGTTATTCATTTGAAGAAAATCGACGTCCTCGCAAGTGTTTCTTCAGCTTAGGAAAGAGGTAATAGCCCGACGGAGCTAAGTCAGGGCTGTAAGGGGGGTGTCGTAACTCAAAAAAACCGCGGAGTTGTTGATTTCTTCCCGAACTCTGTGCGTCGTATGCACTCAGCAATTGTCGTGCAGCAATAAAGCTTTTTGGGTAAAATTACAGGGCCTCTTTTGGCGTATCGCAACTTCTAAATTTTTAATTGTTTCTTTGTAGACATCTGCGTTAATTGTAGACCCCTTCTGCATATATTCTATCCACATAATGCACTCATTATCCCAAAAAATTGTCGCCATCAGCTTCCCTGCATATGCTTGCGTCTTTGCCTTTTTGGGTGGTGGAGATTCTTTGTGCAACCATTGCATTGACTCTTGTTTTATTGGAGGATCCCAGTGGAACACCCACGTTTCATCGCCCGTTACAACTTTGGAGAAAAGGTCTTGGTCACGAGCTAACGCCGCCAAGTTTTCTTCGCAAATTTCTTGTCTGCACAACCTTTGTTCAGGAGTCAAGATTCTCGGAATCCAGCGCGCTGACAATTTATCCATCCCTAAATCTTCATGCAAAAGTCAACACAGATGCCTCGCAGATTCCTATTGCATGAGCGATAATCGAGATTTTGATTCGTCGATCCTGTAGCACCATTTCTTCCACTTTCTTGATGTTGTCTTCGCTCCTTGCCTCCACAGGTCGTCCACTTTTAGGGTCATCTCGAATGGATTCTCTGCCCCATTTGAACTGCTTTGACCAGAATTTTATTTGAAAATATGATGGACAATTTTCACCATATACAGCAGTCATACGTTCGTGTATGATTTTTGATGGATTGCCTTCTTTTGTCATAAACTTTATCACGCTTCTATGCTCTAGTTTTAAATCACGTATTTCCCCGCGTTTGCAGCTTCACACACACCACAAAAATGAATTGATGGATACACAACTTGACAGATACTCGTTAAACAGTTACAGCAACTTGACACTAAACACTTGCCATGATAGCGCGTTTGTTTCATGGCTAGGTAGATTTCATTTTAATGTTCCCTCGTATATTTGGAAATATTGATGTGGGTTGTGAAACCACATACAAACGCCCGTATCTTTTTTGACAAAAAATGATCAAGCCAGAATTCTGTATAATACTTTGTCTCGCTCGACCCTAACAAATTGCGAATTAATTAAAACTGGTACCTATAGATATAACGGTTCAACTCCAGTCAAAAATGTGAAAAACACAATCCAGTTCTTAAATTTAAATGACCATTAAAAACTTGTAAGATTCTTCATAAATCTGCACGTCCTCGTCTCAGAATATTTTATTTCCCTGCTCCATAATTTACACTTAATTTTTTTATATTTTTTGTCTAATACTAGGTAACCACTAATTGATAAGCTATCAACATAATTGCCAATTAAATGTTTAAATATTGAGTTTTACTTGTGTGTTTCACGGTAATAAATTTACATGCGATAAACCTTGCGTTACGTGGGTACGTAAGCGACCACCGAAACATTTGAGGACTTTTTAATGAATACACGTGCAAGGTCTTTTACACTTAGATTTGATTTTAAAAAACCTATTTCGTCAAATAAGAAAGTTACAGCGCATATTGGAATATTGGAATACCGCGTTGTGATATACAGTTCAGAAGACACACATAGAAATAATTTCTTGTTTTAACCAAAAATTTTGAAGAAAATATAAGGTGTTTCATGAGAAATTACAGATTTCGAAGATTCACTGCTTTCGAAACATAACAATTTGTACGCGCTCTGTAAACATTTTGACAGCAAAACTATATTTTTTCTTGGTAGGTAGGTACATTGTTGACAGTTTCAACAATTTAGTTCTATAATTCAATGCCTGACTGGGTATTTGCCCGAGGAGTAGTTATTCGAGCGGTCCAGTACCACTCGGGTAGGAATATTTGTTATGATTTATTTATGCACGAATATTGCCACTTTTATCGCTACTTTTAAAAGTGATTAAAAATTTATTAAAGTCCTGTTCAATTCACATTTTGCTTAAAAATCGAGATAATAATTATGAGCAGTACCGGCAAGTGCCCCGCCAGATTTTTGGGTACTACGGCACATCACAAAATGCTACCCTAAACATGCCTTTCATTGGGCTTGAAGAACCCTTGTACAGCGTGCTATTCTAGCAGCATAGGTAGTATGTTTAAAGTTGGTTTCGTCTAGAGATGGGCTGTGATTTCACGATATCATTTTGTCACTGACATGTCTGTCACAGTTACGACCTATCACTGAGGGATCAAAATATAGTGACCGTGATTTTTAGCTATCTGCGTCACTGTAAGATTTGCTCAAGGATTTTATAAAATCCTTGGATTTGCTAGTCACAGTCAGTGTGGCGGCTTTTAGTTCCTAGTGGTCGACTGTTCCAGCTCGATCTGACAGTCGGTCTTTCATCGTTTTATCACCAGTGACCGCGGTCTGGCGAGGAGTACCAGCAGAACATACAACATAGAATACTCCAGTAGCCTGATAGAATACACGCTACATAAAAACTAGAACTGGAGTTGGGTCGCGACGTCGTGAGTCGCGATATCGATAGGTGGTGGCACTTTAGGTGACAGTGAAACCGTTAAAACCTCCGGCTCCGACTAACTATAACGATCTTTTGTTAATATTACTTATGTTAAGACAAACAAAATTAAAAAAGGAAATTAGAAAACCGCATATATTAACAAAAATAGAAACTACAATCTAAATTTCTAGATAATAAAAACAAAAATAGACTAAAGTGAACGTATTTCGTAATATAATAATAATTTTTATGGGTAATGATTCTAATGAGTCTAATTTTGAATTAATTTGTGTCATTTGTGGGCGGAACGGTTTTGCGACAAAGGCAAATTATACCATAATCACATAGCCATAGCAACGTTAAAGTACATGATGTAATTCCTGTGACACCAACCTGTGACAAGATCACAGGTTTCTGTCAGTGATTTTCTTGGAGCAGTCGTCCTTGTGGGATTCATCAGTACGGTGCTTTCCCTACACACTTGAACCATGCAATTTAACTTGACGTATATGCATACATTGACACGGGCGTGCTTCAGCTATCAGTAAGATGCCCCACGCTAACGTATTTACTCCATAACTCCACTACCGTTAGAAATACGAAAAAACTGCTAAATACGAAAATTGCTCTAATTAGGAAGCTGCATATTTCAAAATTATTTTTAAAGACGGCGGACTTCCTGTTATAGCGGAAAAAGATACTAACTTCGTTATTTTAAATGGAACAGCCTGTATATTACTACCTACATTTTTTAATTTCTTGTTGAATTTTAGGGTCACTTTATTAAAAGCTCTTTGGACCTAAGATTTACTGTTTAGTCGTAATTGGACATTTTTCGAGAAATGTTGACGTTTGCTTGCTTTAAAAAACCAATGATATTTCGGAAACTAAATTAGATAAATAGTTGACGTTTTGACTGTTGTGTTAAACACAAAAAAGGTCAATTGGTCAATATGACATTTATTCTTGGCGAATGTCTCCAAAATTCTTTATTGGGGATCACGGATTTATACGGAACGTTTTCCAAATAGACGCATTAACAAGATATTTCGTTTTGAAATGTGTTAGAAAGAAAATTTGAAAACGCATTCAAAAAATCAGGAAATCCAAAATATTCTGAAAACAAACAGACACAGACCAATAATAGTTTAATATAGTTTAAATAAAATTGAAAGAGGGTAAGAATCTGTGTCTGATGGCGTAAAAATTATTATACCCTTCCATTAAAAAAAGTCGAGTGTATAGGAGTGTTTATTATGAATTCTTTATGTTTGTTTACTTCTAATAAACTGTCAAATTTTCTGGGCTATTTTAATTTGTTTTCACATTACATTACTAATTTTGTAATAATATTTTGAACAATTGATACGGGGTGGCATATAAACACACCTTACATACCTATGGTACCGGGTGTATTATCAAGAAGGCGAGTTTTTAAATACTGTTTCCTTAAACGTGTACGTCAACACCGTGGCTCAGTGATCGCTGCGTCATTCAATGAATGTTCAAGTCTAGGGGTTCGTGTCTCGCCGCGATCAATTTTTTTCGTTATTGTGATTTAACTTTTTCTTATGAACAAAAAGTCGGAAAATAATATTGGGCATTTTGTTAAGAATTAATAGCTAAAATATAACAAAACTACATTTTTTCACTACCATACACAGAGTTACCTCTATACAAATACAGTAATGATGCCATAGTAAGAAACTAAACCAAATTGAAACTACGCAAGGCGTAGGGGAGCATGCGCATAGTTCAAACATAAGTTCATTAGTATGACAACACTACAGAATAACCAGAAGTCCATCTCTCTGTCGGTGCCGTTGATCTTTTAAGAATGATTTCAATGGACACCCGCCATTATCTTGAGTGTCCCAAGTGAAACACGAAACGATCTGAGCATTTTTAGTGGAAACAAGATAGAAGGCGAGTCAGTACTTAACATAATGGCCTGGCCGCTGCAATGCGCAGTGTGTACAAAGAATGCGCGTACTATCTTTAACATCATGACATATTATTCTGGTTATTCTGTAACATCGCTGGCAGCACAAACAAAATTAATGCAGAGCGCATGCCGCCCTACGCCGCAACAGTTAAAATTATTTCTCCCTAGTTGGGTCATTTCTCAACACGCAGGTAGGAGCAGCGATGGCAAAGTTTTCTGCAGACCGGTTATAGCCACCAGTTTTCACCGCTTAAAACGAAAGAAAAAAGCCCGGTTAAACCCAAAGTTATTATAACTTTGGGTTAAACCCAGATGCCTTAATATTATTTAGATATATTCTTTATTTATCACATGTAATTTTATAAAATAACGTACCAAGTAAATAACAAATAAAATAAATCGATTATCGACAATCGACACTCAAGAATGAAAGGGAACGTTCCTTATAAAACATATCTATAAAATGGATTATGTACTTGGGTAGACAAACGACGCTTAGGAAAATATTTACTATAGAGAGCAGCGCGTTATAACGGCTAAGTAAGTAAAGCCCAAGTTAAATTCAGTTATCAACTGTTAAACCGGCCGGTCTGGGTTGTTGCTGAAAAACGCGGGCTTTTGCCATCTCTGGACAGGAGGATCGTTCCTCTATTTTATACACGTAACTGTGGCACCATATCACGCATTTGATACTATATTAAAATCGGGAGCAGGAATTGTAAGAAAACAGAATTCCAATGTTAAATTACTGTCCGAACTTGAGTTGTGTCAGACGGTATATTAATTTGTGAAACTTTGTCATTTAGGAAAAACATTTTAAAAGATACCATAACTTTGCTTACAAAAATCAAATGTGCTATAAAAAGGGAGGGTTTCCATTATAAGTAGTATCTCCTGGAACGACAAAAATATTTGCATAAAATCAGACAAAATTAGACACGTAAGCAAATTTTCAAAACAATATGCTCACTGGTACCTGAGATCGTGCTCGTCATAAGCTTAGGTTGTATCGCCCTGTATGTAGTTAAACTATTACAGTTATGTGAAAATGAGTAGTTTTATGAGAACTGAAATCTGAAAACGACGGAAATTTGAAGATGTTTAGTATTATTGACGTGTGTTATTTTATATAGGTTCCTACTTATGCAATTACCTAGTTCTCATATTTAATATTTGTTATTTTGTATGTTAATATTTTCGAAAATCTTGTGCTTCGTAATTATTATTTGCCTCATGAAGAATTGAAAAATTACTATGCGTACTACCAATACTACCTACGGGGTATAAGAAAAACACAAAGGAAAATCGAATACCTCGTAGCTTGAAGGGAAAAAACATTGAATTTAAAGAAAACCATAATAGGAAAAAAACAATAAATTCAATTGAAAAAACCTTCAAGTGAAATATCAGAACTAAATAAACAAAATATCCATGGAATCTTGACAACTGCCAACTGCTAATCTTGTAAAGAACTACTGTGTGGTCAAGTCTATGTGTTCTGTCTTGACAACTGCCAACTGCTATTATTAATTGTAATAAACTAAAAAAGAGAAATAAGTCAATAAATGTCATAATGGCAAAAAAGGAAATAAGTCAAGGATTAAGATGTAAGAGACTGTGGCTGAATAATTAATTCAAGAATCAATCATAATAATAACAATGATAATAGTAATATTGATGATGATGATGATGAAAACGATGATAATGTCAAAATTAAAAATAAAACAAAAAAGGAAGAAAGTAAATCCCATATTGCCAAATAACCTCGAAGGTCCATGGTTTATATGGGCAGCAAATAAACTGTAATTGATTCTTGAATTAATGTCATAATGGCAATAATAGAACCTGTCCCATAGACACATGAGAATCATTTACAAAAGTTTAAATAAACTAGATTGTATTAAATCGACTTGGTCATTAAGTAAGTTACAATTTTTATCATTTTTATGTTTATAAATTTCTATAGACTCTAATATATCTAATTGATAACTCTTTACAAAATTAAACAATAATTTATTATTCTCCGGAGGAGGGAATTGATTGTTGTCAAAGAAATGATTAGCAAAACTTGAATGATCATTTTTTAAACGAAATGATCTTAAATGTTCATTATACCTAATACGTATAGATCTGCCAGTTTGTCCGATATATACAGTGTGTCCACGGATGGACTTAACTATACTTGTAAAAATTTGTATTTTCAGTTTTTCGAGAAAAAGTCATTCTTTATAATTTCTTTTGCTTGTTATATAAATACGATTCACGTTAAAAAACTTTGATTTTGTTGTACAGGATGCGCAGAAAATACAAGAATGTATATTGGTAAAATTAAAAATTTTTGAATCAAGCTTTCTGAAGTCACAAAATGAAACAGCTTAGAAGGAGAAATCGAAAAGCCAAATAAAGTTTTCCCATAGAAGTTATACTTAGTTGCTAAGAAATACCGGGTGTCCGGTTAAGGTTGGCGACCGGCTATATCTTAGGAACTATTCATCCTACAGCTTTCAGAAAAAATCTTCCTATAAAAGTAGCCATGAAAACTTCATGAAAAATATTTTTAGCTTTCAGTTTTCGCCGCAAGGGGGCACAATTTTAAAAGAAAATAGACAATCCGCATTTTCTTCGAAAATTCAAATGGAAATTTAGAAATCCTTTAGCTTTCTCAAAATCGCCTCGTAATACCCTGCAAATTAGTTTAATAACTTTTTGATCTAGTTTATGAAATAAGGTGTGGGAGAAGGAAAAAATTCCCTTAGACCAAAAATGCCATATCTCCGGATTGCTTGAACCAATTTTAATGAATATGGTATTGTTGGAAAGGGGATCTATAGCGTTATAGAAATCTGCATTTACATTTGAATTTAATTTTACGAGGGAGCCGCCAGATTGTGTTATTTCGAAACTTAGGAAATTGTCAAATTTTCTCAAAAATTATAAATGGAATGGTATATTTTTTATAACATGTTGTCATTACGCATAGAATTAAGAACAAGATGCCGCAAACCGGAAGTTTTTATCTTTATCAAATGGAAGTTATCATCAAGAATATCGTTTAATCAAATACCAAGGCACATGTACCAAATTTTCTCAATTTTTTTTTGAATGGAATGGTACATTTTCACAACCTGCTGTTAATACACATGACATTCCTGAATTGATAACATAAAGAACAGAATGCGGCAAACCGAAAGTTCCTATCTTTTTTAAACGAGAGTCGTAATCAAAAATATGTTTAATCATATCTCATTGCGTGGGTAAATTTGAGAAAAATTAAATACCTAAATGAATATCAATTTAATTTAGTAAATATAAAATTTTCCTCAAACGGGAGGCAATAACGGCATTTTCTTCATTTTGAAAAATACCGCGAGCTTGTCATAAGCTTCAGCAACAGAGCTAGGAATTATTTAAAAAGTTATAATAAATTCTAGCGAACAGACATTGAAATCGAATTTAAATTAACTAATAATTAATACTTAATTAAGTTAAACTTAACAATTAGTGACAATACTATGACCAGGTATTTGCTTTTATTTTCCATGGAGTGCTTTTTGTTTGTAATATTTCTTATAATTCTGTCTGATGAGAGATACAAGAATGCCCTAATACTCTTTAAAAAAATTATTTTCCTAAAATTACCCAGTCAATGAAATGTGATTAAACAGCATTTTTGATCATAACTTTCGTTTGAAAAAGATAGGAACTTTCGGTTTGCGGCATTCTATTCTTCATGCTATTTGTACTAACAGCATGTTATGAAAATGTACCATTCCATTCAAATATTTTTGAAAAAATTTGGTACCTGCACGCTGAGATTTGATTAAACCATATTCTTGATGATAACTTCCGTTTGAAAAAAGATAACAACTTCCAGTTTGAGTCATTTTGTTCTCAATTCTATTTGTAATGACGCTATGTTATAAAAAATATACCATTCCGTTTAAAGTTTTTGAGAAAATTTGACATTTTCGCAAGTTTCGAAATAACGCCATCTGGCGGCTTCCTCATAAAATTAAATTTAAGAGTAAATGCAGATTTCTATTACGCTATAAATTCCTTTTCCAACGAGACCAAATTCATTAAAATTGGTTCAAGCAATCCAGAGACATGGCATTTTTGGTGTAAGGGAATTCTTCCCTCCTCCCAGCCCTTATTTCGTAAGTTAGATCAAAAAGTTATTTAACTAATTTGCTGGATATTACGATGAGATTTTGAGAAAGATAAAGGATACCTACATTTCCATCTGATTTTTTGAAGAAAATGTGGATTGTTTATTTTCTTTTAAAATTGTGCCCTCTAACGGGGTAAATTGAAAGCTAAAAACATTATTGATGAATTTTTATGGTCACTTTTGTAAGAAGATTTTTTTTCGAAATCTGTAGGAAGAATAGTTCCTAAGATAGCCGGTCACCAATCTTAACCGAACACCCGGTAAATCTTAGCAACTAAGTATAATTCCTATGGGAAAACTTTATTTGGCTTTTCGATTTCTCCTTCTAAGCTGTTTTATTCTGAGACGTCAAAAAGCTTGATTCAAAAATTTTTAATTTTGCAAATATACATTTTTGTATTTTCTGCGCACCCTGTACAACAAAATCAAAGTTTCTCAACGTGAATAGTATTTATATAACAAGCAAAAGAAATTATAAAGAATGACTTTTTTTCGAAAACCTGAAAATAAAAGTTTTTACAAGTATAGTTAAGTCCATCCGTGGACACACTGTATGCTGTTACAGTCTAAGCAATTTAGTTGATAAACACCTGTGTGGTCAAGTTTATGTGTTTTGTCTTTACTGTTAAATAAAATATGTGATAATATATTTGATGGTTTAAATGTGACTTGTATGTTGTTTTTTCTTAAAATACTGGCAATCTTTTCAGAAATATTTCCAAAATAAGTAATTGTGCTAAATTTGGTAACTTTATCATTAGATAATTTAGGATATATGTTGTTACAAGCAATTTTAAATTTTTTATTGTTAATGATTCTATTGATGATTTCAATCTTAAATCCGTTATTTATTGCAATTGTTCTAATTATGTTTAGTTCTTTATTCAATTTATCCAAAGAGAGCGGTACTGTAAAGGCCCTGTGTATCATAGAATTATAAGCAGAAATTTTTTGACAAAAGGGGTGAAATTAATTTGATGAAAGAGTAATATCTGTATATGTTGGTTTCCTAAAAATATCGAAATTTATTGTATTCCTTTTTTGTTTTATTTTTAATTTTGACATTATCATCGTTTTCATCATCATCATCAATATTACTATTATCATTGTTATTATTATGATTGATTCTTGAATTAATTATTCAGCCACAGTCTCTTACATCTTAATCCTTGACTTATTTCCTTTTTTGCCATTATGACATTTATTGACTTATTTCTCTTTTTTAGTTTATTACAATTAATAATAGCAGTTGGCAGTTGTCAAGACAGAACACATAGACTTGACCACACAGTTCTTTACAAGATTAGCAGTTGGCAGTTGTCAAGATTCCATGGATATTTTGTTTATTTAGTTCTGATATTTCACTTGAAGGTTTTTTCAATTGAATTTATTGTTTTTTTCCTATTATGGTTTTCTTTAAATTCAATGTTTTTTCCCTTCAAGCTACGAGGTATTCGATTTTCCTTTGTGTTTTTCTTATACCCCGTAGGTAAATACTGAAATTCAGTTATCTAGTTGTCTTATTTCATGGATATCATTATTATTTGTATTTTTCTGTCAATTTTAGTTTCCTTGTCAACTGTCATAATAATTTGTTTACAATAATTTTATTTATACATTTCTGATGATGGAATCATTCTGAATTCTGAAACCGGTCAAGTTATAATAATAAATCGTTATATTGGTAGTACGCATAGTAATTTTTCAATTCATCATGAATTTCTACCAAATAGTAAAATCAGAAAATATTAACTACATAAAAAATGCCAGCACGGCAATTCAAGAAAGACTACCTATACAAGAAGCTTAAACTGAAAGAGAGAAAAATAAGTCAAAACATTTGGTTCAATCAAGAATGTTTAAGAATGAAGATAGTTCCCAAATATGTATACATCACAACGAGAAGTAACACGATTGCAGCAGAGAAGGCAATTAAAGCTGCCCAGAGAGTTTGGCTAAAAGAAGAATGTAGAAGCCAATATAAACAAAGATACCTACGTATTAAATCACTACATTAAGGTTTTACACTCTGAACTTTCATACAAATTACACGCTATAGAGTTTGACAGTTTAGATGACATGATCAGAGACAATATTAGTAAAATCATACATAAAAAATACCTTACACAACGAAAGAAGTTAGATAGTTTGAACTATATCCAAAATTATAATAAAACTGACATCTATAATAACAATTCTAAGAAATCAATATTTAGTTCCAAATTTATCAATTACAGTAATACAATTTTTGACAAAAATGAAACAGAATTACTAACAAGAGGTCCAAAATTTGCCCCCAATATAAACAATATAAATAGAACCGAAATTTTAATTTCAGAAATTGAAGTAATTTTGAAAAAGGACGATGATTCTCAGAATATTAGAAATAAAATTCATAATACCTTTCAGTACAAAAACTTAATCAATAATAAAATTAATAAAACTGATAATATTACAATCAATTCTATTAAAGAAAAAATTAATAAAGATAATTTGATAGTTTCCAAAGCAGACAAATCCAATGCTATAGTAATTTTACCTAAAGATGAATATATAACAAAGATGCAAAATTTTATTAAAAATGAAAAATTAACTGAACTAAAAAAAGATCCAACAAAACATTTTCAAACAAAACTAAAAGATTGGTTAAAAAATTGCAACAGTATTTTTAATAATAATTTTGAAAAATTGAGATTAATTAATATGAATGCTTGTGCCCCTAAATTATACGGACTTATCAAAAACCATAAAATTAATGCACCTATAAGACCAGTAGTATCATATATTAATGCTCCCACAAGAAATTTAGCTAAAAACTTTAATAATATATTCAAAAATACAACAAATTTTAAATCCAAATTTAGTCTAAAAAATTCTTTAGAATTAATTAACAATATCAAATATAAAAATATTCCAACAGGGTCTTTTTTGGTTTCTTTTGATGTTACAAATATGTTCCCTAATATTCCTCCTAATGAATGCTTAAAATTAATTGAAAATATCTATATATATAAAAGAAAGTCGTGTTAGTTACTTCACTTATAACTCAAGAACGGCTGAACCGATTTAGCTGAAAATTGGTGGGGAGGTAGCTTAGAACCAGGAGAAGGACATAGGATACTTTTTATCCCGTTTCAAGTTTGGTAGCGATCGGATCAACAGAATTTTTTTTCTTGGTTTTGTGCGAGGCGGGGGCTTGATATGACACATATCAACTGTCAGATTTGACAAATAAAATTCAGACCGTCAGAAAGTATTAAATAAATTTTATTTGTCAAATCTGACAGTTGATAAGTGTCATATCAAGCCCCCGCCTCGCACAAAACAAACTTTACAGGAACACTCGCTGGGCTAATCTGAAGATTAACTTACAGTAGGTGCCGCGCATGTCGTACCGGGACCGGGCAGCAAATCTATATATATAAAAGAAAGTCGTGTTAGTTACTTCACTTATAACTCAAGAACGGCTGAACCGATTTAGCTGAAAATTGGTGGGGAGGTAGCTTAGAACCAGGAGAAGGACATAGGATACTTTTTATCCCGTTTCAAGTTTGGTAGCGATCGGATCAACAGAATTTTTTTTCTTGGTTTTGTGCGAGGCGGGGGCTTGATATGACACATATCAACTGTCAGATTTGACAAATAAAATTCAGACCGTCAGAAAGTATTAAATAAATTTTATTTGTCAAATCTGACAGTTGATAAGTGTCATATCAAGCCCCCGCCTCGCACAAAACAAACTTTACAGGAACACTCGCTGGGCTAATCTGAAGATTAACTTACAGTAGGTGCCGCGCATGTCGTACCGGGACCGGGCAGCAAATAATTTATAAAGTGAAAATGCAAATGTCATTCGCAGTTTATCAAGTTTCAAACGATTTTACCACAATTATTTCTTCAGAGGCAGCAACGCGCCGGGTACCAGCTATGTATCTATATAAATAAAAAGCAATTGCCACATGTATGTAAGCTCATCACTTGAGAACGGCTCGACCGATTTGGCTGATTTCTTTTTTGTTGTGTTCGTAATTTTCAGGACAAGGTTTGTATGAAAGAAAATTTTGGAAAATCCACCGGGAAAGTAGAAAATTTGGAAGGTAAAAGTTTGTATGAAAATCTGTTTGACAAACAAAAATGTGACGTTCAGTTTGACAGTTCTAAAAATTGAATTGTCAGTGTGTTATCGGTGGTGATCATGTATTTGGTGGTTCTTTGGAAAAAATGCCACCAGTGAGGCGTCGAAATATCGGTCGGCGTACGCGAAGAGCGTAGACAGCGTTTGGAGCCAAGTCGAATAAGAATTTCTCAAGCCTCAAGCGCGATCCATTATAACTCCGGAACAACGGATACAGTCGAGTTCGACGCGCTCAGTTGGAGCTTACGCACAAAATAATTTGGAAAATTCGGAAAAAACTGAAAGTACTTTTTTCTATGGGATTTTTGTATGATATGGATATGCGTAAGTCGGGAAATTCGAACAAACTGTAAAAATCATAATTTTGGAAAATCTAACGGAAAATTTGAAAATTCGGGAAAAACTAAAAGTGCTTAACGGCTGGACCGATTTGGTTGATTTTTTTTGTTGTGATCGTAATTGTCAGGATAAGGTTTGTATGAAAGAAATTTTTTTGAGAATCCACCGGAAAATGTGAAAATTCGGGAAAAACTGAAAGTGCTTAACTGTTGAACGGATTTGGCTAATTCTTTTCAAAAATAATGTTTTTAAGCAACGAAAAATTGGAAAAGTTGCCCGGAAAATTGGAAAATTAGGAAAAACTGAAAGTGCTTTTTTCTATTGGATTTTTGTATGATATGGATAGGCGTAAATCGGGAAATTCTGACAAACTGTTACAATCATAATTTTTTGTATGCGCTCGCGATCATAACTGACGATAGGAACGACATATTTGGTTGAACATAAACGTAATCAGAAAAATGTTTCACATTGAATAAACGATTTGGTTAATGAATCAAAAATTCAATACGAAAAGTAATTTTAGGCAGGACAACGTCTGCCGGGCCGCTAGTTTTAGATAAAACTCATACTAATATTGTTATAAAAAATGATATTATTACTGCTTTCCAACTTTGTATTGAACAAAATTATCTCCAGTTCAATAATAAATATTATACTCAAAACTTAGGTCTTGCTATGGGTTCACCAATTAGTCCTTTATTAGCAGATATTTTCATGTCAGATATTGAAGATAAAATTATAAATTCAGAATTAGGCAAACGACATATTCTATTTTGGTATAGATATGTAGATGATATTATTGCTTGTTTTAAAGGAACAACAAGACAATTAGACAATTTTCAAAATTTTTTGAACAGTATTCATCCAAAAATTAAATTTACTAAAGAAATAGAAACTGAACACAAAATTAATTTCTTAGATTTAACTTTAATAAATGAATGTAATACAATAAATTTAGATATTTTTAGGAAACCAACATATACAGATATTACTCTTTCATCAAATTCATTTCACCCCTTTTGTCAAAAAATTTCTGCTTATAATTCTATGATATACAGGGCCTTTACAGTACCGCTCTCTTTGGATAAATTGAATAAAGAACTAAACATAATTAGAACAATTGCAATAAATAACGGATTTAAGATTGAAATCATCAATAGAATCATTAACAATAAAAAATTTAAAATTGCTTGTAACAACATATATCCTAAATTATCTAATGATAAAGTTATCAAATTTAGCACAATTACTTATTTTGGAAATATTTCTGAAAAGATTGCCAGTATTTTAAGAAAAAACAACATACAAGTCACATTTAAACCATCAAATATATTATCACATATTTTATTTAACAGTAAAGCCAAAACACATAAACTTGACCACACAGGTGTTTATCAACTAAATTGCTTAGACTGTAACAGCATATATATCGGACAAACTGGCAGATCTATACGTATTAGGTATAATGAACATTTAAGATCATTTCGTTTAAAAAATGATCATTCAAGTTTTGCTAATCATTTCTTTGATAACAATCATCAATTCCCTCCTCCGGAGAATACTAAATTATTGTTTAATTTTGTAAAGAGTTATCAATTAGATATATTAGAGTCTATAGAAATTTATAAACATAAAAATGATAAAAATTGTAACTTACATAATGACCAAGTCGATTTAATACAATCTAGTTTATTTAAACTTTTGTAAATGATTCTCATGTGTCTATGGGACAGGTTCTTTATTGCCATTATGACATTAATTCAAGAATCAATTACAGTTTATTTGCTGCCCATATAAACCATGGACCTTCGAGGTTATTTGGCAATATGGGATTTACTTTCTTCCTTTTTGTTTTATTTTTAATTTTGACATTATCATCGTTTTCATCATCATCATCATCAATATTACTATTATCATTGTTATTATTATGATTGATTCTTGAATTAATTATTCAGCCACAGTCTCTTACATCTTAATCCTTGACTTATTTCCTTTTTTGCCATTATGACATTTATTGACTTATTTCTCTTTTTTAGTTTATTACAATTAATAATAGCAGTTGGCAGTTGTCAAGACAGAACACATAGACTTGACCACACAGTAGTTCTTTACAAGATTAGCAGTTGGCAGTTGTCAAGATTCCATGGATATTTTGTTTATTTAGTTCTGATATTTCACTTGAAGGTTTTTTCAATTGAATTTATTGTTTTTTTCCTATTATGGTTTTCTTTAAATTCAATGTTTTTTCCCTTCAAGCTACGAGGTATTCGATTTTCCTTTGTGTTTTTCTTATACCCCGTAGGTAAATACTGAAATTCAGTTATCTAGTTGTCTTATTTCATGGATATCATTATTATTTGTATTGTTCTGTCAATTTTAGTTTCCTTGTCAACTGTCATAATAATTTGTTTACAATAATTTTATTTATACATTTCTGATGATGGAATCATTCTGAATTCTGAAACCGGTCAAGTTATAATAATAAATCGTTATATTGGTAGTACGCATAGTAATTTTTCAATTCATCATGAATTTCTACCAAATAGTAAAATCAGAAAATATTAACTAAATTATTTGCCTCGTTATTTGCTAATGGAAATGCCTAGGATGGGTCTGCGTCAGGTAGGTAGGTACCTCAGTAAGTACGTTTTGATTTAATCTAAAAATATTACGAGGAAATATTTAAATGCCAGGTTGTAACTATGACATCAGGATCGTTTTGAGATAAGAACTTGCTATATGCGGTATCAAAGGGGCCGACAGTTCTGTATTCATACATGTTTGGTTAACTGATATTGACCCGATTTGCTTGATCAATATCACATCAAAATGCTTTTATAAAATAATTCATTTTAATCAGTGATTAATAAATTCAGTCTATGCATAATTGATTGAGTAATTTTTGTTAGTTACTTTGTAAAGACTGTCCGAAACCCCCTCAGCAGTTCCTTGAAATTTTAACTTCTCTATTTACTTTATATTCCATGACGAAACGATGTAACATGTAGGTAATGGAAAGGGTGAAACTCGAAGTCATACTCTTTCCACGATGTAACTTTTTCGATTTTATTTTCCACTTAATTAGACAAGCGGTTTTCATTTTACTAGGTACATTTATGTTTTGAACGAAAGTTTGTTCTTTGTTGCTTAGCAGTTTGAAGAGAAAAACTGAGCCAACAAAAACGCGACACCGCCAATGATTTTTTCTAATGTCATTTGATAGGGAAGAATCTTCGTTTAGCGACAAGTTTGAGGGCAACGGAACGAAATTATTTGTTGTAGGATTTATTGCAATTACAAGTGGTATTTGGAATGACTATTTCATTATGGCACGTAGTACGTGCCACGTACTAGGGGTAAGTGATAATGGTTTGGAACTGTCGATAATCAAAACTTAACGATAATATCGATATTATTATATTAATATCGATGTTGAATGAAGACCCAAAACGAAATGTAGGGAGCCAAGAAGACTCACAAATGCATAAAGAAAGAACTCCAAATAAACCCCTCGATTTTAAATAATATAACACAAAATAATTGAAGATTTAACTCTGGAAGTAAATTTGATGCGCCTGTCATTGAAAATCACCAACCCAGTCAAGAAGCCAACCTCAAGGGACAAACCTGAACCGCAATGATATGAGAGCAAAACTATTTAAACTAAAATGGATCGTAAGCAATCTTCGGCGATCAAATGACACCAACTGAATGGAATATAAAATCAAATAGTTGGCACGACCACGATCGCCAAGATATCCAACGAAGGGATTCTCACAGGAAGACCGCGACGAGAGCGCCGCGTCTAATACGGTTGTTGCCAAAAAAATCCTGCTGTCATATACTTTACACCGGATAGGATTTTTATTACAGGCTGAAATGTAACAAAATGAAACTAGGTGGAAAATTGTAACACGACTGTGAGATAAAAAATGCAGCAAATATTTTGCCCACGAGGGATGCGAACCGCCATCAAATCACCATGGTTCCAACATTGCAGCAAGCGCTGTCGTATTGCCGATTATCGCCCCATCACACAGCCGATGATGCTGCATGCCACTTTCATTAATTTAATACTTCAGGTGACTTTAGACAAAAGACGATGCAATCTTTTGGTGCGGCAATGTATGCGTATGCGCATGCTATAGAAGGCAGAAAACGCAAGTCCTCTTCTTTATGCATCATAGTATTTAAACAGGAGTTCGTTGCAAATATTGGATTCCGATTTACTAGTTGGAGGTGTACGTGCTGCCTTCATTATCATAGAAAAGAACAAAAAACGCGTTTCAATTCGATGAGTGCCCCCATCCAAAATAAATAACATTTAGTGTATGCGAACCAATTACTTATACAGATTTCGGATACACCACTACTACTTTTCCTGTTTTCGTGTGTTGCTTTTGGAAATTTTTGATTTTGTTTAACATTATTTTTGAGGTAAGCAATTTTTCCCCTGATTCACGTAATGCAACTCTCCTTAAATTTCTGTTTTTATAATAGTTTAATTAACAATTTCATGTAGTTTTTTAAATTTCGACTAAATTTACGTAACAGTTATATCACCTCTTGGTTTTTGAGATACATTCCAAATCGCTTCTATTTCTTGACTGATCTGCACATGCCCTTAAAAACCCCTTTATAAAAACTTAATATAAATTCAACTAAACTTAATACCAACTCTAACACAAGCAAGTTTATTTTATTTGATTTTAGTGTTAGTTTGTTATGTTTCCGTGCAATTCGCTTCAAAAAAGCGGAGACTAACGATGCCAATTTGGCATCTTTAAAGCATAAGCACGCTAAAGCATGTCATTATGACATTCAAATGAATATCGTAACAATTTATATTATGTATTGATAGTAGATATATAACCACAGCATAATACAGCAGTTAAAGTTCTTGGCGGTGTCTTTGAACTATTTTAGCTGTATTTAGGGACTTCCAACTGTAAGTGATTTACTACCGCGGCGTTTTGTCAATAGGTTTGGTATTAACTCGGCGACGGACGAAATGGAACACGTGCGTAGCCTGAGAAGTTGCGCGGGCTACGCTGCGCGAGCTAGAAAATTTAGGGAGAGCTGTTCTGCTGTATTATGCTGTGATATAACTATTACTTCTCATTATACAAGAGAACAATAAAAAACAAGTAAATACAGTTCATTAAAATCACAACATATCTTGACAATGACTCTAAGCGAAGTCGGAACGTCGAAAGCTGATGTATAGGTATTTGAAGAAGGCAACAAATTAAATGCTTGGAATTATATTCCCACTGCAAATCACGTTTTCCCGCGAATTTACCAGAAAATGCCAGCACTAAATATGCCAATTTGACACCTACGCATTTCCCTAAAAGTGGAACATCCTACATCGTACATCCCCAACTATTTGAAAGCAGTACATAGTCTAATGTGGGCCTACCTCTACTTCTTTTTATTCCTATCTCCGATTCTAGTATGTCGCGAACTATTATTCCTTCCTGTCTCAGAAGGTGGGCCCTATCCCTCCTATTCTTTGTTGTCCTCCTATTCTTTGTTGTATTCCATAACTTTCGCTTTTCCCCAACTCTTTCCAATACCTCCCTATTGCTAACTTTATCTATCCACGGTATCTCCACCATGAGCCTACAGCACCACATCCGTTAAAAAAATAAGGATGATGATGACAGAAAAACGAAACGTTGAATCCAAAATAAAAAAAAATACTGCGTTAAAAAGAAAGAAAAGTTGCGATAGGAAAGTTTATTTTGTTTTACAATTTTTTTACATAACGCCACACAAAATTAAATCAGATTTCCAAAAAATCATTATGTTTTCACAAATGTCGCCAACAAACACAATTTTTAACTATCTTCACGGCTTATTGTAGAGCACTTGAAGACGCAACTTTGCCTCTCACTTTACTTCATTTTGACCAACTTCGTATCATTCACGTTTTTCAAAATTTCCATGCAAAGTAAGCCATTTCGAATTCTTAATAAGTTAATAAGTTAAGACAGTGACACAGTAATTACTGTGTCACCGTCTTTGGACGTGTGGGTTTAAATTTCTAAGAAGTCCATGGTTTTCTATTACACACAGTGGTTGGATCGAGAACTTTGACGTAAATTCACTAATAAGTTAACCCCACACGGCAAAAGACCGTGACACAGTAATTACTGTGTCACTTTAATTTGGCGCGTGGGGTTAACTTTTTAAAACTTCATAGTGAATTTCGAGGTGAATTTAATACAGTAATTACTATGTTACTGTACATGGACTTAGAAATTTTGAAAATAGTTTTGAGACAGACAGAATGTAGCGAAACTTCTTTTTATTCCAGTTAACCAATCCTACATCTACCGCTTCAGACATTCCAATAATGAGAATAGTTATGTGGAACTACGCTGTAGGTTATATTAATTAGACATCCCCTTGCAAGTTCTGCCGTAATTCCTTATCGGTGGTCATCATACAATATTTCAGTCTTCCTGTGGTGTCATAGCAGTTACTTCGGAGTAATCAAAACAGCATCTTCTGTACCTACAAGAAATAAATGCAGTTAGAGATGCGCGCGAAGTAATTAATAGTTTATTCGTGGCGGAGCTGCAGGCTAAGAGGTCAGTTTACTGGCGCCGCGGCCTCATAGTATGTAATTTCATATTTTATCTTGAACTTCTTGCATGAAGCGTGTTCATCTAGTCGGTCCAGTCGTGCACCTGCTAAAAATGCAGACGAAATCCCCGCGCACTACCTACCACTCCTTTTTCCTCTTCGCACTGCATCTTGCAATAAATGCAGATATAATATAAATTGAAAGTAATAAGCGGAAGTACTAAAATGTTTGCAATTATAAGAACTAAAAGATTATCTTTTAGATTTGCATATCAGATTTTTACAAACTTTGAAGTTCGGTGGCTACTCGTAATACAAATTTAATTTAGAAGAAGGAATATGCATTATTAAAGTCGTACAATGAGCTTTTTAATAACACAGATATAATACTAAATGGATGTAGAATTTCTAAATTAAGTTAAGAGTCCGGCAAACCCCTTTAAAATGAACCCGAAAACTGACTTCGTAGTGCTATGCTCATTTCTAAACGGTGAAAATTGAAGTGTTGAATTTTTGACAGTTTATGAACGAAACTTTATTCTATGTCTCCATTGAAAGAAAATTTAAAAATTTTATCTTAGAAAGTGTCAGTTCACTCATGAAATTGACCAACTTCACGCGTGCATAGCGCCAAGAGATTTACAGTTTTCGAAAAATTGTTTCAATGGCGACATAAAGTATACCTTCTTCTACCATAATCAGGCTTTCGTGTTGCTAAATTTACTAGGATGAAGGTGTAATCATGGTAGAGCGAGAGCGCTGCAAACGCAAAATATGGCTTGGTATGTGCTGCCGCCCGGTGTCGACTGAGCGTAAACTCAGAGCGGCGTTGTCTCATTTACTAGGTACCGAACGCGCGGGCTTTGAATGTGCGTTGTTCTTGTGTTCATAAATGTGTTTAGCGCGACGGTGTTGCAACACAGCTGATAGTTTGCTCCGATTTCTAACGGATACCTCACCGACCCGATGCCCCGCAGGTGTAACTTTTGATCTGCTTTGCTGGACTCTTAAGGCTCTGGGTGAGTCTCCATCTTTCAATATAGTAAGTAAACCGTCTGTCAAATGAGCAACGAGGATATTTTCGAAAAACTTTAAAATCATTTCAAATAAGTCACACCCCATGAATGTTTTGCTGCCAAAAGCCGCCTCTAGAGGTTTTCAAAATAAACGTTAGTTATTGGCCAATTTCATTTTTTTTGTCGGTATTATGTGTAACAGGAGTATGGTACACCCCCCTTTTTTTCTTTATTTTTGAAGATAAATTTTTGAAACTTGGCACATCGTATGTACTGAGTAAACGTCACGTTTTGACGCAAACAAGAAAATTTTGACACTTCCGGTTTCAGCGGAAGGGGTGCCAACTTTTGATTTTCAAATGGGACAACCTGTATGCTATTGACTTTTTGGACTCTGCATAATTTTCTGAATGCAATGGTTCCACATAAGCGACAATTCAAGTCTGAGACTTTTTTAAAATCTAATTTTAATTTTGACATTTAAGTGTGCCATGACTGTTCCAATTTATTCTAATAGACTCAGGCAATGCCGTAAAAAACGGAATTGCGTTGGAAATGCTAAATAATGTGATTCGTGTTTAAACAAAGTTCTCCAAATGATTTTTTGGGCAAAACTCATTTTTTTCAAATGGAACCATATTGGTACCAAGGTACTATGCAAGGCTACCATTAAAAAGGAATCTTCTGATATGACCAGAGTAGTTAGAAAATGACAGCCTCAGATACGAACCCGTTCGGAGCACATAGCGCCATCGAGTTCTCCAGGTGCCATCGAGTTCTTCGGCAGTGACCTTGAAAGACACCAGAGGCTGCTGAAGGAGTCGTTGAGTCATCCGAAGAAGTGTCTTCAGCAGCGGCATCTGCAGCAGCCTCTGGTGTCTTTCAAGGTCATTTCTGAAGAAGTGTGCATGTCTTCAGCAGCCTCTGGTGTCTTTCAAGGTCATTGCCGAAGAAGTGGGCATGTCTTCAGCAGCGTCTGGTGTCTTTCAAGGTCATTGCTGAAGAAGTGGTGTTCAGCAGCAGCCAGGCGCATGCGCCGGGGCTATTCCTCAGATCAGTCCATCGAGTTCTCCATCCACTTCAAGTGGGCGTGTCTGCAGCAGCCTCTGGTCATTGCTGAAGAAGGGCCTCTGGTGTCTTGCCATTGCGCACCCAAGCCGCCATTTTGGGGCCTTTGGTTGTGGCTCAGGCGCCTGCGCCGGGGCTCCGCCTTCAGCAGCTTCTGGTCATTGCTGAAGAAGTGGTCTTCAGCGGCCCCCCTGGTGTCTCTCATTCTGTTGGGCCTTTGGATGTGGCTCAGGCGCCTGCGCCGGGGCTGTCGCGTACAAAGCACGTGTTGCTCACTGTTCAGGCCAGTCCATCCTGGCCCCATCCACTTCTTCGGCAATGACCAGAGGCTGCTGAAGGAGTCATGTCTTCAGCAACGGTGTCTTTGGGGCCTTTGGCCGTGGCTCAGGCGCATGCGCCGGGCTCTGGCTATGAGAGTGGGGGGGGGGGCAACAGCCAATGAGAGTGGTTGTGGGCAGCATCCAATCAGAACTGATCTTGTTGTTAGGTGCTGTTGGGCCTTTGGATGTGGCCCAGGCGCCTGCGCCGGGGTTTTCGCAAAAATAAAAACGTTGAATATATTTTTACATCAATATAATTAAAACTATAATCTGTATACAGAGTAGGCATGCGTGTATTTTCTGGGCAAATCGAAGCCCTGCAGCTTCTCATACCACTCTTCTGACCGATTCATTACCCGGTGTATACTCAACGATGCGGTCATGCAGGATGAGACAGTATGCGGTTGTGTTGGGCGGAAAATTCTCGCTCGACTCAAATTCTAGACGCATATCTATGGGTCCAGGCTTGATGCTTTCCGACTGCTTTGATGCGTCAATCACCACGATGGGCGCTAGATCCTTGAACTGTTCCTTGCCGTATAACGGCTCGCCAACTTTTCCATAGTATGAACTCTGGAAGTTCTGGTACATTTCGTATAGCAGGGCGTATTTCCCCGTGGAGAAATCCAAGTTTAAATTCTCGTAGGGGAAGCACTCAGAATTCAGGTACAGTTTGACGTTTGTCAGATTGCAGTGGTCAAATTTGCTTGAATCCGTGTCCAAATTCGCTTTGCGATTCGTCTGGAAGGCGACAATAACGTAGCGGGGTTTCTCCAACCGTGTTGCAGTCTTGACGGCCCACGTTTGTTTCGTAGCTTGCGGCAACACCGGATACTCGTACAGCTCCCAGCTGCGAAAACATATCTGCAACGTTCTCTCTTCCTCGACAATATTGAGAAGTTTTAGGTATTCAGCATCCGATGGATAGACGTACGGCACCCTCCAATGAACCTTGCTCAACTCAATTCTGGTGTCCTCGTTACCCACGAAAGCGTTCCTATCGTTTTTCGATCGAGTCAAAATGAGCTCGTGACACACATTTAACAGAATTTTGGGGTAATCTTCCAAGAATCCCAGCAGGATTCTTCCCGGGATGCACACGTTAAAGTTCCCGTTCGCGTCGATAAGGTGGCTCGGTGAGTCTCCCGTATTCGTCCAGCCGGCATTCTCCAGGGCACCTACCTCACCCACATTCAGAGAAACTACACCCTTCAGTGTGCTCGTGATGCCCACGTTTTTTGTTCGATCCACCTCCACCCCGTTTATTTCATAGCGGACGTCGTCAAAGAGGAAACTCAGGGCGTTATTTGTTAAAGCCGCATTTCCGCCTCCTGCACCCTTGATGAACCTGCCCTCTATGTAGATGCTGCTTAGATGCGGCAGTACGTAAACGTCTTGTTGGTGGATTGGTATGCGAATTTCGTCATTGGCGTTGAATGTTGTTGTTGTCACGAACGGCTGATGTACGTGCACCTCGACACGGCGTGCTGACTCATCCAAAACAGCACCGTCCAGAACACGAAACGTGTCTACGTTTATGTGTGTCATTATTCAAATGCGGTTCCCTTGTTGAAGCACAAGTACTAACTGACAGCACCGTTAATTTTCTTGCTTAAATACTCTCCATACAACCGTGCGCATGCGCAGTCTTATTCTTGCTCGTGTCATCAGCCATGGTGTTTGCGAATACAGCTGTCTGTGTCAACAGACAGCTGTATTCGCAAACAGACAGACAGACAGACAGACGGAGAGACAGACAGACAGACAGACAAGACAGACAGACAGACAGACAGACAGACAGACAGACAGACAGACAGACAGATAGACAGACAGACGGACCGACAGACATACAAACAGACAACTACTGATAAGAATTCGGAAGTAGGAGAATAACTATAGATTCCTTTTTGTCTCATCGAGCTGATTAATTTGATACCCTACATGATCTAGGTGGCCGGGGGCGCGGTCAGTGAGTGGCCACCCCTAAAAACCACCCCTAAAAACCACCCCCAAAAATCACCCTCCAAAACCACCCCAAGAACCGCCCCTAAAAACCGCCCCTAAAAGCTACCCCTAAAACCACCCCTAAAACCACCCCCTAAAAATCACCCCTAAAAACCACCCCCAAAAACCACCCCTAAAATCCACCCCAATATTCCGATACCTCTAGTCGAGTCCTTTGATTTACACCCCACATGACATAGTTTTTACGTAGGGGTTAGCCTAAATTTAGACTACTGTTCTCAAATAATTAGCGATGTAGAATGTTCTACTACCGAGAACTAAGATGTTTGCATATATCAATCAGATGGTTCCCACACGTGTCCGAAACGCATTAAGATAACAAGTAATTTCAAATAAACAAACTGGAGAATGTTCTAGAATGATTTTTTCCCACACGTGTCCGAAACGCATTAAGATAACAAGTAATTTCAAATAAACAATCAGAAGAATATTCTAGAATGTTATTTTATTGTAATAATACAAACAAACAAACGGGTCACCTTGTAGTGTCTACAACATATTAAATGCACATGCAGAGCGTTGGATCAAACCTAAACAAACATATCCTATCGGCAAGATGAAAGGTTATTTCCCATAATAAACAATTATAACATCTCTTATCGGCGGCGAACGTGCTTTTTTCTTAAACTTTAATATCAATATTTATTTAGTATAAACAATTGTAAATTTCCGAGAAAATAAATATTAATTCTGTAACTTCTGTTTACAATCATAAGTATATACGGATGATTTGAAAGACGGGCTTGTGGGCCGCCGATTAGCTCAGTTGGTTGGAGCGAGGGCTCCGGTGCGTGGGGACCCGGGTTCGAATCCCGATCGGCGTCATTTCCAGAACGTTTGCGAAAACCCCGGCGCATGCGCCTGAGCCACGGCCAAAGGCCCCAAAGACACCGTTGCTGAAGACATGACTCCTTCAGCAGCCTCTGGTCATTGCCGAAGAAGTGGATGGGGCCAGGATGGACTGGCCTGAACAGTGAGCAACACGTGCTTTGTACGCGACAGCCCCGGTGCAGGCGCCTGAGCCACATCCAAAGGCCCAACAGAATGAGAGACACCAGGGGGGCCGCTGAAGACCACTTCTTCCGCAATGACCAGAAGCTGCTGAAGGCGGAGCCCCGGCGCAGGCGCCTGAGCCACAACCAAAGGCCCCAAAAGGGCGGCTTGGGTGCGCAATGGCAAGACAACAGAGGCCCTTCTTCAGCAATGACCAGAGGCTGCTGCAGACACGCCCACTTGAAGTGGATGGAGAACTCGATGGACTGATCTGAGGAATAGCCCCGGCGCATGCGCCTGGCCGCTGCTGAACACCACTTCTTCAGCAATGACCTTGAAAGACACCAGACGCTGCTGAAGACATGCCCACTTCTTCGGCAATGACCTTGAAAGACACCAGAGGCTGCTGAAGACATGCACACTTCTTCAGAAATGACCTTGAAAGACACCAGAGGCTGCTGCAGATGCCGCTGCTGAAGACACTTCTTCGGATGACTCAACGACTCCTTCAGCAGCCTCTGGTGTCTTTCAAGGTCACTGCCGAAGAACTCGATGGCACCTGGAGAACTCGATGGCGCTATGTGCTCCGAACGGGTTCGTATCTGAGGCTGTCATTTTCTAACTACTGACCAGTTTGCATCAAGGATAAGAACAACTGAAATTACAGTCTATCGAAAATTAAAAATAAGTATTTCATTTTGTTTTCATCAAATGCTAAGAGTAGGGTGACCAGATTGTCAGTTACTGCAAATAGGACTACACAGTGAAAAAAATAGGACAAAAGAGGACATGCATCGAATTTGTTATCCAAATATTAAATTTGTACAATTCTTACAATACCAACAAAACATAAAAGTTAACATATCCAACAAAGACAACAACAAATTTAGTAATTTAAAATAAAACTCATTACTTGAAATCAACTAAGACATGAGATAGAAAGTTAATATTTATGAATAAAGATAAAACTAGGGGTTATATTTTTCGAAACTACGCGCTGACAGCAACAAATCTTTCTTTTTTCAATGATAAATCATAAAATAGTTGATATTGTAATTTACGTTAGTTAAGTAAAATATTTTTGGCTGAATTTCCATTAGATTTTGATCATCACTCCACTGAATTTTCATCAAGCTGAAAATTCTTTCTAATTGCGCATTATGCCCAGGCACTACAAAAAATATTGGCATAACTTCAAAATCTCGAAGACTTGTTCCTCATTTGAACACGCAGAAAAAAATCAACCCACTTTTCCAACGCCAGTTCTTCTGAAAAATTGTTAGTACCCGTCGGGGTACTTACTAGTGGAAGCTGAAGAAACTTGATTTTCCAAAAACCCCAATAAGTTAGGAAATTGATTCATACATTCGGGTCGAGTCGGCAGCACTAAAACCAGTTAGCTTTATCTTTTTGATTTAAACTGAATTGGCGGGAGGGGGCCTCTAATGTCCACTGTACAGAATGGAATGCAGAAGAACACTATAGAGTACAAAGTCGCCATCTGTTGTAAAGTATAATAATTGCGATTACTGTTACATTGACTGTCATTGGTAATATTGATATGTGAGACCAATCTGTTTCAAAAAAAGAGGACAACATATAAAAAGAGAGAGGACAAAAAGAGCGGACCCCAAAAATAGGACATGTCCTCTAAAAAGAGGACGTCTGGTCACCCTAGCTAAGAGGGGGCATTGGAAATTTCAAAACAAATGAAACATGATACCATTGCATTCAGAAAATTATGTAGAGTCCAAAAATTCAATAATATACAAGTTGTCCCATTTGAAAATCAAAAGTTGGCACCACTTCCGCTGAAATCGGAAGTGTGAAAATTTCCTTGTTTGTGCCAAAACTCGACGTTTACTCGGTACATACGATGTGCCAAGTTGCAAAAATGTATCTTCAAAAATAAGGAAAAAAGGGGGGTCAGGTATATCAGTTATAATATATAAAAGAAAAAAAAAGATATCGTTAGATATTTAAGAAAAAATTCTTATTAAAGAATGTTCTTACGATTGAATTTTTTTGAATGTTTTTTAACATCAGTAAGTAAATTGTGTAAATAGAAGGTGAAAGATGGTTATAATTTTGTTTGGGGGCACTGTGGATAAATGCAATACGTACGTATACGTTAATTCACTAAAGTACACTGCTCAAAATTTTCTAAAGGAACCCAAATAATTTTCATTGTATGGTTTTTATCCTACAAGTCAAAGTGAGTAGGTTACACTATTTATTTGATTAGCTTGTCTAGTACAAAATTGACTAAAAATAAACTTGTAATGCTTTGCATTATTTCTTTTATAATGAAAATAAACATCTAATTGGAAAACAATACATTGTGTATTAGAATAAAAGCGTATTTCTGATAACGTTAATTTTTTGAAATTTGTGCTTAATACGATGTATTGCCTCCTCGGGCATTAATGACTGCCCGGTACCACTTAGGCATACTTAGAATTGGCCTATCGATTGCATCTTGTGGCAAAAGGGCCCACTGCCCTCCCAGTGCATTTTAAAATGCAAAACGGCCTTGAATGTTTGCCATAACTGCAAGAAGTTGTCTCTGCAGCATGTCCCACACATGCTCAATGGGGTTTAATGTCGGGAGACTGAGGAGGCCATGGCAGAAGGGCAACGTTCTCTTCAAACCAATTTTGTACCTGATGTGCAGTGTGAGGATGAGCATTGTCCCGCATTTAAACCAAATCTGGACCAGCAGCATATGAATATGGTTGCACAACAGGTACAAGAACTTGTTCAATATAACGCCGTTGGTTCATGGCTCCATCCAGACAAACGAGGTCTGTTCTATGGCGCAAATCGATTCCAGCCCATACCCTCACAGACCCTCCTCGGTAAGTGTGAACTTCCTGGAAGTGCCTTGTCCTCTACAAGGCTCCGCTTCTTGGCCACACTCTCGTTCTTCTGCTATCAAGTTGAAATTCGAACCGAGATTCGTCGATAAACAGAACATTGGACCTGCTTCCCCCCATTGAGCATGCTCTTCAGCCCATTTAAGACGCGAAGTGCAGGTACTCCAATTGGTCGACGAGAATGAAGACCAGCTTCATGGGTACGATTTCTTATGGTTTGGTCAGAAACCGATACGGCATATGCATTTTGGAGATCCGCAGAAAGTCCTTGTGTCGTAATTGATGCATTACGCCTGGCTTGAAGAATAATAAATCGGTCTTGGGCAGGCGTTGTTTCTCTTCTACGGCCTTCGTGTCTTTCGGCCACATCGCCAGTCTCCTAGTATCTTCCCCACAATCGATACGTTACACTTCGCGATACTCCAAATTCGACCGCTATCTGACTTTGTGAACCACCAAATTCAATCATCCCCACCGCACGTAACATTTCGTCGCGGGCTAAGTGTCGTCGTTGCACTGTAAATTGTTGTCTTATGTTCAACACAAACAACTATAAACTTACCATATGCTCAGAGATGATGTGAAACAAAAACATTATAAAAAGGGAAATTTTTTATCGTCCACCTTTCTTTGAATATCAGTTTTTGGATAAATAAAACGAACAAATCAAGCTCTTTTTTATCATGCTATGGTATGATATCGAACGAACCTACATGGCGTATTTTCAATTTATTACGAATTGTTGGCGAAAATATTTTTTGGAATACAGTTTTGTTCCTAACAATTTTGAGCAGTGTACTTTCAGATTATTTCTTTTTACCGTAATGTGTTGTTTCTTACGCATTATTGAAATTTTGTTTTGTAGTGTAAAATGTTTCCCGTTGGAAGGTGAACTGCAGTATTGTCGAGGGGTAATCACACGTGCAATATTGCACGTATTGCATACTTATTGCAATACATTGCACACTTATTGCGTACTTATTGCAACTTATTGCAAGTGTGTTGCGTCAACACTTTACGGACATTACATAGGCAATGAGTATTGGTTTCCCTCGTGCTTACCTACGCTACAATTATTTTATTCCAATGGTAAATTATAAACTGAGATAGAAAAAGTCCAAATATAAAAAAGTTGCTTTAACCATAGGTTGGTCGAAAAACGCATCGCCAGAAATTTTTTTACAATCATTAATCTGTGTATTATTAATAAGAGAGAATATGAAAATTTGAAAAACATAAAACATAAAAGAGGTACGTATGAAGTTGACGAATGAGATACATTTACCTATTCTACATGACAAACCCATCAAAATTGTATTTGAACTATAAATATTTAATGTATTTCAAATAGGTAATTCGCAAATAATTCCCAAAGCCCTGTAAATAATTATGGAATTTTATTGCTCGTCTTATTCCATCTGAAACACCCTGCATACAATTTACAGGAAGTGTAAAATAAATACACGTGCATAGGGTTTCCAGTGGAATGTTCGGCGGAATTGTGAAAATTTTAAATTGTGTAAGTAAATAACCTAAATGTCGGGCCACAATGTAAACTTACCGAGTAAAATCTTGAATTTCGCAATATTGTTCCGTAAAATTCAAAAAAAAAATGTATTTTCATATAGTTTCTGTTTATTAAGGAAGACTTCTGTTCTAGCGAAAATTTCCATTTCATCAAAACGATTCGGCGCCAAATTTTTTAAGGCTACTGCTGATTCATAGCCCAAAAATGAAAAATTGCAATAAAACTTTGGTATGCATAGGGATTTTCACGAGGATTTTCACTTCAATTTCTTCGTGGATTTTCGGCCAAAACTTGTTTGTTTTGACCCTATTCAGTACAGTTGCTGCTGTGCTCGGTCTAGTCGTAATTCATCTTCGTCCTCCATTTCTTAACGCGCTTCTCCGAAAATGTCTCTGATACACGCACCCAAATTGGCCTGCATACAGGTATTGCTGATTATCTGTTCTCTGACTCCAAATTTCATAAGTCGAATAAAATTTAGTATAGCAATATAATTTAGATGTATCCAGATCCAGCTAACTCATACCAAACGCGACTACGCGCTACGCTCGAACTACCGAGCGGACTACTCGACACTTGATAATTATTATACCATCCGATAGAGCAATATATTGTTACGGAATACCCAGGGGAATACCCCTGTTGGATCGACTATGATAGTGCCGTTTAGAGTGCATAATTTCTTTATGTAACCAGTATGCGTTATGGGGCTTTACTTGGCTAAATTCGAGCTAATTCTTTCACCGCAACACGTGTTGTTAACTATTTCTAGGTACGTTAATTCTTAACGTGTCAGACAACTCGCTCCTTGTTCGGATGGCTAATACGCCGGCTCTGTAATCGAGATATCCGCACATCAAACCTAGCTTGCTGACGTTTTTTGAAGTGAAACTTCTTTTGTCTGTTTACCCTACAAATTTTTCATTCCTCTAATAACGTTGAAGTTTCACTTCTATCGCATGTGGCGACCACGCACCCAGTTTTTTTATACTAAAGTTTATTGTAATTTAAATAATTTTGCTTTGGATGCGTTTGTCTGGTCTCCGTCACAAAAGGGATTTGTTTAAAGAAAATCCGCGATTACTATAATGTTTACTATATTAATTATTAATTTTTTCTTATTACTCTGTTTTAATGTAATCTTAATGATTTGTTCACTTCTGTAAAAATCGGTACATAGTCATTTGTAATTTTAGTCACGAATAAACTTGTTCAATTTTGAAATACGTTAGAACATTTTAGGCGCAATCTCAGCCGAGTGCGACCATAGGGTATTCCCCTGTAGCCATCAATAATGGGGTAACAATAATACAAATACCTCTTCGGTGCTGGATGTAAAAGGTTCTTATTTTGTCTGTAATGTAATGTATTACATTCAATCAATACTTTAATATGTCTGCTTATTATTCATATATTTTCTAATCCTAAGAATTCTCGAAAAAATTCAATGAAAAATTTCAATAAAATTTTCAAAATCTCTAATTAGGACATTAGCACGTTATTGGATGCAGAGTACACGGCATTTCCCACATATTGCATTCTTATTGCATACGTATTGGGTATTGCAAACTATTGCATACTTATTACAACCTATTGCACACTTATTGCAAGTTATTGCAGCCTATTGCATACTTATTGCAACTTATTGCAACTTATTGCATTCAGAAGTGTCCCGCATATTGCATAAGTGATTACCCCCCCGAGTATTGTAGACAGGATCGCAGACTTCAACTACATAAATCATATAACTTTCAAATAAATATGTCTATTTTGTATTGCAACTTTGAAAACAAGTTATCATCATCAAGTTCTTAGTCCGAAGACTTGTTGGACGCGTGCCTCCATGCTTTCCTATCCTGAGCTAACCTATACGCATTTCCCTAAAAGTAGAACATCCTACATCCTACATCCTACATCCCCAACTATTTGAGGATGTAACCTCTCTAGTTTCTAATGTTCTTGCTGCTAGATCCAATTTCCCTGAAATTTCTCCTAATTGAAAACAAGTAGAATATTCAAAGTAAAAATTTCTTTTTAAAAGGTTTTTCCGTTTTTTGTAACAAAAAATTAGAAACCTTTTCTTTCTATGAAATTGTAGGGCGGTATAAATATACAGTTGTTATAAATAATAATTATTTTGAAAATAATGGAATTCACGGGCATATGAAAAAATCGTCATTCCTAAAATGCGGGTAACCTGTTTGCCGTAAAACATCAAACAGAAGCTATATGCTTATTGCAACATCATAACTACAGCCATAGCTACATCATAGCAATAAAACCGCGAAAGTTATTTATAAAGTCTTATGAAATATGACATATTTAATCAAACTATAAAATCCCGGGTGGGTACAAAAATAAATTGTTTTCGTACAGATGAATGAGAAGGACCGTAGTACTTTACCAACAAACCAAAGACGTGAGTCACGCAGAACATTAACAAGTTCAGAAATCGAGATCGTACTTTATCCTTTATTCACACACTCATTACTATATTTGAGTTACATAACGTAAATAAGACAGTATTTTTCCTGTTATGTAAGAATGTCCATGCATGTCCGTACGTTAGTAATAAATACATTATGGTCATAAACTCTTCAATACGAAGACTGATCGGACGTGTAACCCTATTCCTCTGCTATACTGACTTAACCTAAGCATTTTCCCAAAAGTAGAACATTCCAGCTCCCGAACTATTTGAGAATAGTAGTTTAATCTGGCTCTGCACCTGCCTCTCTTCATTCCTGCTCCCCAATCAACCATGCCACGAACTAATCATTCGTGTGTCAGATGGGTGCCGCATGTATCTTTTCGTCAACTCGTCTTCATCATGCGTCTGATGTTAGGTACCCTACCATTTACCACATTCTAAGTGCCTCCAATTTTTTCGATGGGCTCCTCATATCATCTAACATCTAAGTGTCGTGCCCGTATAATGGCGTGCTCCATAGGTATATTCTTAAGGGCCTCGTTCGAGTTTCTGCATTTACAATTCTCGAGCTCAATACTTATTCCCTTTTGTTAATTGGTTGCCACTCGGTGCTGCGACATTGTTTGTTTTATGTACCCAATAGTACTACCATCGCGAGATATATGTTTGATTTCCAAAATAGCAGAAATTAATATGCAACTTCAATTAATTTGTTGCTTTTTATTTATACAGGATATCGAAAAAAATGTTTCAATATTTAGAGGGCATGTATGTAATCACCCATAAACAAAATAAAACGTTACTCTATTAAGTTAACTATTTACATTTTAAAGAATTGAATCGATAAAACAGAATATATATTTACAAAAATACGAGATATTTACATTGAAATAAATCGCGGTTCTCACGGAGTATCCTTAACAGAATTGACTTAATAGATCGGAATAAAAACAAAATACGAGATATTTACATGGAAATAAAACGCGGTGTATCCTGATGGTGCGCTACGGCCCGTTGTGTGATCAAAACTGAACATTTACGGTGTCTCAGAGTTTTCGTGGAAGCACCGAACGGTGCCGACTCCGAGCCGGGTTTCGGGGGCGATTCTCGTCAAAGCACGCGAGTGCAATCACCTGGGGGAACGCCACTAGTAAATGTTCTACCTTAAGGTTTCACCAAAAGCCACCCATTACCCGGATGCGATCAATTTGCACCGGTATATCGTCCTGTTACAGGCACTATGGCCACACAGGAATAGGCAAACCGATCTAATCGTCATAGACAGACACTTTCAATTCCCCAGCATGAACATAGTTTACTTATTTGTTACCAACAAACTAGGGTACTTACTCAAAAGTTAAAGGACGGTTACTATCAGTTGCTCACACGGCAAAGTCGGAACGGTCGATCAAGTACTACTAGGTCGGATGTCAGCGGCCAGCATCATCCCGGATGCTGGGAGTATTTGTTCCAGCTGAGGGCCGGACGGCCAAATACTGAATTTGCTTCTGCGGGGCATCCACTTTTATAAGCGGTGAGTGGGGGGCTTCGGCAGCGGTTTGACGTCGAATTCTTCTACGTCAGCTGTGGTGGCGGGTGCAAATTCAGCACGAATTCTTGCCATCTCGTAAAAGTGGAAGTCAAGAGTTTCTACGTCACCTCAGTGCCTCGTGCAAAGATTGGTTTGGGAATTCCAATCATCTCGTGTGACGTCACGAGTTATGGCCGAAAAACAAAAATATGCTCTTTTCGTTTTTGCCGTGTAGCTCGACTATTTGACCTAACATTGGAAAGATATGGATGCGTTATTAGAGCACTTTTTCATGCTCCTTTAACACATGCTCACGGAATTGGAGAAAGACGTTTCGTTTAGGCCAGGCCACCATCAACTTTAGTTTTTCTTATGGCCGTCATTTTTGTCTTACACTTTGTTGAAAGAAGCATATTTTTCTGATTTCATTGATATACAACTTGTCCATATTATATTGAAAATTGTGGCCACAGCAGACGGAAAACTGAAACAGTTAACTGTTTGTTGTGATTTAAGCAAATACGTTATAATATTCGTAGTGCCATAAATAGCCGAGACGCATCTTTTAGAAGAATAATAGGTTCCTAGTTCACATAACTTTTCAAATGCTGTTTTGCATTATTTACCTAACATTAAATTATGATGGTTAGTTTATTGTTTTTTGTTCACGTCCTTTTGCAGTAAAGCCTCATTAAACGATTTTTCCACAATTTTTTCCTATTGCAGCTACTGTAATGTTCAATAAAATTCGATATAGTATGGACAAGTTGTATATCAATTAAATCAGAAAAATATGCTTCTTTCAATAAAGTGTAAGGCAAAAATGACGCCCATAAGAATAATTAAGCTGATGATAACCTGACTTAAACGAAACGTTTTCCAGTAAATCCTTATGAGAAAGTGTGGATAGAGCACGAAAAGTGCTCTAATAATGCATCCATATCGTTTCTATTCGAGGTCAAATAGTTACACGGTAGAAACAAAAAGAGAATTTTTGTGTTTTCGGCCATAACTGGTATACCGCTTGAGATGATCGGCTTTCTCAACGGCATATTAATGGTCCTCAAATTCTGAAAAAGTGCCAAATATAAATCTGCCCTCTATCATTTCAAATAAGCGAGATCCCAATGGTGGCCCTTGAATTACATATTTGAATCTCCCTGTATAAATAGGTCAGTGCTGCTTCATTATATCTAAATACTTATATTTCAAGACTGAATATTCGTACTGATTGCTCTTAATATAAGATTATTTCTTAATTCCCGACCAGAACATGTTTTTATTGTGGTTATGAGCCTCCGAATTCCACGTTCTTATCCAGTGTGCACTAACCTGTGATGCATTATTTGTCGTTTTATGTTGCGTAATTGATATGTCGCATTGGAAAATTATTAGATCCGTGAAAGGAGCAATTAAAATTTAAGTCTAGGAGATTAAAGTTACCAGTAAATATGGTATGAAATTTCGAAAATGTTGAGCTGTTCCGTGAAGAAATAACAAAGTATTAAAAGCATTTACTCCTTATATGACCGTTCTGGAAATATGCGGTTCTTAAGTTGCTCAAATCTCGACATTGTTAAGCCAAATGGCTACTGCAGAGACGTTGACGCTCGTCAACTTTCCCACTGAATATTATTGACAGATTCGTTTTATTGTAGAACTTCTTGGTTCGTTATTCCTTATCTTTAATCATCTTACTCTATTTCAATGTCTTGCACTGAACAGACACTTACATTGAGAAAATGTAGAGTATGCAGTAAAATTTAATAGCCGAGGATTATTCTTACAAGATACACCCATTCTAAAATTGAAATAAATAAATACATACATAATTATAATGATCACATTTTTTGTATTATTTATAACGGGTGATTACAAAACTCGCTCGCTTCGCTCGCTCGTGTTGTAAACTTCATCCTCGGTAATAATAGCATTCATTATAAACTCGTGTATAATATACTATTACAGAATGAAGATACAAGGTCAAACAAAAAAGTTATAGCCAAAAAACGAAAACGCAATTTTTCAATTTTTTTCAGTTTTCACGAAAACGATTCAGAATATCTGGATTTTCTTTTGAGGACATTAATCACCATAATATTTGGCAACTTTGCCGAATTTAAACCTAGGGTCTAGCTGTTAAGATAACAGAGATCCCCATGTTGCACGCCGAATTTCAGGCAGCCTGTATATAAAACACAAAAAATGTTTCTACCTACCTATGTCCGTTATAGACTCCGAAACGGCTGGACCGATGTTGATGAAATTTTCAGGTAATCTTCAGATTAGCCCAGCGGGTGTTCCTGTGAAGTTTGGTAGCGATCGGATCAACAGAATTTTTTTTCTTGGTTTTGTAAGAAGCCGGGGCTTGATATGACACATATCAACTGTCAGATTTGACAAATAAAATTCAGACCGTCGGAAAGTATTAAATAAATTTTATTTGTCAAATCTGACAGTTGATATGTGTCATATCAAGCCCCGGCTTCGCACAAAACAAAACAAAAATTCTGTTGATCCGATCGCTACCAAACTTCACAGGAACACTCGCTGGGCTAATCTGAAGATTGACTACAGTAGGTGCCGCGCGTGTCGTACCGGGACCGGGCAGCTAATAATTTATAAAGTGAAAATTGACAGCAAACGTCAAACGGCATATGTCATTCGCAGTTTATCAAGCTTCAAAAGATTTTACCACAATTATTTCTTCAGAGGCAGTAACGCGCCGGGTACCAGCTAGTAGAAAATAATGCGGCAACCCAACCTTTCGTGCTGGCGTGAATATTGCCTGGCAACGAGGTTTCTAAAATCTATCAATTTAAGGGCTCGCCACATAGGCCATGCCATGTCATGCTAAATTAATTTTAGCATAGCAGAGCACAGAGCTGTCCACATAGGACATGCTATGTAAATTTGGGTAACCATAGTTATTTGTTTTAAAACTTATTTTTGTTAATTGGCAGCTGTCAATATTCATAAATTTAAATAGTGAATGATATTCGTAAGGCGTTAAATTAAATTTAGAATGGCACAGCACAGAGCTGTCCACATAGGACATGCTATGTAAATTTGGGTAACCATAGTTATTTGTTTGAAAACCTATTTTTGTCAGTTGGCAGCTGTCAATATTCATAAATTTAAATAATGTATGATGTTCATATCGTTGCTTTGGGGTTAATTTTTTCCATGGAAACGTATCCATAGAAACAGCATAGAAGTCGACTTCGTTGCTATGTAAATTGCTTTAAACATGAACAATGTGGACACTTCCATTTGAATTCCATTGTCTCTACTTCTATGTTTTACATTGGCATAGCATAGCATGGCCTATGTGGCGAGGCCTTTACGTTGCTTTGGGGTTTGATTTTACTCCAATTTCTATTTTATATCCATGGAAATGTATCCATAGAAACAGTATAGAAGTAGAATTCGTTGCTATGTAAATTACTTTAAGCATGAACAATGTGGACACTTCCATTTAAATTCCATTGTCTCTACTTCTGTGTTTTACATTGGCATAGTATAGCATGACCTATGTGGCGAGGCCCTTATTCTCACTCTCTTGTAATATTACTTTTGAAAACGCATTATGACAGTTAGCTTATTGCGAGGCCTATTGTTTTTAGTTCTTATCCTTTCCCGGTAATCGAGAGTAAACGACTATTCCAGATCTTTTATTAAGTTATTTCCGAATGCGGCTACCGTAGTATTCGAAAAAATAGATGTAATTCTTACTGTTTGGTATTTAAGATAGACGAGACTTCTCAATTACATATGAATGAGCACCATCTTCCGCAGAAGTTCCGAATCTAAATTCTATTTTTTTTGGAATAAGCGGAATCCGAATGGCATGGTCCTCAAATTTGAAAATCTATAGTGTTTTATTGGTGCCTGTTTCTGTTATTATTTTTCATCAATGGTTAAAATATTCGCGTTGTTTTTATTTTCTGGCATGACAAACAGCTCAGGTCTCTTTTGGGAAGCGGCGTCGTATAAACGTAATGGTTTGTAGTCTATTAATTAACAAACACGTGTTTTATGTGGCACTACAATGTAATAAAGATATAACATAAAAAAGGTATGTCCATAACGTCTATAAATATTAAAATTCACAGTGGTTGTATACAAACATGGTTTCATAGTATGAGTCTTAAACACAATTAACAAGTAATGTTTGAAAGTGCCGTTAGTTTTATTGAATGTGAACTGAAAAATAGCTGGGAATTTTAAAGCAAATGTGGTATAATAGTGTATTATTCTACGAGCAAGTTATGGTAGCTGTTATTAACGAGGATGGAAGTTTAAATCACGAGTTGCACATTTAAGGCTAGATCAAACCCCTTAGTTTAAATAAGTGTACACAGGAAGTAGCCGCTGAACGAACGTTGCTAAAGTAACGGCAGGGAAGACCGGGCGAGTAAAACGGTCACAAAAACTGAAGTGTGTGACGTTCCAAGAAATCTGATCTGGCTCAATTCAATAATTGTCCTCGATGATTTCGTTCAAGTCGTTTCTTTCAGTGTCGCTGAAGGCGGAAGCTATTTCACAGTGTTTTAGACGAGACAATTCACTAAAAATAATGTATGACTCGGACAGAAGGACTTCGGTCGGTAGCCCTAATAAATTATTTTATTACTATTATTATTATTATTTATGTATGACCGAATGCACTGTATGTACATACTCACATCTTGATAAAAAATCATGCCAGTCAGAGATAACTAAATTAAAGATTCATCCATTTTAATTGTGTTGCACAGAGAAAATAAAATCCCACTTTTTATGACAAAATTTTTTACATGGGTTATCCGAATAGTTTATTTTCTTAAAGTGAATTTTGCAGGGATTCAACGTTTAACCGTTTAAACGTGTACACGCACATTTTGGCAGTCGTTTAGTTAATATTGTAAACGTTTAAACGCATAAAAAATAATTTGTAATGATAATAATTGTAACCCTTTCTAATTTTGTTATTTCAGTTAATTATCATGACATGTTTCGTTTTTGTGCTTTTTATAAACAAACATACTTTCGCTTATCCGCGTTGACGTTTAGGTTCATTTTTTAAATTCAAATTGTGCTTTATCACAAAAATTTTGTAACTTGCTTCATTGGAGTTGTACTGGCAAGACATACACTTTTAAACGCGTTTACACGTTTAGTCTTGGCGTGTAAACGTTTAGAAAAAATTATACACCCAATTTCACGTGTCCTTAATTTTTAACCACGCTGTATGGCTAAGAGCTTTTTAAAATAAACAAAACTTTTTATAAAGCCACTCACGGCGGATGGCCATTAATTTCTACGTAAGCTGTTGTATAATCGCTCTGAAACTCAACCGGACGGGATGTTCAATCGCTCACTGCATAGGTTGAATGCACATGTGCTATTTTCATGGCATAATTTAAAATTCATCCAACTTGTGCGAGTTTATGGTTTGAACATCCACTACTCCCTGTAGAATTTCAGAACTAGCCTTAACTAGCCTATTATACCTCTACACCGGATCAGTTAACGTATAATTAATTATTGATAGCCTCACACCAATAATCATTAAATATTGGCACTTACTTAGTGTGTCACAGCAAATCACACCTCGCAACGCAGGACAGGTAGTCAGGTACTCTTAATAGTTCTGAAAGTTAGTCGGAAAATGTCCGGGTGACAAGGGGTTTTATTATTTCTTCCGTCAACCTTCGTGAACGGCCGGCCGTAGATTCGGCTTCTCCCATCTGTCAGCGCGCGTTCGCTGTGTCCTCTCTCTTAGCTTTCCTTCGGTTCATTGACGCGTGACGTATTTTAATCTGCTCCTTTTTTCTAAGTCGCTGCTATGTTTCATCGAACAAACTAATTAACGCCTAATCTAAATTTGTTGGATCCATTTACATATGCGTTTAATTATGCTTTGTTACATGACCATCAACAAACAATTTAACAATAAGATTTGTTGTCTTTATAATGATACCAATTTTCAGAAACAAAATTTAAACATTGTTGTGAGTTTTGAGCGACACAATAGGGGGAGTCCACCAAAAAGAGTATAAAATATTAACGAAATTCAAACATTTTGATGTTTAATCGTAATATCTGCTGAAACTATCAGTATATCAGATCTTGCAATATCTACATCAATTAAAAGCGTAGTTAACCGACTGTCCGTTGTGCAAATAATATAAGAAGTATTCCATTTGAAATTTTTGAAAAAAATTCCCTTTTGCATAACTTAAGAGGCATACGTACGTTGAAAACAGTGCCAGTATCAAGCTCTATGTTAGGAACCGTAGAGCTCTTACTAATAAATATTTTGCAAAAATTTCTTCTTTGTCAGAAAGAAGAAGATTTGTTTTACAATTCCGTCAAACCAAATTAAGAACAAATATGTAAATAATCACAGAAACGAGACGTGAAATTTGCCTTTTGGTGTATTTTCAGCAGCTGTAAACTTGGTTCAAAAAGCAAATACTGGAAAACTAATTAGAGCACACTATAATATGAACATTAAATTGCTTGCGTTTCATATTTGAATGCATTTAGACTGAAAATAAATAAGCTACATTAAATTTACTTCGACAATAAACCCATTTCTAAAAACGGGAGCGCCTCCTTCCACTAGCAGATTCTAACCGCCCCTCAGTAGTCGGTGACAGCCGAGTACGTTCGGGCCGTATCTGGCTGGCAGATCTGTTTCTCTTCGTGTTTCTCCTACGCTGGCTGGTGTAGTGGGGGAGACCGAGTGTTGCATACGCTCATTTTTATACCACTCTATTCTTATTTTCACTATAGTGAAAATAAGACGTAGCACCGACGTTACTTGTGACATCAACATTAATCACACTAGGATAGAAAATTCAATATCCGGGCATACGCTCATTTTTATACCACTCTATTCTTATTTTCACTATAGTGAAAATAAGAATAGAGTGGTATAAAAATGAGCGTATGCCCGGATATTGAATTTTCTATCCTAGTGTGATTAATGTTGATGTCACAAGTAACGTCGGTGCTACGTCACTTTAAGTATATATTGGGGATTGTCTCCGTGCGGAGTTCATTCTAGCTTGAGAGCTGATCGAGTGCACTTCGATTCTTTCGGAGTGGTGAGCAGAAAATACCTGACCTATATTATTGTTATTGTCACTATCATTGTTTCACATCATCATTATTGTTGCTATTATTATTGTCATATATATAATTTTTTTTTTTTTTTTAATGTAATTGCTATTTTTATTACTATAGGTTTTTCCCTGCTACTGAAGATGGCAGCTTAGCTGCCGAAATGCGTATATAGTATTTCAAAATTTATGTGGTTGAATTGATTATTTAACCACAGTCTCTTACAACTTAATCCTTTAATTATTATGGTAAAAGTATTTATAGATTTCAAAAATACAGCAGTGTGTGAACCTATTTCGATAAGAAAAAATTAGGTGGCTTTGGTTAGTATGAGTCAGCAGCGTCATAAATTTGGGACCATAATGGCACAAAAATGTCAATATATTAATATTCCTTACTCAAAACCACATCATGTGGTTTTCATGAAATTTTATGGGGAATCCAAATTACGCAATAACATGTGGGGTTTTCATTTAAAGAAATAGAACATTTGTCTGGTGTTCAGAATGTGAACATCCTGTATATACGAAATATTCCATGTCGTTCCCCACAAAAGTGTAAAATTTCGTTTTGATAACTCAAGTAGTACCAGAGATATAGTGAATCGATTACGCACTAAATTCCCACCCGGTATAAGACGAATTAAGTTTAGAAAAGGGAAATTTTGGTTAGATCGACAAAATATTTGGCAGAAAAACTAAAAACAATTTAGAGAAAAGAAATGTTAATCTGTAAATTTTAGGTGAAGCTTTGCCACCACTGGTTTTTAAGAAAATGTTTTTAATTGAACAAGATCTAGATTCTGAATCTGACTTAGGATTTACCAGTTTGATGTTGCTGAAGGTTTGTGAAGTTTTTGGAGTACCTCACTACCACGTACAAACTTGGATTTATTTGAATGAATGTACAAGGTGTCCCAAACTGGACGCGTTCTTATGGGAACACCCCTTATTTGAAGAGATAGAAAAAAATTAACCAAGGAGTCCGGAGCTCAAATTTAATGAGAAAACCACTGGCGCAAACAAAACTTTGCTATCTCTTATCGTTTGGCCGCTAGAGGGCGATTCTCAAATTTCGTCGATTTCTTTTATGTCCTATAACTTGTTTATTAATAAAGATAATTAATTTTGGTAAAAACTTTCTTAAGGCACTTTTTTCCATAAAATCCATTGCAATAGGCAGTTTTTTACAGGGCGTTTAGATTTTCGTGCACCACCCCAAACTCATTTTTTTATATAGAGCACCCTATATATTATGAGATTTTTGAAAAGCTCGTAAAATTTCCTAAATTTTGATGTATTACTTGTCATGTTTATATTAAAAACCATTAGCAACATTACGATTTAAAAATTAAAATATTGTGCCTACAGAAATCAAGATTGCCATGACTAATAAAATGACATAGGATGCTAACATGTTATGATTAAAACCACAGATCTAAAGTTTCATGATAAGATTACTCATAGTTATTATATTAAATTAATAATTCTTTACATGTTGCTAATGATTTTTAAGATAAACATGACAAGTGATACATCAAAATTTAGGAAATTTTACGAGCTTTTCAAAAATCTCATAATATATAGGGTGGTCTATATAAAAAAAAATAGTTTGGGGTGGTGCACGAAAATCTAAACGCCCTGTAAAAAAACTGCCTATTGCAATGGATTCTACGGAAAAAAGTACCTTAAGAACGTTTTTACCAAAATTAATTATCTTTATTAATAAACAAGTTATAGGACATAAAAGAAATCGACGAAATTTGAGAATCGCCCTCTAGCGGCCAAACGATAAGAGATAGCAAAGTTTTGTTTGCGCCAGTGGTTTTCTCATTAAATTTGAGCTCCGGACACCTTGGTTAATTTTTTTCTATCTCTTCAAATAAGGGGTGTTCCCATAAGAACGCGTCCATTTTGGGACACCTTGTACAATATCAGCATAGAAAAATCCAAAACAAACCTGTAGCTCTTTGACCTTCTGTATAATTTTACATATCCGCTATAAAACTTGGCAACCAATTAGAACCTTTATAAACATCCAATATAGACTCACAATCTTAATAAAACTCTTGTAGAAAATTGAAGTGACGTTCATCATGCGTCTACCACATTTCAGACGCATGATGAACATATCGTAGATTGGCAATATACAGGGTGTGTTACGACGAGTTCCTATTAGAAGTATATAGAGTACTAAATAAGATATTAAGATGAAATCTTGCATAAGGGCCTAGCTGTATGACATATATCGAATACAAATAATAAGTCCCTATATATAGTGTTTATTTTTTCACACTTCGTTGGGATGCTCACGTGGTTGTTCCTCATTTGATTTATTTCATCACCGTAAGTATAGTTTTAGATTATGACTGATTCATTTTCTTATATTGTCATGTTTGATGTAGCTCTTGGTTTGGTTTGAAGATGGGGTGGTAGGTGAAGACCCCGAAACCGGTAACCATTTTTAAATAAAGAGTGTCGAGGATTAACGGATTTCAATTAAACCTTTAATACAAATATTTTCAAGATGGCGGCACTTCCTTTTCTACCGGAAGTGGCCATTAACTTTGTTATTTTAAATGGAACATCCTGTATCTGATTACATTTTAGAATTCCTTGTTGAATTCGAGAGCCACATTGTTAACTATGCATTGAGTCTAACTCCAACTGTTTCAGCGTTATTTGACGTTAAAAATCCTAATTTTTCAAAGTTTTTAAATTATAACTTGGATACGGCAAGAGATACTGAAAAACGGCTTACATGTCCCTATCCTAGTTTTTAATCCTTGATCTAATGGGGCTGGAAAATTGGTCACCTTTTGTCATGATATTTCAAGTTTTGCAGAGCTTTTAAATTTGTCAATAAAGTAATTAACGTATTTTCTCTGGTAAGAATAGGAGAATTGACTTGCATAAAAAAATGTTTCGCTTTTCTAATTTTTTTCCGGTATCCTACCAGTAAAGGAAACATATAAAATTTGTGTTTGAATATCTGCAAAATTACAACATTTCTATACTGCTCAAGTGTGACTCTTGTCGTGTTCCCTGTTTCCGAGCAACATCTTAGAATCTTCATAGTTGTCACACATCATTATTACAAGCATCGTAATTATGGTTCCAGAATTTTCATATTTTTAATTTTATTATTAATATTATTAGGTTTATTTTATGTTTAGAACATTCAGTTTAGTTACATTGCATATCATCGTAATTGTGCCCCCGAATTTATATTTTTAATATAAATAAGTTTCCTAGTATTATTTTCGTTTTAAGTAACAAAAATTCCGTTCAGTCAACCTCGGCTACAGCGGCTTAGCGGCGACCCGCCCTCAAGTGGAAACACATGTCCATCCACCCCAAATTCTGCATACGAAACTTAGCAGGCCTTCTCTTCGTCTAGCACACGAATTTCATCTTCCGTCGCGCACAACCAAGAAATTAAACTAAGAAATGCAAACGCACTGCCTACTTCGTTTTCTTGATCTTCGAAAAACTGTCACGTAGGTCTTTGTGCAACTTTTACCTTCAAATCCGTCCCCAGAACTCATATCATGTCAAGCTAGTGTAGACATTCTAAACAACCACCTATTTGATTTTCACACATTCTAAAAGGCACAACGTATGTCCATTTCACAGCAGACAAATTTTAACTTGAATTTTCGTTAAGAAAATATGAAATCTTCAGAAGCCACTAGGGCAATTTTTATCTCACTTATTCGGCTGTCTAAGCCATGTTCTATCTTTGCTATTCGTAGAGCCCTTTACGAAAAGCAAAAGTTACTTCTTTCATAAAAACTTCTTGGGGAATTTCCATGACGACAAAGACTTGGCTATCACCACACGCCTTGTCCCCCTGACAAGCCCACAATTTTCATTTAAATACTGGGCCAATTCAACATAGAATCACTCTCTTCTGAGAGTCGAAGCTCTGGACCACTACCACCAGGACCACCACCAGCAGGACCAGGACAGCCCAGCCGCCACCAGCAGGACCAGGCAGCTCAAGCTCCATCTCCAGGACATCCGGACACCAAGCGCCTGCCTACCAGCTGGGACTTGGACCTCATCTCCGACTCCAGGGACCACCGAGCCCACTCCACTGGATCATCCGGGCCAACCTCGAGGACGACGCCGCCACTAGAAGCCACCGCCTTCCAGCCACTCACCCCAGGGTGGACCGCGCTCCGCCGCCGCCGTCACGTCTCCTTCGAGGGGGCCTATCAACCAGCCTCTCTCAGGAGGCACTCGCTGTAGCTACACCCCGTAGCTAACCACATCACCGGCCTCTAGCCAACCTCGAGGACGACGCCGCCACTGGAAGCCACCGCCTTCCAGCCACTCACCCCAGAGTGGACCACGCTCCGCCGCCGCCTTCACGTCTCCTTCGAGGAGAACTATCAACCAGCCTCTCCCAGGAGGCACTCGCTGTAGCTACACCCCGTAGCTAGCCACATCCCGAGCCAACTTCGAGGACAATACCACTGCTGGAAGCTACCGCCTTCCAGTCACTCACATCAGCGTGGCACTCTCTCTACTGGCTTCGCTGCCACGTTATTGCGAAGACGCTGCCAACCCATAACCCAGGAGGTGAACCTCCGCGAACACGACACCGAACATTTTATGCAATACACCACATCCTCTTGTATTAATATATTTTCTCCAAATAAATATATTTTTAAACTGTCTCAGAGATTTTATTGTAAGGAGTCAAAAAGCCGTCAAACCAAACACTATCAAAGAGTCTCCGTTGCAATTCCCCCTGCACACTCACCCATCTTAAAAGCGGGGGCTTGTAACATAGTTCAGAATTATGACGTATTATTTGTGCTTTCTTTATCCGTAGAAATATTATAAATTCACATATGTTACTGCCATCTGATTATAAATTCACCAAATACCTTAATTCAAATTATGAAATTTTAATTGGTGACTACCACTCAACACAGAAGAGCGTGCTGAATATCTAACCTGCCTTAAATTTATTATATTCGTTTAGAAAGGAACAGGTAGTGTACCTACTAGAACTCGGGAGCTACATAATGCATTCGTTAATATGGGATATCGTGCTATTATATTGCAATTTTTAGTTTTGAAGGTATAACATGCCCAGATAGTAAATTAGAATATTAACGGTTGTATCCGGAATACAATAGAATAATGAGATGAAGACCTTAATACTAATGAACGCCTTGAACAATGCGAAAAACTAAAACAATGGGTGCAGTCAACATGCAACAAAGTTTTTTTATTGGGGGGTTAAATATTCAACATTGTCTTGATACAGTAATAAAACCGTTATGCTGTCATAAATTCGTTAAGAGCCGATTAAATTCTTATGAATGATTACCCTGTCAATAGTTTTAATTAACCGCGTGGATGATGTGGTCCATTATTTGCAAATAATTCGTATATGGCTAGTTTGATAAGACAGTTTAGAAAATGGCAAAATTTATAAATATCTTCACTAAGTTGTTTTATCTTTCTGTTATGCATGACATTCTTTCTTCAACTGCCTCAGTTAAAGAAATCAGAAAAATCTACGTATGCCCTTATACTTACCTTCGAAAGACTACACCGCCTAATCGTTAAAATGAATCGTATTCTAGTGTACCTATTGTAGATTGTAAATAGATTTTTTGAAGTGAAATTTCTTTAGCCGCAACTCGAAAATTGCCCGAGAATTGAGAGTAAAATTTCAAGGTCGCGTCACGTTTTCGAGCATTTAGTTACACGAGAGAGACGAAAGATATAACGTTGAGAGAAGGAGAAAGAGAGTTATACATGCATGAGTAGCTGAGATACCACGCGTTGTATAATTAATACTTACCATCGTGTTTTGTGATTATTTACGTTTTTTACGTTTGGTCCTGTGAATATTCGAATATATCGGTGAACAGTTATTATGTATTTGTTCAAATATTGCAAGTTTTGAATGTGTATGGAAAACCGCAGGATAACTGGTTACATCCTTCTGGGACTCATCAGTACTGTGCTTTCCCCTACACACTCAAACCATGCAATCGTATCTGGAACGAAGACAACCCCATCAGCGTTACTATGCTGCTCAATTTCACGCAGGGATACATCTTTACCTTCTAAATTTTTTAATTCGGTAAATGCTAATACATTTTGCTCATTATTTTCGCATATTTGCGTAACTAGATTTTCCTTTCTTTTAGGTTTCATAAACTGTCCATTGTCGCGTAAGTTGCGTTCCAATTTGCGTAAGTAACACTGATGGGGTTGTGTTTGTTCCGGATAGGATTCGCGATGCATTGCAGCCGCGTTTACAGCATTTCTTCTGGCAGTAGCATAAACAAATAACATGTCAACCTTTTCGTCATTAGAGTAATCCATTGTAACCCAATAAAACACAATCGTATTAAAAATGTTTCTTGACGTTTGAGTTGACAAAGTAGATAAACTTTTGTTTTCACGGCAATTGTGATTACATGGAAAAACCACTTTTATCATGTGTTATTAAAATTCTGGGCCTAAATGCGATTTAAACATACAAATATGTTATATCATTTTATTCAGAAAAAAAGGGCTATTTCATGGTGAATAAATCTAAGATGGCGCCATAAGAAAAAATGAACCTGATGATGATTCTGAAGAAACGAAACGTGGTAGGTACTTTCTGCTACCACAAATGGAAAGAGGATGAAAAGTCGTCCCAAGAAAGTTTTTGCAGATTAAGATTGAATGCCAAATAAGGAAAATATGAACACAAATGTAAAAGCCAAAATTTGATTTTTTTTCGATTATCTCAAAAACGAAAAGAGATAATCAACTTCTGCAAACGGCACTTCTTTATGCTTGAATAGTCGCAACTTTTCTCCCATTTAACCGAACCTGTATCTATTAAGATTAAAAAGATAGCCATGTTAGCACCACATAAAAAAGTCACCCTGCCATTTCAGGACTTGGACAAAAACGAAAAAAAGTTATATTCACGTGATGAAAGATGCATGTATGTATGTGCTGCCACGCCCTGGACAGATATCAGCAAGTGACAACTACTTTGAGTAATTATCTGAGAGTAATTACTAATTAGTGGTACGGACCGTTCGAACAACTACTCCTCGGGCAAATACCCCGCCAGGCATTAAATTATAGAACTAAATCCCGATTTTTGTACTATATACGACACGCCACAGAGAGCTACCCCACCTAAGGTGGCTTTGAAGCAATCATAATGTGTCTCCATGTACGTACGTGCTTTTAAAAGCAGGTCTTTGTTCAAATATTGCATATTTTGAATTTGTATGAAAAACCGCAGACCAACTGGTTTCGTCCCCTATAAATGGCATTTATGGTGTGACATGGGGTTCAGGCACTCAACAATGTATCGGTGTGCAGTCATTGTTCCATTCTCAATGAAAACCAATTCTGTGTGAGCCCCTAGAAGATATTCCGGCCCATACTATAATGCTACCACCATTGAAACTGACCCTGGGAGATATGCAACATTGACTGTACCGCTCCCCTGGTTTTCGCCACCTCTTTTTATGCTCATCTGGTGACCTGATACTAAATCTTGACTCGTCCGAGAAGGGCACGATCCTCCATTGATGTTCGTCCCAATTTACGTATTGTCGTGCAAACGCAAGTCTTATTCTGCGATGCTCTAACAGGAGACCCGTAGCTGGCTTACTTGAAGTCAAACCATATTCGTTTAGCCTTCTTCGAACTGGTCTGTCTGAAACTGCCACTCCTCCAACATCGGGTAACCGTCCAGGGTGATGGCCAAGGCGATGGCAATGCTCGATCGCGCAGCGCAGCAACATGGAGAAAACGGTCATCTTGATGGTTCGTAGTCCGTGGACGACCAAATCTGACTTTCCTTGCAAATCCATGAGCTTCACGAAATAATTTTGTAAGAAAATGATATGATAGGTGCGTTTTATTTGAATTCGCTTGGGCTTAAGAGTGACGTTTACCTTGATCATTTGTCGCAGTCAGTCCCACGCTCAACACCCAAAACATCCTTTAGCATTTTAGATAGTACAGCTGTATTTTTTGTGAAGATATTCTGACATTTAGATCAGACTTAATTAAACCTCACTAGCACAGTGTGGAGTTTTTAAATTTATGTTTTTCTTATTTAAATTGATACCAAACTGCCCACGTGTTTTGCCTTGTTGAGTTATGTGTCTAACTACAACAAATTTTATGACTGCACATTAAAATACTCTAAACTGCACAACTAATTCCCAGTTCATTCAATTGCGCTTTTACCTTAAAAATAAGCGAGACAGCATTTTTTCGCAGTTTGTCTGGGACGCCCTGTATAAACGTTAAGTTATATATATAAGATATTGTTTTCTTAGAAAGGAATGCGTCGGGTGAATAATAATTGCTTTCCACACGAAAGTCGTTTTTTCAATAAATTGTGTTCGATCAGAAAAAAAATCAATTTAATGCCTGCTCCAGCTGTTTTCGCTTTTATAAAAGTGACCACATTCCACTAAGTAGCGCCAGCGCTTTACATTACCTTGATAGGTATTTGAGGTTATGAAAACAAAATCCACTTTTAAATATAATTCCTAAAGTACTTCAGGTGTCTTCAACAAATCATGAATATTAAAATGGCAAATAGTAGTCACGTTAACCAACGGACTAAGGAAGTTGGTTCAAAATCCAGCGTCATAAGTTATTTTCGTACACATTAGGTATGTTTACTTTGTCATTCTTTCGTATTGTGCGTTAAAATTAGTTAATGCTTGGCCCGATGAGATACTTATTATTCTGTACCTACCTACACATCCGATATGCCAGTTGATCTATGCATAAGCGAAAGTGAATCGTTCCTAAACATTTTCCTTCCAAGCTCATTTTTCATAGGACAGGATCAACATGGGATAAATAATTCAATAATGAGAGAGAGAGAGAGAGAGATGCCCGGAGACACCCAAAAACAATTCTAATGTAGGTACACGGTTCACACTGGAGGGTTTATTTAGAAAGTAAGAATATTTGTTTCACTATTGTAGAAGAGCAAGTGCGAAAACGGAATACCGGAAAATTGAATTCTGCGTGAATGATCTGCGTCCCGATCTGTGCAGACAGAAAAACATTTATGGATGGAATTTGCGATGTGTTTACTATACCGGGTGGGGATTTAGTGTGTAATCGGTTCATATCTCTAGTACTGCTTAAGATATCAAAATGAAATTTTACACGTATGTGGGGAACGACATGGAGCATTTCGTAAAATTATTTATGTATATACAGAATGTTCACATTCTGAGTACCAGACCAAAGTTCTATTTCTTTAAATGGAAACCCCACAAGTATTTGCGTGAATTCGATTCCCCATAAAATTTCATGAAAATTGATATACTACATGATGTGGTTTTGTATAAGGACTGTTAAGATATTGACATTTTTGTGTCATTATGGTCCCAAATTTATGACGCTACTGACGTCTACTGACCAAAGCCACCTAATTATTTTTTATTGAAAGGGGTTTACACACTGCTGTATTTGGGAAATCTATAAATACTTTCACCATAATACTTAGGATTGTACAAGGTGGTTAAGTTATGCAAAAGGGAATATTTCTCAAAAATTTCAAATAGAAAACCATGTATATTATTTGCACAACTGACAGTCAGTTAACTAAGCTTTTAGTTGATGTAGATATTGCCAGGTCTACTACTGATAGTTTCGGCAGATATTACGATTGAACATCAAAATTTTTGAATTTCATTATTAGTTTATACTCTTTTTGGCGAATTCCCCCTATTCTGTTGCTCAAAACTCACAATAATGTCTATATTTTGTATTTGCAAATTGGTATCAATATAAAGACAATAAATCTTATTGTAAAATTGTTTCTTGATGGTTATATTCTTAAATGCATAATGTCTTTTTAAAGTTGGGTATAGGATTCAAACAAGGAGTGCCATGGAAGAAAATATTATCTTTAAGAAATAATCTTGCAATGGGATTTCTTGTGGTAATGGAAACTTTATTTGCTAAATATTCTATAGTAACAAAATTCAGACCTTTATTGGAGTTTTGGATGACAAAACAGGGGAGATCGTAAAAAATAATGTAAAATACTAACGAAACTCTACATTTTTATAATTCAATTGTACATTCTGTCGAAACTTTTACTGGTAGACTTGACAATATCCGCATCAATAAAAAGCTTAGTAAAATGACCATCAATTGTACAAATAATATACATGGTGTTCCATTTGAAATTTTTGAGAAAAAATCTGTTTTGCATAACTTAACCACCCTGTATTATCTCAAGTATTATGATAATATTATTTATAGATTTCAAAAATACAGCAGTGTGTGAACCTATTTCAATAAAGAAATTTTAGGTGGCTTTGGTTAGTATGCGTCAGTAGCGTCATACATTTGGCTTCATAATGGCACAAAAATGTCAAAACCTCAACATTCCTTAGTCAAAACCACATCATGTAGTATATCAATTTTCATGGAATTTTATGGGGAATCCATATTATGCAAGGACACGTAGGGTTTCCATTTAAAGAAATAGAACTTTGGTCTGGTACTTAGAATGTGAACATTCTGTATATACCTAAATAATTTTGGGAAATGCTCCATGTGGTTCCCCACATTCGTGCAAAATTTCATTTTGATATCTTAAATAGTTCCAGAGGATACGAGCCGATTACACACTAAATCCCCACCCGGTATACGCAAAACAGGTTCATTATTTTGAGCAAATCCAGGAAATAACTTCACAGATTTTTGTGAATCAAACGGAAACATTAGGTGGGCCTTTACGAAGTTTCAACTGGCTCACTTGCGCACTTGATTATTCCTGAAAACATCGAAATTTCGAATTTTTTACCTGTAATTTTGCACACTTGAGCTTTTTGTTATATGCAGTAATTTGTAATTTAAAAAAATGACTGATTTCGAATTTAAAATTTAAGAAATAGATTAGAGCGCATTAATTTCTGCATTATAATCTATAAGGAGTTTAAATATGCGATACTTCGGGTAGAAATTCCGAAAATAGTATGTACGATCTGTGGAAAGCGAACACCTAGTTTTCAGTGGCAATCGATGTGTGCGAGCGAGACAGTTGAAACTTCGTAAAACGCTGTATTCGAAATATAATCTACGCAAAAATGTTATTCCGAAACAGTGTTATTTATTGTGAAAATGATTAATTCACATATTCTACCAACGAATTCAGTTTGTATTTCTTAATAAATCAGTTTAATTTTATTCTCGGATTTCAGACAGCACCTTTAATTGCATCAGTTCCACGAAAACCACAACTAAATCCATTCAGTATTTTCAAGAAACAAACCCAAATAAGTAAGCAATATTGTAAATTATTTGGGATGAGTTGGTAGGAATTTGACGAAAAGGTTGAAATCGGGGGGGGGGGTCACTCACGGGAAATTTGGGGTACGAAATATTGCCCCTTTATGTAATATTGCCAAATATTACCACTGGATCGCCACATACTGCCACTAGACAACTACTGGACAGCCACATACTGCCACTAGATAACCACCGGATCGCCAATATTGCCACTACCACCACATATCGCAACTGGATCGCCATATACTGCCACTAGACAACCACTGGACAGCCACATACTGCCACTACATAACCACCGGATCGCCAATATTGCGACCGGACCACCATGTATTTCTACATATTACCGCAGGATAACCACCAGTATCACTACTTATCGCCATAATATCACCTCTGGACCGCCCCCTGCCACTAAACTAATTGTCATTTCAGCATAATATTTGTTATTTTTCTGATATTGACTTTAACAAAAAGCAGTTTAAAAGAGTCACATGCAGAATACTTATTTTTATTTGCTCACTTATTATTTAGTTTTCATGTAGTAGGTATTTGGATTTTCCCCAGAAATGCCGAAATAAAACAAAGATTAAAAAAAAATTATTAATTAAAAACAAAACAAGATATTCCCAACTGAATATGAAAAATATTTCAAAAATAGGTAGTAAAATAAACATAAAATACAGGGCGATTGTTTTATCATAGAAAATGCATTTTTCTCGTAAATGTGTAAAGGAAATTATATTCTGCGAGAATTATTATATTTCTACTGGCTATCGCTCAAAATAAGTATACAAATAAAAAATAATACGATCGACGTTAGATGTTGCAGCGCTTCAAGAAATTTTTTGTATATTTAAGTTCGGTATTTTTAAATATTTTCGATAGGTCATGTTCTTCTCACAAAAAGCTAAAGTGAACTTTATTCTACATCTAAACTAGAATAGGCTTGGAAAAACAATTCCTGTTAAAGTAGATTACGAATTTTAATAGAACAATTTTCGACAAACTGAATTTTAAGAAACATTGGGATTCAACTTCAATGGAAGTGATCTCGGAAACAATCCGGTTGGAATCAATAGGAAATTTGTAGATATACAGGGTGATTCATAACGAGCGTAAAAAAAATCGAGAGGTGATAGAGGAAGCCAAAACAAGAAAAAAATATTTCATGAACATCTGTCCTAAAATCGCTCCCAACAAAGATACAGGGTGTAGAAAATTCTGGAAAAAAAAATAATTATTTTTAATATCTCCGAATCTACTGAAGCTATTGAGGGATTTTGAGGGATATTGTCGTTCGTGAACCTCTATCGTCCTAAAAATATTTGCTTTTCTACTGCCACCAGTGGCGCCGCTGTAAGCTGGAGAGCCCTTTCCTTTGGCTTACTAAAGAATACATTTAAGTATAAATGTTTATATACAAGGTGTTACAAATTAGTAGGTCAAGCCGTTAACCACAGATTATCTGGCCGAAATTAATGGACTTTCCTTATGCCATTTTTCATTTAGACTTCTTTCTTTCAAGATACAGGGTGTTAAAGTTAAAATTTAAAAAACGATTTTTAATAATTACTCCTTTGTTTTTTGGGATATTTAGTTGAAATTTTGTACAACATTTTTTCATATACCGGCACAACGTTTGTGTAACCTTGATCAAAAAAATCGGTGCGCGAACGGAGAAAACAGGGGGGTAGTAATACCCATTGACCCCCCAACTTTTGCCTGCGCACGTCTATGGTTAAAAGGCATTGTTTTTTATAAGAAGTGTTCATTTCTTTAATTTTTTTCACTCTTGTAAAATTTTGATTTAGGGCTTGGCTTACGAGATATTGCAACCCATTTGACTATGTGTTGTTGATCCGCTCGCTGTTTAAATCTTCCAATTTTTCTTAGGTGATGAACTGAGCTCGAGAAAAATGTTCTTGGATGGATATGTATCTGCATAACGTCTAATCTTCAGAAAAATGCCCTTGGATAGCACCGATTCCGACATGTTCCTGCATAACGTCTAACAGCCAAATTAGCATTGGAAAGAAAGACAGGTAGGCGTTAAGTTGTCAAAATAATTATTAATAAAAAGATACCATCTAAGGGTATTTTTCTGAAGATTAGACGTTATGCAGGAACATATTCATCCAAGAACATTTTCTCGAGCTTAGTTCGTCACCTAAGAAAAATTGGAAGATTTAAACAGCGAGCAGATCAACAACACGTAGTAAAATGAGTTGCAATATCTCGTAAACCAAGCCCTAAATCAAAATTTTACAAAAGTGAAAAAATTTAAAGAAATGAACGCTTGTTATAAAAAACAAAACCTTTGAACCATAGACGTGCGCAGGGAAAGGTTGTGGGGTCAATTGGTATTGCAATAGTCGCGGCCGCGGTTTAAGTACAATATCCAGTTGCAAATATGCCGTTGAGTGAGGATGATCTTTTGCTAACTATTGCCGTTTCTAGGTATTTGAAGAAAAAGAAGAAAAAATAAGGTATTCTGTGCACCCTATTACCGCACAGAGACTCTCATACCGACAGTTCCATACCCTGTTTAATTCATTAAGAAGTTACCCAGAGAAATTTTTCTCCTACTTTAGAATGAGTATATCTGCTTTTGATGTAAGGCCAGTTATCCCGAAACAGGAAACCAAATTCAAAAATGTCCCGGTTGGAATATTCCTTTAATTTGATATCCCACAAAGGTGAACGCAAACGAATTTCATTAATAAAATTCTCCGTATCAAACATTCTGGGCTGCTCGATAGACAAAACGGAACTACCTAATTTGCCGCAAATGTAGCCGCTTCCATTAGAATGTATGGAATGCGTTTTAGTCGCACCGGCACCGGAGCAAAAACGTGACCAGTTGCGTTTTGTACCCGGATGCGTTTGTGTCGCAGATGTTATAGCCGGCTACATAAGAAACAATGTGTTTCATTTCTGCGACACAACCGCAACGACAGAATCGCAACGACAGAGTCGCAAGTATAGCCGAGGCGTTACACATTGTTTCATCCGTGTGAATGGTCCGATCCCAATAAAATTCTACTTCTTTATTTTCTCATACGGACATAGGTGTGTATAGTATTTTTCAGATTTGTTGGCGTTTGCGCCGCCATATCCGATTATCCAAGCAACCGCCAGCAGTTCAGTAGTTTCCAAAATTTTGGTGTTGCTAGGAACCGCGACAAGCGAGCGTTGCCCTGCAGGAGTCCGTGTGCGCCGCGACTCTGGGCACGGCACACAGCAATGAGCATTTTGACGTTTTCCCTCAAGAAATGTATTCTTTTACCCACAACATTAGCCCGTTCACACAAAAGACATTGGTTATTTTCTAGTTTGTACTTAAATCCGCTATTGGTTATAAACGCCACAAACTTGTGTCAGAAATATCCAATATTTGTTTTGTTTTTAATACGTTATTTAAAATTTTTAATGTAATGTGTTATTTCTTTTCTTTCATGGAATAAATAGCATTCCTTACTTCGGCTTTAATGCTGTCAGTTACATCTTCACTTTTTAATTTTGATTTGCTCTGCCTTTTTCCGGGCGTTGCAGCAGACAAACCTCGTTTTCCCTCTCCAACTATGCGCGACACGCTGAGTAGACTTACTTTTGATGAATCGGCCAATCGCTCCTGGTCACAAGTTAAAGGCAATAGGGGACCATTATTTTCCTTCTCTCGAGTAAAGTATTCAAAAATATTTCGTAAAACTTCTCGACACTGTTTGATAAAAACATTTCCACGCATCTTTATACCTGACAATCAAACTGACAGTTATACTTGAAAGGCAATAATTTGTAATAAATTGCTTGGTGACCACTGGATATTGCAAAATAAGCATATTAATACTGAAACCATTTTGTTTCACACAACCATAGTAAGAAAGGGTGAGATCAAATACGGAAACGTGAGAATATTCTCAAGTCATCTTACGGCAGCAATTAAAATTCAAAAAATCCATTTTACAAAAGGGAGAAAGTCACATTACTGCACACACACGCCAAGAAATCTGAAAAGAACTGTATTTATAGTATTGTGTGTTGTTTTCCATTAATCTAAATATTTTTGAAGTGAAACTTCTTTAGCGGCACCTCAAAAATTGTCCGAGAATTGAGAGTAAAATTTCAAGGTCGCGTCACGTTTTCGAGCATTTTGTTACACGAGAGAGACGAAAGATATAATGTTGAGAGAAGGAGAAAGAGAGTTGTACATGCATGAGTAGCTGAGATACCACGCGTTGTATAATTAATACTTGCCATCGTGTTTTGTGATTATTTACGTTTTTTACGTTTGTGTCCTGTGAATATTCGATTATATCCGTGAACAGTTATTATGTATATTGTAAGTATATTTAAAATATTAAAATTTTATGATAATGACGTTTGTATGCTTATATTGCGCCAAAAAACGACTGAACGTTCCCGTGAAATGCTGTCTCTCTCTCTACCTCGCACCGTAAATTTCTCTTAGAAGTTTCACTTCCCTCACGTATACGGTGCTATACGCGCAATTTTTTTCAATTTCTGTGTGAATTATCTTTGCCGTATTGTTGTGCCTGTCCGTGTAATCTACACCTCTAAGTATCTTGCATATACCAGTTCTTTGAATGTATGGTATTTATCGTTTTCAATATTTTTATATTTAAATATTATGTAAGCAGTTTTTTAAGGCCATGGAAAAACCGGAAAAACAGGGTTTTTTCAAAAAAACCTGTGTGAAATGGAAAAATTCATTTTCTCTACTTTTTGGACACAAAGCATCTACTCTATTAAGTACAAACTACAAAGTTTTTTAAATTAATGCATAGAGCCCCGTACGTCGTATTTAGGCACCTCCCCGGGCGCATATTTACATACACTATGTCGTTGTGGCACCACGGTGCTAAAATCGCATATTGAATGGAATCGTTCCTCCGACTACAAACGCTGCGCTATTTGTGCACTCCCAAAACAACACAGGATTTGTAGTTCAGTTGCTAACATCTTTTACTATGCGGTTTGAACTTTGAACGTTGGAAGTATGTAGGTATTATTGAATTGAAAATGATAAATTGTTTATTATGCATCATTTATTACAAACTTCGATAAAATAAGAACCAAATGAAAATCACCAAACAAATAAATTCAATGTTCATTTTCATGATCTCTTGAATTAGGCTGATTTAGCAATATACATATTTTGCATTAAACTTTTCTTTCGCTTCAATTTTTTGTTTGACAATTCACTATTAGCAATTCACTATTATCCTTCATCCACAAGATAATCCACAAAAATAATACTTACTTACGAAAGTCTTTCAACATTATTTTATTATTCAGGTGCTCTATAACGAGTGTAGCAAACTTGGAGGTTAGATAGAACAATTAAAAATATTGTGAAAATCCCTAATGAACATATGTGTGTCTAAAAATGGCAACTAAATGAGATACAGGGTGTTGAAGTTTCTTAAAAAATATAATAAGTATTTGCTTCTGTCGTTACATACTAATTTCAACTGTTTTGTTATCTTCTTGAGAATTTACATGCCACTTCGATATTAACAACGCTTTTACTGTTATAAAGGATGGCTGATAATTTCGTTTTTAAACTACGCACCATATTACACAAATTATTCCTCTCTGAAACTATTTTTTGTACGGAAAAAATCAAAGGGAGATTTTTTCTTGTAAATAAAACAAGGATTCAGTTATTTTGCAATATCTATATATAAGCCAGTAGCATAACATAGTTTCGGAAATGTATGTGGTCTCCCCATCTCTCAGAGTGCGAAACTCAAAATTTATAAGTTAGCAAATAATTTCAATAAACTGTTATAACCCAAATTTCAAATGAATAGCTCTGGTAGTTTTCCAAATATAAAAAAACATTTTTTAAGAAATTTCAACAACCCCTATCTCGCTTATTCGGCATTTGTGGACATATGTTGATTAGGGCTTTTCGCATTATTTTTGAGTATTCTATCTACTCTCGAAGTTTGTTACACTCGTTATAGGTCACCCTGTATGTTTTCGCCACAACTCAGTTCGTATGAGTTTTTTGGAATATGTATTCACCCACGTCCGAGATTCTTCATTATATCAGTGCTGAGCAACTTTGTTTTTGATTCCCGAGATAATCCTTCACGATCTTTATTAATTTATGTTATTTTACACAGTGAATCCACTTCATTTACTCCATAGCTATAATGCGAAAGTGCCGAAGACGCGTAGTAAATGTAGCAACAATATTGAACTACAATTCCTATGCGGTTTTGGCACCAAGAACTGACGTGCTCAAACAGCGTAGCTTTTGTATTCGTAGAAACAATTCCATTCAATATGTGATTTTAGCACCCCGGTGCCACAACGACATAGTATATGTAAATATGCTCCCCGGGCACCTCCAATAGGAAACTGCTAGCAACCATTGTTTAGTTTCAGTATAAAGTTAGGTAAATCCCCTGTGTCAGCATCAGTAAGTTGGTTGTTGCATGGCCCACAGTCGGCAGAATATATTAATATTCAACAAACGTCACTCGAAGTGCACCATGATGAAGACGACGAATTAATATACCAAGTTATTGAAAATTAAATTGAAGAGGGCGATAGTTGTGAAGATGAAGCTGAAGAATCTGAAGATAATATTTCTGATTCTGAAGATGATTAAGACTGTTTTAAGTTCAAATTAGGTTGTACCTTAAGTTTTTTGAAGTTAATAGTTACCTAGTTTTCATAAATATTGTTAATTTTTGTTTTTGCCTTATTATTTACTAGAATTTCTCGCTCTGTTTATCTCGTTTTCTTTTGTTTTCATAAATATGCATTTTGTCTTTTTTTTAATTTTCCAGAATATAATTTTATTGATTTGTTTTTCTTTAATTTACTTAAACCTATGTAAAAACAATCAATTTTCCAGAAGAAGGCATAAATAACGCTTTAACCAATTTTTCTACATCTTGGTTTTTCCAGGCCTCTGGAGAAAAAACGAAAAAAACAGATTGTTTTTTTTTTTGAAAAAAACCGTTTTTTCATGACCGTTTTATTTCTCAGCCCTAAGATTGCTATCCCCTGATTCATCTTGCGTTGTTTTCAACTAACCAGTCGGTTATTCTTTTGTTTTAAAATTTTTTGAAACATTCCTTAAGAAATCGACCTTCGCTATCGAGTACAGCGATGTTTGTGCTATATTTTAACATTTAATTTGTTAATTTATGATGCTCCAAGTCAATATAGGTCCACGAGCAAAAACGCTTGAACCTCACTTCGAAAAGCCACGACCATTTCGGCCTTAACCAAATATTATGAAGCGAAGGAAGTGAAACACTTTATACAATCGTTTGTCGACGTACAATCAAAATCCACCAAAACAAAAATCATTAAACAAATTTTGTAAACAGTTTGTCGTCTTACACTTTATATGTATATTGGTAATTGGTAGATGTCATAAATATACAAAATAAATTTAAATAAATGATACAGCACATTTGATTCATTAAATTTTACAGTTTAATCAATGCTTAATTGCTTTTTATAAATTAAACATCATAATAACTGTCGATTTAAGACGAATAGTACTAGTATAATCCGTTTAATTAATGACTTGAAGCTTGATTGGAAATTTAGAAATCAATTAAAATAAGAGTAAAATAAATGAGAGGCATGTATTGAATTACGAGCTTAAATTTCGAAATGCTTATAATGAGTTCAGTATTATTGCTAGACTGTAGGTAGTATATTGTAATAAAAATATATTTTATAATTCACCAAAGTTTAAATTTAGATTCTTTGGATATAATTTTGTGACGTGCAATGCTAAAGAGCATGAATGAGCTATAGATGAATAATCAAGCCATTGTTAATGTAGATAGGAGCAAATCCCTTTGGCTACCTTAGTGACGCCTTCGGCTACAACACCTGAACCTTCGTTCAGATCTTCTTTCAACAGTTTGTTGGCCTTATTGAGAAAAAAGTCACTGACTAACAGGGGCGGAACAGAAGTTCATACAGATGTAGTGGCACTTTTGTCGGCTTTTCTGATGAAAATTGGTCGAGATGCGCGCTCTCGGTACTATACTCATTTACAAAGTTGCGCAGCCTTAACAGCATCCGACATATGTAAACCCGGAAATAAAGACCCGCTTTGCATGATATCTTGCGGCAGGGCAGTTTTCTAGCGACGTTTCAAACACAACTGGCAGCCGTTTTAAGTTGACTGGCTGTTCCTTTCGATGTTCAATACAACATTGTAAGAGAAGAAATAAAACAAAGAAAAGAAAATACACCAGACAACGGAAAGGCACTATGAAAGGTGGGTGACCCGCTGAAACTAGTCGCCGATGTGTTTCATTTAATTTCCCTACATTACCGCTATTTAATAATTCCCTCTTTGGATATGGCTATTGAGGAAATTTTAAAAGATTGGCCAATGCAAAACTTCCTGTTTGGGCAACGTTTTCCATAGTTATTGAAGCGAGTGCAAAGAAGACAGTATCTCTTATAACTCAGGTGCTATTCCACTATGCTGGTCGTGGCTTTCTGGTTATAAACTACCTTTTGCAAGAAGTTTTTTTTATTGACAATTTTATATTTTTATACCAAATAAATCTTGACAAAGCCCCCAAACGGGGGCGAAACGGCGATATTATACTGTTATTTATTTACATATATTATACTGTTATTTATAATAATAATAATAATAATGTCTTTATTGTGGGCACAACAATAAAAAGTAAAAAATACAATCTTTAAACAATGTTGCCCCCAAGGGCGAAGTTCAGCTTAGCTGTTCTTACACTTAACCCTTTCAAAAATTTAAGCTTAAAAACTAAAAACTAAATTTTCCATTCCTAAAAGGGAAGGAAAAAGATTAGAGTGAAGGAAGCGGAAGAAGAAAGAGAAAAACTAAGAAGAAGAAGAAGAAGAATTAAACAACAATACGCTAGATGAAAAAAGAATAAAGCAATTGTGGCAGAAGGAAATATGAAAGAGATAATGTTTATAACTAAAGATACAGCAAAAAGTCTCAAAACAAGAAGAAGGCTCATGCGCATGCTGTCTCCAAGGATCCACGAAACCTACTGCTCCATCAACAGGACTCTCCTCACTCTCCGGCGAAAACATGACAATGACGTTCGTCTAATATCTCGACTCAGATTGTTGTAAATCTTACTAACCCGATATGAAAACGACCTCTCAAATACAGCAGATCTGTGAAACGGTGGAGTTATCAATGATTTACGCCGTATATTAATATTATGAACTTCCGTTCTGAATCGAATTTTATTGTAAAGGTAAGCAGGACAGCCAGTAGTAACAACTTTATGAAAGAGAACACAGGCGTGCAGATATCTCCTATTATTCATATTCAGCCAATGAAGCTCTTTAATCTTTATAGATGTATGACTTGTTCTCGAGATACCGTAAATTAATCTGACACAAGAGTTCTGCACCACCTGTATCCTTCTGGACGTATGCGCATCAATACAGAATCCATAGAGAATATCACAAAAAGAAAAACTAGACAGGACCAATGAATCACACAACATGCGAATTGTTCTTCTCTCCAGAATATCTCTACTTGAGTAAATAAGTTTCAGGTTGCAGAATGCTCTTTTAATACAGTTCTTGATATGCGTTTTAAACCGCAAGTCAGTATCAACTATTAATCCCAGACTTCTGGATTCACTGACGCATTTGAGACGGGCTCCATTGATGTTAATATTTAGTGCATTTACATATATGCCAGAACTTCACGAAAAATTGAAATATTAAATTATACCCGATTGTAACAGGCAGAAATTAAACAAAGAAATACAAGAAAGCCACTAAATTACGTAATCCTAACATGTCCTTCAACGATTTAATTCAATTGGATCAAAGTTTATCAAAACTTATGAATATAAGGGCTATTTCAAAGACTCGCCCACACCGTGGGCCCCGTTTTTTTGGTTCCCAAACCTAACGGCTCCACAGGTTCATTTTGAATTTATAACATTTAAATAAATTGTTTCATGACTCCCGCTCATTTTAAATTAGGGGACTATAGGACTATTAAAATTAATGCACAAAAATTTCTTTTTGACTACATTGGATCTCAAGGACGGTTATTTTCTAATACCAACCTATAAAATGCATAAAAATATCTTATGTTTCACTTCAGAGATACATAAATGTACTACGTTTTCAATTGCCTCCCGTATGGTTTGTGCTCTGCACCTTTCGTTTTTACAAAAATTCTCAAGCCTGTGCTAAAAGTTCTCAGAAAGAAAAGAATAAGATGTGTTGCATAGTTAAATGACATTATTGTTATAAATCAAACGCAGGAGGATGCACAGCGGGAATGTAGATTACCAAGTCCTTTTTGGAATCTTTGGGATTCATTATCAATGTCGAGAAGAGCTCATTAATGGCTTCTCGCGAGTGTAGATACTTGGGATTTGTATAATTCGCGTTATTTACATATCTTTTACCAGAGGATAACATAAAATTAATTTTAGAAATCATATCAAATCTGTTATCGAAGGGAAGCTGCTCAATCTTCACATTAGCTGAGTTAGTGCAGTGGGAAAGCTTGTAGCTGCATGCCCTATACCGTACGGGTGGGTTCACCTTAAATTGTTAGAACGCAAAAAGTTTTTGACGTTACAACATATTAAGCAAAATTATAAGAGTAAGGTGGACCTTACATCAACCATGAAAATTGACCTTAAATGGTGGTATCATTCCCTTTAGGAATACCGATGGAATATAGTAGCACGTAGACAATTTGTTTTGGAAATATTCTCAGTTTCCTCTTTAATTGGAGGGGGCGCATGTTTCTGAATTGCGGTTACAAATCAATTCCTTAGAAATATTCTATAAGCCTTAACCCATCCACTGCTGGATGATTGGCCTTCCCTTACGGGAGTATACAAGCATTACAACGCCACGCTGGCTTAGTGCTTATTGGCGTGGGGAGTTCAACTCATCGCGGCATAGAATGGGCTCGTGGTTTCGAACACCGGCAATCCATCCAAACATAGATCACCATTAGCGCTTATCTTTCATGAACGAAACGCTGCCGATGTACTGGAGCAGCTTATGCATTAAAATTGTTTGCAACTAATATAAATAACGCCTCAATTCTTAGGATTGATAACACAACGACCATTGCCTGTACCTATCAACCGCACGGGCAGTGTAAGATTTAAAACACTGAATTTAATTACAGGACGATTAGGGAAGTGGTGTGAAGTTGGGTTTGCTTCATATATAACGCCCTGACAGACAAAGAATCGCGTTCTATGGCTATTGAAACAGAATCGTCACCTGCAGCTTTCCAACAATTATGCTCTCAGTTTGGCAGGTCCACAATAGATCTATTGCTTACTATTTGTCTTGGAAACCAGACCCAAGGCTCTACGGTTTCTTGGAGAGGGGAATATTTTTATGCGTTTCCTCCGTTTTCTCTGTTTTCCACCTGTTTACGGAAAATTGCCAGTAAACAGACAGAGGGAGTATTCCTTGTTCGGAAAATTGCTAATAAAAGAGTCAAAATTCTAGTGCCAGTAAAGTGAAACTTTGCTTTTGTCCACTTTCAGGCAGTCACCTTCTAATGGAGACGACTTACCCTGGAGGTTGGAGTTTCATACGGCAATCGTTTATTAACATAAGATTTCCAGCAGTAGGTCTTTATGCAGTTCAACCTCCTGTTACTCCAAATACGTTACAATTCAATGGTGGACATTTTGTTCAAATAGCCGTAGAAAACCTTTAGTATATTACGTAACGAGTATGGAAAGTGACAAATTTCTACGAGGCGTAACCGAGTGCAGAAATCACGTGAGTTTATAGGAAATACACTTTCCATCGAGTCATGTACACTATTTTTCCCATGACCCCTTAAGAAGACGAATTTATTTATAAAACAGTAACTTTATTTTTAATGATTTGTTGTCTATGTTAACAGATGTCAAAATTTCCTACTAACTTACTGTGAACATAATATTCTAATAATTCCGACCGGCTCATGAATGACACGTTAATTTGTTCTCTTGCCCGCCAATTGATAAGTGACCAGTTCGTACCTACCTAAAATATTTAGGTTTTCCACGGAATAGCCATTAAAATATGTTCAACTACCGTACCTTTTAGGAGATTTTTCTGATAAAAAATTATTATATTTAAAAAGAGACGCGACAGGATATTTATTCAGTAAACGACAAAATCTCAAAGCTTACTGCAAAATTTGAATGAACTGTGCGATTTTCAAATATTACAGCACAGTTTTGAGTTTAGCGCACGGGCAGCGCAATTGTCAAGTTTCCGGCCTACTATGCTGTATGCAGGAGTCGTGGGAAAATGATTATTCATTAAATATGATCACATTCTTTTTAAATTTGGATTGGGTGCATCATACTCCACCCTTGGTTCTTTTTCGATACAAGATTCAGAAACACAGTGAATCGAGAACTTTGACGTAAGTACCTAAATTCGCTGTGAATAGCAAGATTCAGAGAAAGTTTTTGATTAAAGTTTTCTCAAAGGTGTTTATAGACAAAAATTTCGAGTCCAAAATACCGGAGAATTTGGGATCCGCATTCTGTTTTGACCTATTTGTCAAAACTTTGCCTCTTAAAGAATGTTTTATTGCCACATATTAGCAATCAAACTTGTCACCTTATTTAGCTTTATTCAGCGGACATCGTCTTCAAAATATTAATCGTTCTGACGACAGGTTAAAAATTACAATCTCAGATCGAAAAAAAAACTTTAAATTCACAAAGTTTCCAACCATTGCTGGTAATTCCCTGTTTTAAAGATAATCCCAATTTGTTTTTCACTTCAGTGAATAAAATTTACATACATGTAACATGTGCTAACATGGCTATCTTTTTAATTTTAATAGATACAGGTTCGGTTAAATGGGAGAAAAGTTGCATGTATTCAAGCGTAAAGCAGTGCCGTTTGCAGAAGTTAATTATCTCTTTTCGTTTTTGAGATAATCGTAAAAAATACAATTTTGGCTTTTACATTTTTTGTGTTCATATTTTCCTTATTTGGCAATCAATCTTCAATCTGCAAAAACTTTCTTGGGACGACTTTTCATCCTCTTTGCATTTGTGGTAGCAGAAAGTACCTACCACGTTTCGTTTCTTCAGAATTATCATCAGGTTCATTTTTTCTTATGGCGCCATCTTAGATTTTTTCACCATGAAATAGCCCATTTTTTTCTGAATAAAATGATATATCATTATCATATCTTTAACTCGCAATTTGGGCCCAGAATTTTAATAAAACATGATAAAAATGATTTTTCCATGTAATCACAATGTGACGTAACCGCTGACGTCACGTCACGGTAGGAGGATCCGGCCGCGACTAGACCCAAGCCGGAGGTGGGGGTGGGCAAAAAAGTAATAGGGCGCCAAGGAGTTGTTGGCTGATCCTCCAAGAAAAGAATACTCACCACGACACAGCGGCTACAGCTCCTAAAAGCCGCCGGCAAACAGTAGGGCAAGGTGCAAACAAAACACGTAGTCAAATAATATATGAACATATAATGATAGTGGAGAAAATTGAAACAGAATGAAAATTTATATCAACAAAAACAGTGGTACCTATATAAAAAAAAATACACAGCTAATAATATTTCATTAGAACAATGTAGGTATATAACAAAACTGACCTAGGTGAAATTTAGACACCCGGTACTAACGTTGCGCCAATAAAAAAAAGGAAAACAAATAGGCGCGGATGACGCGGTAAATCCGCAACACGGTTGGAGCTCCAAACGCGCAACGCACCGACGAGCCAATCGCACGCACTCTACCTACAAAACAAACGGGCGCAAACGGCAGTATCGACCGTTACTAAATCCCCACAAATTAATACTATTTGAATCAAAGTTAAACTAGAAAAACATGCAAAATTTATCGACTGATAAAAACTATTATACTAAACTGAAACTACTCGTATTAATGCAAACAAAATGAATAAACTATAAGTACGAAAATGTGAAGCAAAACTACTAATATTATTATAACTACGTGCAAAATGACAAATTCAAATTAACGACTAATAAAAATAAAGATGAATAATAATAAGTTTACAAATGAACAAAACAAAATAACCACAACAAGCCGTGGTCAGGCAACTACTTCCAAACCAGCCGAACGGGACGATCTCGAACGGGCAGGCGACACGAAAAATGCGGAGAAAACTCCAAGGGGTTTTCGGACACGTATATGCCGTGCCAGGCGCTACTTAAAAACCAGCCGATGGACGCGGCGTTCCAATCGGACAGGCGACAAAATCGAAATATACAATATACTTCTGACCTTTCAGGAGATTAAAGGTGTAAAAGCTGTTACCAAACTGTAGGTGGGTCCTAGGTACTCCTGAAACTCAGCACCAGGTGGAATACGGCGCTTCTAAACGGGAAGACGGGAGGCACCAGGAAACTGGCACCAAGAAACAAAATCGCTCCCAGGAAAAAACCCTAAAATGCCGAAAGGGCAAATTAGAAGAGAAAATAAGAAAAAGGAAAGGAAACAATAACGATGACTAAAGATTTAAATAAAGGACGAAAAATGACACTCACCTCGTGGGTTTTTTTTCCAACAAAATCTACTGAACCTCTAATGTGAGTCAAATCCCAAAAAGGCACAGACCACGATTACCAAATTCGCACACTGCAACAAAATCGTCGTCTTCAAGAGGAAGGAAACCCAAGAAAATCCCAGAAACTGGCTAGAAATTAAATTTCACAAAACTCGGCGTAACCAACCACTCACACGAAGAACAGAAGCAAAAGAGACGTTTCCGAACGCAAATCGGAATTTCCAAAAAAAACCGCCGACTAGGTAAAATACAAGGTGGCCCCATCCGGAACTACAAATGTACCCAGAAGTACCCTAGATTTCCAAAACTTCCAGAGGCGTCACCGAAAATGGAGAAGTTAACAGAAGAAAGAAAGCTTAAAAGGACTAGCAAACCCAAAAGAAAAGAAGACAGCAATAAGAAAAGTCGTAAAGAGGTCTCAAGGGACAGAAGAATAGATATTAAAATGCATAAAGAATTGAAAGATGAGACACGGAAAAGCAAATTAGTCAGGCGCGCCACTGAACTAGTGAACAAGCAAGCCAAGTGGGTCAATAACCTTCCCAGATGTCAACCACGAAAATAACTATCAGTCGGAATTAACCTCAAAAAAAAAGTGACAACAAAAGAACAACAAATTGGAAGCGATTAAATTAATAAATGTACGACAAAATCGGGAAAATTAAACGACAATCCTCCTAAGGTAGGCTCAGCAAATCGTAAATATAAAAGATAACCAATTTCAAGACTGAAAATGAGCAGAAACAACAACAGACAAGTTACAAGATATAAACAATAAGGGGACTCAAAACTAGCAGGTAAGTGAGATAAACCCTATTAGAATAGAAAAGCTAACTAGAATTAATAATTTTAAGACAGTTCTACCCTCAAACACATTGATGGAAACCGAAAAAGACAATGAACGGAGGCATGATCGGAGAGCAGGGACAAGAACTGGAAACAGAGACAATTAAAGCAATAAGAGGCTAAATTTAAGTGTGAGACTTAGAATAGGAATAGAAATATGTTAATATGAGCACGATGTACTTAAGTACTAGTTTATTAATAAATGCGTAAAAAAATAGTTTGAATTGATTTTTAACGCTACAACAATTGCCGTGAAAACAAAAGTGTATCTGCTATGGGCAAAGCCCGGAGTGCAGGCAATCCAGAATGGCGAGTCAATTCTCGGAGTGACCGGAGGTTTCGGTCAAAATCCGAAACACTCTTGAGTTTCGGACTTCGACTGCGGCTTTTTTAGACAATCCTAGGAGTAAGCGACACACCTCGTCAAAGGCCGATACGAAGAAATGCTCGTTGGACTTTTACTAGGCGATCTTAGGTGCGACGAAAATGGGGCATTAACTGAAAAATATTAATCATAAACATTTATTAATCGTAAACGTTTATTTATAAATAATGCATTTATAAAACGTAAAGAATAGAAACATTTCTTAAGTAAATCATAATGCTAAAAATGCAATTAAACTTACAAAAAAAGAACTCTTAAGTATAGCTAATGAGTTAGGAAGTGTCTGAGTAAAAATTTATTTATTGTTGCAATCGTTGGATTTATGACGCTTAGAATTACATAAAACCTTTGACCTTTTATATTTACATAAATTTGATATGCATCTCTTAGTGCAATCGCATTTAAGAAAACCTTGACCCCCAAATTTGGATTCTTTGGCACTAATTTCTCTTAAAGTTAGTTTAACATTCGGTTCTTCATTAAGATTTATCAAACGCTCCTTACATTCTTTAATTTGATTTCTGGAGAACAGCGTATTTATAGTTCCATGTTTAGTACCCACTTCGCCTCTTCAGTTCCTAAAGTATCATAAGCGCAAATTGTGTGCTCAATTTGACCACAAATATTATGTATGTGCGCCTGAACTTCCCTCTTTACAGATGCAGCATACATTAATATCTGTGTTGGAATCTTTTTGTGTAACATCTTCTTGAATACAATAAGTACTTGCAGGATCAGGTTCATGTTCCATTGGAATATCTTCATTTCCTGAGAGTATCGGTTCTGAAATATTTTCAGTTTCGGTAGATGACAACATAGTATTTTCTAGATCTTCCTCAGTTCGAAAAAGCTTTTGTATGGTGTCCGAGAGAGTTTGTATTCCCACGTGAGCTGTTCCTCCTGCAACAAATTGTTCAACTTTAAAATCGTTAATAAATTAAATAAAAAATGTTTTTGAAAAAATTTACCGACTTCAAAAAAAGGCACATACTGAAAACTTGCAAATAATTTTGAAGTCGGTGCCTTTTTTGAAGTCTGTTAATTAAAAAAAAAACATTTTTTATTTAATTTTTTTTTTCGAACTGAGGAAGATCTAGAAAATGCTCTGAAGTCATCTGCCGAAACTGAAAATATTTCAGAACCGATGCTCTCAGGAAATGAAGATATTCCAATGGAACATGAACCTGATCCTACAAGCACTTATTGTATTCAAGAAGATGTTACACAAAGAGATTCCAACACAGATATTAATATATGCTGCATTTGTAAAGAGGAAAGTTCAGGCGCACATACATAATATTTGTGGTCAAATTTTACACACAATTTGCGCTGATGATACTTTAGGAACTGAAGATGGAAGTAATGTAACGTGTCTACGATGTGCACAAAAGAATGTATGTCTGCAAATAGGGAAAAGGCAATTGAAGGTCTTCGAGTTTAAGCGGATAATATGAAAAAATTGTCAAGTCAAGAGCTTCCTGTGATTGAAGTGGGAAAATCTGTTATCATGCCAATTCCTTCTGTAGATAGAGCTAAGGGTGATGCTCGAAATGTGCTTGGCGTTGTAACAGAGAAAACCGAGGACGGGTTCTATAAAGTGGGTACTAAACATGGAACTATAAATACGCTGTTTTCCAGAAACCAAATTGACGAATGTAAGGAGCGTATGATAAATCTTAATGAAGTACCGAATGTTAAATTAACTTCAAGAGAAATTAGTGCCAAAGAATCCATATTTGGGGGTCAAGATTTTCTTAAATGCGAATGCACTAAGTGATGCATATCAAATTTATGTAAATGTAAAAGGTCAAAGGTTTTATGTAATTCTAAGTGTCATAAATCCAACGATTGCAGCAATAAATAAATGTTTACTGAGGCACTCATTAGCTATACTTAAGAGATCTTTTTTGTAAGTTTAATAATTGCATTTTTAGCATTATATTTTACTTTAAAGTAATGTTTCTTTTGTTTACGTTTTATAAATGTATTATTTATTAATAAATATTGTCTAGTCAATGCCCCATTTTCGTCGCACCTAAGATCGCCTAGTCAAAGTCCGATGAGCGTTTCTTCGTATCGGACTTTGACGAGGTGCGTCGGTTACTTCTAGGATTGTCTAAAAGAGCTGCAGTCGAAGTCCGAAACTCAAGAGTGTTTCGGACTTTGACTGAAACCGCCGGTCACTCCGAGAATTGACTCGCCATTCTTAGGATTGCCTACACTCCGAACTTTGCCCATAACATATCTACTTTGTCAACTCAAACGTCAAGAAGTAGCATAAACAAATATAACATGTCAACCTTTTCGTCATTAGAGTAATCCATTGTAACCCAATAAAACACAATCGTATTAAAAAAGTTTCTTGACGTTTGAGTTTACAAAGTAGATAAAGTTTTGTTTTCACGACAATTGTGATTATATGGAAAAACCATTTTTATCATGTTTTATAAAAATTCTGGGCCTAAATGCGATTTAAACATAAAAATATGTTATATCATTTTATTCAGAAAAAGTGGACTATTTCATGGTGAAAAAATCTAAGATGGCACCATAAGAAAAAATGAACCTGATGATGATTCTGAAGAAACGAAACGTGGTAGGTACTTTCTGCTACCTTAAATGAAAAGAGGATGGAAAGTTGTCCCAAGAAAGCTTTTGCAGATTGAAAATTGAGTGCCAAATAAGGAAAATATGAACACAAATTAATGTAAAGGTCAACATTTTAATTTTTTTCGATTATCTGAAAAACAAAAAGAGATAATCAACTTCTGCAAACGGCACTTTTTTATGCTTGAATAGACGCAACTTTACCTGTATCTATTAAGATTAAAAAGATAGCCATGTTAACACCACATTAAAAAAATTACCCTGTATAATAATCGTCCTAGAGGAACTGACTTTTTAGTATTAACTGCCAGAAAACCCTCTTCATCCAGCACTACCCAACGCATCAGTAAGTGGATTATATCTCTTTCGATTTTTTAGTTATAGCACTCGTGCCTCGGCATGCTGCAACATGCATTTGCGAATGAAGTAATAAAACATGTTAATTTGTGAACGAATTGTCTTTTATGTTAATTCGTGTTATTTTTTTATCCGGAAAGTACGGTTACTGGATCTAGCGATCGTCTTGCTTTAAACATCTACAAATTGTTATAAGGAATTCGAGAATGACAATAGGACATATACATAATTACATGATCAATTGACTAAGGTACCTGTAAGGAATATATTATATGTATTCAAGAATTCAAGAATCAATTGTACCCCTAACCACATAAATTTTGAAATACTATATACGCATTTCGGCAGCTAAGCTGCCATCTTCAGTAGCAGGGAAAAACCTAAAAAACCTATAGTAATAAAAATAAAAATGGCAATAACATTAATGCCAAAAAAAAAAAAAAAAAAAACCAATTATATATATGACAATAATAATAACAACAATAATGATGATGTGAAACAATGATAGTGACAATAACAATAATATAGGTCAGGTATTTTCTGCTCACCACTCCGAAAGAATCGAAGTGCACTCGATCAGCTCTCAAGCTAGAATGGAAGTTGCATGGTTTGAGTGTGTAGGGGAGAGCACAGTACTGATGAGTCCCAGAAGGACGAAACCAGTTGGTCTGCGGTTTTCCATACACATTCAAAACATGCAATATTTGAACAAAGACCTGCTTAAAAGCACGTACGTACATGGAGACAAATTAGGATTGTTTCAAAGCCATCTTAGATGGGGTAGCAGTCTGAAACGTCTCGTAGTACAAAAAATCTGGATTTAGTTCTATAATTCAATGCCTGGCGGGGTATTTGCCCGAGGAGTAGTTGTTCGAACGGTCCAGCACCACTAATTAATACTAGATAATTACTCAAAGTAGTTGTCACTTGCTGATATCTGTCCAGAGCGCGGCAGCATATATAGCAAGCTAAGTTGCATGGTTTGAGTGTGTAGGGGAGAGCACCGTACTGATGAGTCCCAGAAGGACGAAACCAGTTGGTCTGCGGTTTTCCATACACATTCAAAACATGCAATATTTGAACAAAGACCTGCTTAAAAGCACGTACGTACATGGAGACAAATTAGGATTGTTTCAAAGCCATCTTAGATGGGGTAGCAGTCTGAAACGTCTCGTAGTACAAAAAATCTGGATTTAGTTCTATAATTCAATGCCTGGCGGGGTATTTGCCCGAGGAGTAGTTGTTCGAACGGTCCAGCACCACTAATTAATACTAGATAATTACTCAAAGTAGTTGTCACTTGCTGATATCTGTCCAGAGCGCGGCAGCATATATAGCAAGCTAAGTTGCATGGTTTGAGTGTGTAGGGGAGAGCACCGTACTGATGAGTCCCAGAAGGACGAAACCAGTTGGTCTGCGGTTTTCCATACACATTCAAAACATGCAATATTTGAACAAAGACCTGCTTAAAAGCACGTACGTACATGGAGACAAATTAGGATTGTTTCAAAGCCATCTTAGATGGGGTAGCAGTCTGAAACGTCTCGTAGTACAAAAAATCTGGATTTAGTTCTATAATTCAATGCCTGGCGGGGTATTTGCCCGAGGAGTAGTTGTTCGAACGGTCCAGCACCACTAATTAATACTAGATAATTACTCAAAGTAGTTGTCACTTGCTGATATCTGTCCAGAGCGCGGCAGCATATATAGCAAGCTAAGTTGCATGGTTTGAGTGTGTAGGGGAGAGCACCGTACTGATGAGTCCCAGAAGGACGAAACCAGTTGGTCTGCGGTTTTCCATACACATTCAAAACATGCAATATTTGAACAAAGACATGCTTAAAAGCACGTACGTACATGGAGACAAATTAGGATTGTTTCAAACCCATCTTAGATGGGGTAGCAGTCTGAAACGTCTCGTAGTACAAAAAATCTGGATTTAGTTCTATAATTCAATGCCTGGCGGGGTATTTGCCCGAGGAGTAGTTGTTCGAACGGTCCAGCACCACTAATTAATACTAGATAATTACTCAAAGTAGTTGTCACTTGCTGATATCTGTCCAGAGCGCGGCAGCATATATAGCAAGCTAAGTTGCATGGTTTGAGTGTGTAGGGGAGAGCACCGTACTGATGAGTCCCAGAAGGACGAAACCAGTTGGTCTGCGGTTTTCCATACACATTCAAAACATGCAATATTTGAACAAAGACCTGCTTAAAAGCACGTACGTACATGGAGACAAATTAGGATTGTTTCAAAGCCATCTTAGATGGGGTAGCAGTCTGAAACGTCTCGTAGTACAAAAAATCTGGATTTAGTTCTATAATTCAATGCCTGGCGGGGTATTTGCCCGAGGAGTAGTTGTTCGAACGGTCCAGCACCACTAATTAATACTAGATAATTACTCAAAGTAGTTGTCACTTGCTGATATCTGTCCAGAGCGCGGCAGCATATATAGCAAGCTAAGTTGCATGGTTTGAGTGTGTAGGGGAGAGCACCGTACTGATGAGTCCCAGAAGGACGAAACCAGTTGGTCTGCGGTTTTCCATACACATTCAAAACATGCAATATTTGAACAAAGACCTGCTTAAAAGCACGTACGTACATGGAGACAAATTAGGATTGTTTCAAAGCCATCTTAGATGGGGTAGCAGTCTGAAACGTCTCGTAGTACAAAAAATCTGGATTTAGTTCTATAATTCAATGCCTGGCGGGGTATTTGCCCGAGGAGTAGTTGTTCGAACGGTCCAGCACCACTAATTAATACTAGATAATTACTCAAAGTAGTTGTCACTTGCTGATATCTGTCCAGAGCGCGGCAGCATATATAGCAAGCTAAGTTGCATGGTTTGAGTGTGTAGGGGAGAGCACCGTACTGATGAGTCCCAGAAGGACGAAACCAGTTGGTCTGCGGTTTTCCATACACATTCAAAACATGCAATATTTGAACAAAGACATGCTTAAAAGCACGTACGTACATGGAGACAAATTAGGATTGTTTCAAACCCATCTTAGATGGGGTAGCAGTCTGAAACGTCTCGTAGTACAAAAAATCTGGATTTAGTTCTATAATTCAATGCCTGGCGGGGTATTTGCCCGAGGAGTAGTTGTTCGAACGGTCCAGCACCACTAATTAATACTAGATAATTACTCAAAGTAGTTGTCACTTGCTGATATCTGTCCAGAGCGCGGCAGCATATATAGCAAGCTAAGTTGCATGGTTTGAGTGTGTAGGGGAGAGCACCGTACTGATGAGTCCCAGAAGGACGAAACCAGTTGGTCTGCGGTTTTCCATACACATTCAAAACATGCAATATTTGAACAAAGACCTGCTTAAAGGCACGTACGTACATGGAGACAAATTAGGATTGTTTCAAAGCTATCTTAGATGGGGTAGCAGTCTGAAACGTCTCGTAGTACAAAAAATCTGGATTTAGTTCTATAATTCAATGCCTGGCGGGGTATTTGCCCGAGGAGTAGTTGTTCGAACGGTCCAGCACCACTAATTAATACTAGATAATTACTCAAAGTAGTTGTCACTTGCTGATATCTGTCCAGAGCGCGGCAGCATATATAGCAAGCTAAGTTGCATGGTTTGAGTGTGTAGGGGAGAGCACCGTACTGATGAGTCCCAGAAGGACGAAACCAGTCGGTCTGCGGTTTTCCATACACATTCTAAACATGCAATATTTGAACAAGGACCTGCTTAAAAGCACGTACGTACATGGAGACAAATTAGGATTGTTTCAAAGCTATCTTAGATGGGGTAGCAGTCTGAAACGTCTCGTAGTACAAAAAATCTGGATTTAGTACTATAATTCAATGCCTGGCGGGGTATTTGCCCGAGGAGTAGTTGTTCGAACGGTCCAGCACCACTAATTAATACTAGATAATTACTCAAAGTAGTTGTCACTTGCTGATATCTGTCCAGAGCGCGGCAGCATATATAGCAAGCTAAGTTGCATGGTTTGAGTGTGTAGGGGAGAGCACCGTACTGATGAGTCCCAGAAGGACGAAACCAGTTGGTCTGCGGTTTTCCATACACATTCTAAACATGCAATATTTGAACAAGGACCTGCTTAAAAGCACGTACGTACATGGAGACAAATTAGGATTGTTTCAAAGCTATCTTAGATGGGGTAGCAGTCTGAAACGTCTCGTAGTACAAAAAATCTGGATTTAGTACTATAATTCAATGCCTGGCGGGGTATTTGCCCGAGGAGTAGTTGTTCGAACGGTCCAGCACCACTAATTAATACTAGATAATTACTCAAAGTAGTTGTCACTTGCTGATATCTGTCCAGAGCGCGGCAGCATATATAGCAAGCTAAGTTGCATGGTTTGAGTGTGTAGGGGAGAGCACCGTACTGATGAGTCCCAGAAGGACGAAACCAGTTGGTCTGCGGTTTTCCATACACATTCAAAACATGCAATATTTGAACAAAGACCTGCTTAAAAGCACGTACGTACATGGAGACAAATTAGGATTGTTTCAAAGCCATCTTAGATGGGGTAGCAGTCTGAAACGTCTCGTAGTACAAAAAGCTGGATTTAGTTCTATAATTTAATGCCTGGCGGGGTATTTGCCCGAGGAGTAGTTGTTCGAACGGTCCAGCACCACTAATTAATACTAGATAATTACTCAAAGTAGTTGTCACTTGCTGATATCTGTCCAGAGCGCGGCAGCATATATAGCAAGCTAAGTTGCATGGTTTGAGTGTGTAGGGGAGAGCACCGTACCGATGAGTCCCAGAAGGACGAAACCAGTTGGTCTGCCGTTTTCCATACACATTCAAAACATGCAATATTTGAACAAAGACCTGCTTAAAAGCGCGTACGTACATGGAGACAAATTAGGATTGTTTCAAAGCCATCTTAGATGGGGTAGCAGTCTGAAACGTCTCGTAGTACAAAAAATCTGGATTTAGTTCTATAATTCAATGCCTGGCGGGGTATTTGCCCGAGGAGTAGTTGTTCGAACGGTCCAGCACCACTAATTAATACTAGATAATTACTCAAAGTAGTTGTCACTTGCTGATATCTGTCCAGAGCGCGGCAGCATATATAGCAAGCTAAGTTGCATGGTTTGAGTGTGTAGGGGAGAGCACCGTACTGATGAGTCCCAGAAGGACGAAACCAGTTGGTCTGCGGTTTTCCATACACATTCAAAACATGCAATATTTGAACAAAGACCTGCTTAAAAGCACGTACGTACATGGAGACAAATTAGGATTGTTTCAAAGCCATCTTAGATGGGGTAGCAGTCTGAAACGTCTCGTAGTACAAAAAATCTGGATTTAGTTCTATAATTCAATGCCTGGCGGGGTATTTGCCCGAGGAGTAGTTGTTCGAACGGTCCAGCACCACTAATTAATACTAGATAATTACTCAAAGTAGTTGTCACTTGCTGATATCTGTCCAGAGCGCGGCAGCATATATAGCAAGCTAAGTTGCATGGTTTGAGTGTGTAGGGGAGAGCACCGTACTGATGAGTCCCAGAAGGACGAAACCAGTTGGTCTGCGGTTTTCCATACACATTCAAAACATGCAATATTTGAACAAAGACCTGCTTAAAAGCACGTACGTACATGGAGACAAATTAGGATTGTTTCAAAGCCATCTTAGATGGGGTAGCAGTCTGAAACGTCTCGTAGTACAAAAAATCTGGATTTAGTTCTATAATTCAATGCCTGGCGGGGTATTTGCCCGAGGAGTAGTTGTTCGAACGGTCCAGCACCACTAATTAATACTAGATAATTACTCAAAGTAGTTGTCACTTGCTGATATCTGTCCAGAGCGCGGCAGCATATATAGCAAGCTAAGTTGCATGGTTTGAGTGTGTAGGGGATAGCACCGTACTGATGAGTCCCAGAAGGACGAAACCAGTTGGTCTGCGGTTTTCCATACACATTCAAAACATGCAATATTTGAACAAAGACCTGCTTAAAAGCACGTACGTACATGGAGACAAATTAGGATTGTTTCAAAGCCATCTTAGATGGGGTAGCAGTCTGAAACGTCTCGTAGTACAAAAAATCTGGATTTAGTTCTATAATTCAATGCCTGGCGGGGTATTTGCCCGAGGAGTAGTTGTTCGAACGGTCCAGCACCACTAATTAATACTAGATAATTACTCAAAGTAGTTGTCACTTGCTGATATCTGTCCAGAGCGCGGCAGCATATATAGCAAGCTAAGTTGCATGGTTTGAGTGTGTAGGGGAGAGCACCGTACCGATGAGTCCCAGAAGGACGAAACCAGTTGGTCTGCCGTTTTCCATACACATTCAAAACATGCAATATTTGAACAAAGACCTGCTTAAAAGCGCGTACGTACATGGAGACAAATTAGGATTGTTTCAAAGCCATCTTAGATGGGGTAGCAGTCTGAAACGTCTCGTAGTACAAAAAATCTGGATTTAGTTCTATAATTCAATGCCTGGCGGGGTATTTGCCCGAGGAGTAGTTGTTCGAACGGTCCAGCACCACTAATTAATACTAGATAATTACTCAAAGTAGTTGTCACTTGCTGATATCTGTCCAGAGCGCGGCAGCATATATAGCAAGCTAAGTTGCATGGTTTGAGTATGTAGGGGAGAGCACCGTACTGATGAGTCCCAGAAGGACGAAACCAGTTGGTCTGCGGTTTTCCATACACATTCAAAACATGCAATATTTGAACAAAGACCTGCTTAAAAGCACGTACGTACATGGAGATAAATTAGGATTGTTTCAAAGCCATCTTAGATGGGGTAGCAGTCTGAAACGTCTCGTAGTACAAAAAATCTGGATTTAGTTCTATAATTCAATGCCTGGCGGGGTATTTGCCCGAGGAGTAGTTGTTCGAACGGTCCAGCACCACTAATTAATACTAGATAATTACTCAAAGTAGTTGTCACTTGCTGATATCTGTCCAGAGCGCGGCAGCATATATAGCAAGCTAAGTTGCATGGTTTGACTGTGTAGGGGAGAGCACCGTACTGATGAGTCCCAGAAGGACGAAACCAGTTGGTCTGCGGTTTTCCATACACATTCAAAACATGCAATATTTGAACAAAGACCTGCTTAAAAGCACGTACGTACATGGAGACAAATTAGGATTGTTTCAAAGCCATCTTAGATGGGGTAGCAGTCTGAAACGTCTCGTAGTACAAAAAATCTGGATTTAGTTCTATAATTCAATGCCTGGCGGGGTATTTGCCCGAGGAGTAGTTGTTCGAACGGTCCAGCACCACTAATTAATACTAGATAATTACTCAAAGTAGTTGTCACTTGCTGATATCTGTCCAGAGCGCGGCAGCATATATAGCAAGCTAAGTTGCATGGTTTGAGTGTGTAGGGGAGAGCACCGTACTGATGAGTCCCAGAAGGACGAAACCAGTTGGTCTGCGGTTTTCCATACACATTCAAAACATGCAATATTTGAACAAAGACCTGCTTAAAAGCACGTACGTACATGGAGACAAATTAGGATTGTTTCAAAGCCATCTTAGATGGGGTAGCAGTCTGAAACGTCTCGTAGTACAAAAAATCTGGATTTAGTTCTATAATTCAATGCCTGGCGGGGTATTTGCCCGAGGAGTAGTTGTTCGAACGGTCCAGCACCACTAATTATATAGTATACAACAGTGCTTTCATTTCAAAACTAGCCACCCTCAATAACATTGGATAGAGGCGAATTCGGCTTAAACAAAAACACGTCAATTTAGATATCGAGGGGAAGTTTAAAACCAATACAGATTGAGTTCTAGGCTTCATCCCCTTACCCACAGCTACCCCTACTTTGAAATTTCAAATAGCACCACGTTTAAAAATTGGATTCGGTGGATCCCTAAATAAGTTATGGTCAAAAATATTATAAGATAAAGTCAAAAAATGTATTTTCAGAATAATTATTATGACTATTTTAGAAAATTTAATTTATAATGTGTTCAAAATGTGCTCCATTATTTGCTAGGCAATAACTCGTTGCGGACTTTCTGAAAAATTTCTGGAGTAATCCGTCTACAGTCTTGGGTAACCCTATTAATAAGTTTAATAAGTTCTAGAATATTCTTTGGCAGAGTTCTGTAAACTGCGCTTTTTAAATAACAGCGTAGGTAGAAATCAAGCGGAGTCATATCTGGAGATCTCTTAGTCCATCCTAGAGCTGCACCCCTCCTACCAATACATTTTCCTGGGAATCTTTGATCCAACCATTCGTACATGTAGTGCATGATGTGCGGAAGCTCCGTCTTGTTGAAAATGCGAATTTTCTTCGTCCAATGTCAAGGTTCCTTCTTCATTGACTTGATTTTCTAAAGGCTCCGTGATAAGCAGGTCTATTTCATTTTCTAATAGGTTCAGATACAATTCAACAGTCAATTTTTCTTCAATAAAATCGGACCTATTATCTGATCCCCAAGAATACCAACCCACACCCACACATTGATCTTCTGGGGATGCTGAGTATGATCCTCCCAAAACACGTGGGGGTTTTCATTGTCCCAGTACCTACAATGATGTCTGTTGACAGAAGATCACTCGCGCAAGCGCTCGTGATCTTTTAACTGTCAAATTTACACTCGTGGTTACCAAGCAAAGCAGCAGCTTTCGTAAAATTTCCGACAATTCCAGACCACTTATTGTATTACTAGAAAATACAACATTTTTAGACTTTATCTTATAATTTTTGACCATAACTTATTTACGGATCGACCGAATCCAATTTTTTAAACGTGGCTAATTCAGAATTTTTACTGTTTTTAAAATTAAGTATCACAAGGTACGGGGTACTATTTGAAATTTCAATGTAGGGGTAACTGAGGGTAAGGGGGTGAAACCTAGAACTCAATCTGTATTGGTTTTAAACTTCCCCCTCGATATCTAAATTGACGTGTTCGCTTCATATTTGTATGTAGAGTTGGCTAGTTTTTGAATGAAAGCACTGTATAACTATACGAGTATTGCAATCAAAGTATTACTACCATCCCTTTATTGCTTACCCAATTCCGATCTAGATACTCCTCCCATAAAATTGTAATAACCTTGCGCGGCGCTGCAGCTGGTGGCTTTAGCGGCGTGTGGATCATGGGAGACACGAGGTACGAGGGAGCTCCAATAATTTACTTTCAAGTTCGTGAGTCAGAGCACACCAAAAATTGTGACAACAAGTTGTTATAAGTTATTCCTCGAACGGCAATATTCATATAATTTGGATCAATACTCCTTACAGCTAAGTCAATTGATCATTTAATTCTGTTTGGCCACTGCGCAGCGCTCAAGATGATGACGCATTTCATTTTTGTGATATGCGTGGCATGTGTATGTTTCCCTGCAGTTGAGATGGTCTATTTCTATTGCATAAACTAAATTCGATTGATTCCCGTTGGGGGTGGGTAGTTCAACGTTTGTAGTATTTCAAACACTTGTTTTTGTCAGATATGTGTAATGCCACTTTGACATATAAATATTTATAATAAACTAGCGGGCCCGGCAGACGTTGTCCTGCCTGACATTAAAAAAAATTTCGTAAAAAAATTCCTAGAACCCGATTGCAGCGCCACCTACCGGGTCCAATTTTCAATGTAAACCATCCAGGGACGCACTCCAACATACACAAAAATTTCATACATTAAAAAAATTTTCGTCAAAAAAATTCCTAGAACCCGATTGCAGCGCCACCTACCGGGTCCAATTGTGAATATAAACCATCTAGGGACCCACTCAAACAGACACAAAAAATGTAATCAAAATCGGTCCAGCCGTTCAAAAAAATTCCTAGAACCCGATTGCAGAGCCACCTACCGGGTCCAATTGTGAATATAAACCATCCAGGGACCCACTCCAGCACACACAAAAAATTTCATCAAAATCGGGGACATACACACGTACAGACTTTCAAACGCGCGAAGTTAAAATAGTCGTTACGTTTTCTCAAATTTTCCAATTTTCTGCGCAATTTTCTTAATTTTTCGTTCCGTAAGAACCTCCTACAAGGTATTGGAAACCATAAAAAAAGAGATGAATGAAATCGGTTAAGTCGTAGATTGTTCATACAAAAATAGTAAAATCGGGATTAAAAAATGGGGGGTGGGGGTAGGAGGGTGAAAAATACTTTACGACCTATTCTCATACCTACCAAATGTACAAGAAAATTTCAATTATTTGGATATTGTTCAAACAAAAATACTAAAATCGCGATTAAAAAATGGGGGGTGGGGGTAGGAGGGTGAGAATTACTTTACGACCTATTCTCATACCTACCAAATGTACAAAAAAAATTCATAAAAATCGGTCGAGTCGTTTCGGAGGAGTGCGACCACACGAGATTTTTATATATTAGATAGATAGATATGAGCTCTTCAGGCCTTATAGGCCCATGGCTTGTCCTACTATTTTTCTCCGCTCCGCTCTGTCTTGTGCCTTGCTTTTCCAGTCCTTAATGCCTAGTCTCCTGACATCCTACTCCACACATTCTCTCCATCTTCTCTTAGGCCTTCCTCTCTGTACTATGTCCGCTTCCATGAACATTTCTCTTAACTCGGCGTTGTTTCTTCTCCTATACTCATCCCCATCCTTTATCCCTCCAAAAATTGTTCTTAATATTTTCCTTTCCCAGATCTCTAATTTCTGCTGGTCTTCCTTTCTTAAAACCCATGCTTCACTTCCATAAGTTACTGTCGGTCTGATAATGGTCTTGTATATCCGTATCTTCGCTTTTCTTGACACATTCTTGTCCCTCAGCACTGTCCTCAGAGCCCCAGCACTTCTGCTACCTATCATTATTCTTTTTTCAATTTCCCTTAGTTGGTCGTTGTTTCTTGTAATTTCTGTCCCCAAAAAATTAAAACTCTTCACTCTTTCAAATATGCTCTTTATATCTTTTCCACTTTTCACGCTCAGATGTTCTTCCTTTTCTTTTGCTTTCTTTGTCGTCATGTACTTTGTCTTTAGCTCGTTTATTCTTAATCCATAAGTTCTTGCTTCTTCTCCTAGCCGCCTTACGAGCTCTTTCAATTCTTCCTTTGTTCTTGCTATCAAGGTTACATCATCAGCATATGCAATACACTGGTGTGAGTTCTTAAGCACTGTACCATCTCTGTTTATATTGCTGTTTCTAATAATTTGCTCTAGTAACAGATTAAAGAGCACCGCCGACAGTGGGTCTCCCTGCTTCAGACCATTGCCGACCATAAAACCTTCTGACATCGTGCCATTTATTCGAACTTGGTATTCTGTGCTCTCCAAAGTCATTTTCACCAAGGCAATTATTTTCCATGGGACTCCCAGTTGTCGCATTACTCCATCCAACTATCGTCTGTTTACACTATCATAGGCTTGTTTGAAATCTGTGAAAGCCACGTGTAGTTGCACATTCTGCTCCTCACATTCACTCTGTATTCGTCTCAAGGTAAAGATTTGGTCTATAGTAGATCTGTTCTCTCTAAATCCTCCCTGGTATTCCCCCAACATCCCTCCCGTACTATCCTTCAGCCTTTGTATTAATATTTTTGAAAATATTTTGTATAAATTGCTTAATAGGGCTACTCCTCTATAGTTCTCACACTCCTGTTTATTTCCCTTTTTATGTAATGGGCATATTATTGCTTGTCTCCACTCCCTCGGCATTTGCTGTTTCTCCCATATGTCCTGGAGCAGCTTCTGTATTCTGTTGTGCAGCCCGTGGCCCCCATATTTTATCAGTTCTACTTCTATCTCATCTTTTCCTGGACTTCTATTGTTCTTTAATTGTTTTATAGCACTTTTCACTTCTTCGAGACTTGGTGGTTCTATGTTCTTATCCCGTGGTCTCATCTCGTTTTGGTTGGTATCTTTACCATCTCCATGCACCTCAGTCACATTCAGTAATTCAGAAAATATTCCCTCCATCTTTCCAGCACTTCCCTTTTCCCACCCACAAGCTGCCTATCCTTGTTATAACAGTACATGGTATTTGCACTATCCTTCTTTTTGTTTTTTCTTATTTCTTTATAAAAATTCCTTATTTCTTTCTGGTCGTAATATTGTTGTATGTTTCGTATTTTCATTTCCTTATACTTTCTCTTCTTTTCTCTACATATTCTTTTTGCTACTCTTCTTTTGTTTTCGTATTCGGCTTTGGTCTCTTCTGTATTAAGTTCCAACATCCTTAACCTTGCTCTATTCCTCTCCACCAGCCTTTCCTTGCATTCTTGGTCTATCCATTCCTTACTTTGTTGCTTTTGTTTGTTCCCTATTACCGTTTCTGCTGATTGGCATATTATACTTCTTAACTCTTTCCATACATCTTCCACTTCCCCTTCTCCCACTCCCACCATTCTTTGTTCGATCTCTCGTGTGTACTTCACTACATTTTCTTCCATTTTTAATAGTCCTATATTATGTGCCTCCCTCTTACTTATTATTCGTCTATTCTCCTTAAGCATCTCCTGTGCGACTTTTACTCTCACCATAAAGTGATCAGAGTCAGCGTCTGCTCCCCTACAACTTCTTACATCCTAAATACTGCCCGCATGCTTCTGTTCGACTAAAATGTGGTCTTTTTATATATTAGATTGATGAATAAATTCTATTTCTCAAACTTTTATCATTTTAAATACTAGTCTGTAGGTAGAAAGTACGGATATTTCGATTCTAAAATAACAATGGAAAAAACGTCATTATGAAACGAAATTATAAAAATGTTTTTCATCTTGAGATGTCGATTTTTAAAGTGTGGTGGCAACTATTAGCATACAATGTCACAGATCAAAATTGATTTTATGGCTATTTAATTGTAACTATGCATGCTAAATTGCACTACAAGAACCGAGAACCAGCGAGGTTAATTCACTTGTCCCAAAATAAATACAAAACTACAGGCACTAAATTTAAACCACAAAATTTATGGTCGCATTTAAGTCTAGACAGTCATGCTTGCTGTGATCTTCTTACCCATTTCTTGCCATTGATATTTATGTGAAAGCTTTTTTATTTATTGCAATTTGCGCCTATACGGCGCGATTATTTTATTCTATCCTTTTTTGAAGGCATAAGTACTTTATACGAGTACATTTTAGTGTCCCTATGTTTATATTTTGTACTTACTTAAAATTCCTTCGAGTAATGATAATTTACGGTAAACTTGTCAGATTATTTGCAAATAAATTGTAAAAAACTATCATCTTTAAGTTGCTAACACAATCACTCTTCTTACTCTTTGATAGTCTATGTACCGGGTGTCCAAGTAAGAAAGGATGCCGGCTATATCTAAGGAACCGTTCATAGTACAGCTATGGGAAAGAAAAAATAATAACAAAAGTTGTCAAGAGAAACCGCTGGAAATTATTTTCAAGTTTCTAAGTTTGCTGCTAGAGGGCGTAATAGTCACAGTCGACAAGAAAACATGGTTTTCTGTTTTCTCTTGAAAAGAGCTATCTTCCTTTAATCAGATACTTTATAAGTGAAGTAATTTTTTTCTGTAGTGATCGCTAGAGGGCGTTGTTTGAAAGATCAGCATACTTCTAAGATTTTCTAGAAAATTTTAAATGGGACGGTATGATAATTATAAGTTAATTAAAAAGAAAACAAAATAACGAGAGGAACTGTGAAAACTGCACATTGATATCTTTTTTCTAACCGGAAGTGTGAACAAGAGGGTTTTAGGGTGGGAGGACTGATTAATTACTAACCTTTATACGTGCCACCGAATATAAAAGACATTTTGAAAACATCATAATCATTAAAATTATATGTTGCTTCTTGGTGTCTGTTCTAAACGTGGAAATTACCATTTTTTAAAGCAAAAACCTAAAATGTTTTAGGAATCAAAATCTATTCTTGTAAATTGCAATATTTATTATGAATTCTTAAGAAGTTAACCCCACACGCCAAAAGACAGTGTCACACATGTTTCTCTGATAAAGTCAGCGTCCTCAGGGGTGTGCTGTGTCACTGAGTTTTAGCGTGTGAAATTAACTTATTAAGAATTCACAGTGAATTTACGCCTAAGTTACTGATCCAACCACTGTATGTGCAATATACTTAATAAGTATAATAAGTATAAGTTGGCGTTGAAACAAAAAAAAATCGGCACAATGTCAAGTGTTTGACTTAATCATTTCTATTCGTTCGTCCCTGCGAATTATTTTCAACATGCCTAAAATTCTGAAATATTCCACATACTTGCAATTTATCTTGAGTATTTGCAAAATGCGATTATTGCCTCAAGAATGTATGCGGCGAGGTAACCTGGAAGGCATGACAAATTGTTTTTTACACGGATTGCTAGACATAGACTTCTTCTTTGCACAGAAGATGATCGCAAACAATTTGAACATTTAGGAAGGCATTAGAAGTTGCTGTTTTCGTTTTGTTATTTAAAATTTATTATTTTTTATTTGTTCCCATTTTTTAAATAATTTCATAATTTGTGAAATATTACCATATTTAATTTTTAGCAGCTGAAGAACTCTTTAAACCTACACTAAGGTAGTTTGAAATACATATTTCAGGCCAATTTAGACTAAATAAAGTGACAGAAACGGTAGGAATCGCATAAAACTTTTTAATACATTTATTAATTAATTTAGTAATTTTTCGCATTCATAGTTGTAAACATATTTTGCAGTTATCTACAAACGTCTACAAATGTCTTAAATTTTCTGAAGATGGGAGACTTTCTCCAAACTGTAGTATAGTAAAAGCTATTGTATCGTATTTGTATAATTTTTAATTTGGCATTAAAACATACACAAGTTTGCCACTACTACATAATAATTACAAATGTTGTACCGGTTGCATAATAACATTCCTTACAGACCTACAGCAACGGGCGAGGGACTTGTAAACAAGGGAGACTTATATCAACAATAAAAGTCAAATGAGTGAAACTGTCTCTGGCGTTGATGGCGATTCCCTATCTGACTTGACCTTATCGATTTTTTATTTATAAGAAAAAAGCTGAATCACTAGAACAAAACAAATCCACCGCGGCAAAACGCGAACCCCTAGACTTGCACTTTCGTTGAGGACGCATTGACCACTGAGCCACGAAGGTGTTGCCGATCGTATTTAACTAAATAGTATTTAAGCACTCGCTTTTTTGATATGCTTCTATGCTGTAGGTCTGTAAGGAATGTTAATATGCGTACCGGGTGTTACTAACATTCCTTCCTTCCTCCGAATCCTAACACTAATTTATTCATATCTCCGGTTAGAAAAAATACATCAATGCGCGGTTTTCACTATTCCTTTCTTCATTTTATCCTATTTTTAACTAGGTTATAATTATTATTAAACGGTTTTATTTAGCTTGCTTTGTTTGTTTGTGTGAGTCAAATCGTACATAATTGAAATTTTACCCCCTTCCTGTTGACCGATTGATCTGAAATTTGGTACACACCTTTAGTTGTGATGACAATACAATTATGTATATTCAGTATCATTGTAAATCCAAGATGGCCGCCCCCACAAAATGGCGGATGAGAAATTTTTTTCAACCTCCTCAATATGGGTATCAAATGAAAGGGCTTAACTAGTAGAATACAGTACACCATGAAAAAATCCAAGATGGCCGCCACCACAAAATGGCGGATTACTTTTTTTTCGATCCCCTCAATATGGGTATCAAATGAAAGGGCTTTACAGGTAGAACACAGTACACTTTAGAAAAAAATTCCTAATCCAAAATGGCGTCCGAAACAAAATGGCGGATCATAGAGTTTAGACAATCAATACCTATGTATATTAAAACTGAAATCTAAGTATCTAATCAAAACAAAGGACTTTGTCAACTTAGAATGGTGATTCAAGCATGAATCCTCCACCCAAGTGAAGATTTCGTATCGTGTCGTTAGCGTTTTCCCCTCAAGACTTGGGCACATCTTGTTGTATATAAGCCTTGCCCCTCTATTGGACCTCTGGGGGGGTCGACCGTTATAATGTCCATTACTCGTGGGAACAAAATGGTAAAAATAATTAATAATAACAAAACAAAAACAACCAAAAAAAAACTAAAAACTTGAAAATAAAATAAGTAAAAAAACATTTTTAAGTTAACCGGTTTTATTGTAAAGAAACATAATAATGATGCAGATAATGTACTAAAAGCTAAAAAATAATTAGGTAGGTACCAGGTACCAGTCACCACACCACTCTCCTCATCAATCTAGAGTATTGATCAGACTAAAATAAAAATTCACAGCGAATTCACGCAAAACCAATTCCGAAGACATCACTGCCAAGTCAATTCATTCTCCAGCCAACTTCCGCGCTAGTCGCATCTAGCCAATTTACTGCCAAGCAAATCAACTTCAACATCCAGGTGAACTCAGGTGTTCTGGATTCCAGCCAGGTGATTCCAGGTCAACGCGGTTGAAGAGGTGTTCACAACACCGGCTCTTCTAAGAGCCCAGAAGAAGATGAGAAGCACCAAATCTCCAGGTCAAGAATACCGTTCCGAAAACACTCCCCTTGTGGCTTCGGCGAGCTATTGGAATTTTTTCTAATTCAACCAAGTGTGTTACTTTTGACGTCATCACCACCAATCCCTGAGAGCCGGAAGCTTGTCGCCGCGACGCACCGACCCGACCATTCTCACGGCCCGCACACTACGTCCTGTAACACGCATACGCATGTACTGTAAGACTTGCAACGTAGGTATACTCGCCCGCATCTATCGCTTTCTTCTTATCTCAAAACTACATTTACAAAACTCCTCCCGGCCGCGGCCTCTTGCTTACCAATAAATACTCTTTGTAGAAAGTAAATAGAATTATTCCAGTATTAGATTGGTTCCAGCATTCGAACCTTCTGGACTCATAAATAAACAACAAGATCAACGCCATAAAAACAGCTGTCTGTTTATTTGCGTTGAATCACGCTCGCCAAACACATGGTCGGCGCTTATGGGGCAATTCACGTCACTATTTTAGATAGGTACATATAAGGAAGGCAAGGCATCAAATAAAGGTAGTTAGCCATGGAAAGCTAAGAACTTATGTAAAATACTAATGAAGTAATTTATCCAACTTTCGTTTGCAAATATTAGATAATTTATTAGTAGTTTTTGGATGATTGAAAAACATAAGTAAATCTTGTCTGCTTACTTGCTCTCTTGTTTGTATTTTTCATGGCTACATTATTGTTTTTTTTTAAATGTCATATTCGTGATGATATACTTATTTGATATTCTTGTTAGGTGAATATCAAATATCTTTTAAAATATTGAAAGTAGGTATGGCGTATTTAAGAAGAGTTGTAGATCTTTAAAAGACTAATAATCATGTTCCGTGACAAAGTACATTTCCACAGAGGGAATTCTTTCTAGGGAGTGACTACTGAACAGTCCGCCGGTTACTTCTAAATTTTGTTCCAGGACAGTCGACACAATATCAGTAAAATGACGTTTAAGAACTTCGTTATTGAAAGACATCGCCAACAATCTCGGTGGGTGTTCGGGTATAGTACAAAGCTGCCATTTTGTTTTCCTACGGCTGAACGAGTTCTGATCCCGTAGGGGTTTGATATATTTTGCTTGTTTTTACATCATCTTTTTGCCAAAAAATGCGTGTGTCTGGTGCGAAAGGGCAAGTAAGGGTCTATTTTAAAAAAGCGTTCTCTCAGCTTTAGTTTTTTTTTTACACTTCCAAAATGCCAAATATAGGTTACATTCTGTAATGCGCATGCGGTCGGACTGTTCAGTAGTCACTCCCTTTTTTCTATTTGAAGTGAACATTGCAGTTAGAGTAGTTTATTTTTGAATTTCGATATACCTACTTATATTTGAACCTTTTCCAAGAAATCTCAAATACCTGGAGAATTATTGATTTTAGGTTTGAACATAGGTACCTTTAGAAAGATGTTCAAAATTTTACGAAGAATTTTAAAATGCAGTCAAATAGCTTTATTTTTCTACATTTCGGTAAGCCACCTGCTTGAAAGAAAATAATTTTAAAATATGTCTTGATGCCATCCTATTCATTCGTTAATTCACATTTTTAATACCACGAACCGTTATAGGGAGTTAATGGACTTTGCGGCTTGACTGATTCACACCCTGTATGTTCAGATGGTTTGTTGCATATACTTAGTTCTTTGTTGCCTCGATAGATATGTACTAATATAACGTTTTTGCTCCACATACGTGAATGTTTGCTGCTGCATCTATTTTTTTTCGGCGTAGAACAAGCGGTATAAGTAAGTACATGGGTTTCACTCCCATTATATTTTCCACGTCGGAATGCCTTTAATTTTTCGTAATTTAACTGAACATAATTATATTAGCAGTCACGAGGAATCCCTCTTTATGCAGGTATAAATACGCATGTGGCGGTTTGTTGGTTAGCATAAGATCAAACTACATATACTTATATAATGTTAATGTGAGAAAATTAATTTTATGGGGTGCATTGTAAGGTTGCCTGCTTACGTGTATTTTTTATATTCTCAATAGTGAGATATGAACTAGTTGCACACTGCTGTTCCACAACATTATTCCGTGTGACACTAAACACAATGCACCAGCCACTACTTTTTATCAGTGCATAAAAGAGTTATTTACAATGCCTTAATTCCGATTTAAACTCGCAAGATACAAGTCGTAGGTACAAGACAATAATTACTCATTTAATCCATTGTAGGCCTTCCTTAGTTCGTTAGTCGTTTCTTGGAAATGTTCAAATGAGCTTAAAGCACGAAAGACTGCCCATTTCAAAAGCAAACCAGGCGAGACCTCCGCCTAGCACGCTAAATACTCAGAAATTCGCTTACATACGTGTATGTGAGTTCTAACCCATATCATCACTTTGAACCGCAAATAACATAAGTACCTACTGGAAATATTCAGATACGCCCAACTTTTCAAAACAATGGAAATATTCTTTTTAATTCTTATCGTTTTGGGAACGCATCGCCATAACAGACATTGTTTCGTTGAAAGTAGTCCGTTTCTAAAACGACCATTTTATTTACAATATTACAAATGCATACAGGTAATACAAGAATGACGGTGCACCACGTTGTACATAGTCGTTTTAATTGACCGACTAGAGCGTAAATAAATAAAAATCAGATGCCTGCGGCATAATTGTTCCAGTTTCCGATGCCCGCCCTCTCTTTATAAACACAATAACACAATAAACTGCGACGTTTGAAAATAGGAACTTCTTAATACTTTTTTGTCGCATTTTCAACTCCGTCAATTTAATCTATTAGATTTTGCGGTTTTGTTTTTCAAGAAGCTCCCGCGGTGTTAAATCTGGGCCAGTGCATGCCCACCTTATAACCAAATATGGTGCTATCACGTTAGGCATTTGAGGGACACAAGAGCTCAAAAATCGGAGAAACGTATTACTGGTTGATGCACAAAGCACAGAGAGCAAAGTGGCGTGAACACGGAGCTTTAAAAGATGCCTCAATATAGTGTTGATGTTCCGCGTAAATTGTGACGTAACCGATTATCCGGCTAACCGGTCAGCTTGAGCCGTTTTGGTCAGCTCGAACCGGTAGAGTCGGTTCAAACCACGTAAACCGCTTTGAGTAGGTTCAAACTCGGTTCAAACCGATGTAGTAAGGAGCGATCATGGCTGGAACGGTTAGTTCTAGGATAGATACTCCATAACCATAAAATTCAAACCGGCCATGTCTCAGCTGATTCTAGTGTCTAGGATCGAAATTCATTATTCAGTTTGGTGAGTCAATAACGCAAGCGTTGTATTCTACTAGCACTGTTGTTCGTAGTGAACGTTGTAGGTAATCGTAAACGTAACATCGCTACCTTGTGTAAAAGTAACCATGTCGACGTGTGGAGTGGAAATATTTCAAAAAAGATGACTGCTATTATAACAAATTTTCATACAATTTTGTTACGCATACAAGGCGTTAAAAATACTGTCGAAAATTTCTACAGTGTGAAGTACTCATTAAGGTAAGTCAAAAAGTTTATATAAACAGTCGGTTTAAAACTTAACCCCAGGGAGTTACAAGCCCATAAAGGGTTACAGACAGGGTTGCCAACTACAACAGAAGCTTAACCCGGAGAATTTGTAAGAGGAATAACTTGCTTCGAAAAAAACTGCCGGAGGCTCTCTGCGGAGGCGAAAAATTTTTGGGGGTGCCGCGCCCTAAAAACCCTTTTTTGGGCTATAATTTTTTTTGTGCACTTACTAATTTTTTTTAATTTAATAAATAATAATATTACTAATAATATACCAACATTTATTAATACATATATAATAATATACAATACATGTACACTGCACTAGTACACTGCCTTTTGCATTTAAGTAACTAACAAAAAAAAAACAAACGGAACGTTTTAACTAAAAACAGATTTTTAAACTAACTAAATAAAAATTATTTGTTTTGTTACCTTTATCACATTACATTGTTAAGTAATTAACAAAAAATAGAAACTAAAAACAAAAATACTGCATTAAATATAAATTTATAAAATATCTAAAAAATCAAAATATTTATTTTTAAATGAGTATTTGTGTACCCATTGCACACCTCAAAGAAACTTTAAAAAATCAGGGCAACTCATATTAAAATTCATTTTAGTACAAATTTCGTCCTTAATTATTTCAAGAGGCAGTCTGTTTCTTTCGTCCGTCCAAATGTTTCCCATTAATGAAAATAGTCCCTCAACAAAAGCATTGCTTACTGGTATTGCTAGAATACTAGACACAATTTTGGACACTTCTTACAACATTACAACATTACAACAGCTAAAACACAACACACACTGACACAATGCATAAGGGATAAGGGCGCTAGTTCAGCGGATCACACTTCGACTGCTAGCCTCCAAACGCTAACCGTCGCGACATCTCTGGTCGCGACCACACGTTTTAGCGTTACTGATAGAGCCGTTGCAAATTTTTTTCAGAGTCGCAAATTTATTTTTCCCGGAGATTTTTCGTGAAAACCCGGAACCCGGAGAAAGTATTTTTTTCCCTGAGACTCCGGGTCAAATCCGGAGGGTTGGCAACCCTGGTTACAGATGAAATATTGTCTTTTTCTATTGGTTAAAGAACGGTAACAGATAAAAAGTAAACAAAAATTCGGACATTTACTTAGTTTTTCAAATTAAATAAAATGCATTGGGTCATTTTTGCTTATTCAAATCAATGGTGTCCCTTTAAACAGAGATGCTTAAAAATTGTCATGATGCACTGCGGCAATAAAGTAAACTCATGTCGGCCATTTTATTAGTGGTAGGTATACTCACGCATATCAAAAAATATTCGTAATTTACATACACAATAAGTAACGAAAAACTATACATAACGCACTAAGCTATAAAGTTAAGTCATAATTTATTTTTTCACATCCTTTTCATAGACTACAGAACGCGAAATGGACATTTTATTGCCACCGTGCGCCATGATAATTTTTAACTACTCGCCTTAAGAGACGCCAATGATTTTAATAAGCAAAAGTTACTCAACTTATCTCATTATCAAATTATATAAATGCCCAAAATTTTGTTTATTTATCTTTTACAGTTCTTCAATCAATATAAAAAAATCAACCACTTTAAGGGCTTGTAACTCCCTAGAGTTACGTTTTAGGCCAAATGTTTATGTAAACTTTATGTAAACTTTTTGGCTTATTTTAATGAGTACTAGGTACACCCTATAGAAATTTTCGACAGTATTTTTTTAACACCCTTTATTTATTTTATTGTAGCAGACGTTCAAAAATGCTTTAATTATTCCAAACCGATCTGTCATTGATTTATTGACTGAAGCGATGTAGATAAATGAACCACATCAGACTAAACCGGCTTAAGATTTGCAGTTTAAATCGATCTTGATCGAACCGGCCATTAAACCGGTTTGATAGAAACTGATTAAAAATACCTATCATTTTCACCGGATAGCCGTTTTCTATACGATCGACAAGAGAGTCGATCGTCAATACTGGGAGCGACCGTACCGAGTTACCAGCCGAATAAATAACGTTGACTAGATCGCTAAGGTGCAAGATGGAAACAGTTTGTTGGATCACATGTAGGAGCAAGAATTTCAGTATATGAGACTATGCGAATGCGACTCCATACATGCAGGCTACTCTTTGAAAAAACGGCTAGCAGAAGCCTTTCTGTTTTGTTCCCTGACGGCCTCCACTTAATTGACCTGAAAGAACACTTTTTTTGTTTAAAAAAAGAAAATTGCAAAACCATACACACCGAGAATCGATCCCAGGGAGGCAAAACACAAAGCTAGAAGTCCAGTACGGTACCTACTGACCCAAGATATATCTATTGCTACCGACCCAACCAGCGGCCGCTGCGAACCAAGTATTTATTAAATCCCACGTATGTACCGGATTATATCCACGCCTGCTGCTAGCTGAAAATACCGTATGCGCATGCGGGCACAAAACATAAAAACTGGTGCTATCCGTAAATCTCGTCGAGGATGTGAAACTGCGGTATAAAAGTGCCATTCAGTAAATATGGGGTATTTGTGGGTACTGGACAGTCTGTTACTGAACCGCTTGAGATTTGGTTACACCTTAAATACCTCGGTAAATACTACAACATGAAATTATGTAATTGATTACCTTATTGGACTGAAGTTAAAAAGGTATTCTCCGTAATGACGGAAAATCACATAAAGGAATTACAGCCTTCGCCGACATTACGGCAACTGACTATAGGAATTCCGCGAAATGACGTATTACCCCCATTGCCTTCGACATAATATATATTTGGCAAGACCTTAGAATCCTTGATCACCAACAGTCTCTTCTCCCAGTCATGTAATTTGTTGTGTCAGTAGCAGCAGCATGGATTTTATAAAGGTGGCTCAACTACTACGAATTTATTGCATTTCCCGCAAAAGTGCCAACAGACATACACACGCACGCACGCACCCACACACCCACACACACATACATACGGACGGAAATGTGCCACCTTGCCAAAAAGTCTTAGAATGACCTGAAACGTCCACATTTGATGAAAAACACCATGGTCAAAAAACGACTATCACAATAGCTACCTAGCTCGGCTAGGAAGCTAAAAAATCAGTATACACAGCACCAAACCGGGAGCGTCTGTCTACACATTCCATCACAAACTGAAAAAAGAAGAGGACCCAGGGTGACTCCCGGGGAACCCCAGAAGAGACTAGTACATCTATGGACTAAAAACCGTTAACAATCACATAAAAGAAACGCTCACTCAAATAAGACTTCAGCCATCCGAGTAGCACACAATGCACACCGACCCCAAGAAATTTGGAAGTTAGAGTATTATGCCTTGGAAAAACTAGTTGTCAATGCATTGACAGAACAGCTTCCTAGCCACAGCCACAACTGGACTGTAGGGCGCGCGGCTAGGAAGCTGTTCTGTCAATGCATTGACAACTAGTTTTTCCAAGGCTTTCGATAGAGTAAATCATAATACTCTAACTTCCAAATTTGTTAGGGTCGGTGTGCATTGTGTGCTACTCGGGTGGCTGAAGTCTTACTTGAGTGAGCGTTTCTTTTATGTGATTGTTAACGGTTTTTAGTCCATAGATGTACTAGTCTCTTCTGGGGTTCCCCAGGAGTCACACTGGGTCCTCTTCTTTTTTCAATTTATTAACATTTCACTATTTCCTATTTCTTGCTTCATGCTGATGGTTTGAAGATCTTAAGAAATTAAATGCGTTGCTCATTCTAGAATGCTGTCACTTGAGAGCCGCCGGGTATTGTTAGATTGCGTATTTTTGTTTAAAGCAGTGAATTCTAATTTTGATACTAATTTAATTAATTACATAGATTTTCATGTTCCCAATATCCCAATTAGCGACACGCACTCGTTCATTAACAAATATTGGTTATTTTTCTTCAATTGATCGTACGCTACGTTTTCTTAACAATAACCTCGAGAATAACCATGATTTGCTGCCGGACGTTTTTAGCTCTACGCTGAGTTGCTGAGTATGTGGAGAAGTGAGGTCATTGTGTACCTTATAGCTTCATAATAAAAGTACCTATCTATAAAAATGAGATAAATGTGGAGGAAGGGTAGAGAAAAGACAGAGAGAAATTAAGCTTCGTGTGTGTCACGCATAAGAATTAAAAATATTTCCGCCAATTATTATACGTACCTAGAAGTTGCTAATAGGTAGGTACTCATAAAGTTCTGCTTTTCCGCATGGCCTGCTACACGTACAGCTTCGATTGACTGTATTCTGCATATCGCAACAACTATTGTGGTCTATCACGAGCAGGCTAACAATTCACCGTTAACATTTTTATCCGGCAGCTAAGCTCATAACTCATTAATATCCAAGACGGAAATGTCCTTTTGTCAATATTTTTAAATATATTCAAACTGTCAGGAATACTGCGATATGGCACGGCGAATACCGCTGCTATTCTTAGTAAACTAATTTTTTTAATACTGAATAGACGAAGTGGTTCTAATTTACTCCAGTTGTTTGAATAGACTAATGCATTGTGCGTGTTTTGATGTATTTGACAAGAGCTGTGGCTTTGATAATAATAATATTGTGTCCCGTTTGAGGTACAACTGCAGTCGTAAGTCATTAACCTTGTGTCGATTTAATAATTACTTCTGATCAATAAGATTGAATATTTCGAATTTACATTACGTACACTCCGTTTCATTCTAACCTATTCCCTAGTGTTCAGTAATGCAAGATAAATGCAATAATATAAAATTGTTTTCTTTTGCAAAAGCGTAAGTTCCGCGGTCGAAACTAGAAAACAGTTACACTTGTGTTATCGTCTAGAAAAGACGCCCGGTAACAATTTGGCTAATATCGAGAGTGTCCTAAATGCTCAAAGCGAGAAAACTCGCATTTGGTGTTTCCCCGACGTTTGCGTTATTTCTGGAGGGGAGGTTTTTTTCTAGGGGTTGAAAAAATTATATCGACGCACAAATTTGAAACTCAGGATTCTTGTTGAACTTAAAAAGATGAAAAAATTCTTGAAAAATTCTAGTTTATAAAGAGCGTGCTTTATAGGGGGTGAATAAAATTGTAATATTCAAAAGAAATATCTTGGGATCGTCGTCCAAGCCAAAAGCAGTAGGTAACGAAAAAAATATGTACTTTTATTACATTCCAGATTGCAAAATAAAACAGTACGTATAAAAATCTAGGTACATCTCATACAGGGTGTGTAATTGAATCCATTGCAATGAACTTTCCCTCGTGCGTCGTGGGACACACTGTATACCAATTTATTTCGGGTCGTTAGCTTTTGAACGATCGAATTGTTGCATCTCGGTCGGTCGGATGGGAAACTTATTCGTCGATATACAGGGTGCCAAATTAAAATGGGTGCTAGAGGAACTCCAAATAAGACGACAAGTTTATATGAACATATGTTCTAAAGTGACTACTAACAAAGATACAGGGTGTAAAAGTTTTAATATATTTTTGAAATATTTTTTTATTATCTTAGTAACTAGGAAAGTTATTGAGTTGAAATTTGAGGTGTCGTTTTCATTTGCCAAGTTCTAATTTTCCAAAAAAAAATTACTCTGCTAGCACTATCAGTAGCGTTGCTACGGGGTAGGCTGTTTATTTATTTCCCCAATCCAATGTTACGCCACTGGCAACTGCAGGTGATATGAATGTATTTGAAATCTACGTTCAATTTGGGAAGAAATTGGTATCTTCAAAATCTTTCGTAAAATGCTTAGTTTTTGAATGAAATAGCTTTTTGTGAAATCGTGAACATGCACTGAAATTTTCCATAATGCAATAATGGAAAGTGAAAATTGGAAAAAATTGTTTGTAATAATAATACTAACAAAACTAACAAGAAGAACGAGAAAACACATCAATTATTACATTACGATATTAAAAAAATATTAAAACTTTTACACCTGTATCTTTGTTAGTAGCCACTTTAGAGCATATGTTCGTCTTATTTGGAGTTCCTCTAGCACCCATTTTAATTTGGCACGCCCGTTCTGAATCACCCTGTATATGCCCTTCGCTTCAGCCAAAGAAAGACTGGGTTCTCTAATGCTATACGAAGAAAATAATAAACGCGGAAAACAAATAACAATGATTCTATTAATTTAACTATGTTCATTCAATCAACGGTATTATACAAAATATTTGCAGGAAATTGAAATTGAGCTTTTTGCCGTAAAGTCTAGTCGGTAATTATTCACTTGAGCAAATAGCAAACGAGTACTGGGTTTGGGACCAGGTATCGCAAGCAATTCTCTTCGTGACGGTATTCTGGTAACCGCCGGCCGTCCCGTAGGATGATTTAAACTGTGTACTCGGAGTCTGGATTTACGTCGTCGCACGGATGTGCAATCCAGAAGCAATGTAGATCGGGAATATACGTTACAACCACTCACAGCGATCCCTTAATAGGATGGCCATTAATTTCTACGTAAGTAGTTAATCGGATGTTCAATCACTCACTGTATCGGTTGTATAGAGATGTGCTATTCGCACCACACTAAATTGATTCAACTTGTGCGAGTTCTTGGTTTGAACATCCACGACCCCCGTAGAATTTCAGAACAAGCCTTAACCAGCCTATTATACCTCTACAACAGATCAATTAACGTATACATATTTAATTATTGATAGCCTGACAGCAACAATAATTAAATACCGGCACTTACTTAGTGTAAAACAGTAAATCACACCACGCAACACAGGTTCTCTAAATAGTTCAGAAAGTTAATCGGAAAATGTCTGGTATGAGAATGTTTTTCATCTCCTATCGACTTGGGGTTTTATTATTTCTTCCATCGTCCTTCGTGAACGGTCGTTCGTAGACTCTGCTCCTATCATCTGTCAGCGCGCGTTCTCTGTATACCCTCTCTCAGCTTTCCTTGGGTTCATTGACGCGTGTGACGTTTTTCATATGCTTCTTTTTTCTTAGGCGCTGCGATCTTTTATTTGATTCAGCCGAACAAAATAATTAACGCCTAATCTAAGTTTGTTGAATCCATAAGGCGTTTAATTATGCTTTGTTACACCATGTTACAAGCTTGGGGTTACGATTGCTAACGAAAATTTTAAGGCAAAAGTTTCTGTGAACACTCCCTAGTAGGACGCCCATGGTCGTGTTGTTTTGAATAGGGCCGCACCATATTTTAACTCTCACATTCACATCAATTTTTATTTTTTATGTTAAAACATTCTGGGGATGTTAATCATAAAGTAAATTTTAGTGGCTCCATTGAAGGGGTCATAATTTCGGGGGGGGGGGGGGGGGGGGGGTGATTTTAAGTACGTGTGTTCATATGAACTTTCATCAGGAGTCAGTACCTCAAGCTTGTAACATCGATTTAATTCGAAATAATGATCCACAATTAAAGAGAATATTAATTAAATAGGTACATAAGCAAACATAATTAGAAATCCAGGTATTTTTATTAAAAGTAATCATTAAAATCAATCTTTTTCTTTGCGAAAAGGACAATATTAATAAACGAGTGCGCCAAATTGAAAGCAGTTTAGAATGTTTGTGGCTTTAGGTTTCATCCACCATGGACAACTCGCCGACAATGAATTCAATATCTTTAAAATTGGCAAATATCGGCAGCTAATTTTTTTGCAGTAAATTACCCACACTTGGGCTTTACTTTCATTAAAATTAGAACGAGTTATATACCATCGTAAATTACATGATTTTCTCTTTAAAACAAGCCCATTTAAGTAACGTTTCCAGGAAATTATGGCCACGTTTCGGGTGATTGGTCCCATTGTGTGCCGGCGCCGATGGAAAAACACCTGTAACTTTCGGGTGTCGTGTATGTCAGCTAGCCCTCTCTCTATTTGAAACGATCTAACTTGATGCAAGTCAGGACGTGAGGGCAGACCACTTCACGCGTTACTGGAGGGTGTTTGGGTGTCCCATTTGTGGTAGGAAAATCGAAAGGGTCTCTATAGAAGCGTATAATGAATGACCTGTACGAATTGCTGGTCGCTTTTCGCTTAAAAATAAGTTTTTTATTTTACTTTTTCTTCTTCAATCCTTTCTCGTGAACTGTCTTCGGCACCGTATGCGCCCTTTATAACCTTGTTTGTTAGAGGAGGTTTTCATTTCAGTCCGGGATAGTTGGCCATAGGTAAGAGATGGCCATAGCTAATATAGTTTCTCGACCCACGTTTAGATGGCAATAGGAGTGCAATTAGTTTGTTCTACTTAAGTTGCAGGTTACGTCAGTTGTGGTTTCGTGCGTCAAAACATTAAGAAAGGTTAGAAAATAGCTTTAATTGTTAATCGCATAGGGAAAACTTTTAGCATGAACTTGCTTATCTAACTGGTTCATATTTCGTGTAGCGTTTTTTTCAATAATCTTGTTATTAATGAAGTTTAGGACATCTTACAGACACTCTAACCTCAAATTGCGATTGCACAGCTTACTTTGTGTGTCATACTTGGGTGGGCCATCTCTCCCGTAAAAACGGGATAGATGACCCATTATTTTCAGGGAGAGATGGCCATGCACCAAAATGCGTTTTTAGAACCTACTTTACTATTTTAGGTGAAAATAGAGCAGAAAGACTTTTAAAACAATTTTTCCTCTTGTAGAACTGATACAGCAAATTGAAGGTTAGAATAAAAAACACACGTGGGTGAATTATTCTATTTCAAAATTTTGAACTTCAAGACAGTATGATTAATAATAATTAACCATGCTTCTGAAGAAGTAGAAGATTGATTTACATCAAAAATTAAGGGGTGAAGCCCAGGTTTTTATGAAATTACATTTAAAAATGGAGTAACTCAAACCACGCTTCTCGATTGGCAACCAAATCAATCTTCTACTTCTTCGAAAGCATGGTTGATTATTATTAATCATACTGTCTTGAAAATGACGAATACCCTCGTCGAAATGTCGACTAAGTCGAAAATTTCGAAATAGAATAATTCATCCACGTGTGTTTTTTATTATAACCTCCAATTTGCTGTATCAGCTCTACAAGAGGAAAAAATGGTTTTAAACTTAACAAACATGCTGATGGAACCTGCAAGACTTATAATAATTTATTTCAAAAGTGTGGAAGGCTTGCTGACAAGAAGAAAGGAAATAAAAAGTAAAAAAATGAATTGTAAGCCTATGGCCATCTCTCCCGGCCTACTCGGGAGAGATGGCCGTAGGTGCACTTTTGGATATATGTTTTTTTTTAATTTAATGTTTCATTTTAATTGAAGTTTATTTGGAGTTTATGTTGAGTTAAAGTTTGAATATTCGGTAAAAAAATTATAAAGAGACTTGGCTTTAATATGGTTAGTTTTAAGTATCTTTTTAGAAACTATGGCCAACTATCCCGGACTTACCCTATTCTTTATGCAGAGCAGAAATGCTTTACATTCTCAGATTCTTCGTAATTTCAAGGAAAAGTGTGTTTCGGTTAATTGGAAATCGACAGTTTTCTTCCCATTTAAAATGTGTAATTTTTTCAGAAATTACAAAGCAATTGATAATGTAGAGTAATTCTGCATAACGAGTAGCTCAAGTGTTCAAAATTTGATGTAAAAATTCCAATAGTTGTTTAATTAATCTAAGAATTACGAACACCTACTTCTCAGGGGATATTAATGTCCATGAGCGAGACAGTTGGAACTTTCAAACATCCCCTTAAGATCTGTTACTTTGCATAATTTACATTTAGATTTTAAACAGAAAAATAGCATCAACTGAATAACCATAAAGCAATAGGGGTGGTTCAGCAGTAGATCACAAAGATTATGCCGAAGAAAATGCTTTTGGATATCCTTTGTTGTTATTTCGTATTTATATCGTTTCGAATGCGTCGCTAACACCTTAATATGATTTATAATTCTTTTCGATGAATTATTACTGCTTGTAGAACAACTTCAGCCTACGAGTCGATATACCAATATATAAATATAAATATAAAATTATAAATATTATAATCAAGAGTAAATATAGTTTTCTGCTTGTTTCTCCCATTTCATACATAGAAATTAGTTCCTCGTTCTCGTTTAACTGACAGATTATCATTTTGGAAAGAATAAATTATTCAAGTGTTTGTCAATATTTCGAAATGCCCCAGCTTTTAGTGCGGTTCGTTGGGATTACTTAGTAACACCAGTATGCATATACAACAATTATATAAGTTGAAATTCAGGAAGAAGGGAAGTTTCAAGAACTTTATTGTTATTACAGACGCTGGCGGTCATTTCAATTATTATTGTTCATGAGACTATCACAATAAATTGATTTATTGTCTATTCTGCTTGGCGATATGAACAATAGTTTTAATCTATGTTACGGGAAAGGAAAGCTTTTTAACGAAAGAGAGATAATTGTTCGTTGTATAAGCAGTGTGCGAGTACTTCACTGAGGTAAGTTATAGTTGTTACGTTCACTTATTAGGTAGGTACATGTTTTGTCTATGTAATTAAAAAAATGATGTTGACTCACAAAAGCTTTTCATTCATTTGTAAGTATTTTTCAACATAACGGCAAAATATGACAAAATACACTGCTCAAAATTGTACAGGGTATCCCACGACAACCTTACACGATCTGTATATGGAAAAGTGTGTTTAGTAGAGTTACACAAATTTTCACAAATAGGTAATCGAGGATGCTCAATTCGACTAAAATATTTTTGACTTTTTGCGACTTCCGGTTATACCTTATACCGGAAATAGACGCCAACTTCCTTATTTTAAATGGAATGTCCACATTTTTATTACGGATTTAGATTTTTGGTCAAATTTTAAGGTCACCTTATGCAAAACATCATATGTGTAATAAACCAAGCTTATTTATTTCTTTGCTTCGTTGACGTCGAATATTTGTTGAAAACCTTCGAAGTGGACCAGCCCGATTTGGGCAATGAAAATATGCTTTTTGGAACAACTAATTTAATTAACACACTTATAGTTATTAACTGAACACATAAACACATTTAATATAACAAATTTACTTGGAATCATCCAACTAAAGAACAGAACTCTTAATAATAAGAGGAAAACTTATCAGAGACGACAAACGAGTATATCGCTTGCAACAACATAATTTTTTCTGTCGTCTGGCGGTGTCAGACGGCATACCAACCAACTAAAAAAATACAAACTTGCGATAACCTAAAAAAACAGAAAATCCCTAGGCACGTTATTTAAAATCGCACAATATGTGTAAAGTGCACCCTCTTCGAGATATTAGACGTTAAAAATCGTAATTTTTCAAATTTCATCAATTATAGCTTGGAAACGGTACGAGATAAAGAAAAATGACTTACATGTCCCTATCCTAGTTTTCAATTCTCTATCTATTGAGTGTGGAAAATACTGCCTCCTGATTGGTCAAAAAATGACAAAAAGTTGTCAATCGAGAAACAGTATTTTCCAGACCTATTAGATAGAGAAATTCAAGAATCAATTGTACCCCTAACCACATAAATTTTGAAATACTATATACGCATATTCTAGCTTGAGAGCTGATCGAGTGCACTTCGATTCTTTCGGAGTGGTGAGCAGAAAATACCTGACCTATATTATTGTTATTGTCACTATCATTGTTTCACATCATTATTGTTGTTATTATTATTGTCATATATATATAATTGTTTTTTTTTTTTTTTTTTTTTTTTTTTTTTTTGCATTGATGTTATTGCCATTTTTGTTTTTATTACTATAGGTTTTTCCCTGCTACTGAAGATGGCAGCTTAGCTGCCGAAATGCGTATATAGTATTTCAAAATTTATGTGGTTAGGGGTACAATTGATTCTTGAATTGATTATTTAACCACAGTCTCTTACATCTTAATCCTTTATTAGATAGAGAATTAAGAACTAGGATAGGGACATGTAAATCATTTTTCTTTAACTCGTACCGTTTCCAAGTTATAATTAATGAACTTTGAAAAATGACGATTTTTAACGTCTATCTCCAAGAGGGTGCACTTTACACATATGATGTTTTGCATAAGGTGACCTTAAAATTTGACCAAAAATTTAAATCCGTAATAAAAATGTGGGCATTCCATTTAAAATAAGGAAGTCGGTGTCTATTTCCGGTATAACCGGAAGTCACAGAAAGTCAAAAATATTTTAGTCGAATTGAGCATCCTCGATTACCTATTTGTGCAAATTTGTGTAACTCTACTATACTTGGGCCGCCCAACAGACGGAGCGATCACACTGCAAGAACGTGCTATAGCGGGGCCAATAGTAATTTATGACGACCGAATTGGAGTGATGCGACTTCGTTGGGTCTAAAGAAAGCGCATCACTGCGGTTCGGTTGTCCTAAATTGATAGTGGTCCTGCCTAGAGCGCGTTCTTGCAGGATGATCACTCCGTCTATTCGGCGGCCCAAGTATAAACACACTTTTCCATATACAGATCGTGTAAATTCGTCGTGGGATAACCTGTATAAGGAACAAAACTATTACCTATTTCAGAAATATTTTCGCCAACAATTCGTAGCAAATTGAAAATACCCATGTTCGTTGGATATTATACCATGGCATTATAAAAAAGGGGCTTGATTTGTTCGTTTTATTTATCAAAAAAACTGAAATTCCAAGAAAGGTGGACAATAAAAAATTTCGCTTTTTATAATGTTTTTGTTTCACATCATCTCTGAGCATATATGGTCAGCTTAGTTGTTTGTGTTGAACATTAGTCAACAATTTACAATCCAACGACTACACTTAGCCCGCGAGGAAATGTTACGTGCGGTGGGGATGATTGAATTTGGTGGTTCACAAAGTCAGGTAGCGGTGGAATTTGGAGTATTGCGAAGTGTAATGTGTCGATAGTGGGGACTATATCAGGAGACTGGCGATGTGGCAGAAAGACATGAAGGCCATAGAAGAGAAACAACACCTGCCCAGGACCGATTTATTATTCTTCAAGCCAGGCGTAATACATCAATTACGGCACGAGAACTTTCTGCGGATCTCCAAAATGTACATGCCGTAGCGTATCCATGAAGCTGGTCTTCATTCTCGTCGACCAATTAGAGTACCTACGCTTCGCCACGGCAATCGCGAAACTCGTCTTGAATGGGCCGAAGGGCATGCTCAATGGGGTTCTGTTTACCGACGGATCTCGGTTCGGATTTCAACCTGATAGCAGAAGAACGAGGGTGTGGCGAAGAAGCGGAGCCTTGGAGAGGACCAGGCACTTCCAGGAAGTTCACGATTACCGAGGAGGGTCTGTGATGCTATGGGCTGGAATCGCTTTGCGCCTTAGAACGGATCTCGTTTGTCTGGATGCAGCCATGAACCGCCGGCATTATATTGAACAAGTTTTTGTACCTGTTCTGCAACTAGATTCATATGCTGCTGATCCAGATTTGGTTTATAAACAGGACAATGCTCGTCCTCACATTGCATATCAGGTATAAAATTAGTTTGAAGAAGTGAACATTGCCCTTCTGCCATGGCCTCTTCAGTCTCCCGACCTCAACCCCATTGAGCATGTGTGGGAGATGCTGCAGAGACAACTTCTTCCAGTTATGGCAAACATTCAAGGCCGTCTTGCATTTGAAAATTCACTGAGAGAGTTGTGGGCCCTTTTGCCACAAGATGCAATTGATAGACTGATTCTACGTGTGCCTAGGCGGTGCCGGGCAGTCTTTAACGCCCGAGGAGGCAATACATCGTATTAAGTACAAATTTCAAAAAATAAGTTTATCAGAAATACACTTTTATTTTAATACACAATGTAGTTTTCCAATTAAATGTTTATTTTCATTATTAAGTTTATTTTTAGTCAATTTTGTACTGGACAACCTAATCAAATAAATACCTAGTGTAACCTACTCACTTTGACTTGTGGGATAAAAATCATACAATGAAAATTATTTGTGTTCCTTAGACAATTTTGAGCAGTGTAAGTATCGTAATATGATGTTGCGATACGAGTATCTTACAACGTTTTAAGTTTAAGTGTTATTTATTATCAACGTGACCACGACTATTATTTTATCTTAAGAAATAATTAAGAAAAGAGAAATAATAATGTTACACAAATGAAAGTACTTCCGTCATCGCTGCGAGAATTTTAGGTCGGATGATGAAATAACGGCAATGTGGCTATTAAAATGTCTTGCTTCCTATCTCTCAGAGTTGAGTTTATGAATCAGATGGCAGAGTTAAACTTGTCGCAAACACTTGCAAAGTTTTAATATTGAAATGTTGAAACGTTTCAGATGAAAATGTTCATTCTAGACGCACACGAGTTCGGTTTTATTTATTGGAAGTGCCTCCGTAACCGGCGCGGCGCCGGCTACAGTTTTATAGGTGTATTGTTGCCGGAGCCTGCGTGTGTCTGGTGCGAGAGGGCAGCTAAGGGGTCTGTTTAAAATGCGTATGCGTTGTATCAGTCTTTTTCGTTCCCAAATAGAAGCGCGCCGGCAACTATACGCAAGGCCGGCGCCGGCTACGGAGGCACTCCCTTATTTATTTATAAATCCTGAATGTGCGCTCTCTCATTTTTCCGTTGTTTTCTTTACACCCATAAAGGCAGAATGACTTGGATCATTTCCACATTTATTCTACACTCAAATGATTCTCTCATAACATTTCTTTCTTTGCGCAATTCTAGAGAGAACTAATCTAATCATTGTAAAGTTTTTATGTAGTTAATATCTTCTTCACTGACTTTTTGGTAGAAATTCATTATGAAATAATAAACTATTCTGCGTACTACCAATATTAACACTTTATTCTAGTACTTGACTGGTTTCAAGATTTTAAACAATCTCATCATCAGAAAATGTAAAATTGGCGCAGCTACTATGATATTCCATTTGTCGGAATCCTTTTTGCCTGGTATATCATGCTAACTCATTTACGTCAACGATCCATTTTAAAATTTCTACCTGCAATCCATCTACATCGGGTGCTTTAGTGTTTGTTATTTTTAATATTGTACTTGTTAACTAAAACTTTTCTTTCAACTTTCATTCATGAGATTTATGAGTGGTTTTGACGGGGGGTAGGTATGGGGTAGGATCAATAAAAAGAAAACCAACATTTTGGTGTGTAGGGGCGTCAAAATAGAACTAAAACGAAAATACAAATTGAAAACGAGAAGATAGAGGAAGTCTCAGATTTTTAAACGGTTTAAACGGTGTGTTTGTTTGTTTGGGTCAAATCTAGTAATTGAAATTTTACCCTCTACTTGTTGACCGATTGATCTGAAATTTGGTACACACCTTTAGTTGTGATGACAATACAATTATGTATTTATTCAGTATCATTGTAAATCCAAGATGGCCGCCGCCACAAAATAGCGCATCAAATGAAAGGGCTTAATTAGTAGAATACAGTACACCATGAAAAATCCAAAATGGCCGCCATTACAAAATGGCGGATTACTCTTTTCTCAATCCACTCAATATGGGCATCAAATGAAAGGGCTTAAATACTACAATACAGTACACCATGAAAAATGCAAAATCCAAGATGGCCGTCACCACACAATAGCGGATTACTTTTTTTCAATCCCCTCAATATGGGTATCAAATGAAAGGGCTTGACAAGTAGAACATAGTACACTTTAGAAAAATAATAACAAACAAAAAATCTAAAAACTTGGAAATAAAATAAGTAAAAAAAACATTTTTAAGTTAAACTGTTTTATTGCAAAGAAACATAATAATGATGCAGATAATGTACTAAAAGCTAAAAAATAATTAGGTAGGTGCCAGGTACCAATCATCACACCACTCTCCTCATCAATCTAGAGCATTGATCAGACTAAAAGAAAATCGTGGGGCGTAGTGTAACCTGAGTAAATATGTAAATGATCGTTCTGTGATGTTGCCTATTGTGAAGATGCATCCAAAGCATGCCTATAATGATATGAGCGGTTGACTGTAGATAATAGAAATTCGATTCGCCCCACGATTTTATTTCAGTCTGATCAAAGCTCTAGATTGACGAGGAGAGTGGTGTGATGACTGGTACCTGGTACCTACCTAATTATTTTTTAGCTTTTAGTATATTATCTGCATTATTATTCTGTTTCTTTGCAATAAAACCGTTTAACTAAAAATGTTTTTTTGCTTATTTTATTGCTATTTAGGAAGTCAAATAACTCGCGATGCTAGGAGCTCTAGAGATATAAAACAAAGAATAGCGTAGGGCCGAATTGCATTTAATAAAAAGAAACAGCTATTATGCTCGGGAATGATAAATGTAGAAACTAGGAAGAGGCTCTTTAAAACGTATGTATGGCGTGCGGCATTGTACAGGTGCGAAACTTGGACGATAGGAGAAGCGGATAGGAAAAAATTAGAAGAATTTGAAATGTGGTGCTGTAGATGCATGATGACGATACCGTGGATAGATAAGGTTAGCAACAGAGAGGTATTAGACAGAGTTGGAGAAAAGCGAAATATATGGAAGAACGTATGGAATGGGAGAGATAGGATGGTAGGACACCTTCAGAGGCACGAAGGCTTAGTTCGCGACATACTAGAGTCAGAGATAGGAATAGAAAGAGGTAGGGGTAGACCCAGATTAGACTACTGCTCTCAAATAGTTAGGGATGTAGGGGAAATGCGTAGGGTAGCTCAGGATAGGAAAGGATGGAGGTACGCGTCCATCCAGTCTTCGGACTGAAAACTTTATGATGATGATGAGATTGTAGGCCGTGCCTCTCAAAACTGATTTTCTTTTCTAATACATATCCCACTTATCTTGCATACAAGCACCAAAGTATTACTTCCACCCATCTTCCTTTCCTTCATTTCCGTTTGAATTGCCTACCGCCTCGTTTCTAACGTTTGTGCTGCTAGGTCAAATTTTTCTGAAATTGTTTTATGTGCTTCATATATTTTTCCTAAGTAGTTAGAAAATGACAGCCTCAGATACGAACCCGTTCGGAGCATATAGCGCCATCGAGTTCTCCAGGTGCCATCGAGTTCTTCGGCAGTGACCTTGAAAGAGACCAGAGGCTGCTGAAGGAGTCGTTGAGTCATCCGAAGAAGTGTCTTCAGCAGCGGCATCTGCAGCAGCCTCTGGTGTCATTCAAGGTCATTGCTGAAGAAGTGTGCATGTCTTCAGCAGCGTCTGGTGTCTTTCAAGGTCATTGCCGAAGAAGTGGTCTTCAGCAGCGGCCAGGCGCATGCGCCGGGGCTATTCCTCAGGTCAGTCCACCCAGTTCTTCGGCAATGACCAGAGGCTGCTGAAGAAGGGCCTCTGGTGTCTTTGGGGCCTTTGGTTGTGGCTCAGGCGCCTGCGCCGGGGCTTAAAAAGTGCGCGTGTTGCTCATTGTTGCGCAATGGAAGAATGTTCTGGAAATGCTGATGCAATAGTACGCAGATGTTGCAGAATTAATGTTTTTTCTCGGAAATTCCAACGTTTGTAATTGTTTACACTAAATAAATATTGTTATCAAAGTTTGAGAAAGAAACAATAGATTCGAAGTCGATAAGAGATGTTATGATTTATTGTTTTTATTATGATGAAATATTAATAGCTAAGAACGTTCTAGAAAAACCTTTCAACTTTGCCGACAGGAAATGTATATTTGTTTGGTTTGAGTCCCACATTCTGCATGCTAATAAGTACATGTGCACTTAATATGTCGCAAACTCTACAAGATGATCGAGATTATTTTATACCCTGTTGTTTGCATTATTATAATAAAATCATTCTAGAACATAAAAAGTTTGAAGGCCACCGCCAGAAACATAAACACTCGATTGATTGTTGTTTTTGATAACTTCTGCATGTTACCAAAATTTTGCAAGCTCGGCAAAAGCTGGGAGATAAATAGAACGAATATAATTGCGAGAATTATTATTTAGTAATCACTTCAATAGTTCAGTTGGTTCCCACGGAATAGGTGCGGTAAAAGTTAGTTTCCCAATATGGATGTTGTAATTGGCCAAGATGATGTTGGAGATATTTTATTGTACCATTTTATCCTCCAAAATTTACCGGAAAATTTAAAAGTAAGTCCATTTGCAGTAATCATTTCTTTTATTGTTCAAGCATTCTGTTACTAAAACTCATTCATAATAATTTCATTATATGGAGTTAAAAAGCTCACGTATCTGTTCCATAATTGTAAACTATTTTATATCTTTAGAACCAACCCAAAATGATTATGTGCGGAAATGTATCGCACATGGCAACGGAAACCGAAAATGTTTTATTTTCTGGACTATTCATGGAGAAAGAAACCAAGATAATTTTGTTGGAATCGTGCAGTGAACTTGTGGTCATTTGGGTCAATATTGTAAATCGTAAGTAAAGTATTTAGATTTTTTAATATGCAGTGATAGTAGATAAAAAGTGTGGATTTTGGACTTCCCAATTTTAGTAGTGGAAAATTGCCGATTTTGTGATTCACAATTTTAGTAGTGGAAAATTAATTGTTTTTATAATGATTGAAGTTATTTCTTTGTTTGTCCGCCCGTTTGTTTGTTTGTTTGTTTGTTTGTTTGTTTGTCTGTCCGTTTGTTTGTCCGTTTGTTTGTTTGTTTGTTTGTTTGTTTGTTTATAATGAATGAAGTTATTTCTTTGTTTGTCCCTCCGTTTGTCCCTCCGTTTGTTTGTCCGTTTGTTTGTTTGTTTGTTTGTTTGTTTGTTTGTTTGTTTGTTTGTTTGTTTACTAGTATAATTTCGTAACTATGATTTTTCTCTTGTTGCAGCCAACGATGTATAAGCAGCGTCACGAGTTTGATTACACTATTTTATTATTTTAATGAATAAAATGTATTTTAATATAATATTATCAAATCATATTATGAACAGTATTATATTATTTTAATTGACAAAATGTATTTTAATATAATAAATTATATTATATAATTTACCGTATTCCATGGGAACCAACTGAACTATTGAATTGATTACTACGTGTCATCAGCCATGGTGTTTGCGAATACAGCTGTCTGTGTCAACAGACAGCTGTATTCGCAAACAGACAGACAGACAGACAGACAGACAGAGAGACAGACAGACAGACAGACAGACAGACAGACGGACCGACAGACATACAGACAGACAACTACTGATAAGAATTCGGAAGTATGAGAATAACTATAGATTCCTTTTTGTCTCATCGAGCTGATTAATTTGATACCGTACATGATCTAGGTGGGCGGGGCAAGGAGCGTGGCCGGGGGCGCGGTCAGTGAGTGGCCACCCCTAAAAACCACCCCTAAAATCCACCCCCAAAAATCACCCTCCAAAACCGCCCCAAGAACCGCCCCTAAAAACCACCCCTAAAAACTACCCCTAAAACCACCCCCTAAAAATCACCCCTAAAAACCACCCCCAAAAACCACCCCCAAAAACCACCCCTAAAATCCACCCCAATATTCCGATACCTCTAGTCGAGTCCTTTAATTTGACACCCCACATGACAGTTTTTACGTAGGGGTTAGCCTAAATTTAGACTACTGTTCTCAAATAATTAGCGATGTAGAATGTTCTACTACCGAGAACTAAGATGTTTGCATATATCAATCAGATGGTTCCCACACGTGTCCGAAACGCATTAAGATAACAAGTAATTTCAAATAAACAAACTGGAGAATGTTCTAGAATGTTTTTTTCCCACACGTGTCCGAAACGCATTAAGATAACAAGTAATTTCAAATAAACAATCAGAAGAATATTCTAGAACCGAGAAAATAAATATTAATTCTGTAACTTCTGTTTACAGTCATAAGTATATACGGATGATTTGAAAGACGGGCTTGTGGGCCGCCGATTAGCTCAGTTGGTTGGAGCGAGGGCTCCGGTGCGTGGGGACCCGGGTTCGAATCCCGGTCGGCGTCATTTCCAGAACGTTTGCGAAAACCCCGGCGCATGCGCCTGAGCCACGGCCAAAGGCCCCAAAGACACTGTTGCTGAAGACATGACTTCTTCAGCAGCCACTGGTCATTGCCGAAGAAGTGGATGGGGCCGGGATGGACTGGCCTGAACAGTGAGCAACACGTGCTTTGTACGCGACAGCCCCGGCGCAGGCGCCTGAGCCACATCCAAAGGCCCAACAGAATGAGAGACACCAGGGGGGCCGCTGAAGACCACTTCTTCAGCAATGACCAGAAGCTGCTGAAGGCGGAGCCCCGGCGCAGGCGCCTGAGCCACAACCAAAGGCCCCAAAATGGCGGCTTGGGTGCGCAATGGCAAGACACCAGAGGCCCTTCTTCAGCAATGACCAGAGGCTGCTGCAGACACGCCCACTTGAAGTGGATGGAGAACTCGATGGACTGATCTGAGGAATAGCCCCGGCGCATGCGCCTGGCCGCTGCTGAAGACCACTTCTTCGGCAATGACCTTGAAAGACACCAGACGCTGCTGAAGACATGCCCACTTCTTCGGCAATGACCTTGAAAGACACCAGACGCTGCTGAAGACATGCACACTTCTTCAGCAATGACCTTGAAAGACACCAGAGGCTGCTGCAGATGCCGCTGCTGAAGACACTTCTTCGGATGACTCAACGACTCCTTCAGCAGCCTCTGGTCTCTTTCAAGGTCACTGCCGAAGAACTCGATGGCACCTGGAGAACTCGATGGCGCTATATGCTCCGAACGGGTTCGTATCTGAGGCTGTCATTTTCTAACTACTTTCCTACTTCTAGTTTAACCTTCACTTCATTGTCTTTATTATTTATTATTCTCTCACTTCCGAATAATTTCTCATTTTACCACCTTACATCTGTTTCCCTATTTTTAGATTTTCGCCTCTCCTCTATTAGACTTAAAATATCCTTTACTATCCAACGTTCTTTTTGTTTATGACCCAAAATATCTATCCACGAAATCGAAACTGTTTTAACGCAGCTCTATTCGCCTATACGTAGCTAACATTAATTTCACGGTTGTTCTTTAGTAATTTGCTGAAGGTGCAAGTTCAGCAGGTTAGAGATACATATGTATGTGATAGCTCCATTTTAGAAGCTGACACCAAAGACTTGGAGAGGGGACTTACTTGTTATTTATATTTACGACTGAAGCATCCGGGATACTCACAGTCTAAACGTTTGTTTGTAGAAAAGGCAAAACAAAGCAGTCGACCAGTTGTGTAGAGTGAACAGGTACTGCTGCGGAAACGGAATATCCCGGAATATTCGTCTGGTCGGTTGTTTTGTTTGTTTTTATGCTGTGTTGATAGGTTTTTATCATTTTATACAAGGACGTGTTTTAGTAAGCCTGTAGGAATTTGTAATTTCATTTGAGGTTAAGTTCATAAGCGTGCATGAATTTTTGCAATGACTGTCTTGAATAATAATATAATTAAACCTTGTGTGCATATTATAAGGGAATGTGAAATGGCATTATTGCTCGTATTACATTGATCTTTTTAGTATAACAATGGATATCCCTATTTTTCTTTATTTTGTTTACTAATTGATCCCTAAAACAGCACGCTAATGTGTTTGAGGAATATAATAACAACAACGCGACACGCTGACCCACGACCGTGCAGGCTTCACAAAAAATCAACTATTGCTTAAGAACGCTGGGTCCATTCTCCAAGTCTTTGATTGACACTAAGTGGTTAAAATTTTAATAATCTTTTACTTTTGGGTAAGATATTCTACAATAATTATTCAATAGATAGAACACAATGTTTATTTTAAACGTGGCAAACCTTTTCTATGAGTCCATGGGTAATAGCTGTAGATTAAAAAAGTAGGTATGCATCGATGTATTTTATTGTACTCATTGAAAGGGAAAGGACACTGTAATGTTAAACCGTCGGTATTTACTCAGAGAGTTTACATTTACCAACAATAAACTCGTGATAACATGCCATGAAGGCAACAACAAACTTCAAATATTTTATTCAATAACCAAATCTGATTAAAGATTGTGCCCCGATACGAGTATTTTTCTCAGTTAAGTGGTATCCCCTTTCCTGCCTTGTCAGTAACACTTACACTTACACAAAGTCACTGACTTTTTAGAATCATTGTTCACGAATAATGCAGAAAAAGAAAGTACCTAGGTTTATTAAACGATGTAAAGCCCGAATCTTCTAATATAAATTTGAATAAAGCCTTTTTTCCTGGTGTCGTTTTTGATATGGGTAATTTTTTACATGTAATTAGTTTCAAAGAAGTGTATCACTATTATACTTTAAGAAAATGTCTCATAAATATATGCTCAAGTTAGTAATAAGCATCTTTTTCAAATGAAACATCCCTTTTATTATTGAATGCTAAAATTGTTGAGGTATTACTTAATTGAATGTAATGAGAAGACTGCATAAATTGTATACATTATATCGTAAAACATTCATTATATTGAGAAGTAATTTTTATTTGAGGCTTATATTGATATCTGTTATAACATTTGTGGTGGGGGAAACCGAAAGAAATATTTAAAAATGTCGGTAAATTTAAAAGGAAAACATGTGATACTAATAGCGTAGGTACGTCAAAACACGCTGCAGACAGCCACCTCATCTTCTCTGACGAAATAACTTTAACTCACGGAAGTGCCACAAGTGATCAATGCTGTGCCATTTGCGAAAATTACTTTTTTTGCAGATGATACATATTTTGTAATCTCTGGCAATAATTCTAGGCCCACTCCTTGATGGGTGTCCCTTATGAGTGGCTAAGAATCAACAATCTGGTTTTGAGTGCGGGACAAAGGAGAAATATTGAGCAATTTAATATCGGATCTCATTTTGGTACCATACTTCCTGCGGAAGGTGCGAAGTTTCTGGGTTTATTTGTTGTTGGTGTATACTATACTCTTAAATGGTCTGTACATATTTCTAAGCTCGCTCACAAGCTTAGCTCTGCGGTTTATGCTATTAGAAAGATAAGTCAGACTATTGGCACAAACCCCCAGACTTAGGTACTTACTTCGCTTACTTTAATAGTTTTATGTCATACGAAATTATAAGTTCTGGGGTTCCGAAGATTCTGAAATTCTTTTTAAACATCAAAAACAAGCTGTTAGATCCTGTGGACTGAACAATCAGAGGGAATCTTGCGGGCAAAAATTTAAAACTTTTAAAATATTAGCCTTAACTGATAATTACATTTATATTATATCCATTTTTTATTAAAAAAAACTATCAGACGTGCACAATTACCAAACTAGAGAAAATGATTATCTTAGATTACTCGGAGCTCACTTAGCCCATGTACTATCAGTTCCAAAATTGGTCTTACACTTTAGGGTTCAATTCCGCTTAAAATGCCATAACCAATTACATTCTGAGGTAAAAAAACCTTAGCAACTGTCCGCCAATTAAAGTTTCGCAGTGGCTATATGCCCGTCTAGTCAGATACAAATATAAGTAACCGTCTAGTCGGACAAATACATAGATATCTGACTAGATGGGTAAATATGTACTTAAGCGTCCAAAACTTGTGCAAAATTCGATTCGGCTCAAGTGTAACCGTAGTCGGACAAATACATAGATGTCTGACTAGATCGGTACCTAAATAAGAATATTTAAACTAATACAAATTTTGCCTAGATCAAACAATAATCTATATGTAGTTGTTTATTATGATCTCGCACTGTGAAGTTAGGTATGTGTTAAAAAATACTACCTATCAGATATTAAGAATTCAACATTTTATTCCTTTTCAGTATAAAAATAGTGAAGAGTTCGTATAGACACACAAATAACAATCTACTTCTTCTTTCTCAGTTTAATGACAGTAAGAGCCGCTCCTTTCGGTTTTCCTCTTTTTCTAATCTTCTGCGGGAGCTTTGGGAAATTATCCGTTTGTATTACTGAAAATCATACATGAAACAACATTAAAAATTATTATAATTCATTAAGCGCCTCTTGAATTTGCACCTGAAGAATTACTGTTTGTTTCCGCTGTCACCGTTGCTGCACCGCATTATTATCATTATTTAGCACAAATAAAGAACAAGAGAAAATCCAGTCACGTGTTTCGTCTTTACTTTCTGACAAAACTGTCCCACTAACACCGCAGTACTTGTCTTGTCTACCAGATACAAACACCTTTATTAATTTATTGAAAACCGTAGACCACTGGTTTCGTTCTTGTGGGACTCATCAGCAGGGTGCTTTCGCTGCAGAAAGTAATTTACCCTTGCTAATACCTACCCCAAGCTCGTAGGTGTATATACCAAGTAATACTGCATGGTTCGAGTGTGTAATGAAAGCACCGTACTGATAAGACCCATAAGGACAAAACCAATGGTCTAAGGTTTTTGATACACATTCGAAACATATTCATGCGCATTGAAACTTTCATCATGCATTTATGTTTGGGGTAGCATTCTGTTGATGTCTCGTAGTGCACACAAAATCTATAATTCAATGCCTGGCGGGACACTTGCCCGAGGAGTACTTATTCGAACTGTCCAGTACCATTCGTCTTTCTCGGAAAATATTGCAAACAATTGAACTGCTGATAAGTGTGAAAATATAATGATGTGCATCAGAATACTAATTTTTCGCCTTAGGTAGGTACCTAAAGGACAAATTCATAGAAGATACCACTCACTTTATACCAATTTGCCATTCTTACCTGACATTGTTGTGAGTGAAGGGCGTATGGTTTCTGTCAATTTGACCGAAGTCTCACAATCTTTACTTACAGATTTAAAAGGTTAAATAAATTCTTTTAGTATGCGAACATTATTTTTCAACATAATCTCACACTGTGAGTCCATAGGTTTATTTTTTAATCGTTACGGGTATAGATTAATGGAATTCAAAGTAAACTTACCTAGAATACCAACCACCGTATATAAATGATATGCAAGTAAGTATAAATAATTAAATAAGTATAGTAACTTCAAAACTTCTGAATCTAGATGCACACTACATATGCCACCACGTTACGGTTGCACTTGAGCCGAATAGAATTTTGCACAAGTTTTGGACGGTTTAATACATATTTACCCGTCTAGTCAGATATCTATGTATTTGCCCGACTAGACGGATAGTTATGTTTGTATCTGACTAGACCACTAGACGGACAAATAGCCACTGCGTTAAAGTTTTGAAGGCGGATATAAACGATTTTATTTGAATGACAACAAACGTGTTAGCCTTGCACTAGTAAACAAAGGGCAGCAAAAAATAGATAAATAATCATGTTCTTTTAACGAAAAATCACATCGCCTATGGGGGGCGGGGCTGGCGAAAAAATAGCAACGTCCGGCATAAACGATTCGCGTCGCAAACTGGAACACCACTTTTGGAACTTTTAGTGCAGAATAATGTGACTTATACTAATCAGAAGATATTTGACAATTTGTCGCTAGAGATAAAGGCACCAGCCAGTTTTTCAAAATTCCAGAGAGAACTAACGATATAATTACTTCCAAATTGCTTCTACAGCATGAAAGAGTATTAAGCAGCCTAATTTTGAGTCTTTCGAGTCTTTCTGCCGTCATTTGACTTTTGTTTTTGGCGTTTCTGTGCATTTATTTACTGATCTGCTGTAACTTGCCGCATTATTATTGTTACTATCATTTTTAATATTTTCGGCATAACTTCCTGCACTGTCTGTTGAATTACCAAAGGTATCGTCATATTTAGTTCCATACACCCCATGGGGTTTCCTAGGAACTTAAAGTTAAATAAATCCCATTTGTTTCTGAAAGCTTATTATGTAGGTATGTAAATCAAGAATATTATTCAACAAGGATAGAAAATGCCTAAATCGTTTCGTATAACTCTGCTCGGACAATTGGCGGAAAATATTTATGTATATTATTCCCTCTATTTTGAATGAAGGTCTCTGTTTCTTTAGTGCTGAATTACGGGACGAAGAGCCTGAAAGGTAGTTATTATGTGTTTATTGAAGTTATAACAGTGCATAGCTACTTTAAATTTAAAATAATCGGTACGCGAAGCTATAGGAACAACAATAAAGTGCTGCTTCATGAGTACCTACTCAATTCTCTCGCAAACGACTCTTTCTTCTGCACATAAAAGTAGTGTCCGTTTAGTTCTTTCGAAGTAGTATTTTGACAGATGGGCCAGTACAGTATTTATGAGCACTTCTTTTCTGGGTTTTTATACTTTTACTTTACTTTTAATTGTTGATAATAATCCAGGCATTACATAGTTTTGCCTGGAAAGTTTAGCGGGAGTTGGCACTTTTCTAGGCTCTGAAGTGCTCTTTTCGAATTTTCACTTTGCCACCTCTTATCTTTACCGCTGTATCCGCCATATATGAAAACGAGCTTTTCCACGATATCTTCTTTCCGGTTCATTTTACAGTAAGAATAGTTATGCAGTAAATTAAATAGAGAAAATTTCCTAACTCCAGGTCCTTATCATTTTTTTGTAAAACGAATAGTTTCTATGCATAAGTACAACAAATTCTACTCCACGACGTGATGTGGTGCGTTTTTTTTGCACTAATGATGGATGTGCATTCTCTTCCACTTCGATGTCCCTGATGGATCAGGTTCGGCGTGGTTTTCAATGAGAGAAAGCGAAACTTCACAAATATTAATGAATTCTTCTGTGAAATCGGCTTCTGCATCGGCTTCGTCATAGTGGCTCGAGGACGGTCTCCTTTTCTTCCTCTTTATCGCTATCTTGCAACCGGTCTGGTAAATTTTTGCAGACACCATTGCAATTCGTGCAAATTAATAATGGAGCACTATGGGACTGTCTTTCTGCATTCACATGCTTGCATTTGGAATAAATAAGTTTTAGTAGAGCATCCGGAGCAGGCGGCTGGATTGTAGTGACATGAGTTAGCCCGTTCCTGCTTTCCATTCTTCTCAACTCCACACCATTGCTGGACCTGATGATACATAACCGTCACGAATGCTGTCGTGCTGCTGCTTCGGTCGGTGGCAATGATGCTATATTAAGGCTAGACTCCCGGGTAGACCAGAGTTCGATTTGAAATGGGCGTGTTTATTTAGTATCAACATAATTATGTTTAGCGCTCTGGTTGTATTTTTATATGCAAAGAAAGAGGATAGAGAAAAGAACTCTTCACCAAAACTTTTCCCTTGCAATTTATGACTCTTTATCGCCTAAGACTATTGCGGATTGGTTCGCAGGTACACTGACAGACGTCAACGTGGACTCCCGGTACCATATAAAAGATTTCTTTATAGGTATTTTTATGGTCATCAAAAAAGAGTACTGGCCTTGAATAGATATAATGAAATCTACAACTTCCGGGGGTAATTTTAAATCTGAACACATTGGGATCTTCTGATCCCATTAAACAAAATTTCTATCAGTACGGGGTGAACACATAGCAGTTTTAAACCAACAAAATACTCCATGATTTACAGGATACGTACCTATGTACAACAGAAGTGTCGAATTTGATAGTTCTATGCAAAAGCATTGGGTTGCTATTAAAGAAGTTACATTGGGAAGAGGGACGGGGCATGGTTGCGCTCACCGTCATATCTGTAATCCTCTCATTAAGCAATCCGTAAAAGGGTCGGGGCATAGTTCCCCTCGCGTCAGTTTTTACCTGAAACAATCAAATCCTCACATCTCCTGCCGGGCAGATACGACCGAGACTTACAACGCTCCGCTTGACCTTAACCTGACAGATTTTTTTAAACAAAAAATACGCTTAACAACTAAAAAAGTGTTCAGATTTTTGAATAAAAAAATGTGCATTTAACAACTAATAAACAAATTCATATGTTTGTAAATTGCTTAATTACTTACCACCATATTCCGGGTTGTGAGGAGAACCATGCCATAATTAAATAGTAAAATAGTATTATTCGACTGCGAGGGGAACCATGCCCATAACAGGAAAGAGCACCTATATGTATATAATTCTGGATTTAGGTAGGTAATGCCTCGGGCAATATTTTTGGAAGATGTTAGAAATGCTCAAAAATATAGGGATGGAAGATGAAATACTTATAGGCACAGAAGAGTAATATATATTTACATCATTTGTATACAAAGAGCAAACGGCGGTTATAGAATTTCAGCAGGAATGTAGAGAAGTGGATATTCTTGGCTAACGAAGAACTAAAATACCCCTTTTACACAATTTCTCGTGTTATAAACTTATCTTTTCATTTTATGACAACACTTAACTTTTTATACCTCTTTCGCCTTTTCGTTGGGATGTCGCACATAATAATAATTGTTTATACTTTACTAACGTGCAATGTCCTATAAGCGACATAGGAAATAACAAGAAATATGTAGATAAACGTAAAGGTACCTATTTGGGATTTATATATAAGTTATTTTTAAATTTAAAACACTGACAGAACAAGTAAGGGTTTTACCTATGCGGACAACAAAATATGTACTGGAACTGCACATTCTGAAATAATAATTTCCCTGGGTGGTGGCTTTATAATATTTCCAAAGAATAAAAATTATGGATCCTCAACTTTTATTACCTAAGCGGCTCTACAAAGAAATATTTACAAACACTGCGCCGCGTTTGACATCCCGACCAGGAATAGATGGGAGGAGCTACATATTTCGATCCGTTCCATCGTACCACATACAACAATTGATTTCAGCGAATTTTGTCGGAATATTTCGAATTTGTTTTCCATTTTTTGACCTTATTTTTAGAGATTTTTGAAAAAGCAAACCACTTTATTATTGTTGAACGCTGGGAAATTTGGTGTAAAGTGCGTATTTTCCAATTTTTTTAAATTTCTGTTTTATTTAAGGTCTTACAAACAATTTCAAAAAATAAAACTTTGTCCATCTAGACATATTTCTTTCAAGAATTTTCACGCAAATTTGGAAGGTTTTTGATCAAAAGTAAAGTTTAAAAATAGAGTAAACGATTTCGTGACCGGGCATCTAGCCTTAAGTTTATTTTTGTATGCTGATTTTATAGAACATTAACGCTTGTACTTCTTCAGCGACATAATTTCTTTATCACTGCAACCGTATCTACAATGTAAGAAGGAAACGTTCTCCAGCTTGAGCAATATAGTCTCTGGGCCAGCATTTTTGTTTTTAAATACCCTGAGAAGCTCGTTTAAGCGTGGGGTTTTTCGGAGTACAGCGAGAAACTTGATTTTTCTTGATTGAGGAGACCTGATGTACGAGTATCATACACATCCACTGAAGGTATGCAAAAACAACATGTTCTCTACGGCTGATTTGTCCACTGTACTCTGAGCTGAATATATTTATTGCAAAATTTTCTTTTCCCGGGGTTCAGAAGATACAGGGTGGTTCAGGAATAAATGCTGAAATTTTGCGGATTGATAAAGTGGGTATACACGAATATTTTTTCCATTACACTTAGTGCCGCTGAGGTGTTGCTGTGGCGCTTCATCCCTTCATGCAATATCTCCAAGTGCATGTCAGTAAGTTCTGGCCAAGTAAATCGTGCCATTTTCAACGTTAACAAACTTGTGTACATACGGTTTGTATCTCTTAATTTGACAGTTGTAAAACAAACTTTAAACGGCTATACCCTATTCCAACTACAACAGATTTATGCTGTTCGATATATGTATTGCTTGTAGGTAGAACTGCACCGAGTAGTGATTAAAAAAAAAAACGGGTACCGGGTACCCGGCCGTCGGGTAGTTGCGCGTGCGCATTCGCCAGAACAAATTTCTGAATGTCACTGCACTGTTATAGTATGCAGTAACAATTCACCCATGTTTGGGGTAGGGTCTGAATTTCTACTACAAAAATGGGTAAAAGCAAGGTGTTGGATTATTTCAAGGTTTGCGAAAGGGACGATAAGTAAGCTATGTGTAAAAAATGCAATAGTGAACCAAGTGCACTACTCGGCCCGGGTAGTCCAAAATTTGGCCGGGTACCGGGTACCCGCCAAATCGGTCGGGTAGGGCCGGGTACCGGGTAATACCGGGTACTCGGTGCACCTCTACTTGTAGGGTCGGCATTTGCAAAAAATAATCTACACTCACTTTACCACTCCGTAAAATTCCAGCATTTATTTCTGATTCACCCGTGGGATCACCCTGTATAATATGTTTGAATGCGTAGAGAAGGCTGTCAAAAGAATTAGAAGATCTACATCTTCGCCCATAACTGCTTCGGAATCAAATGTAGGTGACATGCTGATTGCTGTGTAACCGCGTAATAAATAATTTTTTTCATTACATGTGATGGAGCAGACTTTGTGGTGCTCGAGCGCGGAAACTATGCTCTAGTGTAATTTACTACCGTAAAATGAACTGGAAAGGAGATATCGTCGAAAAACTCGTTTTCGAAGCCATTTTTCTAATATGGCGGCGTCAACGGTAAAGATACGAGTTGTCAAAGAGAAAATTCAAAAAGAGCACCTCGGAATTTATAAAAATGCCAAATGTAAAAACTCCCGCTAAACATTCCAGGTAACCCCGTTTTCCCGCAAGTAATACCTGTAATCCGATGGAATGTTAAAAATCCCCTTAGCTACCCTGATATTTTAAATCATAACACGTGGGACGTGGGGTGGGCCTACAAGATTCTTTCTACTCGTTCGACACATACTACATTTCATCTGCTATTTCGTAACAGCCCCTCGGCTCGAAACCTTTCCCAAAAAAACTTTGAAATTACGCAGAAAATAAATGCAAACTTATTTTAAATTGTTAAAAGTTTTTCAATATTGCATGTTTCGAATGTGCATGGAAAACCGTAGACCACTGGTTTCGTCCTTTTGGGACTCATCAGTACGGTGCTTTGCCCTACACACTCGAACTATGCAACATTGCTTGCTTTATATATACTTACACGCTTGGTGTAAGTATTAGCAATAGCTAATTATTTGCCGAATTATGGGGCGGTTATGAGTGGTACTGGACCGTTCGAACAACTACTCCTCGGGCAAATACCCCGCCAGGCATTGAATTATAGAACTAAATCCAGATTTTATGTACTACGAGATCCATACTGAATGCTACCCCAAACATATCGTTGGGCTTGGAACATCCTTAGATCTCTACGTACTTCCTGCTCCCAGCAGTAGGTTATGTATGTTAAAAGTTTTTCAATATTTTAAATTGCTGTTAAAACATAAAATTTGTGAATATTTAATTCAGAATGTTTCAAACTGCCGTACCACGAGTGCCAAGTCTCTTAATTTATAACTTCGAAAATGCTTCCTACGCCACGTATAATACTTCAACAAGCTCTGATTTCAAATAGCAGATTTAATTGTTAAAATTGTGTGTTATTTATTTATAGTGTATTGAAAAACGATTTATTACTTAAGGTCTTAATATAAATATCAGACCAATTGGCAGTTTGACATAAACAGCATCTTATTTGCATTACTAATGTAACAGGTAAAAGAAGTTTCATGCGCTCCATAATAAAATACATAAATATATTATTTTTTAATAGGGTGGGTCTCCCCATCAATTAAAACTGTTCCTCCAGTTTAAGGTGCCGCAAAGGAATATGTAGTTATTTCCAAGTAGAAATACAAGCGCTAACATAAAATATGCATCTTACTTTGACAGAGCAGAGCAGAATCTACCGCACTTGCGACTTGCGAGACCTAAATCAGTCGGGGTCATCTCCGTGCTTCATTTTACTGAACTACATAATTCTTACAGGTACTCGTACGGTAAGAACTTATACAAGGTATTGCCGTGCAATCTAGGTACGCTTGAAACTAGAAATTGACTATAGAATCCAGCATAGTCAGAATTAATGATGTCGCATCAGTGCAGATGATGATTAGAATGCAATTGAACGTATTGAAACCCTCTCGCTTTTGATTATCATCCATCTATCTCAAATATGTCCAGATACCTTCTTGAATTGAATACGTACTTAATACTTCTTAGTTATGTAAAAGAAATTCACTTACTGCACTCATAAGTTACGTTATGTATCCCAGTTGCTGGATTTATGCCTTCTGCAAAATGCAGACCTTATTGTGAGATATTCATTTTTGACAAACTAAAATTGCGTTATGTTTCAAATGGATACGGATACCACAGACCACTACTTTTATCTTTGTGAAATCCATCAGAGTGGTGCTCTCATATACATTTAAAACTCAACACAACTTACATTATAAAAACAAAGGAAGAATAGAAAAGATTTGGTGGTTTGCACACAACAACCGCATATCATGATTTCACTCTTGTTGGAGCTCATCAGTACGACGCAGCTGTATAAGTACAAACAAACCAATCCAGCATCGGTAAGCGAGAACCAACTTTTAAGACATTACTATTCAATGTCGAAGAATAAAAATATAAAAAATTCGACCCGGATTTGCTCCAGCAATTACTCCCCGGGCAAATACCCCGACAGGCATTGAATTACAGAGCAAATCCTTGACGGGAGTGTGTACTGAACGATGACAAAGCGCAGGAAACCAACCTACAAGGAATGAGTTTCCATCGTGCCCCTAGTGTACACATGGGCAGAAAGGTCCTGTTACAGCAAAAGAAAATTAAGGAAGAATAGAAACGATTTCGTTTGTTTGCACACAGCAATCGCATATCATGATTTGTATCGGACTTCATTATTATCATTATTATCAAAGGACCTATTTTAATTAAAAACAAATTTAAAGTCAACTGCCGGCATTCTACAAAAAATCTCGATTTTTTTAGAAGGTTCACGTTTTAAATCTTGAAGCATGTCGGAAGCGCTGTATCTACAAACGAGCAATATGCAATAATGGTACATATTATATTTATGTATGTGAACAGACCTCTTTCGACTTTTATTTAAAGACACCATCCGCTGTTATTTTTCTTTTTCTGCTTAAATTTTAAATAATAACTGCTCATTAAAATAAATACGGCACAAGCAGCTGTTTCAGTAAGGCTGTCATCCATAACGGTTTTTACAAAGTGAATATTTGACACGTAAATTTGAGTTTAGTCCTTGTCAAATATACAAGCGTTGTAAACAGAATCATTTATGCATATTTCTCAAGTCACTCTGATAATTGCCAAATGCACAAATATTTGCGTATTTGGCAAACACACCAGTCGTTTGACTCCACCTTAATAAGACAATTACTTATAACTTTGCCGTTAGTCTGAATAGCATTAAATCGAGCATTAAATTAATGAACTATTTTTAACATCTACAAAATTAGTTTCTCAGCGCAACTTGCATTGTTTGGTAAAGTGATCTTATCTCCCATCTTCCCTTTCTGCAATATTAGACAAATTGCATCATGCAATAATGTGCAGCGTTTCGTCTTTAAAATTAAAGTTTGTTATTGTACAAAAGAAAAATAGAACAAGCTCCAGTAAATTATTTTAATATTCAAAATAACACCATATTATATGTTAAACTTTCATTTTATTATTCATGTGTATGTGTAACAATTGTTCCGCCGGCACAGCGGATACTTTAGATCGGTACAAACTAATGAACAAAATCGACAAAATTATATTTTGACATAATATAAATTAAATTTATTACAATGCGAAATTTGAATAGAAAAGTTAAAATTTTGGACAGAACAAAGCTGACTATGAATTCTTAATAAGTTAACCCCACACGCCAAAAGACAGTGAAACAGTAATTAAACTCGACACGTGTTTCGCTGACAACGTCAGCATCTTCAGGAGTAGAAGATTATCTAATTCTAAACTTAAATTACATCGCTATAAATACGCAACTCCCACTCCTAAAGTGAAGAGAATCGATAAACCCCTTCCACTCAAGAAACCAACACCATCTCTCCCATGCTCAAAACAGTTCCAAGAAATTCTAGAAACATTTCGAACACGATAGCAACTAAATTGGTCTCCCAAGCGAAAGGGATCGCCTTAGGTATCTACAGGGTTTCTTAGAACTATTTAGAACATAAGAGCAATAAAATTGGAGTCCTAGAACTGGAAGGTACGTATTTTATGGCTGGCCTTAATTCTATCTACCTGATAAATCTATACAGGGTCGAGTTCGGAATCGGACCATAATTATTGTTAATACAGCTACGTTTATTTTTATATATCGCTATACTTTCCCAGGCGTTTAAATCAAATTTATTATTTCCTGGTTTTAAGGGTTTGAGATTATTGACATTGAATTTATGACCCGTTTCCAACGCGTGTGATGCCATGCTAGACTTTTCAGGACGGCCGTATTTGTAATGGGCTTGATGTTCTTTGAAGCGGGTTAAAATAGACCGAGTTGACTGCCCGATATATTTTTCCTCGCAATTTTCACATGCTATTTCGTAAATTCCCGCTTTATGAATGGGTTCCGTTTTATCTTTCGCATTTCCAAGTAGATTTTGTAAATTGTTGCTCGAAGTGTGAACCACTTTGAAGCCTGCTTTCCAGAAAATAGTTTTCATACCTCTAGTTATCTGCGGTACATATGGTATTTTTATAAATTTAGTAATTTTATTATCCCCATTTAAAGTTGTGGAATTTCGCAATAGCATTTTAAATTTACGTTTCCTAATTAACCTATTGACAATTTCTGGATCGAAACCATTACATCTCGCTATATCTTTAATTGTGTTTACTTCCTTGCGGTATCTTTCAACGGATAATGGTAGACTCAACAGTCTATAAACTAAAAAACCAAAGCTAGCCTCTTTGTGCTGACTGCAGTGGTTCGAATCTGCAGTTATGTACCGAGCTGTACTGGTTTCTTTCCTATAGATGTCAAATTCTAACTTACTGTCTTTCCTAATTACCAAAATGTCCAAAAATGGAAGCTGTCCTCTTTCTATTTCGTCGGTAAATTTGATTGAATTGAATCTACTGTTTAAGTCGCTCAAAAAATCTTTAACGTTACATTTACTAGTGTCAAAAATGGCAAATATATCATCTACATATCTCACCCACACCTTTGGAAAATATGGGAGTTCATCTTTCAGTTGGGTTTCAAATTTTCCCATGAAAATTTCTGCAATGAAAGGAGAAAAGTCTAGCATGGCATCACATGCGTTGGAAACGGGCCATAAATTCAATGTCAATAATCTCAAACTCTTAAAACCAGGAAATAATAAATTTGATTTAAACGCCTGGGAAAGTATAGCGATATATAAAAATAAACGTAGCTGTATTAACAATAATTATGGTCCGATTCCGAACTCGACCCTGTATAGATTTATCAGGTAGATAGAATTAAGACCAGCCATAAAATACGTACCTTCCAGTTCTAGGACTCCAATTTTATTGCTCTTATGTTCTAAATAGTTCTAAGAAACCCTGTAGGCGATCCCTTTCGCTTGGGAGACCAATTTAGTTGCTATCCTGTTCGAAATGTTTCTAGAATTTCATGGAACTGTTTTGAGCATGGGGGAGAGATGGAGTTGGTTTCTTGAGTGGAAGGGGTTGATGAAGAAACCCTATAGGTTTATCGATTCTCTTCACTTTAGGAGTGGAAGTTGCGTATTTATAGCGATGTAATTTAAGTTTAGAATTAGATTAATCTTCTACTGCTGACGTTATCAGCGAAACACGTGTCGAGTTTAATTACTGTGTCACTGTCTTTTGGCGTGTGGGGTTAACTTATTAAGAATTCATAGTGAATTTACGTCAAAGTTCTTGATCCATCTACTGTGAGAACAAAGCTGAATCATTATTCTCTGCTTGATCATTCAGTAACAAATTACAACGTTTAAATTTATTAATTTCCTCAAATTCTAAATTATTAAGTTTCTACCTTTATTTTCACTATGCGAAATTTTAAATTGGTCATTAAAAGAATGAATCAAATGATTACCGTGGATGGAATCAATTTTCTTGTTTTTAAACGAAAATTTATGATCTCCAGTACGTTTACTAAAAGTTCTACCAGTTTGGCCTATATAGAATTTAGGACACGAGCAGCCACATGGTAACAAATAAACTCCAGATTTCGAACATTTTGCAATTTTATCTTTCTTATTTTTTTTGTGTGTTGTTTGTTCTATAAGATATTGTTAAGTTTTGTTTAAGGAAGAAGGAAGATAATTTTAAGAACATTAGGAGAGAAGAAAGTTGAATTATTAAATCTAGTGTTAATAGATTGTGGTTCCTGACCTAAATTTTCTACAGGTCAAACTGGTAGAACTTTTAGTAAACGTGTTGGAGAACATAAATTTTCCTTTAAAAACAAGAAAACTGATTCCACCCACGGTAACCATTTGATTGATGAAGACCATTCTTTTATAATAATCAATTTAAAAATTTTCATATTGAAAATAATAGTAAAAGACTTAATAATTTGGTGTTTGTGGAAATTAATATATTTAAACATTGTAATTTGTCAAACAGAGAATAATGATTCACCTTTGCTTAATTTGTTTTGTCAAAGATTTTAACTTTTCTATGCAAATTTCACGTAGTAACAATTTTATTTATATTATGTAAAAAAATAATTTCGTCAAGTAGTTTGTACCGATCTGAAGAAGTCGCTGTGTCGGCGAAACAATTGTTATATACACACATGAATAATGAAGTGAAAGTTTAACACGTATGGTGTTATTTTGAATATGAACAATATTAACTTTCATCAAGTAAGTGCTGAATTCATTCAACAACGGGAGATCTGTCTTGGAACACATTTTTTGTAAAATGTATACATGTATAGCAAAAGCGTACTACCTACTAGTACAATCTGTATGTTGTTTGCTCGAACTACTGATGGTTGCAGATATACTTGTATAAACAAGGAAATATAATAATTACTATACTTGTTAGTCGCTATCTCACATGTTACAGACAATTTATTATAAAATAGTACCTTATAACCAGACTTTTCCGATTATGCAAATGTATAGACTTCAGAATTTGACACACAGTTTTTTTCGTAAATGGTTAGTTCTTGAACTCGCCATTCATGCCGAAAAGAAAATCGTAGCGGTAGGTACGTACATCATGTCAGTACCTAAAAAACTGAGCAGGTTTTTTATGTATAAGTTAATCAATTATCGCTTTAAAACAATTTTAATTTTCGAAATTGATTTTCATACATATTAAGTAAATATTAGATTCATATCAGTATTATACTTTCCTTTGTTACCTTATTCATTACTGGTTAAATTAGAACAAAAGATAATCAAGTCATATTTGACAAGTAGGCTAAAACTACAGTTTTTATAACTATTTAATTAATGCCAACAGTAATCGTTCTTTAGCTTAATCAAAGACAGAAAGTCAATGTAATTTGCATTCTACACTAGATCATTAATGTTAGATTCTGCTTGAGTGAAAACGATTCACAATGCATTACTTACTACCCATTTCAATAACTTTTCTGTTGCTCTTGTTTTTCAGTTTTACATCGCTGTCCTATAAAATATTTGTTATGCTTCTTTTTTAGAAAGAATGCAAGAGAATTTGCACTATGAATATAAGAAACTATCTTTTCTGGAATTTCCAACGCACTAGAAGATTCAGACGTTCTGTGTTATATTTACGTAAATTCGATAACATTTCATCTTATCAGTTTCGTGCATAATCTGTTAACTGTCGATAATCCTTGTGACCTGTTTTGTGGATTAACCCTCCGTTAGTTGCGCATTTGTCCAGCGGACCTATTCTGTGTTTTACTTATATCTCAAAACCTGTTTGGGATATTAGAGTCTAAGGGGAGAGGGGGAATAAGAGACGGGGGATATAAGAGTCGTCGGCGAAAAAAGATAAAGTCATGGTTTGAAAAATCTCAAAAAAATTCACAAACATCCCCTATTCTTTAGCCATTAACTCAGAAAATTTCAAGTTTCTTTTCAAACGTTTAATTTTTTGTCCCAAAAATATTGAACATAATACCTTCGACATTAAAGGTTAAGGTTGGAGCTGTTATTGAGAGCTGTTCTGTAGTGCCCACTTTTTGTCTAGGTAATTGATGGAATAAAGTATGTAGCATTTTTATTTATCAAAAAATTAGTTTTTGTTTGTTTTTATTATTAATTTGTCATGTCTCTTATTGTCCCGGGAAACGAATTTTCGGGGTAAAAAGAGTCATGAGTCATAACCCCCATTTTCTTCATTATTTAAGGTTATTTTAGTGAAAATGCCGAGAAAATAATACTAAGAGAGGCATTAGAGTGAATTATGACATTGAAAATATGAATCAAGCTATTAGGGCTGTACGTACAGGCGTTGACTGATTATTGGGTAGACGCACAAGTATACGGCTGTAAATGATGCCTGCAAGACGTATCGGTCGCTAGGATTTCTCGCGTCGTCCATCTAGCGGTGGTTGAAAGCATTTAATAATATGAATAGTATTGAATAGCGTCGGTAACACGGTAGTTATCTAGAATCATAGCCCAAACAAGATGCCGGGACACCTGCGATCGGCTGCTTTGATGTATGGAAGCCAGTTTGCAGCTGGGCAGACCAGCAAGGACCGTATGTAAAAATTTTGAGGGCACCACAGAATTGAATCAAATTTTATTTTTACTTTGGAAACATCACAAATATAAACAACTATTAAAGGTATTCTGTTATTAATTAATTATTATTAATAAAAACAAATAAAAGTAAAATAAGTAAATAATATCTAACAGAACTCGACTCAACGCAGTTTTGGAATTGTGTATAAAATCTAATATTAAAATTTGTGCTGTTATAAAATACAAGTTCTCATACTTCACATGTATTGCACTTAAGGGAGCTTGCGACCGTTCTCTCCTGTCTCGCTCGGACTCGTTAATTGTCCCTGAGAACCAGCGCATTTATACATAACAAAAAGAATAAGTACGCAAAATTTCAGGTAAATTCTTCTAAAGTTGGCTGTTTCATCCTTGAACGAACGCCTAGGGTAAACATGGTATAGATGCCCAGCTTAAGTAAGATTCGGCTTGATCAGAATATAATGAACGCAAGGAAAGCGATAACCGTCGAACACGATGGGTGTATGCAAATTATGTAATCATAACTATTAATTTGACATACAACTATCGTAATTTTAAAAGAAATACATATTCTTTACTCCTTTACATTTTGAGGATAGTTGCCTATTGCATGGGATAGTTGCTATTAGTAAGGAGCATAGATGACCACCCCATGTGATAGATGGCAATCTGAAATTTGCGGATCAGATCGACAACTCTGCACATCTGTCCATAAAGGATCGGAACCAATGTTCTCCAGCACGTTGTTTTTCAGCACCTCGGGGACCAAAAATATTGTCCTTGCCAATTGATTTCGCAAAGCTATATGCAATACTACGCACTGTGCTCGGAGTTGGTGCGAATCTGGCTTTTTGGAGCCTCATAATGTGGGAAACTAGACGTTTCTCGTTATCAAACCCCAACCCAGGGTGTTTCCCTAAAGTTTTTTTTGTGGTAACTTTGTTTTTGATGCGTCTCCTTAGTGTTCTGTTGGGTATTTTATAAAGCTTACTAGCCTTATTTATACTTAAAGATTTTTCAGATATTGCCCGCATCGCATTTTCTAAGTCTTCAACAGACCAAGACGCTCTTTGTGAAAATCTTTGATATTTTCTTGGCATTTTTCTGTAAAGATACTCATCTTGAAACAAGGTAGGCAATAGGTACCAATAAAAAGAGCAGGCAACTAAATGGGCATCTAAGCTCGTTGTTAACATGGGCATCAATCCCCGATCATATTTTTAGAATGGGATAGGTGCCCAACCACAAAATTTGGAACTATCAATATATTAGGCGGGAAACTAATCATTTGTGACATAACCTAGCTCATCTTCTTTCAAGTAAACCTTAAGTGACACGTTTGGTACTAATTGGCATGCAGTGAGAACTTATCGTAACTACACATGATATTCTCTAAAATTAGATTAAGCGTGTCACTTACCTTACAACTACTGGATAGTTTAAAAACTTGTAAGACAAGCCCTTCTTCCTGCAGCACGAGTGAAACTGTGGGAAGAGTGAACCATAGGTAGGAAGTAGATGGCTCTACTTATATTATGTTTCGCGGTAATCTCAAATAATGGAGCTTGGGCATCTATGCACGTAGAGCATCTATACCACGTTTACCCTATACTTGGGCCGCCCAACAGACGGAGTGATCACCCTGCAAGAACGTGCTCTAGCGGGGCCAATATTAATTTATGACGACCGAATTGGAGTGATGCGACTTCGTTGGGTCTAAAGAAAGCGCATCACTGCGGTTCTGTGGTCCTAAATTGATAGTGGTCCCGTCTAGAGCTCATGCTTGCAGGGTGATCGCTCCGTCTGTTGGGCGGCCGAAGTATAGTTCTCAGGGACAATCAATGCGTCAGAGCGAAACAGAAGAAAGTTCGACGAGCCCCCTTAATATGAAATTTTCATTTACACATAAGTGTTGCGTATCCACATATACTATCTTATAAGTATGTATACGAATAAGATTTGTTTTTCTGAAAAAAAAAATTAAAAATGTTTCCAAATTATGAGTTTTCGGTTTCTGGTTGTTTGATTGAAATTATAAAGTGAGTTGTTGCTTGCCCCTCCCTGACCATTAAGGTTTCATAAACAGGAGCCCGCCCGCAGAAATTTTATTCAGACGCATTACACAATATCAGTAAGATGACGTTTAAGTAATTCGTTATTGAAAGACACCGGCAACAATCTCGGTGGGTGTACGGGTATGGTACAGAGCTGTCATATTGTTCTCCTACGGCTACACGAGTTCTGCGCCCGCAAGGGTCCGCGTTTTTTGCTTGTTTCTGCATCATCTTTTTGCCAAAAAATGCGTGTGTCTGGTGCGAAAGGGCAAGTGAAGGGTCTGTTTTAAAAAAGCGTTCTCAGCTTTAGTTTTTTTACACTTCCAAAACACAAGGACTCTGCCGGGCGTCGGGACTGGGGCGGATGCGTCTGAATAAAATTTCTGCAGCTCGCCCTGGATCTTTGCCATTGATGCAGGCGGTCGGCGCCTACCAAAGTAATAATTTATGTTTGAAGCTGTCGGATTACCGCGTTTGGCGGTGTTACAAAAACTCCGACTATGCATAACCGCGAACGCGTCTTTGCCAAGTTTTTTTAAATATCAGTAGACTTGGAACTCAAATCAATATGTTAGAACCAAAATCAGTAGTTCTAATGGCAAATCAGTAGGTCTGGCAACACTGGTGACACCGACCCAGGGAACGTTTCTCAAACTAAAAATTAATATTTGTTTGCCATTCCTGACCTAGCGATTGTGTTTCCACGGTATGCCGCTGCTTGTGAGAGCGCTGCGTATCGGCTAATCGGACGTTTTGAGACACAGAGCTCTTGAGAGAGATGAACAGAGTTTTGGTATAAAATATTTTCACGGCTGGATGAGGCGCGCTTTAACCAGTGGAGGTTAGACATCTTCCCAATAGTCAATCAACGGTCCAGGTGTCCCAATTCGCCAAGCAGCTCAACGATTTGGTGTTCCCGCATTAACGCTTGGTAAACATTATCAGTTAGAAAAACCCATTGGTGTTGGGCGAAAACAAGAATTGGTCCCTGAAATGGAAAATCAACTTACTGAATATCTACGAATTTGTGCCCCCCATGGAGAAGGGCTAACCAAAGGTGTGACGCTACATCTGGTACACCAGTTTATACAAAAGGAGCACATTCCAACTCGTTGGAATGAAAAGTCTCTTGGAACAGATTGGTTTGACGCTTTTTTAAAAAGGCATAAAGAACTGAGCATGCGTAAGGTGAAGCCATGTCGAACCAACGAGTTAGAGGAGGGGATCCCTTTGTAGTTCATAAGTTGTACAAGGATATTGAAAGATTATATGCTAAAGAAAAGATACAACCTACATATGGAAGATATATTTTTAACTGCGATGAAACGTCTTTCTCAAGTGATCCAAAAGAAGTCAAAATAGTGGCTCAAAATAGTGGCTCAAAAAGGCAAGACGAGAGTGTCGAAAAATATAGCTGAAACGGGTAAAAACAATAACACGGTATTAGCCTGTTGAGCAGCAGATGGTGTTAAGATGCCACCTTTCATTATTTTTTAACGGAAAGGTTTGAAATTCCTGGATACCAAATGATGATTATCCAGGCACCGCTTATACTGCCCAACAACGAGGGTGGATGGAAGGTTCTATATTTTCCCATTGGTTCTCTCAAATTTTTGTCTCCAACATACCATCAATAGAAGAGAGGCGTGGTAAAAACGTAATTTTGTTTTTGACGGTGTTGTATTCCACCTAAACTATTCAATCCCCCCAAATTTGAGTCATTATCTTGAGCCTCCAGATAAAACTGTTTTTAAGACTGAAAACCGATTGGAATAAACTAATGCTTGGCTGGAACAGAGAAAATCCTGGGTATATTCCTTCCAAAATCTGAGTTTTCGAGGTACATAAGATGTTATGGTAGAACTCGTTTAAATCGAAAAACTTGCGATCCGGATTTATTTCCACATGATTATTCCCAGTGGATCCTACAAGGTTTCCAAGAGAAGTATATGACCCCATAAAATTGCATGCAGCGTTTCGAAGCACAAGGAGATAATCTAACAGATGCTCAAATTGGCAATGACGTTCCAATAGACCCTAATGACATTGCAGTAGACTAGCAGAACCAGAAGCCGGGAAAGAAATTGGAGTGAACTCGGACTCTGATGAAGAATTCCTCTTGTGGAGTTGAAATCAAGAATTAAAGGAACAGAAAAACATCCCTTTTGTTTGAAGCCACATACAGTATTATCCAGTCTTGATTTCACACCTAGTACCTCTGGTGTAGGTTTAGCTAAATCCCTTATGTATACACCTTCTACTCCTCGTTCTACCCCAATACTTAGCTTTGGTCCATTAAACGTCTCATCCTTTGAACTATTTATACGAAACAAACTCAGCGATAATGTTAAAAAACGCAGTTGTCATTGCGCAAAACCTCTAAAGAGGAAAAAATGTCTAACCAAGAAGGGGAGATGCTTACATCCGCAATGGTTGCCAGAATATTAAAACTCCAAGAAGAAAAAAAAAGTTCAAGAAGCTCAAAGTTAATAACCCAAAGTTGATAAAAAATGAAAGAAGAAAAAAGCAAACAAAATGGTGACAAGTGATTCATCATCAGAAAGTGACAATGACATGCATATTGAAGACCCTCAAGATGAATTTGTTTTTTTTGGTATCGAAGAGAATGACTTTCAGTTAGACTCCGAAGTAGAACTGTTAGAAGAACGCTACTATGCAGTTTAATACGATCTACAGTGGTAGGTATTTAGGTCGTATTGTCAAAAAAAATATTGAGAACTGTACAGTAAAGTTTCTAAAAGCTCAAATGAACGAATTTATAAGACCCCCACACGATGATATTGAGACTACATATTTTATGGCCCACCTAAATTAATAGGAAATGGACCATTTAAAATAAATCAAATAGACTTGTTAGAAATTAAAAAAAATTGCATCTTAAAAAAAGTTTTAAAATTTATGTGGGTTACCCTTTCCGTAGAATTTATTATCATTTTGTAATAAGAGACAAGAAATATAAAAAAATCAATATTTCTTTTCCTCAAATACAAATATTTCAATAGGTTTAAACTAAGATAAACATAAAGTTATATACCTATCTAAAAAATGGAGTATCAGCTGTTATTTAAAGTTCTGATACCAGCACACTGTGTTTCTTATAACCCCATTTGTCTCTTTTTCCCCCTTTCTCCCCTACAACCGAACAACATTCATGTATGTATTTAATATTTCGAACTTTGTTTAGACAGATTGCGTTGTCTTAGGCATATTAGAATAAAAAATAATCTTTTTGTCCCACAAAATAAAAAAACGACTTCAATGAGAACTACTGGTCAGATCTTGATAAAATTTATATGGGACCATATGAGAAGCACCAGCTTTCAAATAAAAAAAGAATCATCAAAATCGGTTCACCTATAAAAAAGTTATGTCAATGTCAATGTCGAAGTCAATTAAATACGCATTATTAAGGATAACTCAAAAACTACTGGTCAGATCTTGATCAAATTTGTATGGGACCACATGAGAAGCACCAACTTTCAAATAAAAAAAAATCATCAAAATCGGTTCACCTGGAAAAAAGTTCTGAGGTAACACACATAAAAAAAATAATACAGTCGAATTGAGTACCTCCTCCTTTTTTGAAGTCGGTTAAAAAAGACGTACTGTGTTACCAAGCATTGCTCAGCAGCTCGTGTAACCGTATGGTTAATGTGTCGGTCTGACGATGTAACGAGCCGTAGATCGAACCCTGCGAATGGCTTCAGATCTTTTTCTATTGATCCCGTTTTACATTTTCACGCAAAAATCTATCAAGTTATGGCCAAGCGAAGCGCTATAACCAGCCGTTAGCGTTTATAATATTATTCTCTTCAAAGATTATTCGCTTGAAAAACATATGGTTATTATCTTACATCACAGCTCTTTTATTTAAAATTTCTATTAACCTCATTGATTTAATTAACAATAATAATACATAATTTCAAAACGACATATAGTATTAAAAATTCACTCGAATTTACCTAACAGATATAAAATTAAAAACATTTTCATCCCAAATAATGTTATATTATTATCCTTTTATATTCATGATGTATTCCCCATTACACTTCCTAGTGAGACTATTGTTCTGGTCGAAAATTACTATTAAGAATCTTGAGAAACAAGAAACCATAAGTCATGTTTCTGTACATATACCTACATGTCAATAAAGACAATATTGTTATGTTTACGTTTATAAACTTCTATAGATTCTAAAATATCTAACCGATACCTAACTTTTTCCAATGCGTATAGTGAATTGTTTTTTTTTTTTTGTAAAATACTGGCAATTTCTTCAGAACCATTTCCTACGTAAGTGTTAAAACTCAGTTATGTGCATAGACTACCAAAAAGTAAATAGGTAGTGATTGTGTTAACAGCTTATAATGATAAAACCCCGAAAGATTTGAAATTTTAGTTTATTTGTTGCCTTGTGGTTCATGTCTTAAATTTTATATATGCCAGATTGGTAGAACTTTAAGTAAATTTACTGGAGAACATAAATATGATTAATAGAATAATTAGTAATAAAAAATAAAAAATTGCTTTTAACGCAATCTATCACATGGAAAATAAATAATTTTGTTCGAAAACTGTCATTAAAAGTTGACTTTTACATGATATTTATTAAGTGGCAAAACAACAATTTTTGTCTACAGAACGTAAAAGTCTTTCACATCCCGGATGTAAAAGACTTACGTCCACCTACAAAAATCAATGACATTACTAAAGCTTGTTTTTCGCGTTGCTATCGTTACTGACGCGCCAAAGAATATTTGGTATTAAAATATGTATGAAGTGCAATAAATTGTAGATGACATACATGTCAAATAAATTAATTGTAAATGTCAAAATTTTCTCTTCACATTTTTAGGAATTAATAGTAATTTTTGAACTGTGGGATACAGTTTTCGAAAAAATGTTGTTTGATACTCGATTGCGAAATTCTATTGCATTCTCGAATGATTTTTTTGCTCGCTATCGCCCGCAAAATACTTTCATTCTCCAATGCAAAAGTAGCATTTCGTAATCTAGCATCAAAAATAACTGTTGTCGTATATTTTAGGTAACTTACGTAGGAAATGTTTCTGAATAAAATAAGTAAAAAAATTAAGTTAAACGGTTTTGTTGTAAAGAAACATAATAATGATGCAGACAATGTACTAAAAGCTAATAAATAATTAGGTAGGTACCAGGTACCACGGTACCAGTCATCACACCACTCTCCTCATCAATCTAGAGCATTGATCAGACTAAAATAAAATCGTGGGGCGAGTCGAATTTCTGTTATCTATCAACTGCTCATATCATTTTAGGTATGCTTTGGATGCATCTTCTCAATAGGCAACATCGCAGAACGATCATTTACATATTTACTCAGGTTACGCTACGCCCCACGATTTTAATTTAGTCTGATCAATGCTCTAGATTGATGAGGCGAGTCGTGTGATGAATGGTACCGTGGTACCTGGTACCTACCTAATTATTTTTTAGCTTTTAGTACATTATCTGCATCATTATTATGTTTCTTTACAATAAAACCGTTTAACTTACAATTTTTTTTTATTTTATTTTCAAGTTTTTAATTTTTTTTTGTTTGTCTTTGTTTTGTTATTATTTTTTTAAAGTGTACTGTGTTCTACTTGTCAAGCCCTTTCATTTGATACCCATATTGAGGGGATTGAAAAAAAGTAATCCGCCATTTTGTGGTGTGTTGCATTTTTCATGGTGTACTGTATTCTACTAGTTAAGCCCTTTCATTTGATACCCATATTGAGGGGGTTGAAAAAAAAATCTAATCCGCCATTTTGTTTCGGTCGCCATTTTGGATTAGGAATTTTTTTCTAAAGTGTACTTTGTTCTACTTGTCAAGCCCTTTCATTTGATACCCATATTGAGGGAATCGAAAAAAATGTAATCGCCATTTTGTGGTGGAGGCCATCTTGGATTTTTTTCATGGTGTACTGTATTCTACTAGTTAAGCCCTTTCATTTGATACCCATATTGAGGGGGTTGAAAAAAATATCTAATCCGCCATTTTGTGGCGGCGGCCATCTTGGATTTACAATGATACTGAACATACATAATTGTATTGTCAGCACAACTAAAGGTTTGTACCAAATTTCAGATCAATCGTTCACCAAGAAGGGGGTAAAACTTCAATTACTAGATTTGACCCAACCAAACAAACAAACACACAAGGCAAGCTAAATAAAACCGTTTAAAAATTGCCAGTATTTTATCTCATATTTTATTTCACACAAAAGATAAAAGTAATAAATTTTGTAAAACGGGTATACCAACTAAGGTTTCTGATTATTTATTAGAGTATTTATATTGATCAAACTGGTAGACCTATTCACATAAGAATACCTAATTATTATCATTTCAATTGAGGAATAACGAATCAAATTTTGTAAATCATTTTTTCGGAAATAATCACAAATTTCCCATTCTTGAAGAAACTAAATTACTGAATGCATTAGAAAAAGGATATCCGTTAGATATTTTAGAAACTATAGAAGTTTGGACGTGAGCTAAACTAAAAACAAACTAACTTTCAACATTTTTTATGTTAAGTACATAAAGCGAAACATCATTTTCATTTGAAAAACTATGTGATAGAAACTTATTATTCTTCGAAAAAATGCATCTCAGCTAACGCCAAGAATATTTTTTGACTTAAGGCCTCGCCACATAGGCCATGCTATGCTATGCCAATGTAAAACACAGAATTAGAGACAATGGAATTCAAATGGAAGTGTCCACATTGTTCATGTTTAAAGTAATTCACATAGCAACGAAGTCGACTTCTATGCTGTTTCTATGGATACCCCTCAATGGAAATAAAATAGTAATTGGAGTAAAATTAACCCCAAAGCAACGTTATGAACATAATCCATTATTTGAATTTATGAATATTGACAGCTGCCAATTGACAAAAATAAGTTTTCAAACAAATAACTATGGTTACCCAAATTTACATAGCATGTCCTATGTGGGCAGCTCTGTGCTGTGCCATGCTAAATTTAATTTAGCATGGCATGGCATGGCCTATGTGGCGAGCCCTTAAGGTATTTGCTTAAATTAATTGTAACATACTGACAACTGTTTCCTTGCAAGGCCCGCTTAATTTTTACAGAAAATTCTGTCTTCCGGCCACAATATTCGATATAATATGGACAAGTTGTGTATCATTGAAATCGGAAAAATATGCTTATTTCAATAAAGCGTAAGACAAAAATGGCGTATCATTTCAAATAAGCGAGATCCTAATGGTGGCCCTCGAATTTGAATTGCCCTGTATATGTACCTATGTATAAATTATTGATAATAAGCATAGTGTTGAGAACATATTATTTATCTATTTTTTAATGGTAGTGGATCTATCATCTATCTGGTGGAGAAGACCTTTTCTTCATGTATGTCGTAGTCGTAACTAGAATCAGGCATTTTGCGTAAAACCTAAGGGTTTTGCTAAACGCGGGCACGTTACAAAATCAATGTTATTTTAACTCTTGAATTTAAGTTACATTGTTCACTGTTTAACATTGACTGAGTTACCTGACCTTGACCTGACTTTCTGACTAGACCAGACGTAACATGGTGTAAGCAGATCTGGTCGTCATAATAACAAATACGACTTGATCGGAATTGGTGCTGAATATTACTTGTTTTGCAATATGCCCGCGTTTTGCAAAACGCCTATAGGCTTTAAGCAAAATGGCTGATTTTTGGATACGACTGCTACTATAAGACTCTTATAGCTGGCGTTTCACATTATTTCATAATCATTAATTGCAGTTTCTTATTTCAGCTGTTACGGTACGGTATCTTACGAAAAGATACATAGGAGAATACAGCTCTACTAGTGGTAAGTGCCTAAGCTTCGTGCACCCAGATTATTGTTGCTTCCTACGTAATTGTTCGCGCCAATCTGCTGGATGAATATGAAAGTTAGGATTTGAAAAATAGGAAAAACTGCGCTTATCTTTTTACGATGAATTGCTAACACCGTTGGAAATCGAGACCAAATCTCCCGTTCTTCCTGCCCAGCAATGATGACAATGTAGTATTTCTCGAAAAGTTTCATACCAGTAGTTACCGACTGAGGGGAATTCGGTAATTAATTTCCTTTCTTAGAAAATAGAAACGTTGGAAATGGCATTATTATTTTCTTTCTATACCCGGGCTCCGATATCTCTTGTTATTTTGAAAATAATCCTTAGGCTAAGTTGAGAGTGGAAAATCTCAAATGGAAGGTGATACTAATTTTTATACAGAGTAATTCGGGTAATTAAAGGCCAGTAGTCGAGTTTGCTTTTCTTATGAACCTCCATATTGTTTTCCAATTCTCTAAGAAACAAAAATAATTTCAGGATTTCTCTTAGTGACTGCATTTTGTATCTTAAATAAGCAATATTTTTCCCTATTTAAGGAATTTTGCATTGGAACAGTTAACGATTCCCCATGCTAAACAACTGGGACACTGTGTAGAGAAGATAACACTGACTTAAATTCCTTCAGAGGATGTAAAACGGAGACACGCACAAGTTGTCACTTGCAACCAGTATAAGTAGTTTAAATTGGAAATTCTTGACATACTGGCAATCATAAATACGTAAAATAAAATGTATGTCCATGCAGAAACCATGAAACCCACTAAAAACTGAGGTTCATTTCACAGACTGCGTCCTTGACCCGAGCCACCATAATCTATAGCTGCGTTAGGCATTGCAAAAAATCCCAGATTCCGTGTAATTAATTGACAGTAAAGTACTAATTTACTGCGCTCGGATACTTACTATATGCATGTAGTGGGTTTACAATGCCGTCGCTTGCAATAAATTCAGTCGCTTCAACAATGTCCAGCAAAATAATATCTTCAATTAAAATTACGAAAATATCATGAGTACGTACACATAATAGCACTATTGTCCAATTAGTTGTGCCTCCAAGCTTGCCGTGCTTATTTTATAAACATCACTTCCTATTACTGACAAGTACTTAATGGTTACTTTCATCGTTCTGTTTGTTCCATATTTACTATAATAGTTATGCTGTTGTCGAGAATAACCCGCATACTGTAACGTATTTCGTTTTAAATATCCTTTATTTTCAGTGAATATACAAATTATTTACACATATTTACAATTAATTTTAGCGATTTGGAACATTAATTTAACGGTAATAATTTAACAATAAACGAACAAACAACAATCTGACACTCCAAGAACCGCCCTTGTATATATTGGCTTTCCCTGTATATCGCCCGCATCTTTCAAAACTAATTTTAGTAATATTTGTGAATTCATGGCAAATGAAACACTATGTAAAAATATTATCGACGTTTCGCCTCTGGTTAGAGGCTTTATCAAGATTATATATTTAAAAGTTTACAAAATGTATAAATGTGACAAAATTTTTTCTTAATAAAAATGTAAATAACAGTAACTAAGAACTTATATTAAAAATAGAAATTATACGTAGCACACATGATTTTGTAAAAAATATGAAGGAGGAAAGAAATGTACATAAATTAGAATCAAGTGGTAGAGAACAGATTTACGTTATTATGTCACTGTAAATTTGACTTAAATTTTGAATGTCAGATCTGTCATTCAAGGAATTTTTATCTTTTTGGATGTGTATCATTTCTAAAACACGTCTAGCTTTTAAGTTTTTTTCGTGTTCTAAAATAGTAGTGTTGTGAAAATCGAAATTGTGTTTAGTATCTTTTATGTGTTTACTGATAGCTGAATTACTATTTTGGTAAGTATGTTGTTTTAACCTAGTTTCAAGGTGATTTTTGGTTTGCCCAATGTATGTTTTATTACAGTTATTACAATTAATTTTGTATACAATATGAGTTTTCATTAATTTTGGAATTGGAGTTTTTAAACGAGAATATAAAAATTGTAAGTTGTTATGCTTTTTATGAGCAATTACAAAATTATGTTTTATTAATAATTTATTGATGTTATGTGATATGTGTTTTATATATGGTAAAGAAATGTAATTTTTAGGTTCTTTTTGGTTTTGATTGTCGTTATTGTTATTATAAAAATGATGTAGTCTATTTTTTATAATTTTGTCAATAAAATTTCTTGGGTAGTTATTTTTTATTAAACAATTTATGGTTTTGTTTAATGCATATTGTCTGAATTGTGGACTGGAGAGTTTGATTGCTCTGTCAGTCAAGCAAATAACGATACTTTTTTTGTGACAAGTGGGTTGTTTGGATTTAAAATGAATATAACGGCCAGACCAAGTGGGTTTTGTGTACCATTCTGTTTCTATTGAATTATTAATTTTGTATAGTGTTAAGTCTAAGAAGTTAATTTGGTTACTGTTATTTACATTTTTATTAAGAAAAAATTTTGTCACATTTATACATTTTGTAAACTTTTAAATATATAATCTTGATAAAGCCTCTAACCAGAGGCGAAACGTCGATAATATTTTTACGTAGTGTTTCATTTGCCATAAATTCACAAATATTACTAAAATTATTAAAAAAATGGCACAAATAATTATACAATTTATAAACAACTTGAAGAAATAAGTGAATTATTTTATTTTCAAGAAGCATAAATTGAGAAGAATATAAAAACAAGAAAATTCTAAGAAAATTAAATAATCTAAGAAGCAAAATTTAGAAGAATATATAAACAAGAAAATTCGAAGAAAATTAATTTCTCAAAGAAGTTTAGTAAGAAACCCTTGATTTAAGAAGATATCCACACACTGAAAATTCCACAATATCTCGAAAATGAACAAACTAAATTTTTATGAAGAAGTAACATGCAAATTTGGTAATTACACCACAAATATTCTTAAACAATATTCTAACTTAAACATTAAAATTGCACAACTTAAAAATAATAGAATATTTTTGTTAAAGTGTAGAGAACACGATTTAATCCAAAATTTTTTAAATTACCTCGCTCCCAAAAATATTCATATTGAAAATTCAAAATATTCTTATAAAATACATGATACTATTTTAAAATGTCAAAAATCTTGTTTAAACATTCTTATTTCCGATCATTACACCAGCATACAAAAAATTACTAAAACCCTTCAATACCTCGAAATTCAAATTAATAGAATATTACCACAAACATACAACAACTTTTTTAAACAATCACAAAACCAAAAATTTTACTATAAATTTCTTAACATAAAAAATAAACAACAACGGAAATTAATAAAACTTACTAATAAACATACTAATAATAATGATTGCAATCTCTCTATTAATAAAGAATGGATACATAACATTTCTACCACCGACATTCCAACTAATGTACAAAAAATTTTACAATTAGGCCCAAATTTTACTATAAATACCCGTAATACTGAAATTCCAATTAATAATATCATTGCCACTATTGAAAGTGGTATAACTTTACTTCCATCTGAAGAAAAAAATTATATTAGAAATAAAATTTGCCAAATTATTAAAAAATTTAACAATTCTTATACAAAAATTAACAAAAATGAAAAAGAACTATTGACTAACATTAAAATTACAAAAACTTTCCTTAGAAACAACCCACAAATTATCATCCTAAAACCTGATAAAAGTAACAAAACAGTAATAATGAATTCCACTGATTACGAAAATAAAATGTTTAATCTATTAAAAAGTTTAAGGAATAATAAAGCACCAGGTATAGATGGCTTGCAGGCAGAAATCTTAAAGTGCGCAGGTCAAGAGGTAATAGATCGTTTATTTAAACTAGTTAGTCGCATATACCTGACAGGCGAGATTCCAGAAGATTACAAACGGAACATCATAGTAGCTTTGCCAAAAAGAAAAGGCGCGGATAGATGCGAAAATTTTAGAACTATCAGTTTAACTTCCCATGCATCAAAAATTTTAACTAGAATTGTGCAAAGAAGGATGGAGAAAAAGGCGGAAGAAATATTAGGAGAAGATCAGTTCGGATTTAGACGAAATAGAGGAACGCGCGAGGCCATTCTAGCTTTACGAGTAATTATAGAAAAAACGATAGAAAAGAGAAAGAGCGTCTATATAGGATTTGTAGATTTAGAAAAAGCCTTCGACAACGTAAAATGGGGGAAGATGTTCGAAGTGCTGAGAAAGGTAGGGATGAAATACAGGGACAGAAGAATAATACAGGGACAGAAGAATAATACATAATCTCTACAAAGAGCAAAAGGCAGTTATAGAATGTGAGCAGGAACAAAGGGAAGTAGATATCCGGAAGGGAGTGAGACAGGGATGTGCATTGTCACCTCTAGTTTTCAACTTATATATCGAAGAGGCGATTAATATTGTTAAGGAAAGAACAGCCTCAGGGATCAATGTACAGGGCCAAACTATTAACATGCTCAGATTTGCGGATGATATAGCAGTGTTAGCATCTAGCAAAGAAGAATTAGGAGCGGCTTTGAATGAAATGGAAGCAGTTTTGACACAGGGCTTCGGCATGAAAATCAATAAAAAGAAAACTAAAATTTTGGTATGTAGGGGATGCGAAAATAGAACTAAAATGGAAATACAAATTGGAAATGAGAAGATAGAGGAGGTCGCGGATTTCTGCTACTTAGGAAGTAAAATAACTCAAGACGGTAGGAGCACTAAAGATATAAAACAAAGAATGGCGCAGGGCCGAGTTGCGTTTAACAAAAAGAAACAACTGTTATGCTCGAGAACGGTTAATATAGAGACTAGGAAGAGACTCTTAACGTCGTATGTATGGAGTACGGCATTATACGGGTGCGAAACTTGGACAATAGGAGAAGCGGATAGAAAAAGAGTAGAAGCGTTTGAAATGTGGTGCTACAGACGCATGATGAAGATACCGTGGATAGATAAGGTTAGCAATAGGGAAGTATTAGAAAGAGTTGGGGAAAAGCGAAAGGTATGGAAAACAATAAAGAGTAGGAGAGATAGGATGGTAGGACACCTTCTAAGACACGAAGGAATAGTTCGTGACATACTAGAGTCAGAGATAGGAATAAAAAGAGGTAGGGGTAGGCCTAGATTAGACTACTGCTCTCAAATAGTTAGGGATGTAGGATGTTCTACTTTTAGGGAAATGCGTAGGTTAGCTCAGGATAGAAAAGAATGGAGGTACGCGTCCAACCAGTCTTCGGACTGAGAACCTTATGATGATGAATCTATTAAACGACAAATTAATTTATATGCCTCTTCCTAAAGATCCCACTATTAGTTTACAAACTAAAAATAATAATTTTATATCTAAATTATTAAATGAAAATAATATCTCTTATACACTTAGCACTAAACTTAAAATACAAAATTCCCTACCCCCACGTATATATGGCCTCCCAAAATTACACAAAATTAATATCCCACTTAGACCAATAGTATCATGTATACAAAGTCCTTTTTATAAATTATCAAAATATTTATCTAATATTTTATCTAACATCACAGGTCAAAATGAATTTTACATCAAAGATTCTTGGTCATTTAAAGAAAAAAGCACAAATTTTTATTTCCCTGAAAATTATATATTTATTTCACTTGATGCTGTATCTCTCTATACCAACATTCCAATAAATCTAGCAATTACAATAATCAAAAAAAACTGGAATAAAATTGAACCTTTCACGTCACTTACTTTAAACAATTTTATTACAGCAATTGAACTTACCTTAACCACTACATATTTCAAATTTAAAGATAAAATTTATAAACAAACTGATGGCTGTGCTATGGGTTCTCCAATTTCAAGCACTATTGCCCAATTAGTTTTAGAAGATTTAGAAACCACTGTTATTCCTAAATTATCATTTAATCTACCTTTTTTTGTACGTTATGTAGATGATTGTCTTACTGCTATTCCTCCCGACAAAAAAAATGAAATTCTTCATCAATTCAATAATTATCATCCCAAATTACAATTTACTATAGAAATTTCAAAAAATAACCAAATTAACTTCTTAGACTTAACACTATACAAAATTAATAATTCAATAGAAACAGAATGGTACACAAAACCCACTTGGTCTGGCCGTTATATTCATTTTAATTCCAAACAACCCACTTGTCACAAAAAAAGTATCGTTATTTGCTTGACTGACAGAGCAATCAAACTCTCCAGTCCACAATTCAGACAATATGCATTAAACAAAACCATAAATTGTTTAATAAAAAATAACTACCCAAGAAATTTTATTGACAAAATTATAAAAAATAGACTACATCATTTTTATAATAACAATAACGACAATCAAAACCAAAAAGAACCTAAAAATTACATTTCTTTACCATATATAAAACACATATCACATAACATCAATAAATTATTAATAAAACATAATTTTGTAATTGCTCATAAAAAGCATAACAACTTACAATTTTTATATTCTCGTTTAAAAACTCCAATTCCAAAATTAATGAAAACTCATATTGTATACAAAATTAATTGTAATAACTGTAATAAAACATACATTGGGCAAACCAAAAATCACCTTGAAACTAGGTTAAAACAACATACTTACCAAAATAGTAATTCAGCTATCAGTAAACACATAAAAGATACTAAACACAATTTCGATTTTCACAACACTACTATTTTAGAACAAGAAAAAAACTTAAAAGCTAGACTGGTTTTAGAAATGATACACATCCAAAAAGATAAAAATTCCTTGAATGACAGATCTGACATTCAAAATTTAAGTCAAATTTACAGTGACATAATAACGTAAATCTGTTCTCTACCACTTGATTCTAATTTATGTACATTTCTTTCCTCCTTCATATTTTTTACAAAATCATGTGTGCTACGTATAATTTCTATTTTTAATATAAATTCTTAGTTACTGTTATTTACATTTTTATTAAGAAAAAATTTTGTCACATTTATACATTTTGTAAACTTTTAAATATATAATCTTGATAAAGCCTCTAACCAGAGGCGAAACGTCGATAATATTTTTACATAGTGTTTCATTTGCCATAAATTCACAAATATTACTAAGATTATTAAAAAAATGGCACAAATAATTATACAATTTCAAAACTAACCTCTCGCGACTGCTTATCAACTTTTTATACTCAAAAAACTCCCCGAACACCAATAAACTCGAATATTCGTCGTATCTCAACAAATTAATGTCACTGCTTGTTAAGTACGGCCTTAAATAACTCTCGTGGCGTGGATGTCTTCAAAGGCGGTGCACTGGTACAAGTTATTCATAACATTATTCTAGTACTTACAACTTGTGGGCTGAAAGTATAGTGGCGAATATATACTTCTGAGTTCTGATAAGCTTCTTTTCTTCTGTTATGTAATGAAATCAAGAAAGGCATGGGGGGATAACCATTGTCTCGCCACTTAAGGAACGTCTGATAGGAACGGGCAAACATTTGTGGTGCTGGTGGAGATATATTTGATTGCAGAAAGCATGGACAGTGGTTAGGGGAGTGTTCAGATAATTGTTTCGTAGTGTACTACAAAAGTTGCAGTGCAGGAACGTGAAATACATAATCCTATCCAAAAGAATGAAATGGTTCCAAACTCTGCTTTATTCTATTGAATAAACTGAAGAATTGATTATTACAAATAAAAATTTTGCTCTTAAATTATTTGAAAAAGACGCTCCATTATACGTATTGACTATTGACTATTAAGTATTGACAGTTTAAGGTAATATGTATCCGCCGAAAACACAGGCTAATATGTTTTGCTATTATACTGCCTAAAAACTGCCGTTAAAATATTTATGTCAGGGTCAGGGTTCAGGCCACATACTTATAAATAATCTATTTGTGTGGTTTAGGGGTAGATAGGAAATAGGTTAATAGGTTAGGAGTCGGTTGAGCAGTTGACCAATGAAAGCTGCACAAAATAACTTTCTATTGGCCAACAGTAACTAATCAAAAGTGGGCTTAGTATGGCGGCCTCTACCTATATGCCAGCGCTCGTGTCAGTCATTTTCTGATGCTAAATTTTAAAATCATAAAATTTTTGAACAAGAAAAATTGAAAATGCCGCAACTGTTGAATTTTAGCCTGCCTGGCTGTGGAACGTTGTAAGACATCTACGATTTTTTTCACCCGCGACTGGGTTTCATTAGGCCATTTTAGTGGAACAAAAAAGTGGAAGTCACCAAAGTTGCTCTGAAAAGTCTTGGTGTGATTAGAAATTGACTATTTGCTTTCAACTAAGCAAGTAGAAAATTTACTTTCCTCTAGTAGCAAACTTTAGTAGCCAGTCGAAAGCCACTTGACCCGTTGAAGCAAGAACTATTAATATTTTTAGTTTTTTGGTAACTTAGTGAGCTTATGTAAATGTAAATATAATTTGCAATAATACAAAAATAAGTCTTTCTTTAAAGAAATGGTACAGTATTAGAAGAAAATACACAGATTCACTGAAAACCATCATGCCCGGTTGAAGAACTGAGGGAAAAATTAGTGGAATAAGAATTGTTTACAGAAATGAATAAATTAATGAAAATCATCGAAATCGAAAAAAGCTAGTCATCTGTGGAAAAAATTGACATTCCAAAATTGACTTTGTTTAAAATGGCAGATTATTTTTGAAATAATAGTATGTTATAGCAAGCAATTGAGTGAACTTGAAGCAACAATAAGATACCACAGTAAGACACCAGTTATTATTTATTATTTAGAAAGTTGCTTTGGTGGCTTTCTGTACGGTTTTGAGCAGTGTAGTAATACATTTATTTATTTACTGCATGCCAGAATTTCAGAAAACTTGAAACATTAAGATTTGTACTGGCACAAATTAAGCAAGAATTTTTATTGTAAACATGATTTTATTTATACACTAGCGGGCCCGGCAGACGTTGTCCTGCCCGACATTAAAAAAATTTCCGTAAAAAAAATCCTAGAACCCGATTGCAGCGCCACTTACCGGGTCTAATTTTGAATGTAAACCATTTAGGGACCCTCTCAAACACACACAAAAAAATTCATCAAAATCGGTCCAGCCGTTTTTAAAAATATTCCTAGAACCCGATTGCCGCGCCACCTACCGGGTCCAACTGGGAATGTAAACCATCCAGTGACCCACTCCAACACACACAAAATATTTAATGAAAATCGGTCCAGCCGTTTAGGAGGAGTTCAGTAACACCCGATTGCAGCGCCACCTACCGGGTCCAATTGTGGATGTAAATCATCCAGGTACCCACTCCATCAAACACAAAAAAATTCATCAAAATCGGTTCAGCCGTTTAAAAAAAACTCCTGGAACCCGATTGCAGCGCCATCTACCGGGTCCAATTGTGAATGTAAACCATTCAGGGACCCACTCCAACACACACACAAAATTTCATCAAAATCGGTCCAGCCGTTCAAAAAAATTCCTAGAACCCGATTGCAGAGCTACCTACCGGGTCCAACTGTGAATGTAAACCATCCAGGGACCCACTCCAACACACACAAAAAATTTCATCAAAATCGGTCTAGCCGTTTAGGAGGAATTCGGTGACATACACACGTACAGACTGTCAAACGCGCGAAGTTAAAATAGGCGTTACGTTTTCTCAAATTTTCCAATTTTCTGCGCAATTTTCTTCATTTTCCGTTCCGTAAGAACCTTCTACAAAGTATTAGAAACCATAAAAAAAAGATGAATGAAATCGGTTAAGTCGTTCTCAAGTTATGGCGTGACCAAGGGAAATAGGGATTCATTTTTATATATAGATTGTTCATACACAAATACTAAAATAGCGATTAAAAAATGGGGGGTGGGGGTAGGAGGGTGAAAAATACTTTGCGACTTATTCTCATACCTACCAAATGTACAAAAAAATTTCAATTATTTGGATATTGTTCATACAAAAATACTAAAACAGCGATTAAAAAATGGGGGGTGGGGGTAGGAGGGTGAAAAATACTTTACGACCTATTCTCATACCTACCAAATGTACAAAAAAAAATCAATTATTTGGATATTGTTCATACAAAAATACTAAAATCGCGATTAATAAATGGGGGTTGGGGGTAGGAGGGTGAAAAATACTTTACGACCTATTCTCGTACCTACCAAATGTACAAAAGAAATTTCAATTATTTGGATATTGTTCATACAAAAATACTAAAATCGCGATTAAAAATGGGGGGTGGGGGTAGGAGGGTGAAAAATACTTTACGACCTATTCTCATACCTACCAAATGTACAAAAAATATTTCATAAAAATCGGTCGAGCCGTTTCGGAGGAGTTCGACCACAAACACCGTGACACGAGAATTTTATATATTAGATTATTAAATGTTATTTTTCAAATGTTGAACAGTTATTTGAAAGTGGTTCATTTTTGCAAACAGAATGTTTCGGTGGGGCGAGGGGCGGGACAACTGATTTTGTCATCGAATATCGGTTGCCTCCCGCGGCTTCTTCTCTGCAGGGCTTTTCTTACAAAAATGAGTGTACATTTTCGTCTGAGCAGTATAAATAATTTAGATGAATTTGTACTTTATTAAATAAATAAAAAAAAAAAAAAAAAAAAAAAAAAAAAAAAAAAAAAAAATTACTTCGGGTACTACCAATAAGTCATCATCATAAGGTTCTCAGTCCGAAGACTGGTTGGACGCGTACCTCCATTCTTTTCTATCCTGAGCTAACCTACGCATTTCCCTAAAAGTAGAACATCCTACATCCCTAACTATTTGAGAGCAGTAGTCTAATCTAGGCCTACCCCTACCTCTTTTTATTCCTATCTCTGACTCTAGTATGTCACGAACTATTCCTTCGTGTCTTAGAAGGTGTCCTACCATCCTATCTCTCCTACTCTTTATTGTTTTCCATACCTTTCGCTTTTCCCCAACTCTTTCTAATAAGTATAACAAAATTATTTTATTTAACCGGTTTCAAGATCTACAAACGATCCCATCATCAGAAATGTTTAAGAAAAATTGTAAACAAATTATTATGACAGTTGACAAGGAAACTAAAATTGACAAATTATAATGATATCCATGAAATAAGATAACTAGATAACTGAATTTCAGTATTTACCTACGGGGTATAAGAAAAACACAAAGGAAAATCGAATACCTCCTAGGTAAATACTGAAATTCAGTTATCTAGTTATCTTATTTCATGGATATCATTATAATTTGTCAATTTCAGTTTCCTTGTCAACTGTCATAATAATTTGTTTACAATTTTTCTTAAACATTTCTGATGATGGGATCGTTTGTAGATCTTGAAACCGGTTAAATAAAATAATTTTGTTATACTTATTGGTAGTACGCGAAGTAATTTTTTATTTAATCATGGATTTCTACCAAATAGTGAAAAGTGAAAATATTAACTACATAATTTGTACTTTGTTACTTTTTGTTGCTTCAGCAGTTAGTTTATTTTTTCCAGTGCCTACCTCAGTGCCTACCTTTTTAACTATACATTATTTTCTTTGTCACCTAGTTTGTTTTTTGGTTTAACGCCATAAATTAATTGAAAACTTTGTTTTACTAGGTACTTAATTAATACACATAATTATTCACACTCAATTAGACGGGATTGCTTAGGTATTTCACGGAATTATTAGGCAATACTCGCCATTATTAGGCAGTACATGGCATTATTAGGCAGTATCCGGCATTATTAGGCAGTACTCGGTATTATTAGGCAGTACTCGGCATTATTAGGCAGTACCCGGCATTATTAGGCAATATGGGCGGTAAATACGGCTGAAAACGGCAGTAGGTTTACAAATTTCACCCCAGTGAGACACCCATCGAGAATCGCACACAGCCACATGCCACAATATATTTTAGCACCAAAATTTCAAAATTCCAAAGATATTCCAGTGCTGGATTATATCAGGTCAATGATTAAATCCGTCCACCTGGACGATTAACAAACTCAAACGATAATTAACTCTTTGGGTCGGTTGTTGGAACGCGGATCAAAATGTAAGGCGATGCTACATTTAATTCGACTTTCGTTGCTATGATACAACCAATCACGAAGTCAGTACCTACCTTAGCAACGAAAGCCGAATTAAATGTAGCCTGGCGTTTCATTTTGATCCCCGTTCTAACAACCGGCCCAATACCACTTGGGTCCGGTTGTTCAAGAAAACCAATACCCGGCTTCGTTACTACGATACCGCTTTCCGATTGGTTGTATCATAGCAACCGGGTCAAATCCATCTCGCATTCCCTTCAATGCTCAAGATCAACTAGGGGCAAAACCAGTGCAGACACAAAAGGTACAAAAATGGCGACAAGAAAACAACAAAAATGAACAAAAATACGCAAATTTTAAATGTGACAACCGTTTAGTTTATAAATGAAAAATAAACTAAACAATTATTTTTATCCAACTGTCCCGGGAAATATTTTGCAAATGTTTTATGAATTTCTTAACATACAAAATTTTCAGTAATATTTACACTACAGTAAAGAATTTATTTAATTCAGTGCTACCTACATCTTATTGGTGAGGAGTAGATATCTGTGCGGATCGTTTTTTTCAGGTCCGGCCCGGCCCGGCCCGGCTATATCTCTGTATACGGAAAAGTTTTGGTTTACGTCGCGTCGGCGTCGGCTCGGCCCGGCGGCACGACATAAATCGCAAGCAGTCAAAACAAAAAAAGCCAGACTGCAAAATAAAAGTTTATCATTTTTGCGTTCAAGCCGCCCGTAATTGTGTTATATACTTACTTGACTGCATAAGAGATCAACCCGGCCTCCAGTGGACCGTTCGAAAAGAAAAGGCCTGGCCTGGCCTGGCCCAGCGACACGTTCTGCAAGTTTCGACCTGTAACAGTTAAAAAACTAGTTGTCAACGCATTGACAGAACAGCTTCCTAGCCACAGCCACAACTGAACTGGAGGGCGCGTTTGGCGCGCGCCTTCTTTTCGTAATTTGTTTCTCAATTTTTTCCTTATACAACCTATTACGATTTTCGCACATCGTGTAGAGAAAAATACCCTCTATCCGATGCAATACAAAAATATATACGGTCTCATCGAAAAAAATGTTCGATGACGCCATATCTTGGCTCAAAAGTGCTTTAAAAAAAACCGCCCCGTCAGTTTCCTATGGACCATCTCTGATATACGTATGCAAAATTTCAGCAAAATCTGTGGAGCCGTTTTCCCGAAAAAGTGCCAACAGACATACACACGCACGCACGCACGCACGCACACACACCCACACACACATACATACGGACGGAAATGTGCCACCTTGCCAAAAAGTCTTAGAATGACCTGAAACGTCCACATTTGATGAAAAACACCATGGCCAAAAAACGACCATCACAATAGCTACCTAGGTCAGCTAGAAAGCTAATAATACGTGTTATGGGAGTTTGAAAGTAAGCAGGTGTTCCATAATGATTTCTTTTGAGAAGTCAAAAGTTGAGTCAAAAGTAATACTTATTGTTTTGTCCTCTTTGTAACCCTATCGGGGGACACACTGTATGCCGATAACTTATTTTTTATGATGATTAATAAGAACGTAAGATTGCTTTAATAACATGCATAAAACATAAACTTATATTGCAAGAAGATAGGTATTATTATTTAAATTTTAGAGCGATGTGAATGAATCTGCATACCTACCTATACTTCCGTCAACAATTAGAAATGAGTCGACATTAACCAGTAAAGCTCTCCCTGCATGGAGCATGCATGTCAGGTTCAATGCCAAAGGCAATAAGCTAAACAAGGACTACATGCCGAGGGCAATGTGCTCATGTCTAGCAGGTTCAGTGCCAATGGCGACGGTCTAGATACTTTTATTAGAATTGAAACTCGTTGGACAAACTGATATGTATATCATAAAAAGGTTTCCGATTTAACAATGCTTTCCCGCGTGAAATATTTTAATTTGCTAATACATGTTTTCATTCTGATAGTCAATACATGCGAGCAAATTCATTTCTCTTTGGCATAAAAGGATTATATAATACTCTTTGTGTACTCAACACTTTTCAAGGTGATGGAGTACCAATTTCACTTTCTTTCATCATGCACTTTATTACGCTAGATTGGAACTGGCTGTCTATTAGTGGGAGCCTTTAATTGATGGAATTGAAAGTTTCAGGAAATGCAACTTACGATGTAAATAAAAGAAACTTTCTGGATTATTATTCTTAGGGTATTGTTATTCTGTCCTGTCACAGAAATTTGCTTCAGTTATTATTAATTATTAATCAAAATGGCAGGTTGTAATTTATGTAATTAACTTTAATATAATTAGTGTCACTTTGTATACAATACACCTTAATATTACTATTATAAACAATACTTACAATTGATTATTGAAAGTATAAGCATCAACGAGGTAACAATGGAATAGGAAAAATATCATAAATTATTGGCTTATTTTGGACGTAGCAATCACGTCTGAAGGAAATAATAAATAATATCAAACCGTTATTACTTGCGGCAAATTATATGTTTCTCGGGGATAATAAATTTACAGTATAACTATTATGAGATACCCAAACAAATATTCCTGTGTATTACTGACTTGCAACGACCTGGAAACCAGGTATTTAGTAGTACTTACAGGAATGTTAGAAAACTTAACTTACCATTAAGTTCATTCTCCGATATTTTTACGCAGACTAAAAGACCGTCCACATTAAGCTTACGTATCTATACTAGCTACAGCGGTTCGCAATCATTTTCCATAGAATAGGTAATTCAATTAAGTATTGCCTAATAATAATCCATCGCATTCAAACACTGTCGTTATAAGAATAGCGATGAGACGGGAACAATTTGACCTAAATTGATAATTATTGAGACCTCGTGAGTCATGATACCGAGAGACTCCAAAAAAATTGAAGTTCGGTAGAGTGCAGTGTTTTAGCTATGGAAGACTAATTTTAATCTATTTTTCCGACTGTCCACAATAAGATCCTATCAGTAGAGCAATAAGAGATCGGCAACTTGAAGAGTAGAACACTTTATTTAAAAATAATAATGAAAACAAACTCATATCTATGAAAGACCTAAAGACCTAACTGTAAATTCAAACCGAGAAATGGGACTAAAAGCGTTTTCACACGGCACGATAACGATACCATATATCGCACGCCATATATGGCAAATAATTTTCACACGGGATATGATTACTGCAATAAATGGTACATTGAAATATGCGTTGCCGACTGCCGTAATCAATATAGAACCATCATGAAGAGAAGACGTAGAGCTTTAATGCTGGCTCTTGTGAGTCAAAGAAGAAAAAAGAAACAAAAGAAAAGACATATGCAAAATCGACAATATTGGGCTCGCCTTCTCTTACAAGCAAGATATGTAGATGGTGCATTTTATACGCTCTTTGAAAAATTACTCGAACATGAAGAATTTTTTTAAAATTATTTTCGAATGAGTCCAGCAACCTTCAATTTTCTGGTAGATCGTTTAACGGATTGTATACGAAAAGCAGACACAACTCTGAGACTAAGAGTACCTCCAACAGAAATGCTTGCAGTTACATTAATGTAAGTTTATTTCGAGGTTTATTTAATATAAATAAACAAAGTCATTTTATTGTTTTCCAAATAGATGAAAAGGAAAAGTATACTTATTTACAAAAGGAAAATACGTTGTTAAAATTATGCATGAAAAGTACAAATAGAAGTCAAAGATTCTCGAATTGATGCTCAACCATATACTCTGGAGACTGATATTTCTGATAAGTAGGGTAAACGACGTAGAAGGATTACTCGACGGAGGTCTAGACACTTTCGTATTTTGATTTATAATTTGTTGAATACAGAACACCCATGCGAAAGGTTGCTTTTTGATCTTCATTGAATTTCTTCACGGAAGGTGTTATAGAAGCAAAAGAACCTTTGTCTCCATCTATGTCTGCTGGCGGTTGAGCAGTTGCTTATATCAGGATATTATTTTACCTTCTGTTTTGGTTGGGGATTAAGCATTTGCCTTAGATAAAAATTTGGAGGACATAATCTTAGTGTGACAAAAGGAATTTTCAGTTATCGTTTAACCAGAGCTCGCAGGTTTGTAGAGTGTGCATTTGGCATACTGGCTAACAAATGGAGAATTTTTCACAGAGCTCTGAAATGTTTCCAAAGGACTTACCAAAGATACAGTCTAGGCTACTGTCATTTTACATAATTTGGTTCGTGAAAAAGATGGTTTGCATACAGGTGATATGTATGTTGGTACGCACAATCAAGGCCTTCAAAATGTACCCCAAGGCACAGGCATGAGGGGTGGAAAACATGCAAATGATGTAAGAGATGAATTTGCAAATTACTTTGTGTCCGACAGGATCTTTACCTTGGCAAATGTCAAAAATATAGTACATTATGTGCAAAATTACTTTCGTAAATAAATAAAATTGCAAATCTTATCTGCTGTTAATTTCTCACGCTCCTCCAAGTTTTCAAAGTTTTCTATTAGAAAATTATAAACCTCTGCCCACGCCCTTCCCTTTAACTCGATTGTATGGTTGTTGGCATCTGTTACGAGCAGTTTTTAATAAATTCGCGTTTTTCTGGAAATTTTGAATCATCCCATGTTTATGCATTAACAATGGCTGGCGTTTGGATATTTTGTTTTGTTTTGTCGTAGAAAATTTTCGTTCCAAATCTTCTATACTATTTTCAAAACTCAAATAGCATTAGATAATAGCAGCAACAAAAACAAATGAATGTAATTAGATTAAGTGTTCGACATAACCGCCATCCTCACGATAACAAACACGCAACCGTTTCAACAAAGAATTGTTCACATTTATCAACATATCTTCATTGATACTTTGAAATGCATGGCGAACTCGTTCCATCATATTTTCCCGAGTAGTTGGAGGTTCAGTTGGAGGTTCTCTGTAAACTAACTGCTTTACGTGGCCTCACAAGAAAAAGTCAAGTTTTGTTAGGTCTGGATATCGCGCTGGCCAAGGTGTCGGACCTCCTCTTCCTGTCCATTTGTTTTGAAATTCTGCAGTTAAGTGCGCCCTTACATCCCTGCCGTAATGCTTAACACATTACGCCTTCATAAAAGTTAAACATTTATAAAAAATAATTGTTTAAAATGCCTCAACTTTTTCAAATGAGTTTTTTCACTCGCACACCATTTAAACTTAATGACGTACATTGCGCCAAAACCAATTAAAACGCGAGTCATTTTAGCTACAGCATATTTTTTGTAATTTTCTTTTGGTTATTTCTAGTTTCACGTCAGATCCATATGTACAAAACAGCAAGCAAAGGTTATGCAAACGTCATAAGTGACATCAGGACAGCTGACGTATGCATTCAGACAACTAATAGAAACTGATAAAATGCGAATAACCTACGTCCCGTAAAAACCGCTGTGTTGTCATATAATTCAGAGCTAAGTTCAAAAGCGTTTTTAGTTCTTCAGTTCCGTTTTCTCGAAATAATTTTAAGTGGTACAGTCATTGTGTTTTGCAAATGTTTCATTTTCATGTATACAATTTAAATAATTCGCTATTTATTAGAAAAGTAGGAATAATGATTTCAAGTTACATATGACAATGTCGTATGCACACGTGACGTCAATTGCGCCAGGCAAAATTATTCATTATTTTTTCTGCCTTAAAATGAAACACAGAGAAAAACGAAAAAATAGGGGTCAAATATTTTCATCCAAATTTCTAATATTTCAAATAAAAAAAGTCGTCCAGTTGTCCATTTGGTACTTCAATTCAAGAATCAATCGTACCCCTAACCACATAAATTTTGAAATACTATATACGCATTTCGGCAGCTAAGCTGCCATCTTCAGTAGCAGGGAAAAACCTATAGTAATAAAAATAAAAATGGCAATAACATTAATGAAAAAAAAAAAAAAAAAAAAAAACAACAACAATTATATATATGACAATAATAATAACAACAATGATGATGATGTGAAACAATGATAGTGACAATAACAATAATATAGGTCAGGTATTTTCTGCTCACCGCTCCGAAAGAATCGAAGTGCACTCGATCAGCTCTCAAGCTAGAATGAACTCCGCACGGAGACAATCCCCAATATATACACTTAAAGTGACGTAGCACTGACGTTACTTGTGACATCAACATTAATCACACTATAGGATAGAAAATTCAATATCCGGGCATACGCTCATTTTTATACCACTCTATTCTTATTTTCACTATCACAAATGTACAAAAAGGTTGCCATTGCCATCTTTACTGCAGTTTCAATTAAAATATCCTATCTTCAGGATAATTGACTTGAATGAAACAAAAATAGAAAATGAATCCCATATTACCAAATAACCTCGAAGGTCCATGGCTTATATGGGGTAGCAAATAACTACAGTAAACTGCAATAAAGAAGACCTTGACCCCTGCACCCTTTCATTTTTCTGGTTAAACCCTGCACGCCTACACATTAACGACATCTAACAATACGGAATCAGAAATTGGACCTAAATCTGAATTAATAAGTGTACCTTCATACTTGCGAATAAACATACTCTCATAAGCGTCTAATTCCCTATTGTCCGATACCGACCTCATAAGCCGAAGATCCTTCTCATGTACAGGGTGGCCGGTATCAAAGATATGTTGGGCAACACTTGACTTCTCAATTCTATTATATCTAAAATGTGCCATATGTTCCTTAAACCTAGTGACGATTGTACGCCTTGTTTGCCCAATATAACTCTTGTCACAACTACTACACTTTATTTCATAAATTCCCGACTTCTGCTTGTCCTCTACTTTATCCTTGGGATTTCCCAACAGCTGCTTGATGGTATTCTTAGCGGTATATGCTACACATAAATTTTGCGACTTAAAAATAGGTTCCAAGCCTCTGGTATGTGCCAAACTATACGGAATTTTAACATATTTCTTATTCTCAGTAGGTGACATAGAGAAAGTCGTGGAATCCTTAACAAACTTTTTGTGTCTAATTCTGCTTATCAATCTATCAACTAAGACAGTCGTGTACCCATTATGAATCGCAACATCTTTTATATATTTTAAGTCTTTTTGATATCTTACCTTTGACAGAGGAAATGACAACAATCTGTTGACCAGAAAGTGCAAAGCCGAAAGTTTATGTTGTATTGAATGTTGTGAATCATTCACAATAAACCTACTTATATTAGTATCCTTCCTATACACATCAAATTCCAATCCGCCAATGCTGTTCCTAACAACCAAGACATCCAAAAAAGGGATTGAACCATTTTGTTCGATTTCAAATGTGAATTTCACACTATTATAACGTGAATTTAAATTATCTAAAAAATCCTCAATTCTACTCCTCTTGGTATCGAAAACAGCGAACACGTCATCCACATAACGCAACCATACTCGAGGGAAATACTCACTGTCTCTTTTAAACAACACTTCAAACCTACTCATGAACAGATTAGCCAAAAACGGAGATAAACTATTGCCCATACCAGTCCCTTCCTGCTGTTCAAAAAACTTACCATTAATTTGAAAACAATTCTGGGACATACATAATGAGGTCAATTTTAAATATTCATCCACCAAAATTCTGTCCACTTCATTTTCAGTCAGTAGCTCCTCCAAATATGCAAGCGTGGTAGGTATAGGTACACTTGGAAACAACGATACAACATCGAAAGAAACCAACACCTCACCCTCATCAAGTACTATATTTTTAATTTTATTAATAAACTCCAACGAATTCACAACTTTCTCTATCTCTTTCTCTTTCTCTATGTCACCTACTGAGAATAAGAAATATGTTAAAATTCCGTATAGTTTGGCACATACCAGAGGCTTGGAACCTATTTTTAAGTCGCAAAATTTATGTGTAGCATATACCGCTAAGAATACCATCAAGCAGCTGTTGGGAAATCCCAAGGATAAAGTAGAGGACAAGCAGAAGTCGGGAATTTATGAAATAAAGTGTAGTAGTTGTGACAAGAGTTATATTGGGCAAACAAGGCGTACAATCGTCACTAGGTTTAAGGAACATATGGCACATTTTAGATATAATAGAATTGAGAAGTCAAGTGTTGCCCAACATATCTTTGATACCGGCCACCCTGTACATGAGAAGGATCTTCGGCTTATGAGGTCGGTATCGGACAATAGGGAATTAGACGCTTATGAGAGTATGTTTATTCGCAAGTATGAAGGTACACTTATTAATTCAGATTTAGGTCCAATTTCTGATTCCGTATTGTTAGATGTCGTTAATGTGTAGGCGTGCAGGGTTTAACCAGAAAAATGAAAGGGTGCAGGGGTCAAGGTCTTCTTTATTGCAGTTTACTGTAGTTATTTGCTACCCCATATAAGCCATGGACCTTCGAGGTTATTTGGTAATATGGGATTCATTTTCTATTTTTGTTTCATTCAAGTCAATTATCCTGAAGATAGGATATTTTAATTGAAACTGCAGTAAAGATGGCAATGGCAACCTTTTTGTACATTTGTGATAGTGAAAATAAGAATAGAGTGGTATAAAAATGAGCGTATGCCCGGATATTGAATTTTCTATCCTATAGTGTGATTAATGTTGATGTCACAAGTAACGTCAGTGCTACGTCACTTTAAGTGTATATATTGGGGATTGTCTCCGTGCGGAGTTCATTCTAGCTTGAGAGCTGATCGAGTGCACTTCGATTCTTTCGGAGCGGTGAGCAGAAAATACCTGACCTATATTATTGTTATTGTCACTATCATTGTTTCACATCATCATCATTGTTGTTATTATTATTGTCATATATATAATTGTTGTTGTTTTTTTTTTTTTTTTTTTTTTTTTTCATTAATGTTATTGCCATTTTTATTTTTATTACTATAGGTTTTTCCCTGCTACTGAAGATGGCAGCTTAGCTGCCGAAATGCGTATATAGTATTTCAAAATTTATGTGGTTAGGGGTACGATTGATTCTTGAATTGATTATTTAACCACAGTCTCTTACATCTTAATCCTTCATTTGGTACTTCACAAACAAACGCATCCAGCTTCCATTATATTTCGTATTTCGTCGAGAAGTTCAAACTTTCGAGAATACCTGGCATTGTTGATGAAAGATGAATCGAAAATCGAGCCTATGTGAGGAACTACTACCATAAATTCGTTTGTCTGCCGCAATTTGTAGTTTCAGAAGGCCACCGATGTTTTCTGATGTTTTTAAAGTAGAAAAAAATTATAGCATTTCCTATTTGTATACTAAAAACTTGTTATAGGTATTATACCTTTATAAATTTATAGTCAAAGCTAAATTAATGCAGTCCATTTGCTATTTTCACGGATTAATTGTTTTATTGTTATTCTATGCTATTAAGGTGCATTGCCACATATATATAGGCTCACTCAATTTCGTTTTCGGGGCAAAGAGGATATTAAAACGCAATCCTGACACAGCAGATTTTGAGACGGGTTTCGTAAATTAATGAATGCGCTCAGTGTGTATCAACCACAAAAAGTGGCAGAAGCTAGGTAGTAGGTAGCCAGGTATCAATTTAAATTCTTGAATGCACTACATTTTTCGTTTTATGTTAGTGTTTTTACTACGGTAGCATGTTTAAAATATTGTAACTTACAATATTTTGTTCCAGTAACGGAAAATGAAATAACTTTGGCAAGGTTTAAAACGTTTTTGCGTTATTTTTAAGAAATGAGTGGGACTTGGAGTGTAGCTGATTGATTAACAATGCAAAGGAATATATGCACAAGTTCGTATTATAAAGTCTCTCCTATTTTTAGATGAAACACCAGATTACTAAAATAAACACATCCGTAATCCGCACTGCCACCTGTGCTCGGCAAACACCTTGTATATTCCCGGGTATTTCCCTTAATGTGTATTTAGTAATAATAATTTTCAATGTACCCAGTTTTTGGGTATGTAAATAACATTTTTATTTACTTATCCGAAAGCCATTTACTCATACTCTCCACTAGCTTGAAATTGTGCAGTGGATGCTAGCGCCGGTTCACGCCAATCTGGCGCTAAACTGATACTCGGCGTGACCCAGTGATGTGTCTGAACTCGATTCTCGGCTGATACTTTATTCTTTTTTTATTCTAAAGTTTGTTATAATTTAAATAATTTTGCTTTCGATAGGCTCTGCCTGGTTTCCCGTCAGGAAAGATGTTTTTTTAAGAATGACAAAAAGGGAATTAACGTAGACATCATAATAGCCAGCATCTACAGGATGTCCATTAAAGAATGGGCCATACTTAACATCTAGCTTCCTTGGGTCAAAAGAAACCGATCTGAACCAATTTATCTTAGTACATTTCTGCTTCCTTAAGAAGTTATGGGCCTTCGAAGAACAATTTTATTTACATAATTGTTTCGTTATTTCTTGTACACTCTTGCAGTTATTTCAGTGAAACTTGATATAGGATGGTTTCTTGGGTAGCTAAACAATTTATGCACTTACTTTTGAGTAAAACGTAGAGGGCGCCAACTTTCACTCCATGCCTTCTTTTTTTAAGTCGTATTTTGTCCGCCGGTGCAAATTTTAAAGTACATAATTACTAGTTTTATGGAAAGAGCACTTAATTAACTGTAAAAAGGCATACTTGTTGCGAATTGCTAAAACGTATCGTTTTAGAGAAAAATGCACTTAAAGTTAATGCTACTTTGGTATACCAATGGTGGTGATCAGCATCCTGCCTCCGTTTTAAGCACATTAATCATGATAAGTAAACGCCAAATATACAGAAACATGAGACAGTCAACAATTTTCATTTGTAAAATTAGAAATAAAAAAGTCTTCGAAAACCCGTAAGGAAGTAGAATAGTATACTAGGATAAATTGGTTCAGACGGATTTTCGAAGAATTTTCAATTCCAATTTTTCCAAATGAAAATTGTTGACTGTCCCAGGTTTTTGTGTATTTGGCGTCTACCATGATTATTGATTAATGTGCTTAAAACGGAGGTCTGATTCTGATCAGCATCATTGGTACACCAAAGTAGCATTAACGTTAAATGCATTTTTCTCTAAAACGGTACTTTTTAGCGATTCGCAAGAAGTGTACCTTTTTCTCAAAACTAGTAATTGTTTTAAAATTTGTACCAGCGAACAAAATATCACAAAAACAAAAGATGGCGTTGGGTGAAAGTTGGGGCCCCCTATGTTTTACTCAAACGTAATTGCATAATATTGTTTAGGTACCCAAAAAACCATCCTATATACCAGGTTTCACTGAAATAACTTCCAAAGTGCACGAGAAATAATGAAAAAAATTATTGTTCGAAGACCCATAAACTTCTTAAGGAAGCAGAATTGTGCTAAGATAAATAGGTTCAGATCGGTTTGTCTTGGCGCAAGAAAACTAGATTTGAAGGATGGCTCATTCTTTACTCAACACCCTGTATATCCGCAACCGCCGCCGGCAACGTAGACCTCGACGTAGACATAGAGTTTAATAAATGCTTCACACGGACTACTCGGAAGCGCTTCTGAGTGGCCCAAGAGATCAACAAAAACGTATGCAAATATGTGAGTATGTTTCGATTTATATCGTCATGTTCACAATTTATTAGTTATAATATTGTACCTCTACAACAACAATAAATTGTTTCTTGTGATGGTGATTCGTTGACGACGGGCCTTTGACAAAAAGATTCTAAGTACACTCGCAAATTCTTGACAAAATTTTAGCAAGATTACCTCCTGGCTTCTTTTTTGTTTGTTTGTTTGTTTGTTTGTTTGTTTGTTTGTTTGTTTGTTACTATATTTAATGAACGAGTTTCCCAAGTAGCCGTGAAGCTTCCAATTTCAGAAATTAAGTCTTCCGTATTTATATTTTCGTTCATTTCTGTAGTCTGTTGCAGCGACACTCAAATGGCTCGTACGAACGCTGCCATTTAAAGTACCGTTAACAATGGAGCTCCTTTTTGTAGAGGATATTCATGTCCGACCGCGATCTACTTGAAGCGCATGTGCAACTTGCATAGTTGCCAAATCTACCCGCTTTAATATGCGGTAGAGTTAGCAGTGTTGCCACCCCTATTACAATCGTAATAGATCTATTACTATCTGCTTTTGTCTATTACGCCATTACTATTGAGATAAAATCTATTACTTTTTTATTTTTGTTAAACTTTTAGGTAATATTTTTACAAAATACATTAAATGATCTGATAATAATTAGTGTAATGTAATTAATTCAAGGTGTTCGAAAACTTGAGTTAATCTTGAGCAGCCATTTTATGTTTTAAGGTTTGTTGGATGACTACCTAAACTAAAACTTCTAGATGGCTGTTGACGTGTTGACATGTTGACAGTCATTTTGTTGCTATCTTCTGGTGTGTTTTGCAGTTTGAATTAGGTATTCAAATTTATTAGGTTTTTGCAACGCGGACTTTTGAACTTCTGATTTGTGATTTTGGTTTTTTTGTAAAGGAAATTTGGTTCCATATGGATAAGTAAAGCAATTAAGGCATATATCAGCTCAATTGTTACTAACACTGAATATTTTGCAGGTTTTTGATAAGAAAAAACGCACTGAAAAATTAAACTAAGTTTTTTATTTGATTAGTTATTTTAATAATTATTTAACCCTTAAAGTGATTCATTTTTACTGATGTTTTCTGAATAAATAATTATTTTGCATTTACTTTTGTGCCTATGTTTATGTATTTATCATGCCGAAATACGTAAAAATGGGTTTTTGAAGCATTTATTTTTTTCCCAGGGGAGTCCCCTCCCCTTACTACACAAGAACAGAAATCTATTACCCAAACAGTCCTATCTATTACTATTTTTTCGTCAGTCTATTACTGAAAAAAATTTGTAGGTGGCAACACTGGTCGTTAGTTGCAAAGGCATCCACCAGCCGCAATAGGTAGGTAGGTATTGCATAGAGTTGGTAGTTTGGTATCCTTGGGCTGGATGGGGTCGGCTCCCGCAAAAACTGCGTGTGTCTGGTGTGAGGACAGCTAAGTGGTCTGTTTAAAAATGCGTTCTGTCAGTAATCACGTAGAAGGATAGTGAAAACAATTACGTAAGCACAACAACCCAAAAATTTTGACGCATGCGCTTCAGGTCGATCTCAGTCGAATATGTAAATCCTCCTCCTTTCTGTGGTCGGCTTCTCGGCGGCAATGTTGCCAGTAGTAGTGGAATGAAAGTACCACACCGACTGTCTAAATTGTATCGCAAGAGTACCATACCAACAAAAATGTGCGAAAATTTTTGTGCTTTTCAAGGCCAAACGCTCCTAAATGAGTATCTGACAAGCCCTATGGAGGGGGACAATAAATATTTGTCGAAAAGTGCACCTCCCGTTTTGATTCTTCTGTTTACAATTCGAATAACCCTACTTTGAAGGAAAAAGAAGAAAAAATTGTACACTTATTAGGAAAACGTAAAATAACATAACGTTGTATCACCATACCATTAGCTTTATAATTGTACCACAAATAGTACATTCGTACAACCACTGACAACACTGCGTTGGCGGCAGTAGTCGACTACGAACTGCTAAAATCGGACAAGCATCTATGTACACCAATCCTGCGGAGCGTTGAGCATGCTCAGCCTTTGGAATCATTTGAAATATTATTTTGGCTGAATTTAGGTGCATGAGCGTGCACGCAAAACGGCAAAACTGATCACTACGGGCACCAAATTGCGAACACGTGTTAAATTATCTTCGTAACAAAGAAATTTATGAAACGAAACTGACGAAAACCTGGCAGAACGCATTTTTGAAACACCATTTAATTGACGGAGAAGTGACACACGCATTTTCTGTAAAAAAGTTAATGTAAAATCGTGAGAAAAAACTGGCCTCTACGGCAGCCAGATAACACCCAGCCGCAGCCCTAAGGACGTCAAACTACTCACTCTATGCGATACCTACCTACTTACCGACGTTGCTGACGGTGTTGACAACGAACGAATTACTTAAGAGCCCGTCACACAGGAATTTTGGGAGCACGGTAGACACTTGCCTGTTTGTAAATATTTCAAAAAGTATAAATGATATTAAATTGTTTTTGTTTGCAAACAGTTCTCAAAATACAAATCTACTATTGTTGTTTTGAAATTTGTTAAAAAATATGAAAACAATAAACGAAGTCACATGTTACAAGTGGCGAAAAACTGCTTTGTATAGAACATAACAAAACTGAAAATAAAATCTCAGAATCTGGTTAACGGCAGTAGTATACCGAACCTCTGGCTTGTAAGGAAACATAAAATTTTCAATTTCGACCGAAACACAAAAAGTTATGAGTAAACAGCGGTACCGTTGCATTCGGAGTTTTTCGTCGTAGCTGGTGCTCTCGCCTGTCTTTCGGCTACTGATCAAAGTCGCTTAGCTAAGTCGGCCAATACCGAAATAGGGAGTGCACGCAACAAATCCATTCTCAGATAATTTTCCAGATAATTTTTGCCGTCCACTGTAGGTCCGCACTCCGCAGACATCATATGTGCAGGTATACCATGTGTAACAGGAGCATGGTGCACCCTCCTTTTCTTCTTTATTTTTGAAGATAAATTTTTGCAACTTGGCACATCGTGTGTATGTACTAAGTAAAAGTCAAGTTTTGAGACAAACGAGGAAATTTTCACACTTCCGGTTTCAGCAGAAGGGGTGCCAACTTTTGATTTTCAAGTGGGACAGCCTGCATATTATTGGATTTTTGAACTCTACAATATTTTCTGAACGCAATGGTACCACATAAGCGACATTTCAAATCTCAGACTTTTTAAAATCTGATTTTAATTTTGTCATTTAAGTGTGGCATTTATTTATTTATTTTGATAGACAGGTAATGCCATAAAAAACGGAATTGCATCGGGAATGCTAAATTATGGAATTCCGCTTAAACAAAGTTCTCCGAACGGTTTTTTGGGCGAAACCCATTTTTTCACATGGAACCATATTGGTACCAAGGCTCTTATTAATAAGGAATCTTCTAATATGACCACTTTCCATCTAGGAAACTACAGCCCATCGAAAATTAAAAACAAGTAATTAATTTTGTTTTCATCAAATGCTAAGAAAAATCTGCAACGGGGCTTTGAAAATTTGAAAACCAGTGAAACATTTAGCTTGTCAAGCATTTTTGTTCGTTTATTGTTGTTTACATTGTTTAGTTAGAACTTCTTATAACTGTTATTGTTGATTTAGTTTAAATACCGTAAATGTATACGAGAGATGAAAAAGTGGAGATGTTAATTATTTATGGAGAATGCCAAAAAAATTCAGTTGCTGCTACCAATTTATACACTCAACACAGAAATTATTTTGCCAGTCTGAAAAGTAAATTTCGAATAGTACCTAATAATGATCACAAAGAAGATTTTATTGTTGGGGAAGAAATGGATATTAATGTAATAGTATATTATTATATGAGCGATTATGACAGCCATTATTCACGAAGATGATGTTTGAGCCCACGAGCCGAAGGCCAGTGGCTCAAATCATCTGAGTGAATAATGGTCATAATCGCGAATATAATACTATACTTTTTCTACACCTATTAAACAAATAAATTAGACTCACATTTGATAACTTTAATGGAACACTATCATAATACATTAATTTTTATTTTTCAATAAATGAACTACTTGCTAGGAATATACAGGATGTCCCAGAACAACGGGGCAATATTTCTGGACCATATAACTTGGGTCAAAATAACAATTAAAGTATGTAGAATATTTTTTCTAGGACGCACCTCTTCGATGCTATTCACCCTTAAAAGTCAAGTCCTGAAGAAGGTTTTTTGCTGGTAACTTTCAAACTACTGTACCGAATGTTATAAAATTTGGACTGTAGACATAGTAAGAAAGTATCAGTGATCGAGTGACATGACATCTTCCGTATCTTGTCTAGGAAGCCGGGGGTGGAACACCCCTAATGCTTTTCACCCCTTAACTTTTACGTTGATGGTTTTAGCGAATTTGCAATGACATTTTTAAATTCCTTAAACAATTGTCTCAAAAAAGGTACTCTTTTTGAAACCGTTAAAATGGCTCGTTTCCGAGAGAAAAAATATACAGAGACATGATTTATCATTTTTACTACACAAAAATGTGTGGGTCTACAAGGTGCTCACTTCGAAAATTTATTGTAGCCGCTATTATCTCGGCTATTATGTTTTCAAAACCGATTGTTCATACATTTTCATTTTATTTTCATTTTCTCATATGTTTCATGTAGCAGTTCATATTTCAGAGCCTGGCTTGTATAGTAAAAATGATAAACCATATTTTTGTATATTTTTTTCTCGGAAACGGGCCATTTTATCGGTTTAAAAAGAGAGTACCTTTTTTCGAGACAATTGTTTAAGGAATTTAAAAATGTCATTGCAAATTCGTTAAAACCATCAACGTAAAAGTCAAGGGGTGAAAAGCACTAGTGGTGTTCCACCCCCGGCTTTCTAGACAAGATACGGAAGATGGCATGTCATTTGATCACAGATCCTTTCTTACTATGTCTACAGTCTAAATTTTATAACATTCGATGCAGTAGTTTGAAAGTTACCAGCAAAAAACCCTCTTCATGACTTGACCTTTAAGGGTGAATAGCTTCGAAGGGGTGTGTCCTAGAAAAAAAATTATCCACACTTTGAATGTTATTTTGACCCAAACTATATGGTCCAGAAATATTGCCCCGTTGTTCTGGGACACCCTGTATATTTAAATTTGCGCAGTTACTAATATGCATATAAATTTAGAGTTGTCCCTTCCATTGTTAAATTCTGGCAGTTTTAGTGGTTGAATTGTTAGTTTGCACGGATTAATTCGAGGATTAATCGGTACCTACTCGAACGAAGTGCATACGTTGGAAAACGTAAACAAGTAATATGGCTGTCACCCGAGTCGATTGTCAGCTGCAGCAAGAGTTGAACGCGGTCGATATAAAATATCATTGGATCAGCGAAACAGTGATTATTGATTGAATCTATATTTGTGATTGGCCGAATACCATGAATTATGAATCCATAATTCACTACAGTGAATTATAGGTACGATATTTCACAAAGAAAATGCTAATAAATGTCATATAAGCTGAGCGTATGCGTAAGAGAAGAAAACGAGGTAGGTAAATACCGAGGTAAATACATTATGTTATGTGACAGTGCACGATTGTTTTTTGATATTGTAGTATACTTGCGAACAGGAGGAATACGACACGTTCCCATGCTATCCAACAGAATCGATCCATTAAACATATCCACTGTTATTTTCAAATGGCGACAGGGGTTGGAACACGAATATGGAGCATTCTGAGAAGACGTGTGGCGTAGCCCACGGATTCAACTTGTAATAATAATAATAATAATAAACCAACATAAATGCTTGACAAGCTAAATGTTCCATTTATTTCCAAATTTTCAAAGCCCCCTTGCAGATTTTTCTTAACATTTGATGAAAACGAAATTAAATACTTATTTTTAATTTTCCATGTAGGTACTGTAATTTCAGTTGTACTTATCCTAGATGCAAAGTGGTCATATCGGAAGATTCCTTATTAACAGTAGCCTTCAGTAGTACCTTGGTACCAATATGGTTCCATTTGCAAAAAATGAATTTCGCCTAAGAAACCATTTGGAGAAATTTGTTTAAGCACGAATCACATTATTTAGCATTTCCGACATAATTCCGTTTTTATGGCATTACCTGGGTCTATTAGAATAAATTGGAATAGTCATGGGTCATGGCACACTTAAATGACAAAATTAAAGTTAGATTTAAAAAAGTCTGAGACTTGAAATGTCGCTTATGTGGTAGGTACCATTGCATTCAGAAAATTATGTAGAGTCCAAAAATTCGATAATATACAGGCTGTCTCATTTGAAAATCAAAAGTTGGCACTACTTCCTTTGAAACCGGATGTGTGAAAATGTCCCTGTTTGTGTCAAATTTTGACGTTTACTCAGTACATACGATGTGCCAAGTTGCAAAAATTTAAATTCAAAAATAAGGAAAAGAAAAGAAAAGAAAGGGGGTGTACCATGCTCCTGTTACACATGGTATACATTGCGCTCTACTACGTGAAGTATTTTTCAAGCTATAATTGCTTCCCCGTAACCCTGAAGCCCTCCGATTCTTAGTAAATTGGTGTGTCTGACTGTTAAATGAAAGTGTAACGTATATACAATTATAACCACGCAAAACGATGGGTGCGCATGCTCACCGCTCCGCAAGATTGGTACGTATAGACGCTTTCCTAAATCGGTGGCCTCGGCCCACGTGAGTAGCTCCACATCTCCTTCCGAGTGATTTGTGTAAAAAGGCTCTAAAGAATAGTAGCACATTTATCTATCAAGCATGTCTCCGTAGAAAGTGATCCAGACCATTGCAGGCCTATTTAAATTTCTAAATAGTAATGTTGATGTCTGGAAGTACATAAAAATCTGAATTTAGTTCTATAATGCCTGACGGGGTGCTTGTCCGAGGAGTAGTTGTTCGAACGGTCCAGAACCACTCATTAATATTACAAATTTTTCTTTGATTTGTGCCAGTTCCAAAAACTTTAAATTTCCAAATTTTGTGAAATTTCTGGCAATGTTTTTTTAATAAATAAAACTGTAGTATTTTTTTATTCGACGTTTCGCCCCCGTTTGGGGGCTTTGTCAAGAATATTTATTTAAACTTGTAAATATATAAAGATGTAAACGTAAATTATTTGACAACATATTTTAAAAAGTCAAAACTTATATGGTAACTATGTTCTAAAAATATAAATTTTTCGCAAAACATTCCAAAGGTAGTGTGTTTAATTTAACAATAATATTGGTTAATAAGTAAGTAGCAGAGAGAATGATTATTTTATTATATTACAGTAAATTTGACTTAAATTTTGTATATCAGTTCTATCATTAATAGAGTTTTGTTCTTTTTCTATGTAGATCATTTCTAAAAACAGTCGTGATTTCAAATTTTTTTCTTGTTCTAGAATTTTGGTATCATTAAATTCAAAAGTATGATTATTGCTTTTCATGTGTTTACTTATTGCTGAATTACTGTTTTTGTATTTGTGTTGTTTAAGTCTGGTTTCTAAATGGTTTTTAGATTGCCCAATATATGTTTTTTCACAGTCTTTACATTTAATTTTGTATACAGTACCTATGTGTTTTCATTAGTTTAGGAATTGGCGTTTTTAAATTAGAATACAAAAATTTTAAGTTGTTACAATTCTTATGTGATACTTGTAAATTGTATTTTGCTAATAATTTACTAATACTGTGCGACATACCTTTAATATATGGCAATGAAATGTAATTTTTATTTTCTATTGGTTTTTTACTCTCTGTATTATTATTATTGTAAAATTTATGGATTCTATTTTTAGGTGCGTGAAGTTGGATTGACCCATCTCTCAAAGCTAAGTTTCTCATTTGCAGCATTTAGTGCTCAATTTGTGCTAATTTGTGCTGCGGTTCCCGTAATTTGTGCTCGTCAATTTTCCGAGGTATTAATAAAACTCTAAGGGTTAATCCAACTTCACGCTGATTAACCAATCTCTAATATTCCATTTTGGTTAGTGCAGTCATTTAGTGCTCAATTTGTGCTAATTTGTGCTGCAGTTCCCGTAATTTGTGCTCGCCAATTTTCCGACTTATTAATAAAACTCTTGTACCTTGACGCAGTTCTAGTAATACTGGGACGGGTGGGATGGCTTGCGCGCTTCAATGATATAAAGAGCTGAACCATAGGTTTAACCATATTGGAGGGGTTTTTATTTGAGAAGCCAGACTAAATCAAGTCCCTGGAAGGGGGCAGCAGCTCTTTCAGTAATCATAGTGGCAGAGATCGTGAGGGTTGGTATGGCACTGTGATACACACTACTGCGATGTGGAAGGCAACGGGAAACCACCACATTATTTTATCCCTAGTACAGCGTACTTTAATTTATGATGATGGCACCTTCTGGAGTAAAATATTCCGGAGGTAAAATAGTCCCACATTCGGATCTCCGGGCGGGGACTGCTTCGGGGGGAGTCATCAGAAATGATAAGTGTAACATCTCACGAGTCGGAGCGTGGAATGTTAGAAGCATGAAACAAGTAGGGAAGTTAGAGAATTTGAAAATTGAGATGGATAGGTTAGCATTAGACGTAGTAGGTATCAGTGAAGTGCGATGGCCAGAAGCTGGAGACTTCTGGAGCGGAGATTTTAGAGTAATACACACAGGATCTGTAGGAGGAAATTCGGGAGTAGGAATTGTTATGCGGAAAAAAGTAGGACAGAGTGTAGAAAATTTCTTACAGCAAAGTGACAGGGTAGTTATGGTTAGGTTAGATTCGAAACCTGTAAAAACAGTAATAATACAGGTATATATGCCCACTTCTAACTACAGTGATGAGGCCGTAGAGGCAGTTTATAGTGATATTGAATATGTGCTAGATTTTGTGAGAGGGCACGAAAATTTAATAATTACAGGAGATTTCAATGCAGTCGTAGGCACAGGGCGAGAGGGCGGAATAGTTGGCCCCTTTGGATTAGGCAATAGGAACGATAGGGGAGTTAGACTGATAGAGTTCTGCGATAAACATAACTTAACGGTCGCGAACACTCTATTTCACCATCATGTTAGGAGATGCTATACGTGGAAGATGCCAGGAGACTTAGGGAGATATCAAATAGATTACATTCTCGTTAGGCAAAGATTTAGAAATCAAGTTAGGGATTGTAGAAGTTATCCAGGAGCAGATATAGATAGTGATCACAACATAGTCGTTATGAAAGCCAATCTTAAATTTAAGATTTTGAAAAAAAGAAGCGGAAGAAGGTATCTTGACCCAGAGAAACTAAAAGATGATGATATGCGCAATAAGTTCGAGAAAAAGACAAACGAAGCACTAAAGGGCACGGGTGGAAATATTGTTAGGGACATAGAGGCAGAATGGAATTGCATTAAAAATAGTTTAGTTTCCTCAGCTAGGGATATTTTGGGTCATAAACAGAATGAAAGTAGGAAACCCTGGATAACAAAACATATTGTGAGTCTAATAGAGGAAAGGCGAAAATATAAAAATAGGTTAGATGAAACAGGGAAACAAAGATATAAGGCGATCAAGTGGGAAATTATTCGGGAATGTAGGAAAGCGAAAGAGCAATGGATCGATAATAAATGCAAAGAAGTGGAAGATAAATTCGAAGTAGGAAAGACTGATGAAGCATATAAAATAATTAGGAGAAATTTTAGAGAAATTGGATCTAGTACCAAAAACATTAGAAATGAGGCAGGAGATATCCTAATCGGAAGTGGGGAGAAGGCAGATAGGTGGAAAGAATATTTAGGAAACTTATATGCGGGACAGGAAGTGCAAGATATATTAGAAAGCGAAAGCAGTGTAGAGGGGGATAACCTAGGGAGTCCTATAATGAGAGGAGAGTTTGAGATAGCACTAAAAAGTTTAAGGAATAATAAAGCACCAGGTATAGATGGCTTGCAGGCAGAAATCTTAAAGTGCGCAGGTCAAGAGGTAATAGATCGTTTATTTAAACTAGTTAGTCGCATATACCTGACAGGCGAGATTCCAGAAGATTACAAACGGAACATCATAGTAGCTTTGCCAAAAAGAAAAGGCGCGGATAGATGCGAAAATTTTAGAACTATCAGTTTAACTTCCCATGCGTCAAAAATTTTAACTAGAATTGTGCAAAGAAGGATGGAGAAAAAGGCGGAAGAAATATTAGGAGAAGATCAGTTCGGATTTAGACGAAATAGAGGAACGCGCGAGGCCATTCTAGCTTTACGAGTAATTATAGAAAAAACGATAGAAAAGAGAAAGAGCGTCTATATAGGATTTGTAGATTTAGAAAAAGCCTTCGACAACGTAAAATGGGGGAAGATGTTCGAAGTGCTGAGAAAGGTAGGGATGAAATACAGGGACAGAAGAATAATACATAATCTCTACAAAGAGCAAAAGGCAGTTATAGAATGTGAGCAGGAACAAAGGGAAGTAGATATCCGGAAGGGAGTGAGACAGGGATGTGCATTGTCACCTCTAGTTTTCAACTTATATATCGAAGATGCGATTAATATTGTTAAGGAAAGAACAGCCTCAGGGATCAATGTACAGGGCCAAACTATTAACATGCTCAGATTTGCGGATGATATAGCAGTGTTAGCATCTAGCAAAGAAGAATTAGGAGCGGCTTTGAATGAAATGGAAGCAGTTTTGACAAAGGGCTTCGGCATGAAAATCAATAAAAAGAAAACTAAAATTTTGGTATGTAGGGGATGCGAAAATAGAACTAAAATGGAAATACAAATTGGAAATGAGAAGATAGAGGAGGTCGCGGATTTCTGCTACTTAGGAAGTAAAATAACTCAAGACGGTAGGAGCACTAAAGATATAAAACAAAGAATGGCGCAGGGCCGAGTTGCGTTTAACAAAAAGAAACAACTGTTATGCTCGAGAACGGTTAATATAGAGACTAGGAAGAGACTCTTAACGTCGTATGTATGGAGTACGGCATTATACGGGTGCGAAACTTGGACAATAGGAGAAGCGGATAGAAAAAGAGTAGAAGCGTTTGAACTGTGGTGTTACAGACGCATGATGAAGATACCGTGGATAGATAAGGTTAGCAATAGGGAAGTATTAGAAAGAGTTGGGGAAAAGCGAAAGGTATGGAAAACAATAAAGAGTAGGAGAGATAGGATGGTAGGACACCTTCTAAGACACGAAGGAATAGTTCGTGACATACTAGAGTCAGAGATAGGAATAAAAAGAGGTAGGGGTAGGCCTAGATTAGACTACTGCTCTCAAATAGTTAGGGATGTAGGATGTTCTACTTTTAGGGAAATGCGTAGGTTAGCTCAGGATAGAAAAGAATGGAGGTACGCGTCCAACCAGTCTTCGGACTGAGAACCTTATGATGATGATGGGTTAATCCAACTTCACGCTGATTAACCCATCTCTAATATTCCATTTTGGTTAGTGCAGTCATTTAGTGCTCAATTTGTGCTAATTTGTGCTGCAGTTCCCGTAATTTGTGCTCGCCAATTTTCCGAGTTATTAATAAAAATCTATGGGTTAATCCAACTTCACGCTGATTAACCAATCTCTAATATTCCATTTTGGTTAGCGCAGTCATTTAGTGCTCAATTTGTGCTAATTTGTGCTGCAGTTCCCGTAATTTGTGCTCGTCAATTTTCCGAGTTATTAATATAAATCTGTGGCGCAATCCAACTTCACGCTGATTAACCCATCTCTAATATTTCAGTTTGGTTGGTGATGTCATTTAGTGTAGAGCTGGGCTAAACCGTTCCTTCTTAGGAGTCGATTCATCGTAATCAATCTTTTTTCGGAATCGATTCCTTCGATTTGTTCACGAATCACGATTCTCGTTCCTTTTATCGTTGTAAAATACAATACCCTGCCCCGCAAATTCTGACTCCGAAAATATCGAATTTTGTGAAATTATGATATTCGGAGAGCTCTCAGTCATCCTTCTCAGTTAACACTCTTTTGCTGTTTTGGGTTCGTCGCCATTTGAATCCCATTTTACCCAAAATTGCCCCGAGCGAATCATTGCATACCTTCCAACCTAATTCTTCTTTTAATTTCTGGTTTTAACCCTTCCGTTTTGTGGAATTCGTAAATTATTTGTCGAATATTGCACATTTCGTACTCTGGCAGATCTGTAATTGGTCTTTTTCTTGGACGATTCTTCCTTGGAGTTGAAAACTTTGCTTCACACTTGTTTCGATGCTCCTTACCGAAATACCCATCACTTCCCATGTCTTAATTTTAATATCTGCCAATGTGTCCGTCTCACTTTTTAAATTCTTAAAGTAATTGAACACACGATAAACAAATATTCTCGTGCTTGACTGTGAATAACACAGTTAATAGTGAATGACATTTTACAAACTTCCGTAAATACGAGCAGAACCGTAAACTAGACGCTACGCCACTGACATGGGTACCTTATTATAATTCTAAACGAAGGCGGTGATGCAGAGTGCAACTACATCTAGTGCGCACCCCCACCGCTCGCCATCACTCGATCAGTTCACTGTGACTTCTTATTGATTGCAAATGTCAAATTTTCAAAGATTACATCATCTGTTCAGACATTTCGTGAAATGTCCGATTACACCATGTGGCTACGACATATATAACTCCGGCGTAGGCTAGGTAGTTATAAACAAGCAGTAAGTTGTTTGTGGTTTACATTAGGTTTAAGCTAATATGCATATTTCTATTTATTTGAATGCCAAATGTGAGAGAACCTTTAATTACTTATTTGGAAATCATACTTTAAAATTGTCTTAAGGGTTCGTTTATAGCATTCAAATTAAATCATTATTTATAGGGAGTGACTACTGCTCAGGCCGTCGGTCCCCTGAAATTCTGTTCGAAGACGTTCGGGCATGCGCATTACAAAATGTTAACACAATTTGCATTGTGGAGGTGTAAAAAAAACTAAAACTAGAACGGATTTTTGAAACAGACCATTTAGTTGTCCTCGCACCAGACACACGCATTTTTTGGAAAAAAGATTATGTAAAAACAAGCAAAATATACCAAACCCGTACGGTAGCAGAACTCGTCTAGCCGTAGGAGAACAAAATGGCAGTTCTGTACGATACCCGCACACCCACAGAAACCGTTGGCGTCACTAGCCGATAACGATGTACTTAAACGTCATTTTACCGATATTAAGTAATGCGCACATCCGGCCGTATTGGAACAAAATTTCAGAGGACTTGCAGCACAAATTAGCACAAATTGAGCACTAAATGACTGCATCAATCAAACTGGAATATTAGAGGAGGGTTAAGGGTGCGGAATTTGAGAACTAAAAATGGGACATGTAGACACATTTTTATTCCAACACCATTCTGAAATTAAAGTAGATATGGCGTTAAATAAAAAGAAATTATCAACAAAAGAGCAACTTAGAGACTCGCAGTACTTTTATAGTCCCTAATATTTTTCGTTCGCCTTAAATAAATCTCCCTCAAATTATTGAAAACTCCTTCATAAATCCGTCATAAACTCGACGCCTTTTTACTATTTGTACACATATTTATCGTAATTAGAAAGTAGGGTTGTTTAAGTTAATTATTCCTTATTAATTTCGACCAAGAACGTTTTGATACGTTACTTCGTTAAACGTGCATGTTCGAATAAAAATTATATTGCAATCTCTTCATTTTGTGCATATTTGGCCGATATGCACAGCAAACTGGACGTTTAACAGTAGTAGTAGTGTGGCCACTGCAATACAGATAGAACCGCCGACTAATCCTCCCAGATTTATTCGGTTGCCGCTAAAGCAAAAAACCTTGAAAATTCCAAGCTGTAGAGGTTCCGTCTGAAGAGTTTGCAGCTGTGATAAAAATCAATCATTATAGATTGTGACTGTATTTTGCATAATCCTAATCACACTTTTGGGCGATAGACTAACAGCTGATATATCCCAGCCATAATCAGCGTGAAGTTGAATTAACCCATAGATTTTTATTAATAACTCGGAAAATTGACGAGCACAAATTACGAGAAGTGCAGCACAAATTAGCACAAATTGAGCACTAAATGACTGCACCAACCAAACTGGAATATTAAAGTTGGATTAAACAGCGTGAAGTTGGATTAACCCATAGATTTTTATTAATAACTCGGAAAATTGGCGAGCACAAATTACGGGAACTGCAGCACAAATTAGCACAAATTGAGCACTAAATGACTGCACTAACAAAAATGGAATATTAGATGTTGATGTCTGGAAGTACATAAAAATCTGAATTTAGTTCTATAATGCCTGACGGGGTGCTTGTCCGAGGAGTAGTTGTTCGAACGGTCCAGAACCACTCATTAATATTACAAATTTTTCTTTGATTTGTGCCAGTTCCAAAAACTTTAAATTTCCAAATTTTGTGAAATTTCTGGCAATGTTTTTTTAATAAATAAAACTGTAGTATTTTTTTATTCGACGTTTCGCCCCCGTTTGGGGGCTTTGTCAAGAATATTTATTTAAACTTGTAAAGATATAAAGATGTAAACGTAAATTATTTGACAACATATTTTAAAAAGTCAAAACTTATATGGTAACTATGTTCTAAAAATATAAATTTTTCGCAAAACATTCCAAAGGTAGTGTGTTTAATTTAACAATAATATTGGTTAATAAGTAAGTAGCAAAGAGAATGATTATTTTATTATATTACAGTAAATTTGACTTAAATTTTGTATATCAGTTCTATCATTAATAGAGTTTTGTTCTTTTTCTATGTAGATCATTTCTAAAAACAGTCGTGATTTCAAATTTTTTTCTTGTTCTAGAATTTTGGTATCATTAAATTCAAAAGTATGATTATTGCTTTTCATGTGTTTACTTATTGCTGAATTACTGTTTTTGTATTTGTGTTGTTTAAGTCTGGTTTCTAAATGGTTTTTAGATTGCCCAATATATGTTTTTTCACAGTCTTTACATTTAATTTTGTATACAGTACCTATGTGTTTTCATTAGTTTAGGAATTGGCGTTTTTAAATTAGAATACAAAAATTTTAAGTTGTTACAATTCTTATGTGATACTTGTAAATTGTATTTTGCTAATAATTTACTAATACTGTGCGACATACCTTTAATATATGGCAATGAAATGTAATTTTTATTTTCTATTGGTTTTTTACTCTCTGTATTATTATTATTGTAAAATTTATGGATTCTATTTTTAGGTGCGTGAAGTTGGATTGACCCATCTCTCAAAGCTAAGTTTCTCATTTGCAGCATTTAGTGCTCAATTTGTGCTAATTTGTGCTGCGGTTCCCGTAATTTGTGCTCGTCAATTTTCCGAGGTATTAATAAAACTCTAAGGGTTAATCCAACTTCACGCTGATTAACCAATCTCTAATATTCCATTTTGGTTAGTGCAGTCATTTAGTGCTCAATTTGTGCTAAGTTGTGCTGCAGTTCCCGTAATTTGTGCTCGCCAATTTTCCGACTTATTAATAAAACTCTATGGGTTAATCCAACTTCACGCTGATTAACCCATCTCTAATATTCCATTTTGGTTAGTGCAGTCATTTAGTGCTCAATTTGTGCTAATTTGTGCTACAGTTCCCGTAATTTGTGCTCGCCAATTTTCCGAGTTATTAATAAAAATCTATGGGTTAATCCAACTTCACGCTGATTAACCAATCTCTAATATTCCATTTTGGTTAGCGCAGTCATTTAGTGCTCAATTTGTGCTAATTTGTGCTGCAGTTCCCGTAATTTGTGCTCGTCAATTTTCCGAGTTATTAATATAAATCTGTGGCGCAATCCAACTTCACGCTGATTAACCCATCTCTAATATTTCAGTTTGGTTGGTGATGTCATTTAGTGTAGAGCTGGGCTAAACCGTTCCTTCTTAGGAGTCGATTCATCGTAATCAATCTTTTTTCGGAATCGATTCCTTCGATTTGTTCACGAATCACGATTCTCGTTCCTTTTATCGTTGTAAAATACAATACCCTGCCCCGCAAATTCTGACTCCGAAAATATCGAATTTTGTGAAATTATGATATTCGGAGAGCTCTCAGTCATCCTTCTCAGTTAACACTCTTTTGCTGTTTTGGGTTCGTCGCCATTTGAATCCCATTTTACCCAAAATTGCCCCGAGCGAATCATTGCATACCTTCCAACCTAATTCTTCTTTTAATTTCTGGTTTTAACCCTTCCGTTTTGTGGAATTCGTAAATTATTTGTCGAATATTGCACATTTCGTACTCTGGCAGATCTGTAATTGGTCTTTTTCTTGGACGATTCTTCCTTGGAGTTGAAAACTTTGCTTCACACTTGTTTCGATGCTCCTTACCGAAATACCCATCACTTCCCATGTCTTAATTTTAATATCTGCCAATGTGTCCGTCTCACTTTTTAAATTCTTAAAGTAATTGAACACACGATAAACAAATATTCTCGTGCTTGACTGTGAATAACACAGTTAATAGTGAATGACATTTTACAAACTTCCGTAAATACGAGCAGAACCGTAAACTAGACGCTACGCCACTGACATGGGTACCTTATTATAATTCTAAACGAAGGCGGTGATGCAGAGTGCAACTACATCTAGTGCGCACCCCCACCGCTCGCCATCACTCGATCAGTTCACTGTGACTTCTTATTGATTGCAAATGTCAAATTTTCAAAGATTACATCATCTGTTCAGACATTTCGTGAAATGTCCGATTACACCATGTGGCTACGACATATATAACTCCGGCGTAGGCTAGGTAGTTATAAACAAGCAGTAAGTTGTTTGTGGTTTACATTAGGTTTAAGCTAATATGCATATTTCTATTTATTTGAATGCCAAATGTGAGAGAACCTTTAATTACTTATTTGGAAATCATACTTTAAAATTGTCTTAAGGGTTCGTTTATAGCATTCAAATTAAATCATTATTTATAGGGAGTGACTACTGCTCAGGCCGTCGGTCCCCTGAAATTCTGTTCGAAGACGTTCGGGCATGCGCATTACAAAATGTTAACACAATTTGCATTGTGGAGGTGTAAAAAAAACTAAAACTAGAACGGATTTTTGAAACAGACCATTTAGTTGTCCTCGCACCAGACACACGCATTTTTTGGAAAAAAGATTATGTAAAAACAAGCAAAATATACCAAACCCGTACGGTAGCAGAACTCGTCTAGCCGTAGGAGAACAAAATGGCAGTTCTGTACGATACCCGCACACCCACAGAAACCGTTGGCGTCACTAGCCGATAACGATGTACTTAAACGTCATTTTACCGATATTAAGTAATGCGCACATCCGGCCGTATTGGAACAAAATTTCAGAGGACTTGCAGCACAAATTAGCACAAATTGAGCACTAAATGACTGCATCAATCAAACTGGAATATTAGAGGAGGGTTAAGGGTGCGGAATTTGAGAACTAAAAATGGGACATGTAGACACATTTTTATTCCAACACCATTCTGAAATTAAAGTAGATATGGCGTTAAATAAAAAGAAATTATCAACAAAAGAGCAACTTAGAGACTCGCAGTACTTTTATAGTCCCTAATATTTTTCGTTCGCCTTAAATAAATCTCCCTCAAATTATTGAAAACTCCTTCATAAATCCGTCATAAACTCGACGCCTTTTTACTATTTGTACACATATTTATCGTAATTAGAAAGTAGGGTTGTTTAAGTTAATTATTCCTTATTAATTTCGACCAAGAACGTTTTGATACGTTACTTCGTTAAACGTGCATGTTCGAATAAAAATTATATTGCAATCTCTTCATTTTGTGCATATTTGGCCGATATGCACAGCAAACTGGACGTTTAACAGTAGTAGTAGTGTGGCCACTGCAATACAGATAGAACCGCCGACTAATCCTCCCAGATTTATTCGGTTGCCGCTAAAGCAAAAAACCTTGAAAATTCCAAGCTGTAGAGGTTCCGTCTGAAGAGTTTGCAGCTGTGATAAAAATCAATCATTATAGATTGTGACTGTATTTTGCATAATCCTAATCACACTTTTGGGCGATAGACTAACAGCTGATATATCCCAGCCATAATCAGCGTGAAGTTGAATTAACCCATAGATTTTTATTAATAACTCGGAAAATTGACGAGCACAAATTACGAGAAGTGCAGCACAAATTAGCACAAATTGAGCACTAAATGACTGCACCAACCAAACTGGAATATTAAAGTTGGATTAAACAGCGTGAAGTTGGATTAACCCATAGATTTTTATTAATAACTCGGAAAATTGGCGAGCACAAATTACGGGAACTGCAGCACAAATTAGCACAAATTGAGCACTAAATGACTGCACTAACAAAAATGGAATATTAGATGTTGATGTCTGGAAGTACATAAAAATCTGAATTTAGTTCTATAATGCCTGACGGGGTGCTTGTCCGAGGAGTAGTTGTTCGAACGGTCCAGAACCACTCATTAATATTACAAATTTTTCTTTGATTTGTGCCAGTTCCAAAAACTTTAAATTTCCAAATTTTGTGAAATTTCTGGCAATGTTTTTTTAATAAATAAAACTGTAGTATTTTTTTATTCGACGTTTCGCCCCCGTTTGGGGGCTTTGTCAAGAATATTTATTTAAACTTGTAAAGATATAAAGATGTAAACGTAAATTATTTGACAACATATTTTAAAAAGTCAAAACTTATATGGTAACTATGTTCTAAAAATATAAATTTTTCGCAAAACATTCCAAAGGTAGTGTGTTTAATTTAACAATAATATTGGTTAATAAGTAAGTAGCAGAGAGAATGATTATTTTATTATATTACAGTAAATTTGACTTAAATTTTGTATATCAGTTCTATCATTAATAGAGTTTTGTTCTTTTTCTATGTAGATCATTTCTAAAAACAGTCGTGATTTCAAATTTTTTTCTTGTTCTAGAATTTTGGTATCATTAAATTCAAAAGTATGATTATTGCTTTTCATGTGTTTACTTATTGCTGAATTACTGTTTTTGTATTTGTGTTGTTTAAGTCTGGTTTCTAAATGGTTTTTAGATTGCCCAATATATGTTTTTTCACAGTCTTTACATTTAATTTTGTATACAGTACCTATGTGTTTTCATTAGTTTAGGAATTGGCGTTTTTAAATTAGAATACAAAAATTTTAAGTTGTTACAATTCTTATGTGATACTTGTAAATTGTATTTTGCTAATAATTTACTAATACTGTGCGACATACCTTTAATATATGGCAATGAAATGTAATTTTTATTTTCTATTGGTTTTTTACTCTCTGTATTATTATTATTGTAAAATTTATGGATTCTATTTTTAGGTGCGTGAAGTTGGATTGACCCATCTCTCAAAGCTAAGTTTCTCATTTGCAGCATTTAGTGCTCAATTTGTGCTAATTTGTGCTGCGGTTCCCGTAATTTGTGCTCGTCAATTTTCCGAGGTATTAATAAAACTCTAAGGGTTAATCCAACTTCACGCTGATTAACCAATCTCTAATATTCCATTTTGGTTAGTGCAGTCATTTAGTGCTCAATTTGTGCTAAGTTGTGCTGCAGTTCCCGTAATTTGTGCTCGCCAATTTTCCGACTTATTAATAAAACTCTATGGGTTAATCCAACTTCACGCTGATTAACCCATCTCTAATATTCCATTTTGGTTAGTGCAGTCATTTAGTGCGGAATTTGAGAACTAAAAATGGGACATGTAGACACATTTTTATTCCAACACCATTCTGAAATTAAAGTAGATATGGCGTTAAATAAAAAGAAATTATCAACAAAAGAGCAACTTAGAGACTCGCAGTACTTTTATAGTCCCTAATATTTTTCGTTCGCCTTAAATAAATCTCCCTCAAATTATTGAAAACTCCTTCATAAATCCGTCATAAACTCGACGCCTTTTTACTATTTGTACACATATTTATCGTAATTAGAAAGTAGGGTTGTTTAAGTTAATTATTCCTTATTAATTTCGACCAAGAACGTTTTGATACGTTACTTCGTTAAACGTGCATGTTCGAATAAAAATTATATTGCAATCTCTTCATTTTGTGCATATTTGGCCGATATGCACAGCAAACTGGACGTTTAACAGTAGTAGTAGTGTGGCCACTGCAATACAGATAGAACCGCCGACTAATCCTCCCAGATTTATTCGGTTGCCGCTAAAGCAAAAAACCTTGAAAATTCCAAGCTGTAGAGGTTCCGTCTGAAGAGTTTGCAGCTGTGATAAAAATCAATCATTATAGATTGTGACTGTATTTTGCATAATCCTAATCACACTTTTGGGCGATAGACTAACAGCTGATATATCCCAGCCATAATCAGCGTGAAGTTGAATTAACCCATAGATTTTTATTAATAACTCGGAAAATTGACGAGCACAAATTACGAGAAGTGCAGCACAAATTAGCACAAATTGAGCACTAAATGACTGCACCAACCAAACTGGAATATTAAAGTTGGATTAAACAGCGTGAAGTTGGATTAACCCATAGATTTTTATTAATAACTCGGAAAATTGGCGAGCACAAATTACGGGAACTGCAGCACAAATTAGCACAAATTGAGCACTAAATGACTGCACTAACAAAAATGGAATATTAGAGATGGGTTAATCAGCGTGAAGTTGGATTAACCCATAGAGTTTTATTAATAAGTCGGAAAATTGGCGAGCACAAATTACGGGAACTGCAGCACAAATTAGCACAAATTGAGCACTAAATGACTGCACTAACCAAAATGGAATATTAGAGATTGGTTAATCAGCGTGAAGTTGGATTAACCCTTAGAGTTTTATTAATACCTCGGAAAATTGACGAGCACAAATTACGGGAACCGCAGCACAAATTAGCACAAATTGAGCACTAAATGCTGCAAATGAGAAAACTTAGCTTTGAGAGATGGGTCAATCCAACTTCACGCACCTTCTATTTTTTATAATTGTCATAATGAAATTTTTAGGATAGTTATTTTTTAATAAACAATTTACTACTTTTTCTATTGCAGATTGTCTGTATTGTGGGCTCCAGAGTTTAATTGCTCGGTCGGCTAGACACATAACAATACTCTTTTTGTGGCAAGTGGGTTGTTCAGAATTAAAACAAATATAACGGCCAGACCAAGTTGATTTGATGTACCATTCAGTTTGTATATGAAGTCAAGTCTAAAAAATTAATTTGATCTTTTGTTGAAATTTCAATAGTGAATTGTAATTTAGGATGGTAGTTGTTAAATTGGTTAAGAATTTCGTCATATTTGTCTGGTGGGACGGCGGTTAGACAATCATCCACGTATCTAACAAAAAATGGTAAATTGAAAGATAATTTAGGAATAACAGTCGTGTCTAAATCTTCTAAAACTAACTGGGCAATGGGGCTGGAAATTGGGGAGCCCATGGCACAGCCATTTGTCTGTTTGTAAACTGAATCTTTAAATTTAAAATACGTAGTTGTTAGAGTAAGTTCAATAGCGGTAATGAAGTTATTTAATGTTAGAGTTGTGTAAGGTTCAATTTTCAATCAATCAAGGGAAATGAAATTGAAATTTTCGGGTATATAGAAATTTTTATTTTTTTCTTTAAATGACCAGGAGTCTTTGATGTAAAATTCATTTTGTCCTATGATGTTAGACAGAGTGTTAGCTAAAAATTTTGATAATTAAAAAATGGACTTTGAATGCAAGAAACAATTGGTCTAAGTGGAATATTAGTTTTGTGTAATTTTGGTAACCCATAAATCCGAGGAGGTAGAGAATTTTGAATTTTAAGTTTGCTACTAAGGTTGAGGGGTATGTTACCATCATCAACTAATTTAGAAACAAAATTATTGTTTTTATTTTGTAAGCTAATAGTCGGATCTTTAGGGATAATTGTATATGTTGATTGATCATTTATTAGTTCATAAAGTTTATTTTCATAATCAGTGGAATTCATAATTACTGTCTTATTACTTTTATCAGGTTTTAATATAATGATTTGTGGGTTGTTTTTGAGGAAAGTTTTCGTAATTTTAATGTTATTCAAAATTTCTTTTTCTCTTTTATTTGTTTTTGAATTAGAATTAGTGTATTTGCTGATAATTTGACAAATTCGATTCCTAATTGAGTTTTTTTCTTCTGACGGAAGTAAGGATATACCACTTTCTATAGATGCAATGATGTTGTTGATTGGAAAGTGTTTATTATTTGTATTTAAAGAAAAGTTAGGACCTAATTGTAAAACTTTTTGAATATTTGTTGGAATCTTTGTGGTGGATATATGATGTATCCATTCAGTGTTAATAGGGTTGTTGTTTTCATGTTTCTCTGTAAGTTTTGTTAATTTTTGTTGTTGTTTTTCTTTTATCTTCATAAATGTAGTATTGAATTTTTGGTATTGTGAATTGTAGAAAAAAATTATGTAATTTTGTGGTAGGATACTATTAATTTTGAATTCTATATTTTTTAATTCTTTTTTTGTTTTATACATGTCACTATAACAATTAGAAATTAGAATGTTTAAACACGACTTTTGACATTTTTCAAAAACTCTATTAATTTTAGATTTATAACAAAAATTTTCAATATTAATTTGTTTTGGATTTATATAATTTAAAAATTTTGGAAAAACATCATTCTCTCTGCACTTTAACAAAAATATTTTATTATTCTCGAGATGTGTTAATTTAATGTTTAATTTCGAGACAAGTTTTAAATTATTAGTAATTTGCATACCAAAATGATTTGCGACTTCTTTATAAAAAATTTTTTGTTGATTTTGTCCAAAGTTGTTCATTTCTTCTGATTTTCTTGCATGACTTAAATGAATTTCTTCTAATTTCTTCTATTTAACAAATTTCTTCTAATTCTTGCACTTTTTCTTCATGTGTTCTTATAAATTTTTCTTTGATTTGTGCCAGTTCCAAAAACTTTAAATTTCCAAATTTTGTGAAATTTCTGGCAATGTTTTTTTAATAAATAAAGCTGTAGTATTTTTTTATTCGACGTTTCGCCCCCGTTTGGGGGCTTTGTCAAGAATATTTATTTAAACTTGGAAAGATATAAAGATGTAAACGTAAATTATTTGACAAAATTTTTTAAAAAGTCAAAACTTATATGGAAACTATGTTCTAAAAATATAAAATTTTCGCACTTTTGATTTTGCAAAACATTCCAAAGGTAGTGTGTTTAATTTAACAATAATATTGGTTAGTAAGTAAGTAGCAGAGAGTATGATTATTTTATTATATTACAGTAAATTTGACTTAAATTTTGTATATCAGTTCTATCATTAATAGAGTTTTGTTCTTTTTGTATGTAGATCATTTCTAAAAACAGTCGTGATTTCAAATTTTTTTCTTGTTCTAGAATTATAAATGTCACTATAACAATTAGAAATTAGAATGTTTAAACACGACTTTTGACATTTTTCAAAAACTCTATTAATTTTAGATTTATAATAAAAATTTTCAATATTAATTTGTTTTGGATTTATATAATTTAAAAATTTTGGAAAAACGTCATTTTCTCTGCACCTTAACAAAAATATTTTATTATTCTCGAGATGTGTTAATTTAATGTTTAATTTCGAGAAAAGTTTTAAATTATTAGTAATTTGAAATCACGACTGTTTTTAGAAATGATCTATATAAAAAAAGAACAAAACTCTATTAATGATAGAACTGATATACAAAATTTAAGTCAAATTTACTGTAATATAATAAAATAATCATACTCTCTGCTACTTACTTATTAACCAATATTATTGTTCAATTAAACACACTACCTTTGGAATGTTTTGCAAAATCAAAAGTGCGAAAATTTTATATTTTTAGAACATAGTTACCATAAGTTTTGACTTTTTAAAAAATTTTGTCAAATAATTTACGTTTACATCTTTATATCTTTACAAGCTTAAATAAATATTCTTGACAAAGCCCCCAAACCGGGGCGAAACGTCGAATAAAAAAATACTATAGCTTTATTTATTAAAAAAACATTGCCAGAAATTTCGCAAAATTTGGAAATTTAAAATTAATATTACAGTTTTCTCCGTAGTTAAAAGTTGGAAATAAAATCTTAGCACCCTAGCCTTATTAAAATTAAAACAGGTACTGTGAATCCGAACATGTTCAACGGTTTGGCACTAAATTCTCTTTAATTATTCATGACTTGATTCCCAAAATTGCCGCTGGTACCCCATCAACAAAATTGCTATACGATCTAAGTGCCGTTCTCCGAAGCGATTGCAAATTGCCAACAGGATTTTAACAACCTTGTAACTCTTGCATGTGGATGGTCAGATGACCTGAATATGGCTAGAATTATGTCTCGAGAATAATTCCAAATTACGGTATCGAAAGTACAATTTAGTAATTTTCCGAATATTTCTGATAAAATAGAAAGAGCGCGTCCTGTAGAATACTCAAATTACCTATGTAATTTTCTGGGTAAAAATAATAATAGTATGTAATAATAATAATAACATTAACATTAATAATAATAATGTCTGTTCAGTTGGCTCTATACATAAATTAATAACAGATGGACTATTTTATACATACAAAAAACTTTCGAAATGGCGAAGTTTGGGCATTAACTTAACAAGTAAATAGGTACCAATATTTAAAAGCGTATATTGCATATTATGACGGAAGAAGAGAAAAATAAAAAAGACGACCGCAAAACTGGAGAGGAAATAGAATCCCACGTTTCTTACATACGACTTTGAAATTTTGGGATTAAAAGGTTTAGATTAGACATGGGCAGCTACCCTATTTTATAATACATAATTTGAAATACGCACGTCTGAGTATTACGGATTCAAATTATTGTAAAAAGCTTTTAATAAGTATACATTCAAATCAATAGTTGCTTTGTTTTACTTTATGTCAATGATGAGTCGTCAATTTATAGTTTTAGGCAACTTTCGCCGCTAAGATTACAAACCACAGGCCAAATTTAAAGAAATGGTACGTTGTAACATAGATGCAGTGTACAGGGTGTCCTATTTTCGTTGTGATTTGGGGGTTTCTCATAGAAGCAGCAGAGATAGAGCCTTAGGGTTTTCGCGAACCTGAGCTACTTTCTTGAGTATAATAGAACGCTGAAACCAGAATTTGGATATCGTTTTTAGTTTTCGAGAAAAAAAATAATATTGATTTTTATCGATTTTCAAAAATTATCTCCATTTCTTTTTGTACTAAGCAGACTAAAACTGTTAAGATTGATTCCTTTAGAACTTTTTCCAAGGAATTCAGTGGCGTACGTAGTTTTTTCTAGGGGGCGTATTTTTTGAATTATGACATAAAGTCGAATTTTTCAAATGGAAACCACAGCGGGCTTTCATCTAGTTCGAAAGGTCTTCTTTTAAGTTATCAAAATATATATATTTTTATATTGTTATTTCAAAAAACGGAAAAGATTTTGGTACTTTTTACCTTTAGCAAATATAAGATAGGTACATTCAAGATACCTGTGATTTTATGTTAGCAACCTTAAACCGCACACCCTTTAAAACTTTCATCCGAATCTAAGCAGTCTTCACTATCTCTACACTTCGGCTAGTCCGACACATTTTTCGTAATGCGTAATTCCGACGCGGTTTTTATCACTGTAATATGTGACTGTTCTGTAAATGGGTGTCCCATAATTAACCCGATTTTCTGTGCATCCCGTGGCACTACGTTAAATCGTACCTTTGCACCATAGACCTCTAATTCGCCTACGGCAACGCCCAATGGTTGAACACTTCCACCACCGTACCCGTTCAAAGAATTTACTTGCTATTCATAGTATTTCGATCCAATTTCATTGGCAACGTCGTCTTTTATGGCACAACTTTGGCTACTTAAGTTTATGTAACTTTTTACTGCATGTCCGTTCACAAACGCATCTTTAAAAAATTTTGAATTTGAGTTATCGTCGTCTACCACCATCAAGTTCTTCGCGACACGATTTACAGGATTTTGGCATTCACACGAGAAATATCCCCGTTCAATACACCTGTAACACACAATTTCTCGACTTACGCGAGGCACCGGATTATTAAGTGGAAAATTCTGCACTTTTCTCACATTGCAATAGCGTCTTCTTACATTTGAAGAATGTCACTTCAGGTCCAACAACGTTGTTTCTTCTCAAAATCTACGCGTCTGTCCAGTCCATTTCCGACTGCGCGTATGGCAGCTATCACTTGTTGGGTGTCGCGATATCTAGCAAGTGGTCTTAAATAATCTAAAAATCTTGAATTATTTAATCCGCTTACTAGCCACTCGCGAATTTCTTCATCCTCTATCTTTACCTTGTCGCACAAAGCAATTTTCTCGTATACGTACTTCATTATTTCTTGGTTATGCCTTCTTTTGTAATATTTTGCCTCCCTACGTATTACCACTATGGATTTCCCACCCGGAAAATTTTTACGCAATATCTCCTTCCATTCCTCCCAGTCTCTGGTTTGTGGACTCAAGCTATCTCTCCATTTTCTGGCAACACCTACCAATCGGCATAAAGCATAATGCCTCGCCTCTGTTACTCCAACCGTAGATTTCCCTCGTTCTATCTACTACCTCAATCCAGTCCGAGACTTCTATATCTTCATTTACCAGATCAAAATTTGGAATTGCTTCTTCAATTCCTCCGAGAAACCTCACAGCACGGGAAACTGCATTGCTTCCGCCTTCACTGCCGCTATCGTTGTCACTTGTTCTAGTCGCCAAATTCTCCCAGTGTAATTATCCCAGATAATAATTATAGGTAAGTACCAAACAGCAAAATAATGTCCCAACTTGCTTTCCCAGTCACGTACCCGACGTACCCCAATTACTGTCCCGTTAAACAAGAAATTCCGTACGACTATCACAAACCACACAAAATAAAATGCGAAAACCCGAAATTATTTTGTGCAAATAAATTAAATGATGAATTAATTATCCCACTTCTGACCTTAAGTTGTTGTATCTCTACTACGTGATACCTTCATTAAAACTCCAATTTGTCAAAACTTGGGCTTGCACCTGCCACACTCAGTTTGTCAATTTTGAGAAAATACGGCGTCTCAGTGGCGGCGTAAAGGGAGGGCGGTGGGGGCGGTCCGCCCCGGGTGCCAAGCACCAAGGGGTGACAACTTAGTAGCCACCATTGAATAAAGAAATAAGGAAGGAGCATTGCGAGTGTATGCCTGTACCCAAAAATCCGCAGACGATGACGAAAGCTGTAACGTATCGGAAGTACGCTAAAGCCTGAGGCACGCTGGACGACGCTCACGCTGACGACTACGCGAGCGCCAAAAATTAGAAAGTACAGTTTCTATAGGGCGATGTCATACGCGAGCGCGATCGCAGTAGTCGTCAGCGCGAGCGTCGTCCAGCGTGCCTCAGGCTTTATGGCGCGAGATGTTTTCCGTGACACCCCCACCCCCACTCTTCACTTTCGTTTACAATGCTCCTTCCTTATTTCGCCGCGCCATGCGTCAGACAATCAGTCAGTCAGTGTTATTGTTTGTAACCGTCGCGTCGGCCATCTCTGCCAATTTAACACTCACAAAACTTCCTTGCGAGAAAATTCAAGTCAAATGAAGAATACTACACGGTAGTCGAAAGTCAATAGGTACTGAATAATAAAGGAGTGTATCGTGTATCGGTGGATAGTAGATAGAGGTGAGTTTGATTTGAATTACATATGTACCTATTTAACGCTCTACGTGCGGCGCGACTACTTAATTAGTCCTAAATTACCTATTGTATCAAAATAAACCTATAAATTGCTAATGTATATTAGAAGCCACACACACAGCGTGTCCGTATTTTGTTTTATGTCCTTAGAAATAAAAATAAATTGTAGTACAATGCAAAATTGAGCGAGAAAAGGAACTGTCAAAGTTAACGAGTATTTATTTATCGATCTTTACAGAATAAAACTCCAATATGAAGCGAAATAGACTTAGTGGATTTCAGCAAAGAAAAATCAAAAAATCAAAAAACTTGCGCGCCAATCGTTATCCGGATCCATTTTGAAGTATGTAGCACCTTCAGCTTCGGTATCAAATACAACACAGCAAAGTGTTGAAAGTAACCTTCTTGATGAAACAGATGTAGAAAGACAGTGCCAAAATGCATTGGATGAAGGGACGCTGAGAAGAGAGCCTGGCATACAAGACGAAAGACAAGGTGGAGAAGATCAATATCAACAAGAATATGACCAAGAAAAAGGACGGAATAGCGAAAATGAAGAAGAATCAGAACAAATTGAATACGATGAAGAAGAGCTACGTGATAATGACAAAACAAATTCTTCTTATTTAACTCGTTTCGATGTTGCCACTTGGCCAACACCAATGCCTGATGATTTTAGAGTTGAAATTGTTAAAACGGGAAGTGAACCCTATCAAAATAGAGATGGCCCATTTTTAGAGACTGTCCAAAGATCTGGAGATAAAATAAAAGGAAAGAGCCGACATTTCAATTCAGAATGGTTTTATAAAGCATTACCAAATGGAGAAAAAGTACTCAGAAAATGGATGGTATACTCTCCAAAAAAAAACTGTTTATACTGTTTTTGCTGCAAACTGTTTACGCACCATGAAACAAAACATCAGAGTTTTGCCAACGGGTTTAATTCATGGTGGAAACTAAATCCTAAAGTGTCTGAACACGAGAATTCTGAGAACCATCTCTCCTGTTTTGAAAAATGGAAAATCTTGGAAAATGGATTGAGGCTGCAAAAAACCATCGACCATGAACATCAAATAGTTTTTGACCAAGAAAAAAAGAAGTGGCGTGATATTTTGAGTCGCCTTTTAGATGTTATTCTTTTCCTGGCACGCCAAAATCTTCCTCTTAGAGGGCATAGAGAGGGAGTTTCATCAGACAATAGAGGGAATTTCTTAGAATTAGTTAATCTATTGTCGAAATATGACCCAGTGCTGAAAGAACATATGCTAAGAATTGAACATGCTATCGCCTGTACAAAACGGAAACGGGTAGATTCTTATTTGTCCAAAGACATTCAAAATGAGTTCATCAGCCTTTTGGGGAAAGAGGTGAAAAATAACATTGTGGACGACATAAAAAAAGCTAAATATTTTGGAATTATTTTCGATAGCACTCCAGACGTATCACATGTTGATCAGATGAGTTACGTGATCAGATATGTTCATATTGAAGGCGAACAAGTTGAAGTAAAGGAATCATTTTTAGGTTTCTTCCCTATAGCTGGAAAGACTGCAGTCGAACTTACTGAAAATATCCTTACGCAGCTGGAGAGTGATAACTTAGACATACATCTATGTCGGGCTCAAGGATATGATAACGCTGCAACCATGGCAGGAGTTCATGGTGGTGTACAAGCAAAAATCAAAGAACACAGTCCTAAAGCGTTATTTATGCCTTGTGCTAATCATTCGCTAAATCTATGTGGAGTGCACTCTTTTGGGAGTGTTAGTTCAAGTGTAACTTTTTTCGGAACAGTAGAAAGAGTTTACACGTTCTTTTCATCATCCACACATCGATGGGAAATTCTAATGAAAAGTGTAGGCGTATCGGTCAAAAGACTAGTAGAGACAAGATGGAGTGCTCATCACGACGCTGTTAAACCACTGAAGAATAATTTTGAGAAACTTGTATCAACACTCGAAGAGATGTGTGATCCCAGCAGCAGCAAAGAAAACGTCGATACAATAGAAGTAGCATCCACACTCTTACCAGCTTTGTGTGACTTCAGTTTTTTATGCTACCTTTCTTTTTGGTGTGAAGTTCTAGAAGAAGTTAACCAGACACAAAAGTATATACAAACATCTGGACTATCGCTGGAAAAGTGTGTGATAAAAATCAAAGCCCTAAAAATTTTTCTTCAAAGCCAACGTATCCAAATAGTGGAAAAAGCTATTTCCTATGCAACTGAAAAATGTGAGGACTTTGATATTTCTATTGAAAGAAGAGGAAGGAGGAGATTCCGAAAACGCATGCCAGGAGAAATGGCCCGAGACGCTGGACTAACATTGCCAGAAGAGCTGCAGAGAGCTATGTCAGAATGCCTTGATAGATTTTACGTAGAACTAGACCATCGTTACAGGGCAATGGATGACATTCTCATAACATTTGGTGTTGTTCAGCCTAAAACTCTGCTTACGTCAACAGAAGAAGAACTTTTTGGTATAGTTCCAAATCTGACAAAAATCTACGATGAATTTTTTGCAGAGGACATAATTTTGGAGATTTTACGACTGAGGCGCCACTTGGAAGCCGCCAGCATTTCTTCCCAAGAAGCGGTCCAATGGACTACCTTGGAACTTCTGAGATTCATTGTAAAATGGGGCTATTCTGAGTCTGTTCCGAGTCTAGCGCTGTGTCTAAGATTTTTTTTAACTATTTGTGTTTCGGTGGCTTCATGTGAAAGAAGCTTTTCAAAATTAAAGTTGATAAAATCTTACTTAAGATCCACAATGAGCCAAGCGAGACTAACCAATCTTTCCATTTTATCTATTGAAAAGGACAGGAAAGTAAATTTTGATAATGTGATCGAATATTTTAGTAAAATAAAGTCACGTAAGCACGTTTAATATTTTGGGGGTGCTCAATAGAAAATCGCCCCGGGTGCCAACCCATGCTACGCTGCCACTGCGGCGTCTTACCGATGCCAGAGACTAGACGCTCGACCATCTCACAATCGAAAACATCCCTCGCCCAGAATTATCCACATACTTCCAAATAATTACTAAAATATAAAATTCCTATACAGGGTGATTCAGAACGGGCGTGCCAAATTAAAATGGGTGCTAGAGGAACTCCAAATAAGACGAAAAGTTTATATGAACATATGTTCTAAAGTGATTACTAACAAAGATACAGGGTGTAAAAGTTTTAAATTTTTTTTAAATATCGGAATGTAATAATTATTGATGTGTTTTCTCGTTTAAATTCAACTCAATAACTTTCCTAGTTACTAAGACACTAAAAAAATATTTAATAAATATTAAAACTTTTACACCCTGTATCTTTGTTAGTAGTCACTTTAGAACATATGTTAATTTAAACTTTTCGTCTTATTTGGAGTTCCTCTAGCACCCATTTTAATTTGGCACGCCCCGTTCTGAATCACCTGTATTATTAGCCTAAAATCCTAGCTTCTAGTACAGGTCAAATCACCTTACTTTTTATGCACGTCACAAAATGTAACGATTGAGAGTCGCCTTACGTAAAATGACAAATCATATAAATTGAATGTGCTAAAAAAGAATAAAGAAATATTTGAATGTCTAAACACAATGATTGCCGCTTAATTTGTTGACGTTTCCCGGTTGACTTGACAGCTGATATTCTGAAAGCGTCAAGTTTCGTTAACTTTTGTTGTTTTTGATGTTTTAAACCCTTTGTTTTCTTTGTTCATCAACTTTTGCGGTAAAAATCTGTTCTTTTGAGAACTAAAATAGTGCTCCTGATTATTTATTATTGGTGTTGTTATTGTTATTGTTGGTATAATGCCCAAGTTCTTAAACATTCGGTGTAAGGAGCTTGTAGCGTCCCTTATCAACTATTTTGAAAGAGAATTGGAAAATAATGGACCCTTATTACCATTGAATACAGTTAGAGAGGTAGATTGAATTTTAATATTTTGGAATTGAGTACCATAAACTCTTGTGGCAACAGTGCTGATATGAAGCCGATGACGTGCATGAAAAGTAAGGTGATTTTAACCATACATAGATTGTGTTATGCAGTACACAGATTGTGTTTAAAGTACGTAAAGATATAAAATTATAAACGAACGAAAAACCAGTTTACGGCGTTATAAAAATGAGTTTTCTGCGGTAGTTTGGGTTACTTGTACGGAAGAACGTTCAAAATTTTAATGGACTAAGCTTGGCGTATGATTGAAATAATCTACGCATCATGTTAGTTTGATGTCTCTCTCGCACGCAACTAGTTGATATGGCCGCTAATTATTAACGTAAGATGAAATAATCAAGATTTTCCATTGTTACTCTTTATTTCACTCATTCTCATTTATAATGTTGGATAAGAATGTATTTGTACGTCTTTGCTTGTTTCGTATATTATCATGGAAACTAGTATTAGTGTCACAGTACTGTCTGTCGAAACAAATTAGTTCACATGCATGTGTCAACCCATACGCCAAGTTATATGATTTAAACTTTAGAAACCGATCCAATGGCTGTTTTAGTTTGAAAAGGCCAACTCCAAAATTATCCCGCTAACATTTTCGGTTGGAGAAATACAATTGCAATTAATTCCAGTTAAACCTTCCAAATACCAAGTAGTTCAAAAGAACTGCAGACCACTGGTTTCGTTCTTGTAGGACTCGTCAGTGCAGTGCTTTCTGCATTAATTTTATATGCAACTAACTTATACATGGTGAAGTGGCATTCTGTCGTGTTTTATCCTTCAGCGCTTTGCGCTTCGGGTTTCAATCACACTGCGGACGTAAAAATTTCTTTAATACATCTTGATACGTAAATAACTAGCAAACAAAAATCCTTCCGGGCCATAAAACTGTTTGTTATTATTATAACAGCAAATTTGTAACCATTATAATTTATAGAATACACAAGTACTTTCCCACAACCAAAAGTTGCACTTTTAGAGTTTTTTGGAAAATGCATTACATACTAAAATTTTATTTTTCTTATACTTGCCTGAAAACACTTCGTTTTAATCTGTGTTTACAATAAAGTAAAGGTGACATTTTCAGAACAGCGCACGGAAAAAAAATTCCGTGCACTGTTTCCGTGCGCTAAGTAAATAACCACAGCATTCGATTTGACACTCTGCAGAGGGAGCAGAGAGCGAGTACAGAGCATTTGGCGTCGGTCATCGTGCTTACCCCGGCCGCACTATACACGAACACCAAAAGATTCTGCACGCTTGCTCGCCACTTTACCTAACCTCACTAAATTAGATTTATGGCGTTTTGCGCTTATCGGTTATGGATCATAATTGTTGCGATTTATAGTGATGTGGTTTTTTGAAGATGATGATGATGAAGAAAGGCCGATGTTAATGAAAGTCGTCGATTATGCGGAAGAAATTGTACCATCATACAATGACCGACAATTTCAATTGCATTTTAGAATGAAACCAGACACTTTCGAAAATTTGTTAACAAAACTGAATAATTTAGAAGCAAATGATTTCACTCGTGCTGGAGGAAATCCTGAAATTCCAACAGAAAAGCAATTATCAGTTGCCCTTTGGTACTTAGCAAATATTGAGAGTTATTTATAGGTGGGTATAAATAGGGTTGTTCACAATTTTTAAGATATATGTTAGTGTCTCACTTTTTAGAGGTGTTGCAGACCGTTTTGGAATATCCACATCAACAACATGGCACTGTGTATAAAATTTGTCATAAGCTTTTAGCTGTTAATAATGCGTACCACATTATCGGTGTACCAAATGAAAGAAGATATAATCAAATTGTAAATAATTTTTCACGTAAAGCTGGATTTCCTGGTTAGTTAAGACCCTTTTCATTTAAACCGATGCTTTTAAACGAAATTTATTTTTTTATTTTTTACAGGAGTGGTGGGCGCGATTGATGGTAGTCACATACCCATCAAGGCTCCAACAGAAAATGCTGCTTCTTACATAAACAGAAAGAGTTTTCACTCAATTCTATTACAAGGAGAATGTGATGATAAAAGACGATTTTGGGACTGTTATGCTGGGGAAGCTGGGTATTGACATGATGCCTGTATGTTTCGTCGGTCTGAACTTGTCAAGAATTACAAAACATAGATATGGTACAAAATGGGCATCTACTTGGCGATTCAGCTTATCCACTTCTGAATAGAACGATGGTTCCTTATAAAGACATTGGTCACCTCCAGGAAATTGAAAGAAACTACAATATCAAACATTCGAAAACCAGAGTGGTTATCGAACATGCCTTCGGATTACTGAAGGGCAGGTTCAGACGATTAAAACTAATGGAAGCTGTGAGATTAGATATGATACCACTGATGATAATCAGTGCATGCATTTTACACAATATTTATATAGAAACTGGTGATATTCCAGCAGACATTAATTTAGGAGCTGAGCTAGAAGAGGAACGTCTTATAAATCCCAATGAAAATGAAGTAATTGGTAAAGAGCAGGGCAATAACGCTCTTTCCATAGCCAAACGCAATAACATAGCAAATTTATTGTATGTCAGAGGATAAATAAAAAAATGTTAATAAAAACCACTTTTATTTCCAATAACAAATAATTTTTCGAAATATCTATAAAAATATTTTAAGCAAACATAATTCTCAATTATTTTTTGTGCTTAACTGAACAAAGTACTAACAAAAACTAAAATGTTCAAATATTAATCACTGAAGGTATATCACACTATTTTACTTGTGTTGCAAAATGTAATTAGTTGTCGTCATCATCAAGTTTCTTGCCAATCTGATTTTCAGCTGACAGTTTATAGTCACAAGAACTTATCATATCGTGACATCTTATCGTCATGCCTTTTCTGTGCTATGTTTTCTGCGCATTTACGTTTTTCATCAGTGCAGATGAACAATCCCCAGCAGGTGTGGACGCATCTGATGATGACGCTGAGCTAACTGAATCAGTCACAATTAAGTATTACACAATTAATAAAGAGCATCACTTTAACTTCAATAATTTTTAAACCGTTCGTTGAAGAAGCGATTGCCACAGGTGTGACTTCCGGCTTCTCTCCCATGAATGCATCCATGGCATTGAAGAACTCCCATTTTATAGCGTTATTGCCAGTCTTATTATTGTGGTCTTTAATTTTCTTAAAAGTTCCCTTTAAACCTTTCCACTTTGTATCCACCTGGTCAGATGTGTATTTTCTTTTTGTGATACTGGTCAGTTCCGCTGCTATTTTAATCCAAACATTATTTTTAAGACCCGAATCAAATTGATTGTACTTCTCTTCCACACATCTAATTAATAATAGAACATGTTTCTTGGGCCAGCGTGCCTGCCCCTCATCAATACAAGACGATTCTCTCGACGAGTTATCAACATCTGTAAATTTGTAATACTTTGCAACTATAGAAACCAGAAAGATTAAACAGCAAACAGCACTAAAATTAAAGTGCGTACCATAATTATTAATTTCTAGATTTTCAACTGGACTTCCGGGGTCGTCATTTTTCGACATTTCCACATTGGTGTGCTCAAGCAAAAAATGATTTTGTACTTCGTTTAATGGGCCGATGATTCCACGTATTGCACATTTTCCTTGTTCCCCTTGTTCCATATTTAAATTTTTATATTTATATACAAGCAACTTTCGAAATCATCCGGAAATTGTTAGGTTAGTTTAACCCAAAACACACTGGAAACTCCACGTACACTACCGACGTACGCGGAGTATTATAGTACGCCGGATAGCGACAATTTTTATAACTCATTTCAGCGCCCTTCGTATTCATATAAAATTGTAAATTGTCTGTTGGAAATCAGGAATATCCATGTGCGTGACCCCAGCGTGGGACATTTTACAATTGGCAGGTCTTCAAAAAAGCCAGAGAAAAAAGTTAACCTAAAGTACTAAAGGGCGCGGGCGAAAATATTGTTAGGGACATAGAGGAAGAATGGAATTGCATTAAAAATAGTTTAGTTTCCTCAGCTAGGGATATTTTGGGTCATAAACAGAATGAAAGTAGGAAACCCTGGATAACAAAACATATTGTGAGTCTAATAGAGGAAAGGCGCAAATATAAAAATAGGTTAGATGAAATAGGGAAACAAAGATATAAGGCGATCAAGTGGGAAATTATTCGGAAATGTAGGAAAGCGAAAGAGCAATGGATCGATGATAAGTGCAAAGAAGTGGAAAATAAGTTCGAAATAGGAAAGACTGATGAAGCATATAAAATAATTAGGAGAAATTTTAGAGAAATTGGATCTAGTACCGAAAGCATTAGGAATGAGGCAGGAGATATCCTAATCGAAAGCGGGGAGAAGGCAGATAGGTGGAAAGAATATTTAGGAAACTTATATGCGGGACAGGAAGTGCAAGATATATTAGAAAGTGAAAGCAGTGTAGAAGGGGATAACCTAGGGAGTCCTATAATGAGAGAAGAGTTTGAGCTAGCACTAAAAAGTTTAAGGAATAATAAAGCACCAGGTATAGATGGCTTGCAGGCAGAAATCTTAAAGTGCGCAGGTCAAGAGGTAATAGATCGTTTATTTAAATTAGTTAGTCGCATATACCTGACAGGCGAGATTCCAGAGGATTACAAACTGAACATCATGGTAGCTTTGCCAAAAAGGAAAGGCGCGGATAGATGCGAAAATTTTAGAACTATCAGTTTAACTTCCCATGCGTCAAAAATTTTAACTAGAATTGTGCAAAGAAGGATGGAGAAAAAGGCGGAAGAAATATTAGGAGAAGATCAGTTCGGATTTAGACGAAATAGAGGAACGCGCGAGGCCATTCTAGCTTTACGAGTAATTATAGAAAAAACGATAGAAAAGAGAAAGAGCGTATATATAGGATTTGTAGATTTAGAAAAAGCCTTCGACAACGTAAAATGGGGGAAGATGTTCGAAGTGCTGAGAAAGGTAGGGATGAAATACAGGGACAGAAGAATAATACATAATCTCTACAAAGAGCAAAAGGCAGTTATAGAATGTGAGCAGGAACGAAGGGAAGTAGATATCCGGAAGGGAGTGAGACAGGGATGTGCATTGTCACCTCTAGTTTTCAACTTATATATCGAAGATGCGATTAATATTGTTAAGGAAAGAACATCCTCAGGGATCAATGTACAGGGCCAAACTATTAACATGCTCAGATTTGCGGATGATATAGCAGTGTTAGCATCTAGCAAAGAAGAATTAGGAGCGGCTTTGAATGAAATGGAAGCAGTTTTGACACAGGGCTACGGCATGAAAATCAATAAAAAGAAAACTAAAATTTTGGTATGTAGATGGAGTGAAAATAGAACTAAAATTGAAATACGAATAGGAAATGAGAAGATAGAGGAGGTCGCGGATTTCTGCTACTTAGGAAGTAAAATAACCCGAGACGGTAGGAGCACTAAAGATATAAAACAAAGAATGGCGCAGGGACGAGTTGCGTTTAACAAAAAGAAACAACTGTTATGTTCGAGAACGGTTAATATAGAGACTAGGAAGAGACTCTTAAAGTCGTATGTATGGAGTACGGCATTATACGGGTGCGAAACTTGGACAATAGGAGAAGCGGATAGAAAAAGAGTAGAAGCGTTTGAACTGTGGTGTTACAGACGCATGATGAAGATACCGTGGATAGATAAGGTTAGCAATAGGGAAGTATTAGAAAGAGTTGGGGAAAGGCGAAAGGTATGGAAAACAATAAAGAGTAGGAGAGATAGGATGGTAGGACACCTTCTAAGACACGAAGGAATAGTTCGCGACATACTAGAGTCAGAGATAGGAATAAAAAGAGGTAGGGGTAGGCCTAGATTAGACTACTGCTCTCAAATAGTTAGGGATGTAGGATGTTCTACTTTTAGGGAAATGCGTAGGTTAGCTCAGGATAGAAAAGAATGGAGGTACGCGTCCAACCAGTCTTCGGATTGAGAACCTTATGATGATGAAATCTTTTCAGTGCCCCTGCCTTTTGATAACATTTAATAATTAAATCATAAAGAACAATAAATTACCCGAGGCAGAGATCCTGAACAGCTTCAGATCAGAGGAAAACGTTTTAAATGTGTTTAGAAAAGTAGCTCTACTTAGTCATTTCAGCTCGTTTGAATCTAAGTAGGCCTACTTTCCAAGCACTTCTACTGCCCAGGGACTGCTCAGAACCTCTGCCTCGGGTATTTTCTCGTTTTTTATGATTTAATTAATAAGTTGAATCATAAGGCAGAGGCGCTGAAAAGGTTTACGTTAACTTATTCTTTCTTTAACATTTTTGAAGACATGTCAATTGTAAAATGTCCGACGCGGAGTAGGCAGAGGTCAATTACCAAATTTACAACCTCTGCCACACGCTAAAATCATTTAAAAATTGATGTCACTATCCGGCGTACTATTAAGAGCGTACTCCAAAAGCTTGCTCTGTCTCAAGTTGAACGTTATAGGGCATACTCCCGAGTGTCAAATAAAACGCAAAAGCACGTTTAATAGAGCACACTCGGAGTGCACCGAGCGTCAAATCGAAGGCACCCAACAATGGGGGTTACGTTCAGAAAATAAGAAATGATTAATGTTTCTATAGCAACGATATACAGTGTGTTTGATTTGATGTGTCATGGCTGATATCTCGGCTATTGTAAGAATTTCAAAACAATGTTATATATGAAAGTTGTTAGACATTTTATTTTCAATAATTTATCAAAATCAGAAAAACGATTGAGCATCAAATAATTCAGATATAGCAAATACATTCAAAATTTTAAATGTAACATACCCAGTAATATTACATGTTCTAAATCTGTATGAAATTCCCTTTACAGCGATATATCACATGTTATATTTATCTATGTAATCAATTAAAGACATAAATCGATAATTAAGTATCTACCAACTGAACGCTTACGCTACTTGCAGCTTCATCCGAAAGAGTAGGCGGTGAAAATAATGAAATTCGGATGTCTGTTTCTACATGATACAATGTTACTTAAGACTAGCTTGACAACTTAAAACTATTCAACACAAACACGACATAGCGACAACAACAAGAAAGTAACAATAAATTAGTAGGCAAGTTAAGTTTAAAATTTAAGTTAATAAAATCTAAAGTTTTTTTCAAAGTTACCTCCATTATGAAAATTAAGAATACGCAAGAATTTACTGAAGTAATTTGACAGTTCACGCGATAGCAATTCTTGTCAAAGCCTACTCTTTCGATCAAAACTCTTAAGTCATGTAGAAGTGCAGTTCTTATTTAATTATCGATTTGTACCTTTAATTGATTAGATAACTATGACATGTGATATATCGTTGTAAAGGAAATTTCATACAGTTTTAGAATACGTAAAAACACTGGGTACGTTCCATTTAAAATTTTGAATGTATTTGCTATATCTGAATCTGATGCTCAATTGTTTTTCTGATTTTCATAAGTTACTAAACACAAAGTATCTCACAACTTTCATATATAACATTTATTTGAAATTCTTTCAACAGCCGAAATATCTGCTGTGACACATAAAATCAAACACACTTTATTTATTATCGACATATTCACTTAGGTATGCCATTTTTAAAAAATTGCCTCAAATTTGGAAGAAAGTATAATAAAAAATATCGTTCATTACACGTCCAGAAATTGATTTTTCCGGAAATAGGCTATTATAAGAGGCAACAATAAATTAATAACAAATTAAAATAGCTCTTTTATGAACAGCCATTTTCAGCTTCTGGAACATTAAAAGTGCAATAACGCTAAGCACAACAACAAAATAACTGTTTGTTGAGACCATTTAAATTTAAACACCTTTTTTGTGTTCTCAAATTTCTAGCATGCCAAATTGTTGCAATATCTAGATTCTAGAGTAATAAACACAATTTATTAGTACTCTGTCTCTCAAATCAGGTTTGATGCAAGAGTCTTTACATACCCTCAGATAAATTAATTCGAAGATGTTAAATCAAGTGACCGTGCGGTTAAATTTATAATAATTATAATGGTCCATTGTTTGGGAACCATCGAGCATTAAACGTTTCTTCTGATAGTGCTCTAGTGCTTTGTAAGAAAATTAAATTTTAGAGTGTAAATAGTGTTTGGTATATTTCTCAAAATAACTGTAGAACTACGTACTTCTATTTACGGGGAACTAAATGCACTGTAACCCACAATACAGGAGAACAGAGTCACGCGTAGGGTAGCCATCCATATCCTTGTCGCATATTATGACGTCGCGTCGGATTCACAGCGTTAATTTTGTAGTAAGTATACTAAAAGAAATAAAAATTAAAAATGCTTATACATATATTTTTTGGTTCGAATTTTATTTTAGTCTTATGTTGCAAATTAAATTGGAAGGTGTTTTTCAGTTCAGTCTTCGTTATCTACTTGTGTGCTAGTTGCAAGAAGTGTGCGTTCCTTTTATTATGTTGTACACCCACAGATTATGCACCACCTAGGAGATAAATAGGCGGATAATCATCAGTTATGTATACTTCATAGATTAAATAAGGAGAAGTAGGATTTTGGATCTATTAAAACATAAAAGTGCGAATTTTGTTACAATTTAATAGTAATATACCTACATTAAGTACCAGAAATGTGAATCTGTCCTATAATCTGGTTTAGAATATTTGGTACAAATCCCGTACAAATGTTACAATTTTAGGTCATTTAAGTCGACACCTAATCAACAAATTGAGGTAATTAAAATCTCGTTCTTCGAAATTTTTACCTATGAATAAATTCTTAATAACATAATTATTGTGGCCACGAAAGTTGGTTTTATATCGGGAGAATTAAAATTTGAAAACAATTACAATAATGGTCATTATTGTTTTAAATAAAATATAGTATTAATTTCGCAAAGGATTGGAGGCTATCAAAAGTAAAAGAACGTTATAAAAGATTGCAATGTCGATCCTCAACAATTTCGAAAAATTTAGAGTATGCGGTTATTCATACAGTTAAAAATAGGAAGTAACAAAGATGAGGCCTTAGGCCAGGCGCGCACATGTGATTTTCTGTCGCGCAACTGTTTAGTCGCAAAAATGAAGCAATATTTTGCCTTTCTGCCTCTGTCATTTCCCGTAGCTCCAAAGGTTGCTCATAAGTACATATTTGTTCATAGGTTTCTTGAACAATTTCTCGAATTGTAGTAGCTCCTAACAAGTATTCGAAATGTAGCGAATAAAATCTGTTTCCAGTGGCAAGGTATCTGGAAGTATTGTGACGTCACCCAAATGGCGAACGCCACAAGGGAGGATTCCGCCGCAGCTAAGCTCGAGCCGAAGATGGGGGTGGGCAAAACTGAAAAAGGGCGCCAAGGAGTTGTTGGCTGATCCTCCAATGAACACGCAAACACAGCGGTCACAGCTCCTAAAAACCGCTGGTACACAATAGGGCAAAAAAATAATAAAACAAATATAGTTCAATAATAAAGCCAGCATATAATAATGAAAAATAAATATAGCCCAGAATGAATATACAATAAAAAAAAATAGTGGTATAAATCAAAATAGCTATTAATATGAAAAAAAAAATAGTACAACAAAACTGCGGGAAATTTAGACGCCCGGTACTCACGTTGCGCCAAAAAAGAAAAACCAAAATAGGCGCCGATGACACGGTAAATACCCTACACGGTTGGAGCTCCGCACGCGCAGCGCACCGACGGGTCAATCGCACGCACTCTACCCAAACACAAATAGACGCAAACGGCAGTATCGACCGTTTCTAAATCCCGTTACAAAAAAATATATCTAAGTATAAAATTGAATTGAAAATTGAATAAACGGCAAAAAAACTAATCAAAATTTATCAAAGCAAACAACTCTTATCTAACTTAACACTGGCAAAATGATTAAACTATGTATGGAAAAAAAAACTACCGGAATTATTTATACCAAAATGACAAATTAAATTTAACAAAATAACGTGACAAAATTATGTCAAAAACAAACAGATGACCACAACAAGCCGTGGCCAGGCATCTACATTAAAACTAGCCGAACGGGACGATTCCTGAACGGACTAGCGGCGCGCAAACACGAAAAATACAAATACAAAGTGGTCACAAAAAGCTGTGACGGGCGCTACACAAAAACCAGCCGCTGGACGCGATGTTCCAGACGGACAGGCGACGTAATAATCAAACTTTATATCTGACCTTCCAGATGATAAGCAGGTCAGCTGCTACAACAAATCACTTTCTTGTAGCTCAGCACCAGGTGATCGGCGCTTCTCTTAACGTGGGGAAAAGTGCAGCAAAATCGAAATTTGCACCCACGGAAAAATTGCTCCCAGAAAAAAAAAACCCTAAAATGCCGAAAAGACAAATTAGAATAGAAAATAAGAAAAAGGAAAGGAACCAACACCGATGACTGAAGATTGAAATAAAAGATGAAAAATAAGACACTCACCACGAGGGGTTTTTTCTCCAACAAAACCGACTGGACTCCAAATGCGAGTTAAAATCCCAAAAGGCATAGACGACGATCTCTAAACTTGCACAATACAACCAAATCGACGTCTTGAAACGGTCGGGACCCAAGAAAATCCCAGAAACTGGCAAGAAAATCTATTTCCCAAAACTTGGCGTCACCAACCACTCGCAAGAAGAATACAGCCGGAAGTGCCGTTTCAGAAAGCAAATCGGAATTTCCAAAAAAACCGCCGACTAAAATACAAGGTGGCCCCATCCGAAACTACAAATGTACCCAGAAGCACCCTAGATTTCCAAATCTTCCAGAGGCGTCACCGGTAATGAAATAGGTAACTAAAGGAAAGAAAGCTTAAAATGACTTGCAAACCCAAAGGAAAAGAAGATAGCAATAAGAAAAGTCATAAAGAGGTCTCAAGAGACAGAAGAATAGATAAAACAATGCATAAAGAACCGAAAGATGAGACAGGGAAAATGAAAATGAGAAGGCGCGCCACTGAGCATCTAAATGGGAAAATGTTCTGCACAAGTTGGCAGAACCGAAAGTAACCAAATTAACCTCAACAATCTGACAACAGACTAACAACAAGTTGGAGGCTATTAAATGAATAATTATACGACCAAATCGTGAAAAGGGAACGACATTCCTCCCCAAGGTAGGCTCAGCAAATTATAAATACGAAAGATGAACAATTCCAAGACTGAAAATGACAGAAACATGAACAGAAAGCTACAAAGTACAGAGGCAATAAGGGGACTCAAAAATAGCAGGTAAGTGGGACAAAATCCATAAGACTAGCGAACCTAACAAGAAATAATAATTTTAAGACAATTCTACCCTCAAACAAATCGATAGAAACTCAACAAGACAAGGAACGGAGGCATGATCGGAGAACAGATGCAAGAACCGAGAACAGGGGCAATCAAAGCAATAATAGACTAAATATAAGTGAGAGACCTAAAATAGGAATACAAGTACGGTAATCAGAGCACGATGTAAGTACTAGTCTATAATAAAATGTTGAAAAAATACAATTGTTGTTTTAATACCAAATTAAAACGTAACAGTATATTATTTAAACAAGTTATATATTTCGTTATGATCCCATATACATATTTTCTTCACGTGCAAAGATGCCTCGAATAAATTGAAAAATTGAAAGAACTGTTTTGCAAGAGAACTGGCAAAGCAAAAGAACTGTGTCTGGTGAAGCCGCCAAGAAAAGAAAAAGGATGTGCTTCCGTAGCCGGCGCCGGCGGCCTTGCGTATAGTTGCCGGGCACGCTTCTATTTGGGAACGAAAAAGACTGATACAACGCATTTTAAACAGACCCCTTAGCTGTCCTCGCACCAGACACATGCATTTTTTGCAAAAAAGATAAAGTAAAAACGTGAGAGAAAAAACTAACCTATACGGGAGCCGATCCCACCCGGCCCGAGAATACTAAACCGCAAACTCTATGCGATACCTACTTAACCACGGACGCTGCTGGTTTCATTACAACTAACAAGGCACTTAAACTACCCTATTATTAATCCGTAGACTGGCACTGCCGTCCGAAGTTATGGAAACCGGCTCCGGCAACAATACACCTATAAAATTGTAGCCGGCGCCGGTTACGGAGGCACTACCAAAGAAAAAAGTATGTTTATTTTGATTCCTTGCTCTTTTTGATTCCGTCTATGCAAAATCGACCAACCAGTGAGTAGCAACACAGCCCCTGGGAATAGTGAAAGTGGGCACAATCAGCCGCACCTGCGAATGTCCTAAAAAGCAAACAGAAACGGCGTCATATGAAAAATCGCTCCTGGATATTATATTAGAGTTGGGAAGTAAAGAACAATAAATTAGACGAGGACAAAAATTCCGCATGCTTGTTCCTATGTTGCACAAACTAAACGAGGAGCAAAAACATTTTGCGAAAGTAGAAATATTAAATGATAAAATGTGGTATAGACTATCATCCTGTACGAACTTTTGCAACATACAAATACGCCTTTGAGACAGCAATTTCCGTTGGGCACAATCCCCAAAGCCAGTTGCCTCAATCTGCTGCTAACAATTGGATGCACGCTATTGCTTACGTTTTTTCTTTCGATACCGTAGCGCAAGAGCTATTACAGCAGCGATTTATTCGAAATCCATATTGCTACAAACATTAAAGCATCGCCAGTGCGCGCACAGTCTTATTAAATAAGGTTATTAACGTTATTCATCAAGCATAGAAAGTTATTTTAGGTGTGCCACTATTAAATAAATTTTTGATACAGATATCGGGAAGAAATGTGTGAATTTCTATATTTTTGTAAAAATTGGCATGTAGGCCTATCATAACAAAAGTAAATTGTAACAAGTTGTTTTAATGTCGTAGGCATAAAACAAATTTAGGCAAATATTCATTTGCCTAGGTATTTACTACTTGTCATGGCAAATAGCAAGATGGTAAAGAATCAACAAAATTTTGCTATCTGTTTCAGGATTTTGCATTTGCATAGGTCAGGTCCGGTGAGGTCACGTCATGTCAGCTCACACCAAGCCAAGTCGGGTCACTACTATGCGCACTACCAATTATAATTGGTAATCTCAATTAAATTGTAACAGAGTTAAGGATCGGATAATACAATAAATTAATTTGCCCATACTTATGTTAAGTATTTAATAAGTTGGACGCAACTTTTCTATTGTAAATTTCTCAATAGAATATGAGACTTTATCTGCACATGTATTGAACGTATAATTTGACAAAAGTAGTAAAATTGGATAAATGGGTAAATGTTTTTCATTACATACCATTCTTGAGGTTTATTTTATCATTTCGTCGACAAGCTACAATTCATTGCTTTACCAGTACTCTATATACCTTTTATTTTGTCACTGAAATTCTCACACTTCGCTGTAGCACAACCGAGCATTGTAACTTAATGTGACACAAATTTTACATAACAAAAATTGCGAATGATGATTAAAATTCGTATAATGCAAAATACTAACACCTCATCAATGTTCGCATAATCTCTGCTTCGTACCCCACGTCATGTGCGCCTGGTGACAAAATTGGGCTGCCTACCGCGCATACTGCGGTGTACTATACTGCGCTCCTACTCCAGTTTTGAAAGCAGGATGCAATTAAACTGACAAAAATGCATGCTGCTTTTAATAATAACGAATATTAGAAGTTTCTGAATCAGAAGTAGTTGTATTTCTTTTTTGAACATTCGGTATTAATTGCTAAATGTTGTAAAGCGGCATTTGATAATTTTAGAAGCAATGCTGAGCAGACTAGTCTTAAAATTGGATCAGGATTAGATATTATTCACAAAAATTTTGACATTCCATTTGAAATAAAGTAGATGTCCGAAATTTGAAATTCTTTTAAATTGAACAAACGAAGCCCGAAACCCTTGCTTGTAAATTAATAAATTTCCACTCCATTTGGTTCCGGTTATTCTTCTAATCAAGACATCGAAACTGGTCGTGGCCCCACCCAGTATAAAACTTGATCGGTGTGTCATTTGATGCCCTTTCGGTGACTAGGCCAATTAAGTCACGTGTACCTACTGTAGTGAAAATTAGTAGGTACAAGATGATAGGTTTTCAGGTAGGTAAGTTCTTAATTAGGTAGCATTAATCAGTGCCGAGCAGGTAGAAACACAGGTAGAAACACTTAAAGGTAAGGAGTAGCGGTCCATTACACTTTGTAACTACCGTTTTAAAATAGTCCAGAAAAAATATGTGGCTTAGAAACCCTAGTATAGGTACACTTTACTTATGCTAACTTGATATTCTACTCAGCTTTCTTTATTTTCAACTGTAATTCCTAGGTGGCGCTAACTAATTTGGTTTTTCTTTGACGAAGAGTAAACTGAAAGCGAAGAAAAAACTTAAGCAAATATTTATCACTTCCAATTATTAAGTTAACGTTTACATGTCAATACGTGAGTCTCGTTAAATTTATTACGTTTGCCTACAACAACCAACCTTGATATTATTTGTTTTACGTATAGGTACCTATATAAGGTAATCAAATCATGACCTGCCTTAACCCGTGTTCGGTTTTCCGTTTTTAAACTTTGCACATACATACAAATTTTATGAAGCTAAATTGGATCTAAAGAGGCGAGACCACTCATTTCTTGCTAATTTTTTATTCTAAATATCACATGAACATTGAAGATAAGAAAAAACAGTAAGTAAACATTTTAGCTCAAAAGCGTTGTTGATTGATCTCTCTCAACCCGTGAACGCTTCCAAAACATGCGCCCGCGTTACTATTTCGAATGTGTATGTACTTCCAAAAAATCAAGAATTTGGCTTATGCGAATTCTAAATTGAATTGTAACTCAGAGCACCAAACACCTAGTTACTTGTTGCTATCAAAATTATAATGATATTCCTTTAGTGGAACGATCCCATTGCTGGATTGGCCGAGGAGTTCCACACGCTTGGCCAATGGCCAGCGCGAGTCCTCGACATAACCCCGCTCGGTTACTGTTTGTGGGGACACATGCAAACGCTTGTATACGCGGAAAATATAAAAAAGTTTCAATGCTGCGGCTGGAATTTGCCTGCTAAGTTGTGTCATTGAGGTGGTCATTTAGAAAAGATTTAGTAGTTATTTATTTAGACATTTAGCTAATTTGTAGATTACATAGTTAATTATTCATTCTTTTTGCTTAAAATTACCTAACAAACATATCACTGGAGTTTAGCAGATTCTTCACGGGACATTCTGGCTAAACTTCGCCCACGAACTATATTGTATTTAAACTTCATTTGAATTTCTTTTATTTATAATAAAGCCGGTTATTATTATTATTATTATTATTATAATTTTTTAAGGTTACGGGGCTTTAGTTCAACCTATACCTACTTTTTTCCACTTATTATCTATTTAATATGATTTTGAGCTCGGGGTAGCCTTTACCTATTACTATGAAATATAAGGAAAAACATTTTTTTATAAATCTGTAACATGTAAGTTTTCGTTTAACAAAATACAATTTTTCTTTAATATAATGTTATTGTTTTCACGGATATTTTAACATTACTTACAAGATATTCCAGTCTTCGACCTTCTATTCTATCACCTGGTTCATTCGTTATGATGAGTAAGGTTTTTGTTATTTAAATATCCTTTGTATTATGTCATCTTTTTAATATGAAATCAAACAGCAAAGTTACACGTCAAAAGTGGAATGAGCATTTTGATATTTTTCAGTACCGACTTCAAATTTATTAATTAGCGCCAAATTCTGCAAAAGTGCCGGATATAAACCTATCCGCATGACTTTCTTTTCAAATAAGCGAAATCTCTATGGTGATGGCCCCTCGAAATTGTACCCATCTGTATAGTATGCAGTAGGTGTAAATATTATTTTCCTACGACCCCCTAGGAAAGCGGCACGTTGCATAGAGAATAGTAGGCCGGAAACTTGACAATTGCGTTACCCGTCCAGTAAACTCAAACCTGTGCTGCAATTTTTGAAAATCGCACAGGTTATTCATATTTTGTAGCCGGCTTTGAGGTTTTGACGTTTACTGAATAAATATCCTGGCTCGCCTCGTGCATAAAATTTCACGCTCGTATGAAATTTGTCACTTTCCATGCTCGTTACGTAAACTACTATTATTCACAATCTGTTAGTAATACGAGTAAGTCGATTGCAAACTTTTAAAAAGTTGGCAAGTAGGTTATTTCCGACCGGGTTAGAAAATTTTCCAACCTGGGTGGAAAATTCAGTGCCTATTGGATTTTATACTTAAATAGGTATGTATTAAGGCTGTGTCTACAGAACCGAATATTCGGACAAATAATATTTATTATACAAGGTGTTTCTAAATGGAGTACCATAAATTTAGGAGTTTGTAGAGAAAGTTAAAATAACACTAAAACCTTTATATAGTTTTGTACAAAAACGCTTCCCTTCCAAAATACAAGGTGTTATAATGCCGACTGGCATATCAGTTATTTAGCTGTATCTGTAACTAAAGCAGCCTGAGGAATCTAAATTTTTGTGGGCAAGTGCTACTCAAAACTACAGATAATCCAGCAATATTTTAAGTGTAATACGATAATTCAGTGGCGTAGAAAAATGGGTCGTGTAATACCTTTTCATTAATAAAAAGTTTGAGGTTAGGTTTTTTGAAAATATTATTTTATTTTTAGATTCTCTAATCAAAATACTGCAGAAAATATACTCTTTTTAAATATCTCTAGAGTCTCTTATTTTCAAGATCTTCACGATTTTATCTGGCAGTGCTATTAAAATATTGTCTTTGTTCTGCCATATTATCATTAGTTAGGTACGTAAAACTTGATAACAAAATCATCTAGAAGTGCTTGCAGGTATAAAAATTACGAAGGTACCTACAAAAACATGTAGCAATCATATGTGATTTTTTTTCGCAAATCAACCATAGGTAGGTAGATAGATACCCCAGTTCACATGGGCACTGCAACATAAAAAGGCAAATATTTCGAAAACAAACGACTTTAGAGATATTTAAAAGATAACCTTTTTTACAGTATTTTGATTAGAGAATCTAAAAATAAAACGATATTTTCAAAAAACCTAACCTCAAACTTTTTATTAATGAAAAGGTATTACACGACCCCTTTTTCTACGACACTGAATTGTCGTATTACACTTAAAATATTGATGGATTATCTGTAGATTTAAGTAACACTTGCTCACAAAAATTTAGATTTCTCAGACTGCTTTAGTTACAGATATAGCTAAATAACTGACACGCCAGCCGACATTATAACACCTTTTATTTTGGAAGGGAAGCGTTTTCGTGCAAAACTATATAAAGGTTTTAGTGTTATTTTAACTTTCTCTACAAAATCCTAAATTTATGGTACTCAATTTAGAAACACCTTGTAGAACCGAACAGACCACTTTGTACTGACCGAAACTTTTAAAACAGACCGCACAGTTGACACACGCATTTCAAACAAAGCCCTTAGTTGCCCTCTCGCACCAGACCACGCATTTTTTGCAAAAAAAGATAATGTAAAAACCTAACCTCAAAACTAACCTCTACGGGAGCCGATCCTACCCGGGCTAAGCAAACCAAATTACCAGTTCTATGCGATACTTCCCTTCTTACCGTCGCCGCTGGATGCAGTTTTGACTAACGAAGTATAAGGTATAACTCGGGGTATAACTAGTATTCGGTTTCATAATAAATATTATTCGTCTAGTGTTCGGTTCTGTAGACATTACCATGTATTAATATATGTAACAAACTTGGAATAAAATTTCCTACTGTTTTTTCTGCGGTCTCGGAGAGTTCTGCTTGAGTGTATTGTGTAGGTACTCCAGCTGACTACCAATCAGAAATACTCTTTCATAATCAGTTATTTTACTGCCAACACGATGCTTGTCAGTTTAATAATTAATAAAAATATGAATATCAATTTCACAGCCTATCAAGAATTATCGAAAATGCAGTATTTGAAGAATAAAATGAATTATTTATTCCTTTATTGTTCATTAAAACTGATGATTGTGAATAAAATAGTGTACATACCTCGCTGGAAAATTTCATTACAACCTCCTGCTATAGCTGACCGCGGCGCTTCGCGCCTTGGTCATTTATCTGGCCCTCGGCTAAAATGAAACATTTTCCACCTCGGTACGTAATATTCTATTACGCTAGAGTCTAGAAATTTGAAGCCGCCTCAGGTATTTCAACTGCGTTCCTAAAGAAACTTGTTTCCACTAATATAGGTCAAAATATGCGTTTGCAGAGGTCTGACTTGGTAAATTATGCATTTATTTGAGAAAAAATTTTAATTCTTATTGTTCGTAGTGAAAGTCGAAGTTTTAATCCACCAAGGATACATTTATTTTTCCTCTAAAACGTAACCGCGCTAAGCTGCTATCACTCCATGTGTAGACAAAAAAAGCACACTGAAAATTTTTTACCCAAAAATAATTTTTCGTCCTGGGTACATAGTCTACATAGTGTCCAAGTTTCAAATCAAAATATTACCTACGTCTAAATAAATGCGGTGGCAGATAGAGCCTTAAGCACTCAACTCGTCCGTCGTCCGGCAGTTGGAAACTGGAGCATTTCGAGATCGAACCCGACAGCTTATTTACTAAATATACGCCAGCACAGGACACTCCCATTTATTAGATAACTCAAGTAGTATACTCGACTGCAGCGCATCTTACTAAATATACTGCATATCAGCACAATACATACGTTCTCTTTGTTGGGTTGTCCTCAAACTTCCGTAATTTATTTGAAGTATATCATTAACTAAAATTATAAGTACTTGTATACAAGACGAATTTTGGGAACAGTACCTAAGCAATGGGAAATGGACAAATAATTAACTTTTCATAAACTGAAACAGAATAATCAAAAATTATATGCCTCATCCTTATATTTCTATCATCAATTAGATTGATAAATATTTGTTGATTAAGTTTTTCTTTGTTTCAGATTTCCTATACAGACATAACGTAACATTCGACAACGTCACCACTGAAGTAGAAATTTTAGATACATCAAAATGCGCCGTAAGTAATTCCAAAAGCCTCAATCTTACTGCAATTTTTTATAGAACCGCAGTAACCAATTTACCACCAAAATAATTAGGGTATGATCAATATAGGTACAATTTAGTACACGTTATCTTGATATAAAGAGGAGATAAAACATGTAAGTAGCGAACTGTCCGGCTTTACAGTCGCCAATTAACCAAACGACAAAGGCGAGATGCGCATGATAACTTCGCCGCCAAAATAACAATAAATGAGTAAACTGTGCTCGTTCACGCACTGCGGGCGCATTTTTCCCTCCAAGCGCAAAAGGATTACAGTTAAACAAACTGTACTGTTTTACCCGTGTAGGTGTGTATAGTTTTTTTTTGGGAATTTTTATTAACATATCGTTTTTATAATGATTCTACAAAATCAATTATCGTAGCGAATTTACCATAGAAAATCAGCAAATGGGTAGGTTCCAGTGTTTTTTATTTATTTAAATAATGCAGAATAACTCAACAAGAACCAGCATTTATTTATTTTTTTGTTCACCGTAACAAACACTGCACTCTGATGCTGTTGTGTTTCTCTTGAGTGATCGGTTATTGATTTTATTTGTTTTGTTGCTAATTTCTCTCGCTGTTCAACCCACATTAGCTTGTTATTCACTTACACATTTGCTTTCTCTCCCGTCTTTGAGTAAAACAGAGCTTAAATTTACTGGTCAAATGTTTTTTAGTATGTAGGTACATCTACACATAGTTGTAAAATTTGACGGGAAACCTGATTCTCATTAACATGAAGATAAGAAACTAGTACAAAATTATTAAAGTCTATGTAGTTGTAGGCGTTAACAATATTTCTCTTCTATTGGCGATATTGCGATATAGTGATTTGTGGCTGAGATAACGTACCTATTCCGATATTTTTCCTGATACATTTTATAGCATGCCAGTCTATTGTATCTTTTTACTTTATTTGTACAATATACTCGGTGGTGCTCCTGCGTAGCAAGTGCTTTTCATCGACGAACACAACTAACACCCAGCGAAAAACGTGTCAACACGGAAAAAATGATTTAGTGAAGTAGCATACAATTATTGTAGTTTACTCATTTACAATTTGTAGTTCCATAGGTGCCAAATGGAGTTTGTAGTATTAATTGGCCATAGTGTATAGTATAGAACCATGTATTACAAATTTGCATCGAAAATACGACTTCATTGTTGTAACAGCGCGAATTACAAAAATATTGTAAATTTTCTCTAGGTATTTTTGTGTACCTAAATTATTATTGAAATTATTTGTAGTGATATTATTTCTTTATGTACAGACATTTATTACAACCAATTCCCCAGTCAGTAACATTGATTGTATTAACTTCTGTTATACATTGTAGTGTACAATTTAATTTATTGTGTCACTATGTCCCAAATAAGCCGCGACAATAGATGAAATGGGGCTTGTTGGGCTTAAAAGTTGTTGTCTTCTGGGAGTGTATTCGAAATATGTTTACAGTGTTACCAAATTATTCATATTATCAGAGATATTGGCGAAAATTGAAAAATCGCCGAAATTTTTTCTTTCATAACTCCAAAACTTGCAATTTTAAAGGAATGTTTCCTATGAATGATTCATAGTTTTTTTCCTCCCTATAAAATGGCATTATCAGATATTCAACAGTTACGGCAATGGTCCAAGTTATTGAAAAAATTACAAACGGTTTTGACAATAGATTGAAGACTGAGTGTGTGTATTGTGACTTAAGCAAAGCTTTTGATAGAGTTTGTCATCGGACGTTACTTTCAAAGCTGGAATATTATGGCATAAGAGGCATCCCTCTAAAACTGTTATCATCCTACTTAGAGAATCGCAGGCAGAGAGTGACCTTTAACAACCGGTCTTCGGTCTGGGAGACAGTCACGGCAGGTGTGCCGCAGGGCTCGATTCTTGGGCCTTTGCTGTTTGTCATATATGTTAATGACTTACCAAGTAACATTGAAGCGGATGATATTTGCTTATTCGCTGATGACACATCTTTCCTAAACCAGCATCGGAATTTGGAAGCGTTGCAGCCGAGGGGAACGAGAAGCTTGGAACAGGCAGAAGAGTGGTTTGGTGCAAACAATTTGCAGCTAAATCAAGGAAAAACAGGGAAACTTATATTCTCTACACGGACAGCAGTATTCCAGAATCAGGATCCAGTTAAATTTCTTGGAGTTATGTGTCAGCACAACTTGGGATGGGACGCTCATATGCTGAACTCGAAATTAGCAACAATTCTGTTCACATTAAGATACCTAAAGTGTAATGTTAACTTCGAAACAGCAACTACTGCATACTATTCAAATTTTCATAGTCGTATTTCGTATGCTATCCTAATATGGGGCATGCATCCCAGAGCAGAAGAAATATTTTTAAAACAGAAAAAAGCCATCAGAATCCTCGCAGGGGCAACCATGCTCCAAAGCTGCAAGGAATTATTTAAAACAATGGATATACTTACTCTTCCATCTGTATATAGGTATACTTACATGTTTGCTGTATGCCTACGATAATTTGAAGAAATTTCCACAGTATAGCTCATATCACGACTATGATACCAGGAACCAGGACAAACTATGCATTCCTTTTCATAGAATTGCCCGATCCCAACATGGCATTAATTACGAGTGCATTAAATTTTATAACAAACTTCCTGATAGGTTCCTGAATCTACCGAGAAGCATATTTAAGAGAAAGTTAAAACAATTTCTGCTGGAAAATGCACTGTATTGTACGAGTGATTTTTTCGAACTGATATTTTAAAGTGTGCAATTTATTTATAGTTTTGTAGCTGTGTGTATGTGTGTACACCATATCTTTTCGAATACCTATGTATTCCATTTATTTTGACGTGGTATTGTAATTTAAGCCAAATAAACATTATTATTATTATATTATTATTATGCGATATTTAATTTTCGGTGAAAACAAAATTTTTCTTGCTTGTTTTTAGTACCTACAGCAGGAACCTACAATAATTATTTTTTCGCTTCGATGTTTTTGTGAAGAAACACATGTAATATTTGTTAGCCATATTAAGTGGGCTCTGCGAAGTTTCATCTGCCTCCCTCGCGCACGTTGATTGTCCCTGAGAACTACGTGTTCGTTTTTCTTACATTGCATATACAATTTTCGGAATTTCTACCCGAAGTTTTGAACAAAATTGTTGAAACGTTCCATAATCGAGATTATTTAATAATAAAGGTATAATTAAAATCCGTTTATCCTCGACACTCTGATGTATTTGAAAAGGTGACCGGTTTCGGGGTTCTTAAGCTAACACCCCATCCTCAGACCGACACAGAGCTACATAAAAACCACATGACAATTAGAAATCGACTAATCATATCTCAAAAATATTCTTACAGTATTAGTCGATTTCTATTTGTCATGTGGTTTTTATGTAGCTCTGTGTCGGTCTGAGGATGGGGTGTTAGTTTAAGGACCCCGAAACCGGCCACCTTTTCAAATACAGAGTGTCGAGGATAAACGGATTTTAATATTATACCTTTATTACGAAGTTTTGAACATTTAAGCTTCTTATTACGCAGCTATGATCGTTTTTTTTAAATTTTAGAAAAATGTTTCTTTTCGCTTACTTAAAAGTGGCATTTTTTTATTTTTCAGTGCGAGATAAGTAATTTTCTTCTTAAATTACAAATGAGCTGAGATCATAGCCCGCTTTTTTGCACGAAGGAATTTAAATGTGCCATATTTCAGGTTATTTCAGGTTATGTAGGTAATCTTTATGTAAAACGAACACCTAATTCGCAGGGATAATCTACGTACGCTAGCGGGACAGCTGAAATTTCGTAAATTCCCATCAAGATTATTTATCACTTTTAACATACTTTTAGTCAAAGGTAAATTTATATCTTAACCAACAATTCAAGAACATCATCCAGCCATGCACTTGGTTTAATATAAAAGGTGATGGTTGATCATCCCGGAAATCAATTTTGGTGGCCTTCTGGGCAAGTATAAAACTTTGTTGAAAGTCGCTATGCTGACAGTTCACAGCGAGGGGCGAACCGCGTTCAAATTTCATTTACACCTACTGTCATTTTCCTAGATACTGTCACGGACTGTCACGGGACTGTCACGGGACTGTCACCGGACTGTCACGGGACTGTCATGAGACTGTCACCGGACTGTCATGGGACTGTCACTGGACTGTCACCGTACTGTCACGGACTGTCACCGTACTGTCACAGACTGTCACCGTAATGTCACGGACTGTCACACACTGTCACGGACTGTCGGATACTGTCACGGAACTCTCGCAGGACAGTCAGGGAGCTCTCGCAAGACTGTCACGTGATTCTCACCGGGCTGTCACGAGACTGTCACAAGACTGTCACGGGACTGTCACGGACTGTCACGAGGCTGTCACGAGGCTGTCACGGGACTGTCACGGACTGTCACGATACTGTCACGGACTGCCACAGTACTGTCAAAGACTGTCATATAATGTCACAGACTGTCAGGTACTGTCACTGTACTTACATGGTGCTGTACACCTACTTACAACCCCGATTTGCCCCTCGGTTCACAGCTTAAGTTTATTGAGTTGGAAGGAACTTAAAATAATTTATCGTATTTTTCCGGTTCTTATCATTAATACATGGTTGCCTCTAACGATTACTGACGAATATGTAGGTATATGATGCAGGGACCTGAACCGAAATGAATTCTCATTTTGTTTCGGTTTTGGTTCAAGTGTTAATCGGAATTTCGGTTTCCGATTTGGTTCGGGTTCAAGTAACAATATGAGTTTCGGTTTTCAGTTTGGTTTGGGTGCAAGTGTCAATTCTGATATCGGTTTTCAGTTCGGTTTCGGTTCAAAGAATAACTCTGTTTTCAGGTCCGGTTTCGGTTTAACATTTGGGTTCGATTTCGGTACAAAAAGTATATTCAATTTAGTTCAGCCTTCTACCCTTTTACCCACTCTTACGGTGCCTAGGTAACAGAGAGTATGCCAAATGTAAGCAACCAGAGGAAGCCCCTTCCGCGAAAAATATAGACATGCGCCAACTGAAAAAAGATTTTCACAAAAACACCTTTAATACTTTAATCTTTAATACTTATATTCATTCACACAGCGAGATCAAAAACAAACTAATATCGAAAGCCTGTCAACTTTCCTCTGCATGTTTCATTCAGAAATAGTTGGGAAGCTAGGCTGGCGCAATTTGACGTTCCTTAGCACCTAATTTTTCTTAAAATTTCTTAACGACTTTTTTCCTAAGCTCTGATTTCAAAAACAGTGCGTGCACGACGTTAAACGACCTTAAAATATAGGAGATTGCAACAAGCAACTACATGCAGCAGTCCATACCTCAACAAGAATCGATGATTGACGTTTAACGATGATCCAGCGTCAAACACAGAACTTCGCCCAATTACATTAAACAATTTCCTACTTTTTGCTAATTAAATTGATATTATTTTTATTATTATAAAACGACTCCAGTATTTCTTAATTATTAATTTTGGTTTCGATTCCGTTTCAGTTCGAGCTCCTACCGGAATTTCGGTTTTTGGTTCAGTTCTAGTTGTAGCCCCTATCGGAATTTCGGTTTTCAGTTCGGTTTTGGTTCAAGTGTCAGTCTTAACTTACGGTTTACAGTTCGATTTCGGTGCAAGACAAACATGTGGTTACGGTTCGGTTATAATAATAATAATAATTGTTTTATTTCCCAAATTACAATTACAGCACAACATGACGAAGGTAAAAATACAAGAAAAATTGAAAAAATCACAAGGTATTAATTCAGGCAGACGAAAAATTCGTCCCCCGTTCCACCATTAAGACCTTGACAAAAATAAAACAAAACATTCTGCAGCTACATATACAATGATTAAATTAAAATTAACATCCCATGCAGGCTCGCAATTTCTGAATGATCCACCCAACGAGCCAGTCGCTTCCAAATACCCCCATCTCGGTTTTGATACCTACGGTTACGGTTCAGGTCCCTGATAGGATGTGACCAAGATAAGAAATATAAAGTGTACCGTAACAATAAGATGCTGTATCAACAACTTCTTTAGGTCGCTACTGCTCCAGGGTTCATCATCATAAGGTTCTCAGTCCGAAGACTGGTTGGACGCGTACCTCCATTCTTTTCTATCCTGAGCTAAACTACGCATTTCCCTAAAAGTAGAACATCCTACATCCCTAACTATTTGAGAGCAGTAGTCTAATCTAGGCCTACCCCTACCTCTTTTTATTCCTATCTCTGACTCTAGTATGTCACGAACTATTCCTTCGTGTCTTAGAAGGTGTCCTACCATCCTATCTCTCCTACTCTTTATTGTTTTCCATACCTTTCGCTTTTCCCCAACTCTTTCTAATACTTCCCTATTGCTAACCTTATCTATCCACGGTATCTTCATCATGCGTCTGTAGCACCACATTTCAAACGCTTCTACTCTTTTTCTATCCGCTTCTCCTATTGTCCAAGTTTCGCACCCGTATAATGCCGTACTCCATACATACGACGTTAAGAGTCTCTTCCTAGTCTCTATATTAACCGTTCTCGAGCATAACAGTTGTTTCTTTTTGTTAAACGCAACTCGGCCCTGCGCCATTCTTTGTTTTATATCTTTAGTGCTCCTACCGTCTTGAGTTATTTTACTTCCTAAGTAGCAGAAATCCGCGACCTCCTCTATCTTCTCATTTCCAATTTGTATTTCCATTTTAGTTCTATTTTCACATCCCCTACATACCAAAATTTTAGTTTTCTTTTTATTGATTTTCATGCCGAAGCCCTGTGTCAAAACTGCTTCCATTTCATTCAAAGCCGCTCCTAATTCTTCTTTGCTAGATGCTAACACTGCTATATCATCCGCAAATCTGAGCATGTTAATAGTTTGGCCCTGTACATTGATCCCTGAGGCTGTTCTTTCCTTAACAATATTAATCGCATCTTCGATATATAAGTTGAAAACTAGAGGTGACAATGCACATCCCTGTCTCACTCCCTTCCGGATATCTACTTCCCTTTGTTCCTGCACACATTCTATAACTGCCTTTTGCTCTTTGTAGAGATTATGTATTATTCTTCTGTCCCTGTATTTCATCCCTACCTTTCTCAGCACTTCGAACATCTTCCCCCATTTTACGTTGTCGAAGGCTTTTTCTAAATCTACAAATCCTATATAGACGCTCTTTCTCTTTTCTATCGTTTTTTCTATAATTACTCGTAAAGCTAGAATGGCCTCGCGCGTTCCTCTATTTCGTCTAAATCCGAACTGATCTTCTCCTAATATTTCTTCCGCCTTTTTCTCCATCCTTCTTTGCACAATTCTAGTTAAAATTTTTGACGCATGGGAAGTTAAACTGATAGTTCTAAAATTTTCGCATCTATCCGCGCCTTTTCTTTTTGGCAAAGCTACTATGATGTTCCGTTTGTAATCTTCTGGAATCTCGCCTGTCAGGTATATGCGACTAACTAGTTTAAATAAACGATCTATTACCTCTTGACCTGCGCACTTTAAGATTTCTGCCTGCAAGCCATCTATACCTGGTGCTTTATTATTCCTTAAACTTTTTAGTGCTATCTCAAACTCTTCTCTCATTATAGGACTCCCTAGGTTATCCCCCTCTACACTGCTTTCGCTTTCTAATATATCTTGCACTTCCTGTCCCGCATATAAGTTTCCTAAATATTCTTTCCACCTATCTGCCTTCTCCCCACTTCCGATTAGGATATCTCCTGCCTCATTTCTAATGTTTTTGGTACTAGATTCAATTTCTCTAAAATTTCTCCTAATTATTTTATATGCTTCATCAGTCTTTCCTACTTCGAATTTATCTTCCACTTCTTTGCATTTATTATCGATCCATTGCTCTTTCGCTTTCCTACATTCCCGAATAATTTCCCACTTGATCGCCTTATATCTTTGTTTCCCTGTTTCATCTAACCTATTTTTATATTTTCGCCTTTCCTCTATTAGACTCACAATATGTTTTGTTATCCAGGGTTTCCTACTTTCATTCTGTTTATGACCCAAAATATCCCTAGCTGAGGAAACTAAACTATTTTTAATGCAATTCCATTCTGCCTCTATGTCCCTAACAATATTTCCACCCGTGCCCTTTAGTGCTTCGTTTGTCTTTTTCTCGAACTTATTGCGCATATCATCATCTTTTAGTTTCTCTGGGTCAAGATACCTTCTTCCGCTTCTTTTTAGTGTAAATTGTTGTCCAACTTTTGCAACATTTTTCGATTAAATGTAACTTGTTTCGATATAAGTACACGTATAAAGTAATTATGTTCGTATTCCATTATACACATCTAGGAGTTGAATTATGTAGGTTTTAAGGTGAGACATCAATTTCGACAAAATCAATAAAACAGTTCTGATACTGAGGCTGATACTATTTATGTATTCCGTGTCTCTAAATTGTGCATAGTAAATAGTAATACAACTAAGGCAATTCAAAGACCCCAATATTAAGTTTACAATTATAATTTTACAAAATATCCAAATAATAATTATTAGTCAGCAGCCAAATTTCCAGATTTTCAAATTTTAAGAACCATCCCAATTTCCTCAATTTCTATTCCAAATAAAATTTATTTATCTTGCAATTTATACTTTCATGCATGTTATTTTAATTTCTCCCATGATTTATATAATTAACACTTTGGAAGAAAATTCCTCAACCATTGAAAATAGCGAAGTCTCAATAATAGTTTGGGACAAAACTATAGTGTAATATTTAGGCTTGGTGCATCTTATTTGTACAACCTTTCCATATTTAAAAAACAATTTCAAAAATTGCTTCTTATCATGGTCAGAGTGCTTCTAATCTGGATGTTCTTAATCAAATAAAATATTCGTGTTCCTCGGAGGGTTACCAACCGTCGTTATTTCTGAAGGACAGTCCTTATTTTGAAACAATTGTCCTTACCTCACCCTGGTAAGAGCGCTAATAGTTCTTACTTTGTGCATTTACTGTTTATATCAGTTAGGTAATATCTTCTGTTCATCTCAGTTCTTACCACAAAAATTAAAAAATAAATTTCGTCGTGAACTATTTACGAGTTATCTGTGTTTTGGGTGCCTGCGGTTTTACTTTAATTGCCGTTGCGCCTGCGCCTTCCTTTCTTCCGCACGCGACGTCCATGCCCAATGACGATGACGCCACTAGGGCATTTATTTATACCCCATCTAGATTTTAATCTCATTTTTACGCGTTTCAATAGCCTGTTAAACTCGTGCTCCAGAAACAACCGGCGTGGCTCAGTATGAAAATAAACAGGCTGCTCTTGCCCGAATCCGGGCTAATCAGTTTTCTTTTTTCTTCTAAAGTTTTTTGTAATTTACAGATTTTTGCATTCGATGTGTTCTGACCGGTTTTCTGTCATGAAAGGCATTTTTTAAAAAAATCCTCAATTGCTAATGAAAACAAGAGAATAACAGCACGTCAAAATGCTAGATATCTGTCCATTGGCAAAACCTAATTGGGATATAAATAAACGCGCCACTCGACTGTTGTGCCAACTGCAGCCCAAGAGAGGACATACAAAGTGTGGCCAAATTCAAAATCTGCATGTGGGACTTGGATTTTTTATATCAGATATCTGAGAAGCACATCAGCGTTATGGTGATAACTCCGGCGATAACATAACTGTCCGGGAACCAGAACGAACGCAATAAAAAGCAACTTACACGACACGAGAATCGAACCAAAAATCGTTGAGCCGCGGATACGCTGAGTACGAGTGCGTCTCACCGACACATAATTATTACTCCTGCTCTGGGGCTATAGGAGTGCGGTTTGTCGTTCACGCCTATAGACGCCACCAGCGTGTCCCACAGACGTCTGTGGCGTGTCCTTGCCTTGCATATTTTTTGCCGATTACAGTGCTCGTGCTCCCGCGCTGCTCTTACCTACTAAAAAGCGCACGAAATGTTGCATACATTTACACCAGTACACCAGTACACAATACTCAGTACATAAATGATGATCGCAATCCACTGCTGATTTGCGTTTTAATTAAAGCAAATAGTACGAGCATGTGTACGCAGCAACGCTAGTTATTTCGCCTAATAGAGGGAATACCATTACTTTCGTTATTTTCCCGTACTACGCAATCAGAAAAGTTGGCAAAACTTGTTCCTGTGCAAGGAACAGAATCACCCTTTTAACATTGAAAATTTGTTAGTATCCTAGCATGGAGATCATATTCACCGAAAAGATTCTGTAGCATTTGCAATATACGTCACCCGTGAAAGCCGAGCGCTAGCGGTTAAAGTTGAGCGACTGGTGGCGCGCTAAACGACTAGATAGAGGAAGTCAAAATAAGAAGAAAAGTTTATGTGAGCATTCGTCCTAAAATTACTTCTAGCAAAGAGGCAGAGTGTAGAAGTTTCATGAAAAAAATTGATTCTTTGTAGTCTCCGAAACCAGGAAAGTCATTGAATTAAAATTTTGGGTGAGATTGTCCTATGTAGATTTCTGTTGTTCTAAGAATTTTTGCTTTTTTACTGCCGCCAAGGGCGCTTCCGCAAGGAGGTGAGTTCGATCCTTTCGCTTAAACGATGTTACGCCACCACTAGTTTCTACCTCGGTTTCTACCAATGAAGCTAAAATTTTCGAATTTTACATTCAATTTGGAAACAAAAAGGTATATCGTTGACTTCTTTCCTATAAATCTTAGATTCCTAGTAAAATAACATTTTATGAAATCGTCCACAGCATTGTTCTAAAACTACTTGCATCGCCATTAGGCATTAAAAGAGCAAACGCTTTTAGAACGGTATATGTATATAGAGTAGAGGACAATCACTACCAAAAATTTAATTCTATAGCTTTCGCAGTTACAGAAATAAGTAAACATTAATTATTTTCAAAACTTGTTGGGAGTAATTTTGGAACACATGTTCTATATTATTTTGACCTCCTCTATCATCTTCTAATTTTCTTTACATTCGTCATGTATCACCCTCTATATAAAAGTTAAAAAGGAACATGTTAATATATCGTGCCCACGTAGCTAATAATTGCGGTTTATGAAGAGGGAATCTGAACACACTGCAATATTCCCCAGACTTGTAATTTGTTTTGCACTCGCGGTACCCGGTAGGCAGCATTTTCGTGGCATTGTATGTGAAGTTATCAGCACAAACTCATGAAAATTACTTATAAACTACAGCTGATCTATCGATAAATTAGGTAAAAATAGAAATATTCACCTAGTCAGTAACGCCAGAGAGTCTCTGGCGGCAGCCTCCGATGTTGACGTCACACGCTAAGCTCTGCCTGATAACTGTAGTAGGCCCTGGCTCAGTCTGAGTAAACTTTATTCAGAGTGCGACCGTCGCAAGTGTTTTACGAATAATTATTTAACACGCTATCGCTTATGCGGAAATATCCCAAACGCACAAGGGTTACAGTCTGCTTCGTCATTTTCAATGTCTCCCCCGGGTTGCATCTTTGCGAAGGCTGTGAATTTTTGTCTTCACAATGCAAATAGATACCGCAGGGAGATTCTTACAAACTTCCTTTTATCAATACTGTGATCATAATTTTGGTCATCTCAGTTGATCTCTTTCAGAGTAGCAGCAGCCAGACACAAAAATAATGTTTGTTGAAATTTACGCTATTCCTCGGAATATTCATATCAGAAATGTGAAACGATATTTTTATTTGTTTACTACCTATTTTTACTATTTGAAATAACGTGAGGTGCTTTCACCGGAATCAGAAAAATGGCGCCTACAATGGCACGGGCAGACAGAATTGTGAATCGTGATCAAGCATTGCGGTCTGGGAAGTTGGCCACGCTTCGCCTCGGGTTTGTTAGAATGAATCTCTTATTTATACTTTTTTTTCAATTTATCGTGCAATCAGGCGGTGCGCACTTATTTATTATCATTATCTTTGACTGGATTCAAGGCGCCTTACCAAGTCATGTAACTTGTAAAGTTGAACTCTGTTATTTCCTTTTGCAATCCGCTTCGTACGTTTTGCCTCGCTGAGAGTATCTACGAATGTGGAAGATACATGCAATTAAATTTATAATCACACTGCCACAATTTGTGAGCTGTTGAAGTATTTATACGTGCAACCATCTTTCTCTCGTGATGAATTCACTATCCAACGTCCAACTTATGTTTTGAACTTGCGCGGCATAGTTATTATTCGCTTATTATTATTATAGATCATGAAATTTTAGCACGCTGTTCTAGGGACAAAATAACGTGGTGGTAAAATAGTCCCACATTCGAATCTCCGGGCGGGGACTGCTTTAGGGGGAGTCATCAGTAATTTAACGAGTCGGAGCATGGAATATTAGGAGCATGATACAAGTTAGCAGGAAAGTTAGAAAATTTAAATAGAGATGGACAGGTATCAGTGAGGTGCGATGGCCAGAAGCTGGAGATTTTAGTCACAAAGTTTCCAGGCAGTGACACGCCTTAATCTTTACATCAGCTATAACACCGGCCATCAAAACTCTCTTATTCGGACGTACATTTGTGCTCTTCGCAAAAAAATATGGTATGTGGGTCAGTTTAAACAACAAAACATATCTACATTTTTGTATATTTACAGATAGCTTTAAAACACTACTGTAAACAGAAACTTAATTTTTAAACCCGGAAATAATATTAAATTAAAAGGCATTCCGTTCGCAAAATAGTTGCACTGACTAGTTGTAAAGGTTGTCGGCCTATTAGCAAACAAAATTTCGCACACACCCTTTTTGCTTTTTTAAAAAGGTCATTAGTTGATACCTACTTAAAAATGTCAAACAAGTCATTGACATCCTAAATACATATAAGCGGAAATAGTACGAGATTCAGAGAAAGATGTTTATTATGTTATTACGTGTAGTTAGCAGTTTAATTAATTATGACATATGACGACACAGACAGGGCAAGCGTTTATTGTTATATAGCTGACCAGAAATTTCATTTTGCTAGCAACCTGCTGCTCGTGTTCAACTTTTGATTCTCAATTTGTTTTCTGAATATTGTATTGCTGTCATGTTGACTTTCTTTGTGTATCCAGATTGATTCTTCTGGTGGATGGTGTTAGAATTAATTATAAAATTTTATATCGTTTTAAAGCTAAGTTTGCGAACTATAAACTGGTGAAATTTATAACTGCGGTAGTTTTCTGCGAAGGAAGAAAAAATATACACTTGTAATAAGAATAAATATCGAAAGAGTAAATTGTAAAGATAGGTACTGTTTTTCCTGCATTGCTTTTTGCAGTACGAGTTTTTACTCGTAGTTCTTTAATTCACCACGACTATATTGTGCGACTTTTGTGATTCTGCGGTGCCTACAAAAAAGAAACAGGAATTCCTTGTGGAGGAATTTGCAACACACAGTTTCATCTTTCTTGTATTAATTTACCGTCTGATTTTATGTAAAATCTGGGCAAAATTCGGGGATTTTCTTGGACTTGTGCCGACTGCACAAAGTCTTGCATGTATGTTAATCAGTCCGAAATTCAAGATATCCTCCGGGAGAAAATAGACACTGTATTAAATGATATGTTATTATCCTTTAATGAAGTGAAATGAAAATGTTTTCTTGAATTTTTATGGGGAGAAGTATCCGTCGTTACCAAGTACTTCGGTCACCTCCAAAGCTACTATCTACGTGTTGAAGAATACACGGATAAAAATAGGTAGTAACCTATACAATGACTATTCTAAACATAATTATATTTATTTTAAAAGTAGGGACAGCTATCTGTGATATTTAAAATCACGTTATACCTACTAAGAATTATGTAAGTATTTCCAAATTTCAGAACATTCTGGCGAAAAATATAGGTGTAATATGTAAAGCACTAAAAGGTTTTTGTCATGTTGAGTATGTGTAACTGGCCAATGAAGAGAGCAGTATAAACGCCACTTTTAATTTTTATTCGCATCCACTTGATCATAACCAATTATTATTAAGTATTATTACACATAATAGTATTCCAAATTATGTGAAATCCTGGCATGTAGTAAATAATAACTGTATAACTATATAATAATATCGACGTTTCGCCCCCGTTCGGGGGCTTTGTCGAGATTTATTAGAACGTATAAAAAGATATAAAATATTTGACAATTTTTTTTCAATTAAAAACTATTTATACGGTACTTAACTATGATATAAGTATAAAAATTTTTAGCACTTTTGATTTTGGAAATATTCGAATTTATGAAAGAGAAAAAGGCATAATATATATGTATTTAATTATTTAACAATAATATCTATTAATAATAAGCAGAGAGTATGATTTATTTTATGTATTATTATATTACAGTAAATTTGACTTAAATTTTGTATATTAATTCTATCATTAATAGTTTTGTTCTTTTTTTATGTAGGTAGATCGTTTCTAAAAATAGTCGAGATTTTAAATTTTTTCTTGTTCTAAAATTTTGGTATCATTAAATTCAAAAGTATGATTGCGGTTTTTCATGTGTTTAAGAAATCTTGACGAAGCCCCCGAACGGGGGCGAAACGTCGATATTATTATATAGTTATACAGTTATTTATTTACTAGGTACATGCCAGAATTTCACAAAATTTAGAATATTAAGATTTGTACTGGCACAAATTAAGCAAGAATTTTGACCATAATAGTGTAACTACCAACATGAATTTTAATAGTTATTTTCATTTTCTCGTTATTAAAAAAACTGTATAATCCATCTACTTTTCTCCGTCTGGCACTAAACCGGCTATGATCGTGTTGCCGAGGGACGATGAGCAGAAGAGTAGACTGAAAAACTCAGCGCTGCCAGATTTGGGGTTTTTACCCCAAAAATGGGGATTCCGCGATGTTTCGGAGTAATTTTGGGGTAAAAATTTTATTGGGTATTTTGGGGAAATTCGACCAATGCGAGGAAATAATTGTTAATTTATTTTTGTATTTATTATCTTTTTGATTCAATAATCTAACATTGTAAAAGGATTTAGGGTCCCTGTATTTAGAGAGTACCGCAATCAATAGCTCCACTATGTTTCAGAACTGTGAGTAAACATGGCGGACTGCCGTGTCAGCAGCAAAATGTCATTATGTCAGTCAAAGTCCAGCTGAAATGTTTTGGTGTTTTATCGTCTTTTGTGAATCATCAGTGATATATATTTCCACAATCTGGTCTGTAGTATTATTCCTCAACGTATTACAGTCAAATTTTATTTGTTTATGGATCAAAAATCAGAAGGTGAATCCGCAATTTGTAACACATGTCAAATATAAAATCTGACGTTCCGGCACAATTCAAATTTGGCGCCTGTTATTGTGAGTAAACATGGCGGAGATTGCGGTACTCTCTAAATACAGGGACCCTAAAAGGATTGACAACACAGCGCCACCTAGGAGTACGGCACACAATGATGCCGCTTAGGAAGGCAGCGATCCGCGTTCGACGCAAGGTTCGTACGAACCATATACCTTGCGTTCAACGATTAGTTTTGTCATTGTCAGATTGTCAGTTGGCGCTTGGCGAATGCAACATTTCATTATTTCATATTTGAATCAGATTCTGATTTACTGACATTTCTGCCCTTCTGTATACAAAACAAGGCATTCAGAAGCATAATGGGCTGATAGCATTTGAACCTAACAAAAAGATGTTACGTTCCAACTTATGGATAAAGGAAAAATAAACTAATAATCGTATGTACTTAATTCGATATTTTGTATTAAACTTATTGATAAGTAGTAACAATGTCGTTTTAATTTAAAATTCCCGCCGAACGATCCCGTACTTTTGAGTTGGGGGAATTTGGGGTATTTTCTGTCAGTTTATGGTGGAAAACAAATTTTTCGATCTGGCAGCGCTGAATAACTCAAGACGCCCCACTGATGACTTGGCTTTTAAACGTTAGTTTCGACAAATTTCCGAGATGGCACTAGAGGCAAATATAGGTAGTTCTGAAGCTTTTGCAAAACGCATATTATTCATCTTTTGCATTCTATCGTATTAAACGTTGTAGGTAAGTTAAACAGAAATATAGCTATTGAAATCTTTAAGAGTTTATCTAAAAAAGGTGTAACCACATGCAAATTTTATCCGCAAAATTGAATCATTAAAATGCGACCTACGATTGCAAGTATGCCAATGTATTTAGTAGAATAAGAAGAATGACGTAAATCCAATATGTATACCTTTGCTTTTACTGCTTTTGCATGTTCTGAATGTGCATGGAAAACCGCAGACCAACTGATTTCGTCCTTCAGGGACTCAGCAAGAGCATTATATGACGTCTTGTAGTACAAAAATCTGGATTTAGTTCTATAATTCAATGCCTGGCAGGGTACTTGCCCGAGGAGTAGTTGTTCGAACGGTCCAGTGCTACTAATTACTTCCAGATAATTACTGAAGTAATTGTCTCTTGTTGATATCTGTCAAAAGCGCGGCAGTATATTTATAGCAAGTTAAATTGCATGGTTTAAATGTGTAAGGGAACGCACCGTACTGACGAGTCCCAGATGGACGAAACCAGTTGGTCTGCGGTTTTCCCTACATATTCAAAACATGCAATATTTAAACATAGACCTGCTAAAAGCACGTACGTACATACATAAAGATTATGATTGCTTCAAAGCTACCTTAGGTGGGGCAGCATTCGGTGACGTCCCGTAGTACAAAAAATAAAAAATCTGGATTTAGTTCTATAATTCAATGCCTGGCAGGGTTCTTGCCCGAGGAGTAGTTGTTCGAGCGGTCCAGTACCACTGATTATTTCTTGAATAATTCTTAAATTACTTTAAACTTTTCGGAATTCACATCTATGTAGTCGCAAAGCTCTCTGCATTGAGATATAAATTTTCGATGCATAAGTACATAATAATAATAATAATAAATCATTTATTGTTCCAACACAATTTCATGTAAAATTATCAACAGACACTGTGAATGACAGCAAAGAACAAAGAACAAAAGGACTGAATTCAGTCTCGGAACTGATTTGCCATTCAGTCCTGGTCAAACTAACCTAAACTTAAACTTAAACCCATGGTGCACAGAGAAAGGGGAGACAGCAAAATAAGGAAGAGAAACAAGATAGAAGAAAAACAAGATGGAAGAAGAAAGAGACAGACAAGGAAAGACAGAGGAAAATGTAGTTCCATCAAATGACTATTGAAAGCATCAAGGGCGTAACTGTCGCCTGACGCGGGCTCTAAAAACTTCGAATGGCAAGGAGAATCTGGATGCAAGTATATCGTTCACAGACTTAACAACATTATTAAATTTATCGGTCAAGAATAGGAATTCAGAAAATATCAAAATACTGCACGTGCTATACACTGCGCCAATGTATAAGCTACACAACAGCCCCTGTTTCTTCAATAAATTACCTCCCAAAGTTTTTGGAACGTAACACCTCAGCACAGTTAAATTCCAGCACATATCAAACGTGTTTCATGAGATTCTTCTTTGACTTGACAAAAGTCATTCCAGACGTCATTCTCCTACCCTGGGTCGCTAGCGAAAAGGACACGAGACTAGGTAACCCTGTTGTCGCTTGTCGAGTCATTGTAAATTGAATAATTTTCCGAGGGACACCAAGTAGCCCGACTTTAAGCAGGAGGCTTTTCTTTTTCAATTTCATTCTTACTGGCCTTTCACTTGCCTATTTATAAACTTCTTTCTAAAACGCAAGTGTGTCGGACCAAGAGCTACTAAAGAACGGTTCCACATGGAAGGCAGTTACAAAATCAAATACCCTAAGCCTAAACGAATGAAATTGCCCTTTAGTACACAGAGTTCCGAGGTCCGCACCTCCTTTGGTGCAATTATGCTGATGCTTATAAATCCGTTTTACCATACAATCTAAAGATTGAGCAACCTTTCATCAGTTCCTGCAAAGCTCTTTCGACTTCGGACAAATCGACAAAATACCAGGTTCCTCTAAATGGACATCTTTGTATTGTATTTGTATTCATTATCCTATATAATTTTACATCCCATTGTCTTTTTATGAATAAAACTTGTATAAAATAGCCGTCTACTAAAATGCTCGCTTTTCCCAAAGATTTGGCGAACCATAAATTATTCAAAATCAGTTATGCGATTAAATAACTCGCATCTGTCCAATACCGTCACCAAGGTTGTCGCTCCTGGGAAGTAAAAATTTACGTGCAATGGCACGTCCACCTTGTTTGTCTGGATTTTCTTTGAAAAAGCCATTAGTAGTCTTAAAGAAAGGCAAACAAACGGACAAGTCACTGACATCTTAATAAACACTGTCATTGGAGTATATGATGTTACCGTGGAGTTTGTGTAATCTAAACATTATGCGTTTTATTTGTACCGCGAATAAGTCGTTACGTGTAAGTTAAGGTAGGCTTTTCTTCCAAGTGAAACCGGTGTATTTACTACAGCGCTTTTGAATTACAAATATAATTAGTCGTATTCATATTATGTACCTATCTAATAGTTTAATAGTTTGTTATCGTTTTGGAAACTGAAGCTGGTATTTCATGTCTGGTGCTATACCGAGAAACGAAATTGAAATTTTACCTATGTATGTCGAACAGTAAATCAAAGTAGGGAGAAAAGTGAAGTATAAATGACGAAAATTAAACACTTCTCTCACTGGTGTTAGAGTATTTTAATTTTTATTTCAAGGGTGTAAGTTTGATGATAAGAAGTGTGTTTAAATTGGTGTGGTGCCAGTGAGTCGGTCGTAAATTTCTAAGTGTGGCAGGTTCAAGATGACAGGTTCAGAGTAGATGCAAAAGTTATGAGACGATAAGCTTGGGTATCAGATGACGGGATTGGAAGATGAGTAAGAGTGTTTGCAGATAAATGAATGGATCTGATTGGATAATTGTGTATGTGTGATAATGAGATGTTTAGAGCTGATTGGTGGAATGTTTGGAAAAGGGAGGATGCTTGGTAGTTTTTAAGATAGTTTTAAGTTATTTAGTAAGCAGCATCCTGAAGTGTAACACTTAAATTCTATTATTTAATATACATTTATCAGAAATAGTTGTTTGATATTTCTTGGAATCGTAAATAAATAAATACTATCACACTGGTAAGACTTAAATTGTGATGGAACCGCCGACTTACTTCTTTAAATTGAGTGACGAAAATGTCACTTTTACATTTACTAAGTATTTGAAAAAGTGGTCGTGTTGCGAGATATTCTCCATCGACATAACGGAAAAACTGTGATACCGAGGTTAATAAAATGGATTTTTAAGAAAGATCGTTGACCTGTCCGAAAGTGTTTCCTTGTTTCCGAAAAATTTTCCCTGTTTTTTAATGAATTGATTCCACACTTCCTGCTGTTCCTGTATAATTCATAAGTACGTGATGCAACATCTATATTTTTCTCCATTTTGCTAATATCCATATTTATGTCTTTCGAGTCCTTTACATTATTTCCATAATACACATCCAAGAGTTTCTACTATTTGTGATTCAAAGACATACTAAACCTATTAGACATTAAAACATTCGTTTGACGCTACGTTTAGCGAAATAGACAAATTGTATATCTTTGTGAATTTATAAGTCCACAAGTATCAGATAAGTGATAATACTAAAGACGGGAGTGTTGAAGGTGAAGGATTACACACAAACGGTGTTCGAATGATAAATCAAACTGCGAAATTAATGAGTCGCTTTCCGGCACTAGACATATCGGACATTAAATATTGTTAAGTATTTGCTACCAGATATTATTTTGCTTCCACCATTTCATTGGCGGCGAGCGTCGACAAGGAATCCTGAATTTGTGTTGAATTGATAAATAATATTACACACATAGCAATTTTGTGCGCACAGCCTTTTTATGCAACAGCTGATTTTGTTGTGAAGCCTACACGGTCGTAGGCCAGCTGCAGGTCGCGGGGAGCGCGTTATTTGGTATTTTATTCAAGCAACCGACCAGGCGAATGTACCGCGATATTCCGTTTCCAAGGCGGCACCTACACAACTTGTCGGCTGCTTTGTTTTGCCCTTTTCACAAACAAACGCTTAGACTGTGAGTATCCCGGCTGCTTCAGTCGCATATATAAATCTGAAGAAGGAGGAAATCGGAGGAAATCAAAAGAACTTCAAACAGAGAAGAGCCGAATCTGTGTCTGCCCCGACACCTGCGCTCTTTCCATATTTAGCTTTCTCAGTTCACAACAGATAGAAATTACGTTGTAAACATCGGTTTCTGTTAAACTCGTATACTTGTTACTACCTATAGGGTAATAATGCAAGAATTTCGAGGATGACGAATCTAGCCTGGAGCACACTTTGGAATCTCGTTTGAGAGCTGGACAAGCATTTAGCATAAATGATTATGTTATCGTTCAGCTCATTTCTTCTTAAGGATATGTATAGAAAATTTGTTGCAAAGATTATCGCAAAAAATCTGTTACTGGTTTTTAAAGGAAAATTGAAAACTTTATTCTGCGGATGAGTTTCCGGCTGTCCCTAACGAGTCTAACGTTGAATATCAAGAAATTTTAGTAAACTTGCCAGAAACAGTATCCAATACCACAGAGAAACTATTATAATGAACATTTAAGTAGTTTTTGTTCTATACAGGGTGATTAAAATTTTAGGACCACCGTTGAGATCCCGCTTATTCGAAAAAATGTAGGGTGCATACGTTTTAACGGCAGAACTGTTCAAAATTTGGTACTCATTAATGTGCCGTTGAGAAGTGTAATCTATCTTTAACGGTATAGGCATGAGTTACATTATGTCCAAATTATGATGGATATTACGGCAACTGCAATAAGCGATATGAAAAGTCTGAAAATAATACATTTTATTATTTATTCTTAAGCGGGTTTATACTCGGCAAACCAACTATATATTTCAATATTTTTCACCCCCAGCGGCCAATCAAATAAATTGAATTTATCTTTTTTACAGTTTCATTGTTTTTTCCCTTCAAGCTACCAGGTATTCGAATTTCCTTTGTGTGTTTCTTGTCTCGTAAGTAAATACTGAAATTCAGTTATCTAGTTAGCTTATTTCATGGATATCATTTTAATTATTTGTATTGTTTTGTCAATTTTAGTTTCCTTGTCAACTGTTCCCTTAAGGGCTCGCCACATAGGCCATGCCATGTCATGCTAAATTAAATTTAGCATAGAACTGCACAGAGCAGTCCACATAGGACATGCCATGTAAATTTGGGTAACCATAGTTATTTGTTTGTGGTTCATTTCACTCCAATTACTATACTTATTTCCATGGAAACGTATCCATAGAAACAGCATAGAAGTCGAGTTCGTTGCTATGTAAATTACTTTAAACATGAACAATGTGGACACTTCCATTTGAATTCCATTGTCTCTACTTCTGTGTTTTACATTGGCATAGCATAGCATGACCTATGTGGCGAGGCCTTTAGGGTCAGTTGTTGGAACGCGGAACAAAATGTAACGCGATGCTACATTTTGATCCACGTTCCAACAACCGGCCCCATGCGTCTCATATTAATTTATTTACAATTTTACTTTATGTAAACATATTCTGATGAGATTTTTTAAATCTTGAAACCAGTCAATCCTATAATAAATTGTTACATTGGTAGTACGCAGAGTATTTTATTAATAATTCATCATGAAATTTTTTTTTTCAAAAACTAGAAGAAATTAACAGACCTTGCATCTCTCACAAATGAGCTGCTGGTTTTCTAATTTGAAACTAAATAAAAACTAGGGCAGTGAGCGCGCGTAGCAGAAGTACATATGCAGGTTTATAAAGAATGGAGTGGACGACAGAAAATGTAATTCAATTAATTGATGGATACGAAAAATTTCCCATTTTATGGGATCCAAAAAATGAGCAGCATTTTAACCGAAATAAAAAATTATATGCAGGAGCTAGGTATGTCAGCCATATTTTCGTGAAATCACACGAACAACTGGATCACGTTCGTGCGCGCAGGCATGTCAAGATGAACGTAAACAAATTAAATCACACGCACGAATGTTCGTGCGCGTACACTGTTCGTGTGCGTAAATTTGCTTGAGCAAATTTACCTGTACTTACCTTAAGGTAAGTACAGACTTGAGGAAATTTACCCACCTGAACAGTGTACGCGCACGAACATTCGTGCGTGTGATTTAATTTGTTTACGTTAATCTTGACATGCCTGCGCGCAGGAACGTGATCCAGTGATTTCACGAAAATATGGCTGACATATCTAGCTCCTGCATAGAATTTTTTATTTCGGTTGAAATGCTGCTCATTTTTGGATCCCATAAAATGGAAAATTTTTCGTACCCATCAATTAATTGGATTACATTTCCTGTCGTCCGCTCCATTCTTTATAAACCTGCGTACGTTCTTCTGCATCGACAACTAAACAAGAACTGACACGGACCGATGTTTTGCCGTACAAACTGCGCGCACAATTTCCTTTGAGCATGGCACCGAGACCGACAAGCAACGGATCGCGTGCGGGTTATGCGCGCACGAATAATTTGTGCGTGCAAATCAATTTTATAGCGTCCACATTTGAGCATTCGTACGCGCAAACTATTCGTGCGCGCAAATTTGCTCAAGTCTGTACCCACCTTTAGGTTAGGTACAGAACGACACTGGTGCAGAGTTGCCAACTCGCAATAAACACCATATTATACACCAGATGCCACTTACAAATACACCAGATTCTAAATTTAAGTCGGACTACTTCATTTCAATTATGCAACAGGTACCTCCATTACACACATAAGTACCTACCTACCTATTAGGCATCGCGTTTGTAACGGAAATATGGACAATGGGTTTTGGTACCTACCTATTTGTAAATATGAAAAACAACCCCCCAAAACAATTCCTAAAAACCACTCCTAGCAACCACCCCTAAAATCACCTCCACAAACCACCCCAAAAACCACATCTCCAAACCACCTCCAAAACCATTCCTAAAAACCACCCCTAACTACAACTTCTGAAAACCAACCCCAAAAACCTCCCTCAAAACCATTCCTAAACCACCCCCAAACCACCCCAAAAACCACTTCCAAAACTACCCCTAAAAACTACCCCCGAAAACCACACCCCAAAACTATTCCTATAAACCACCCCCAGAACCACTCCTAAAAATCACCCCTAAAACCAACCCCAAAAACCACCCCTAAAACCGCCCCTAACACCACCCCTACAAACCACTTCCAAACCCACCCCTATAACCACCTCTACAAACCACCCCTGTTGCGTCTCTTTTTAAATCTAAAAAGTTCAGAGCCGCCAGGCTCTCGCATTTAGCCGCTAGCGCTCGGGTCTGTTTCGTATAAAAGCTGCAAATGAAACACGAAATCGAACTCCATACTATAATTCGATTGACACTTTGGCAACTCAATTCAACAAATTAAACCAAATGTCGTTTTCTAAAATTTATTGTCAAATGAAAATCTGTCATCATCCCTACTTGATTTTTTAAAATTTTAAATTGGAACTGTATTAGGTAATAAAAAAAATAAAAGAATTAAAAAATTCTAATGTTCGTTTCAAAAAATGTTGTACAAACTTCGATGCGCGAAGACGTCTTCGGCGCATTCGCGCAAATGAATAGTTCAGACGTACGCACTTTCGGCTATCGGCTCCCGTACGTAATAAAAAGAGACGGAAACGAAAAATCTGACCTAGCTAGATCGAAACGGTACGTTCGTATTGCAAATTTGCGAAGAGCCATGAGAATTTTATGTTGGGAAAACAACATTTTTTATTTTTATATTTATTTTTTTTAATTTTTTTCTTAATTTTTTTTTATTTTTTAATATAAAAAATTTAAAAGTAATCTATCATTGTCAATACAATACATACAATTTTATCTAATGAATCTTGACAAAGACCCTGAGGAGGGCCGAAACGTCAGCAATTCAATTTTAGGTATTATTTTTTCCGCTACATAAACTTATCCACTTCAAATTTCAGAAATAAAAAAATTTAAAATAAGTCAGTCATTGTCATCTATATTTATATACAATACATTCTTTTTTCCGCTACATGAGCTTTTCCACTTCAACAACACAACATTATTTTATAATTATAATACTTTCCTAACAAAGTGTGGCCAAAAGTAAAATCGGCATTGTCTAAAGCATTTAAGCATTTAAAAGTCAGTCATTGTCGTCTATATTTATGTACAATTACACAATTTTATCCAATAAATCTTTACAAATACCCTGAAGAGGACCGAAACGTCAACAATTCAATTTTAGGTATCATTTTTCTGCTACGCGAACTTTCCCACTTCAAATTTCCAACACAACGTTATTTTATAATTACGATACTTTCGTAACAAAATGTATCCAAAAGTAAAAGGCTTTGCCATAAAATAATCAATCGGCATCGTCTGTTTGTCTAAAAACATTTCTAATTTCCAATATTGGCGGCTTCAGACAACATGGGCATGTAGATTTGGATTATATTAACCCGAACCGTTGTCGCTCCTTGTGGTTGATATTCTCTGTGGGTCTGAGTGAATCTACCTACATTCGAGTGCGCGCGCATTTCGGCGTAACGGCCTTGAAGTCACATCTCGATTTTCTGAATAGATTATAGAAACCTTAAATGGAATTATTTTTAGTTATGTACGAAGTCGGGTAAGCATGTGATAAGAACTTATAACAGTGACCGACATAAAGTCCGCACCATATGGGAAAATTTTTTATCTTTCAATTTAATAAATAAACTTTATTGTAAAAAGTTGTTCATGTCCTGCAGCCAAAATACCACCCATCGTACTAGGTAAAGCATTTGTAGTATACGAGAGAGGAGTGAAAATTTCAAATCGCTCCAAGAGTAAAGTAGGTAGGTACCCTTATTTCTCATTTTAGAACATAATTTTATTAGGAAAAGTTTTTCGATTTAAGGTACGTTTTCCAAGGCACGACTGCAGCGATAATCGCTCATCGATCATCGTTTAGCGATTATTGCGATACACTACTTGAAGGTAATTTGTCTGTATCCGTTTTCCAACACGCTATGATCGCCACAGTCGCTAGCGATTATCGCCGAGCTGCTATAGTCGTCTGGTCTCAGAGCAGTAAAAATCGCAGTCGCCACATATATCGCAATTCTGGACGGGACGTGTTTGTTTCCATAATGTCTTCGCAAACTTCAAAATTACATTTCTCGACTGAAGAAGATGAAAAGTTGACTGAGCAAGTGAGAAAACATCTTGATTTAAATGACTTTGAATTAATTATTGGAAACAACCTTCCTCATTCCTAGTTCTATATATCTGGTGCATGTCTTTTCTCGGAGGAAATGTTTTCATCATAATGTAATCATCATCTTCTTCTTTTACTTAAGAGCCAAGTCTCCCTGCTGCATTTTCGAGCGATTCAGACGTTCGCGCCTTTACAAACTGTACTGCTATTTATTTATATTTTGCTTTCTAATTTTGCAAGCATATACAGAAAGCATTCCCTAAGAGTCGTCTCGTCGGCGATTTAAAAAAAAACGAATAGAAGTTTGTCTTTTTCGGCTTCAAATATACCCATATTTTGCGTACTTATAACTTACTAAAAAATCACTCTTTTAAAAATCCGAGACGAGAGGCCTATTTCCACCAGTTTCTTCTTTCAAACAAAACAAAGAATTTCAAAATCGGTTCATAAATAAGGAAGTAATTTGTAAAGAGAGCTGCCCTTGCAAACACAATTTAATGCCCTGCACTGTGGCGACCTCTGCTTCGGAGCAAAAAATTCTTGATGTTCGCGATCGGTTACTTGGCTCTTATGATTTCTGTATATACTTGCAAAATTAGAAAGCAAAATATCAATAAATACCAGTACAGTTTGTAAAGGCGCGAACGTCTGAATCGCTCGAAATTGCAGCAGGGAGACTTGGCTCTTAAGCTCATGACTGGGTACTAACCAAGAGTAAACTGACAGTTAAACAATTGTCAAAATCGCTTGTGGGAAAATACCCATTCGATCAATGTCAGCGATGATCACTTAGAGATCATCGCTTCACGATTATCGCTGTGCGATAGACGCGCCTTGGAAAATGTACCTTTAAAAGTGGCTTACGAATATGAAATTTCAGTTCCTTGGGATGGAAAAACTTTTAAACATTTTTTCAGGTGCGCCCTCCTATGACAAGTTTAGCGAGATTATCCATTGTCCAATGACGTTTCTTGTAGGCTACTACAAAAACATATTTGTAGCTTAAATTAAGTTACGTGCGCAAATGATAGAGCCTGTCGAAAAATAAATTCAAAATTAATATTTCTTTGGTGCACGCCTTATTTTATTTTATGGGATATTATAAAAACTGAATACAGTTGTAACCCTGGTATACTGTGATGAGATTGAATCTACCACAGAATGTGCAAGACTCCAGAAGATACTTTCTAAAGACTGCCATGGGGCTATACATACCCTGAAAACTGAAGCAGGTATAAGTATTCACAACCACGGGAAGTGAAACAATGACCGAACTACTTCGGGTACACTTCCCTGGGTCACATACCGTGGATGTTGCCAACCTCGATTGGAGGGGCCAGGAGCTAGATGCACCTGGAAGCAGGGCAACAAGAGATGACTGGCGCACTGCGAGGAGTGTGGTAACGTTCCACGGAGTGAAACAAGCAGTAAACTCATTTGAGGCATACAAATCATCGGGACCAGACGGGATTCTTACAATCATGCTGCAGAAGGGATCGAATCTTCTGCTGTTAAAAGTATGTATGCTAGTTAGGGCCAATCTGGCTCTAGGTTACCTACCAAAAATATGGAGACTTACCAGAGTAGTATTCATATCAAAAACTGGTCGGACGGACTACTCTCGGGCAAAATCATACAGGCCCATTAGTCTTATGTCAGTCCTGCTTAAGACAATGTAAAAGCTGCTCGACAAGCATATAAGGGATGATGTATTGGTAAACAGGCCACTACATCAAAATCAGTTAGCATACAGAGCAGGAATGTCTACAGAAACTGCTCTAAATCACCTTACATGGAGAGTGGAGAAAGTGCTAGAGAACAAAGAAATCCTCCTAGCCGCCATTCTGGACAAGGAGGAAGGAGCGTTCGATAATACATCATTCAATATTATCTCCAAAGTCGTAGGCCAAACAAGACTAGAGGCTTTGTGCTGCTGAGGAATAGAGTGGTGTTTACTACACTGCTTGATGAGACCTTGGCAGTCAGGGTGATGGTAGGTGGTTGTCCGCAGGGTGGAGTTCTACCTCCTCTTGTGTGGAACCTAGTTATGGACGGACTGCTTAGGAAACTCAGCGATGAAGGATATTCTCCCCTAGGATATGCAGATGATTTAGTCATCACAGTCGAGGGAAGATTTAGCAGTACGATTAGGGGACGTATGCAAATGGCCCTGAGTATTGTAGCAGCTTGGACTGAAAAGGAAGGCTTGACCATTAGTCCAGAAAAAACAACAATAGTTCCATTTACGCGAAAGAGAAACATAGAGGCTCATGGACCTCTATATTTCCATGGTAGGAAGATCTCATTGTCAAGGGAGGTCAAATATCTTGGGGTTATACTGGACTCAACACTTACCTGGAACCAACAAATCGATAGAATAGTCAGAAAGTCGGAAACTACTCTTGCAGTAATTAGGCGAACATATAACAAAAAATGGGGTCTAAGGCAAGGAATGGTGCACTGGCTGTACACCAGAGTGGTCAGACCAGGAATAATGTATGCAGCTTTGGCATGGTGGCCCAAGGTCAAACAGGTAACTACTAGGCTAAGCAAAATTCAGAGGCTTGCCTGCCTAGGGATAACAGGGGCGATGCGAACTTCGCCAACTGCAGCCATAGAGACTCTTCTGGACCTTCCACTTCGTGATACAGGGGGAGGCGAGACTGGCACTATACAGACTGCAAAACTCTTTTTACCGTGTCATCTGGGTACAGAGCATACTAGCATTATTGAGGACATAAAGGATCCCATGCTTGACATGAGGACGGATTACATGGTCCCCAAGAACACCGCACAACCACTCTTTCAGGTCACAATCGATGACCCTTGAGTGGAGAACGAAATTCTGAACAGCATCAGTGTTGCCGCTCCTGCCTTGATTTCCGTACCGACTTTTCGTTCCAAAACGTACTGAATCCCCGCCCTTCCGTACTGACCGGTGCGAAATTTAAATGAAACAACGCCTAGCGTTTCTCCATTTATTAAAAAAAATAGTTTTAACAGTACAAAAAACATTATTGTTCAAATAAAACCCAACTGTCAAACACAAAATTTTAAAAAAATCAAAAATTCTCAAGGCCACTATTATAAAGCATAATATGAATACTAATCTGTCAAAATGTTTATTAAATATCAATATCTATTCCAAAGAAAACATACATTTTGCTTACTAACACTTAGATCCGCAGAACAACACTGCCGTAGATTTCAGTCAGCCGCCGCGCGCTGCGGGCTCTTTTGCGACATGCCGCCAAAACGATAAGCGGCATGTCTGCAAACTAGGTGGCCGAGTTTTAAAGCCATAATTTTCATTTTGACAAGTTTGCAGATTGATTGTTGGCAGAAAGATATTGCTGTTTGGTAATAAATTTCCTATAGCTGGTTTCGTACCGAAAACTGCATAAATTTCAGAAAGTAGTACTGACGTATTGAAATTACAAACATAGTACTGAATTCAGTACATTTGTACTGAAACGGCAACACTGAACAGCATGCCTTCCGGCAGTCTAATCTGGTACACCGACGGTTCTAAGACCGACACAGGTGCTGGGTCAGGACTGTTTGGAGATAAACCAAGAGTGAAACTCAGCTCTCTGGGCAAATATGCCTCTGTCTTTCAAGCAGAGGTCTACGCGATACTACAATGTGCGCGGGAAAATATTAAGAGGGGCTACAAAAATCAGCGGATCTTTATCTTATCAGACAGCCAGGCAGCTTTGAAGGCTCTTATGAGCCCAAAGATGTCTTCCAGACTGGTGTGGGAATGCTTCGAGCAACTTAATATCCTAGCCATGCGGAACGCAGTGAGACTGCTTTGGATTCGAGATCACTGTGGGCTGATAGGGAACGAGGAAGCCGATAAACTAGCAAAGCGGGGCTCCAACGATCCTTTCGTTGGACCGGAACCTGCCCTAGGCATAACTAAGAGTGCAGTCAAACACCAAGTAAACGGATGGATTCGCGCTCAACATCACAATTACTGGAACGTGATTCCAGGACACAGGCACAGCAAGTCGTATATAAAGGGACCTTGCAGGAAAAGATGCTCAGAACTACTTTGCCTTAGTATGATGCAAATTAGAATCGTAACAGGCTTCCTAACGGGACACACGACCGTTAAAGAACACCTGTGGAAGATTGGCAAATATTACGGAGACCTTAACTGCCGCTTGTGTAATAAGGAACGGGAGACAGCTATGCACATCTTGTGCAAATGTGAAACTCTAGACCAGAAGAGGCAGCGAATTTTCGGGCGATGTCTGATGGAACCGGAAGAATTTTCCACGCGTTCAATGTTCGACTTGTACCGTTTGGTCCAAGGCACCAAGATCATGGAATGGGTGTGACTTAGAATTTAGGGTGAGCAGAATAAGCCCATTTTGTCGCTGCAGTGCATCTGAGCCTACGGGCAGGCAGGCCCTAAGGGGAGAAACAAACCCTGGCATACACAATACCTTTAGCTACACTACACAGTACACAATTTTGCAAAAACCCTTAAAACTACAAAATTTAATGCAATAATTTATCGGCGTGGATAATTCAATCCCCAGAAAAATACAAAATCTGTTTAAGTCAAGTATTTAACCAAAAAGAATGAACAGATATTAATAATCAGCAATTTATTTTATCAAGGTGTCGAAAATGGAAACGGCGAAGTTATCTTTACAAGAAAAAATAAAATCAGTTTTAATTTATGGTGAAAATTACCATACTTATCGTGAAATAACGAATATTTTTAATCAGACCCGTTCATGCTAATATTAAAATATGGATCATTCTCCTGCAGTAAGAACTATAAACATAAAAACTGATGGAAAATCTAAACCACAAATTAATAACATAAATGATTCATTTCGACAAGGATTACTGGAATGTTATCTACTGTTGCACAAATTTTTAACATGACACGGGCATTTTGAAAACCTTTGACCCGGTACATCGATTGTGTGGTGCAGAAAATAGGAAATATCAACGAAGGTACCTAATTGACGATGGTGGAGCTAAATCGCTCCTGTTCGATCAGTTTTTCGGAATAACTACCAGTCTTTACGCTAATTTTGTAAACGTAATTTTTTTAATCAATTGTTAATACCCTTTTAATTATTCTTGTCTAATTGTCTTGTAAAAAGATTTTGAAACAGCGGCATATATCCATTTGCCTGTTTTTATGTTACTAAGTTCTCTTCCTCTTTTTCATTATTTCTGAAGCTTTGACCTGCTTTCGTGAGATTTTTCACGCGGCTAGCTTAATACTTTCTTCGTCGGCACATAGATTGCAAATAACCTAACTGCCTAAACCCTTATCGTCTTCATGAGTAACATCGCAAACAACATGCAGTATTTTACATATTTCGTTGCTAAAATACAGTAGTAAAAGTCGTTAGTTTCTAGTACGGTCTTTACCAGTGTCCTGGTCCAAGACATCTGCAGAAACTTGCCTTATTATTATTTTGTCATATCGTTTCTTCAATAGGTACTGGTTTTTTCTGTTTGATCGTAAAACATTAATCAGCTGAAACGAAAAGCCTTTATAAATATATTATATTAAAACGTACCTAACATATACGCCAGTAAGTAAAATAAATTACATAAATTACCGAATAAGTCAAAGAAGTATACGATAATTGAGTCACGCGCTCTCCCGTCATATTCATCAAAAACGTCTGATCGTTTTTTCATTAATAAGGCCATTTATAATTAACCTTACAACCGCAGTAATTAATTATTTTAAAGTGCCTTATAAATATTGAATACATACGCCGAATACTGCTGATCCACTAATTTAGCCAATTAAAATTGTATCTGAATAATAAACAGATGCGAATTATAGATAAGAAGGTTCAGGTTTTAAACAGTAAACGCTACTATTTAAACGCATACTTATTAGTCTCCTTTAAACAGTTGTCAAAATAATCTGAAGCGGGTTAGATGAAACCTGGACGGTCCAAGATAACATCTTGTAACCCGCCTACTGAATAAAACACTTGTTAATGTGAGAATCTGTCTGTTAATTTTATCTTGTGACGTATTAGATTATAAAATACGTATATATAAGGGAATACAAAACTGTAAACTTCAATTTACATCAACATAATACTTATTAAAATTCTTATTCTGGTCTAGTCTAGTGAGACACTAATGAATAATTTTGATTTAATGTTAAATAACTACATGAATATCAAAAAGGTGTCCGTAAAAGATTTATCAATTGACATGCCAAGTAGCGAATAAATGTTCGTTCGCCATACAAATTAATTATGCGTCCTACGGATTAATCAGAACAATATAATTGACGGGTCAGTCGACTTATCTGTAAGAAAGATCGAACTCAATTTTTGGAGTAACATGGTTGAATCTTGTATATTTGACAGTTCATAATCTCCCACCGACTATCTACACATTTTTTAAAGCCCAAACAAACCCCCAAAGCTGATGTAATACCATACTTATATGAATATGAATCATTAAAATTTGTGTCCTGGGAGACAGTTGGCTAGGGCAGCAAAAAGGATCGACGAAGCTACTGGAACAATGGAGATATACCTTTTTTAGATGCAGGCGAGGATGCAAGTAAGTCGACTGTCATGTAAATTTTTCTTCATACTTCATCGAGCCTTAGTGCATTTAAAGCTGTTTAATTTGGACCAACTAATGCTGAGATAGGCAATACTGACAAAAAAGCAATTATCTTGCAAAGGTAATTTTCTTTCCTGATCTGATATTAGGCACTGCTCGTATTATGAATTTGCAGGTTCACTCGGTCTAACTCTAGTGTGAGTGGTATATTGTGAATAGAGCGAACCGGAGGATCACTTACGCGAAATTTGGGCTTTGGGGTGCGAAATATTACCATTTTACGTAATATCACAGTATATTACATTTTTTAAAATCTCAAATAACAACTGAATTGCCTCAAATCACCAGTGAATCGCCAGTTGTTGCTACCAGATCACAAGTGGATCGAAAATATTGCCACCAGACCACCACGTATTGCCACAATTCCACAAGGTCGCCGCTTGCCGCATTAATATCATTTCTGGATCACTGCTGTCTAGCGATTATCTACTTTTGCCGAAATTTTTCGTTTTATAAGTACAATAATGATTTATATTACTTTTCTGATATTAACTTTGAACGGAAAAGCAGAGTAAAAAATCACCTCCAGAATTCCTATATTTATTCCCTTACTTATTTCTGTGACGCTTGGAAATTTCGCAGTGTTAGCGAATTCTTGCAAGTTCTACTATGCCAGGTCAATGTTTGTGGTGTCATTTTGAAGATCTCGTCAAATGCGAAATTTGGGGAGAGTGATAGAAAATGTAAGGTTCGAGGGTTAGAACGATTTTCTGGAAACGGAAGCGTTCTGTACTGTTACATGGCATACTTTACGAAACATCCAATTTTGATTTTGGGCTAATCGGAAAGATGATAAACCAGCGCACATCATACGGGCTGGTTTTGGGGTCTGCGATGCTTGGGGGCGAGATTCTACGGGTATAAATTTGAGGTACGTTTTTATCGAATTTTAAGCACGGGTGCTGTTACATTACATACTTTTCGTAATATCCAAACTTAATTTTGGACTATGTAGTTGTAAAGTGGATAAACCAGCGGACATCGGCCCGTAGACTGGTTTCTGGGGTCTCCAATGCACGGGGCGATATTATTTATAGGGGATGTAAAGTTCAGGTACAGGAATAGCATAGCTGTACCAGTACATTGATAGCCTTTCGTTCAGGAAAGCTAAGCTGCGCTCATCGCGGTCTACTTTTGGATGGGCGGCCGGTATTTCAAACCGTGAGCCCATTCACGATGGGTTGAACTCGCCTCGCCAACACGCATTAAGCCAGCGTGGCGTTGTGAGGCTTATACACCCTCAAAAGGGTAGGCTAAATTGCAACTTCTGTAAATTTTTATACAACAGAATCGGCACGCGAGTGAGAATGGAAGAAATTTTTCGATGACAGAATGAAAAATCAGAACGTTTTGGAATGCGGCCGGGCCTGTCCCGCTAAAATTGGGACGTCTGACAACCCTAGTCATTAATGATTAGTATTCAAATGACAATGTATACTGTTATTATTATTATTATTATTATTATTATGCTAATTAATAATAATAATAATATGTTTATTAACACCACAATCAAAGAATACATGCTGCAAATACATATAATACACGTGACATTAGTGTTAAAAGGCCAGCATTCAGACGTCCATAAGTGACAATTATGGAGTCTGATCTTTCATGCTGGCCTGTACTAAACTAACTTAATCCTATTCCTAATGAACGTACAGAAAATGAGTAGAACAAAAATATAAGCGGAAAACGAGAGGAGGAAGAAGGAGGAGGAGGAGGAGGAGGAGGAGGAGGAGGAGGAGGAGGAGGAGGAGGAGGAGGAGGAGACGACAAACGAAGAAGAAGAATAATTACAATATAACTGGAAAACCCCATGCATTCTATTTCTGAATGCACCGCAAGGCGAAGACAGATGAAACTCATGAAATTTGTTTAAAAGCGAATCGATGTTGTAAGAGAACGATCTCTTGAAAATCTCCTTGAGGTACCGAGTAATCATAGACTTTTGACGTGCACATCAACACGAAAAATAAGTTTATCATACAAGTAAGGAGGCTGTCGGCATTTAACGATCCCGAGGAAGAAACAAGCCATGCGAAGTCGGCGTCTGTTATACATACTGAGCCACCCAGCATCCTTCAACTTGTGAGAGATATGAGAACGGGCCCGAATCCCAAACATGAGTCTCAAAGAAGAATTCTGAACTTTTTGTACACCGCGAGTGTCACGACTTGTCAGACAAGGGCCGTAAACACTACCGCAAAAGCTAAAATGCGAGAGTACAAGAGAATCGCAAAGCATCTTCCTCGTTTTCAAATCTAAGCATTTCCTTTGCCCATATATAAGTTTTAGAGCTACATATATGCTTTCCTTAAAAGGAAGCTAATGTGTTGAGTGAAACCGAGATTACAATCAATAAACAATCCCAAACTCTTAACACAATATTCAAATGAAATGACCCTATTATCAATCTTCAACACCATTTCACTCAACACACAACCCCGCTGCACGTCATTACCAAATATAATTGCGCTTGATTTCGTAGGATTAATTCTTAATAGATGTTGTTTAGAAATAGAGGATAATTTGTCAAGGTCACTATTCATCAGAAAACTTGAATGAGAAACATCAGACGCGTGAAATGAATGATAAATTTGGTTATCGTCGGCATAAAGATCATATTTACTATGTTGAAGAGACAGATGAGAAGAAGAAGAAGAGGTATAAATAGTGTATAAAATAGGACCAAGTATACTACCCTGAGGCACTCCAGACAACGAGGCAGAGACGACTGATTATCGTAAATGAGGCCATAAGATTGACGGCGTGTGGTGCAAACAGGCTTTTAGTTTATAAAGTGTTGCCACCTGTCGCCCAAAAGTGTAATTAGGATTATGCAAAATTTTAGTCACAATCTATTATTATTGGTTTCAATCACAGCTGCAAAGTCTTCACACAGCTTGGAATTTTCCAGGTTTTTGCTTTAGCGGCAACCAAATAAATCTGGGAGGATTAGTCGGCGGTCCTATCTTTAAATTATTACTTTCTATTTAGAAATACGAGAATAAACTGAAGCGCCACCGCCATCTGCATTGCAGCGGCCACACTACCACTACCGTCAAACGTCCAGTTTACTGTGCAACTCGCCTAAATATATTCACAAAATGGAGAGATTGCAATATAAATTTCATTCCAATACGCCGTTTGAATGAAGTGACGTTCTTGGTCGAAAATGAATAAGGAATAATTAACTTAAACAACCCTACTTTCTAATATGTGTACAAATAGTGAAATAGGTGTCGACTTTATGGCGGTTTTATGACAGATTTTTCAATAATTTGAGGGAGATTTATTTAAGGCGAACGAAAAATATTACTATAAAAGTAGTGGGAGGCTCTAAGTTGATCCTTTATTGATAATTCTTTTTATTTAACGCCCTATCTACTTTAATTTCAGAATGGTGTTGGAATAAAAATGTGTCTACATGTCCCGTTTTTAGTGCCCAAATACCGCAAATAATGCTATTATCAAACTCAAAGTACATAAGTAATAAAATAGGTGCCTCTGCAATATGTGATCGAGAATAAACGCCGAGTCTAGTTGTAAGTAATATAAATGGGAGCAACCACTACGGCAGAATAAAGAAGACTCTTTTATCGGTACTCAAGCTTTCGCAAAACTTTAATGCTTCATCAGGAGTTGGATAGTGAGGTTAAAAAATTTAGCAGCCATAATCCTTCAAGAACAATTCTATGGAGCACAAAATGAACATATCTAACATAATAGTACACAACACATAATTAGACCAAATCAGGGGAAAAATTCCGTAGTAATCCATCAATTCATAAGCTTACAAAATACTACATTCTTCTAAATTAGATTATATGAACACACACTGCATAAATCTACCTCCACGCAGTTTCTGGCGCACTGGGGTTGCGAGTTTCGCGTTAAAACATGAATGCGTAACTGTACCCTTTGTTTTAGCCAATCGCGACACTTCTTTCTTGTTGCTATGTTCTATGTCAGAACATGTGGTTTACCCGACGAGCAAAATATATTTGATACCTACCACAACAGAGTTTGTATATGTGCAAGCCAGCAAATACAATACTGCTGGGCTTGCAAAATTTATTTTCTCATAAAGTACTTTAGAATGACTAGTGTGACAAAACATATCAGCTTTTAGAGCATACTAATTAAATGTACATACATGCAAAGAAGAAACAATAAATTTAACAATTTTTATTGTTATATCGAAGGCAAAAAGATTTTTTGCAAAAGTAGCATAACCATTTAATTTTTAGCTTGGAAACTGTTAAGGCAACAAAGTTTTCTTTAGCAATGGTTAACAAGTTATTTTTTCCATGTGCACATAAATAGAAACTCCTATTTTTAATAACTTCTCTTGGTTATTATTATTGTTATTATTTTTTTGCAGTTGTATTTTATTAGGTATTTAATTTAAATACATTTGTTTTCTTGACTTGCTCCACTCTCGAGTGCCCATTTTCTCTGAGCGGGTTTTAAAAATTATTGCTCTAATTGTTGCTCTAATGTTTTTAGAAACTGATGGACTTAATTAATTTCTTGAAAGTAAGACAGATTGTAGCAAATAAATTTCTTGAAAATTTCTCTAAATAATTTAAAGACAATGTGGAAAATTATAGCCAACTATACTTAAAACTAGGAATAAACATTAACGAACACCGACATTATGCTTATTGTGAATTGGTTTCGCGTGAAAGTTAACCATACGCACAACTACCTATTACCACTTAGTACTTAAAACGTATTAAGATCATGTGTAAGCAGCAAATATGTGCCCATGGATAAGTAGAGAATGAAAGATATAAATGTTTTTGAACAGAAAGTAGTTTTTGAATGAGATTTCGGTTTTCCATTACTCCCACGACTGCTGTTGAAGAGAAAATTTATTTTAATTTTGTGAGGAATTAGTAGGTAACAAAAGTTAAGCGTACCATTAATTATGGTAGTAAAAGATAACATAAATGTACTATATAAATACCTTCGCGAAAACACGGATTAATCACACCTAGATATTACATAAGATATAAATCTATCCACAAAATTGTCTGGTAACCCATGGTACCCCGCACATTCAACTGGGGGTTCAACCTCGGGTTCAACAAACCGCCTCAAAAAGATTTGCTAAAGGTGCCACAGGCACGTATTCGGGAGAAATTGCTCCAAGTTTTATCACAGCTCAATTTGTTTACTCCCGTTACTCATATATTAAGTCATCATTGAAAACGTCGAAACTTCTTGATGGTGGTTACTAAGTTTGGATTGGACTAGCCAAAATGAACATGTTTAACACCAAAACACTGACGAAGCTGTTGCCATAAGATGTATCTTCTTATTTTAAACCATTTATCTACTACCTGTTTTTTTCTAAATCATTTTTATGGCTCCTTCAACTCACACAAAGTCTCTTTTAATTAACCCCCGACGCAAAAAGAAGGGTGTTATAAGTTTGACGTGTCTGTCTGTGTATCTGTGTGTCTGTCTGTGGCATCGTAGCTCCTAAACGAATGGACCTATTTTGATGCGGTTTTTTTTGTTTCAAAGCTGTCAAAGCTGACGTGATCGAGATGGTTCTTAGCTATAATTTATGAAGATCTGTTCAGGCGTTGTGTCGGGGGCTACTTAAAATTTTTAATCAAAAACGAAACGAAGGCATTTTTAATTATACACATATTTAGTTAATTAATTTATGTATATAGTATATATTGTTACAAACTTTTCAGAATTATTTCCCAAAACAGATATTATTAACACATTACAACAATAATAATAACAATCTACCCCAGATAATTGAATGTTCCGCAATAATGGTTTAATCCACGTTACTTTTGGTTGGATTGCAACTTGGATCAATAACAATAGTTTGCCAAAACGGCATGGTAAGTTGACGACCCACACATTTTACTCTCTATCACACACTACTAAAGCTTTAATTAAATTTTCTGATTATTTTTTGAACCACTTACCTACTTACTTGGGCCGCCGAACAGACAGAGTGATCACCCTGCAAAAATCTGCTCTAGCGGGGCCAATATTAATTTTTGACGACCGACTTAGAGTAATGCGACTTGGTTGGGTCTAAAGGAGGCGCATCACTGCAGTTCGGTCGTCATAAATTAATAGTGGCCCTGCCTAGAGCTCGTGATTGCAGGGTGATCACTCTATCTGTTCGGCGGCCCAATATTTTTAAATTTATCGAATTTAATTATTCTGCTAATATAACAGAACAAGTGCTAGTTTATATTGGAGAGTATATTGCCCAAAAATCATTTAGAATGAAAATTCAGTACACAACTTGCCACAGTAAAGTATGTTCACCACGGAATATTGTTATTGACGGTACTTGCCTTGATAACCAATATAAATATTTAAGGATGACCAGGTGATTTAAAATTTCATTAACTTTTTGTATGCTTGCTTTGAAATTTTAATTTCTAAGATTCGAAGAAGCGTTTCTAAATACATCATGTAAAATGCCAAAAGAATTTGACAACTCAGAAAATGATGAATTCGAAAATTGTGATGAACGCAGCATTAGGCACTAAAATATTTTGCCAACATATTACTGAATAATTATGCTAAAAAATAAAACAATGACCTAAGAGAAAAATTCACAGATTTCGCAATCCTTGCAACCATCGGGACATTGGAAATGATAACACCATACATAAAACATAATTAACTTTTTATCGTGGGAAAAATAGTATACATAACTCGTTGGAAAGTGTATTTCCTTTAAACTCGCGTGATTTCTTTTCTGCACTTGGCTACGCCTCGTGCATAAAATTTCACGCTCGTATGAAATTTGTAACTTTCTATGCTCGTTACGGAATATACTTTTTACGTCATGTTCTCCGGGTATACTCACACTGTGCACACTTCACACTATAGTAGGCTCCCGGTTCTCACCACTCGGGCGCTGCGTTATCTCCGTATACGTCATAATGACCTCGACACTTTCGTGTCGGTGGCCTTGGACAAAAATCGTAACTCTAGCCCCATATACGAACATTAACATTTCCAATGTTAAAAGAGCAGATCAAAAGTACAAAGAGAAGAACTGAAAAGTTAACAAGTACATAAGAACTTGGATTTATGTCATAATGTTGACGATTATTTTGTTTTATTAAAGAATGAAGACAGGGATGTGCATTGTCACCTCTAGTTTTCAACTTATATATCGAAGATGCGATTAATATTGTTAAGGAAAGAACAGCCTCAGGGATCAATGTACAGGGCCAAACTATTAACATGCTCAGATTTGCGGATGATATAGCAGTGTTAGCATCTAGCAAAGAAGAATTAGGAGCGGCTTTGAATGAAATGGAAGCAGTTTTGACACAGGGCTACGGCATGAAAATCAATAAAAAGAAAAAAAATTTTGGTATGTAGATGGAGTGAAAATAGAACTAAAATTGAAATACAAATAGGAAATGAGAAGATAGAGGAGGTCGCGGATTTCTGCTACTTAGGAAGTAAAATAACCCAAGACGGTAGGAGCACTAAAGATATAAAACAAAGAATAGTGCAGGGACGAGTTGCGTTTAACAAAAAGAAACAACTGTTATGTTCGAGAACGGTTAATATAGAGACTAGGAAGAGACTCTTAAAGTCGTATGTATGGAGTACGGCATTATACGGGTGCGAAACTTGGACAATAGGAGAAGCGGATAGAAAAAGAGTAGAAGCGTTTGAACTGTGGTGTTACAGACGCATGATGAAGATACCGTGGATAGATAAGGTTAGCAATAGGGAAGTATTAGAAAGAGTTGGGGAAAGGCGAAGGGTATGGAAAACAATAAAGAGTAGGAGAGATAGGATGGTAGGACACCTTCTAAGACACGAAGGAATAGTTCGCGACATACTAGAGTCAGAGATAGGAATAAAAAGAGGTAGGGGTAGGCCTAGATTAGACTACTGCTCTCAAATAGTTAGGGATGTAGGATGTTCTACTTTTAGGGAAATGCATAGGTTAGCTCAGGATAGAAAAGAATGGAGGTACGCGTCCAACCAGTCTTCGGACTGAGAACCTTATGATGATGATGATGAAAGAATGAATTGTTTTTGTTGTATGTTTTATGTAAATCTATTTATGTTATAGACAAAATGCGGAACCCAAACGGAAGGAGTTTTGTCTAACCAAAGCACGAATTGTTTATGGTAGTGCACCTGCAATTTTTCTCCTTTCCGGTGTTCGTCGTTGAAAGTAGGTACGTTGTGTTGACAACAATAAAGAACTGAACATAACCGCCTTGAAAATATGATAACAGTAACTTAATAAATTGCAGAGGCAAAACAATTTGCGTTTTGTGTAGACAAAACCGGATGTGTCCGATTTCACGTTTTGTCTTAAGTGTTATACTTTAATGCTGTTTTTATGTTGTATTAACCATTTTTACATGTTGTTCTGGTCAGTTTCATGTTTTCTGTTTCGTAATAAAAAATCACTCCAAAACATGCTTCGTTTTCCTTCAAGAACAAAAATGTTCGTTTACCGCCACTAACACTACTAAGCGCACAGACGTATGACTTCCACCAGTGCCTACTGCAGATAACAACATAGTAGGCCCTGCTTCTACTGAGAGCACCTAAAACCTAAATCGAGTGCGGCCGTGCGGCGGCCTCGCGGCCTGTTAGCTGTTAGATGTCGTCTGGAACGTCCAGCCTCCAGCATCATTTCAGAAGCTGACAGTACTAGTCTAGCTGATGACCGATGATTTTTCTACAATAACTTTGGAACCATTATTTAAAATAAAGCAGTCAGATAGTAAGGTTGCTTACTACATACCTGCACAATGTTTCATGACAATCCACTTGGAAATTAACAGCCCTCGAAACTTACTTTTCTGATTTTTTATGGCACTTGATTAAGATCGGCTCTTTTCAATTTTTTAGATGGCGCATTCAATTTGAAACAAATTAGGTGTCTTAAAATTTTTCCATATTACTCATAGTTTTCTAATAAAATGCCTAGAAATGCAGACACAGAGCAGGCGAAAAGTGCTATAACATTTAAGTAAAAAGTGACACCATTCATTACTTTAATGTTCGTATGAACTATTTTAACGCTAAGATTTAAACAAACGCTTCGTCGGTAAAACATATTTTTTTTCCAAAATCTACCTTATTCACGGCCTGAGACTTCCATGTTAGGGAAACATTACTCTATAAACTACTCTACAAACTACTAAGCACGTATGAAAATCAACATACCCTTTCGGAAGTAATTTATGTATTTTTTTTACCTAAAGAGTGTCACTCTTCTGTGTATTTGAACTACTGCAAAAATCTAAAACGGTACAATATCAAAAAATTTGAAGGCAGATGGTTTGGAAAATTGAATAAACTATCTAAAAAGTTGAAAAGAAACGATCTTAATCAAGTGGTATAAAATATGTCGAAAAGGATACCTACGTTGCGAGGGCTGCGTATTTCCACGTTTCCCGTAACGAATTTTCATTAAACTTTGTGAAAGTATGTAAAATGGCAACCTTACTCTACCAGAGAAATTCGGTTGCATTATTTTAGATGGTTTGAGAGTTGTTGTAGAAAAACCTTCTGCAACCCTCCTTTTTCGAATGACCGTAGCTCCTCTGTGATGGGAAATCGAATATGTGGTTATTGGAAATTTTCTTCATATTTTTAGTCAAAGAATCTGCCGTTAAATTTCCGTGGTCGTATAATACTTTTTGCAGAATGTAATTTACTTTACACGTTTACGAGAGAAGCGCATTTCCCCTGATAAAGCAATCACCCTGTATGTGCTGATATCTGTAATGAATGAATGTAACAACAACGAATGAATAATAAATTTAAATAAGATAAGTAACTGAACGGCTAGTGTGTAGTCCGGTAATCCAATCGTAGGTGGATTGAATGGCTGCTTGCCTATTCTGTATCAAGTTTCATCAGCATTAATCTTGCTTGTTAGCATATTCTTTTGTTGACAGTTGCATTGTAGAAACCTGTGTAACTATTAATCAAACACTGTACCGCATTCTAATTAAATCTCACCTCAGCGTGATGGTAAATCACGCAATTTCAAACCATGAGGTCTTGGATGAAGTAACCTGCTGGTTCAGCAAAATTGCCTACAAGGGTCACGCATTTCCGCGAAGTTTACTATAACTGCTTCTCTTTCATTAGTAAATTAGGCCCACGTCTTCTTCCCGCAGAAAGTGCTTCTAATTTATTTTCTAATATGTATTTAATTTCGATTAAACTTGCTGAACGCGTTTGCTGAATAGATAAGAGGACAGGAAATTTAAATAATAATATGCTAAATGAAAATCAGCTGCTAATAGAATTTTATTCGTACACCGGTAGTCGTATTTCTCTTTCAGTAGGGTTCAAGTTCAACTGAAAGTGGACCTCAGTAAATTTTTATTTTAATCAATATTACCTATTTTTTAAATTCAGGGATTCGCAACTGAAAAACTTTATCTCATACCACAATCTTATTTTCCTTGTCTGCTTTCAAATAAAAACAATCCTTTTGTTCGAATCCTTCAACGATATCATAATAGTGATTATCTGATTATCTTTCACTGTGCTCGTACTTTTGTTTTTATTATCCTTTATGTTCTTAGTAATCTGTATTTTGCATGCCCTCCTAATAAAGTGCCTATCCAAGTTATCCAATTTCTGAACAGAACTCTCAATACCCGCTACTATGTCCATAACAGGTGATTTTCGAAACGGCAAATTAAATTATGAACCTTTCTAAGTTTCCATCCCCAGTAGTACTAAAAAATATACCTAACTCACTACACTTCGAAAATATCGAAGTTAACTCGGCCAGAACTCAAATGCGTGAGCTCCGTCCGACAAACTCCGTTTATACAGGGTGCCCCAGATAAGCTTCGACAACATTGCACTCTTACTTATCTTTAAAAATAGAAACACGGTTAAATGAAGAAAAAGTTTTACAATTTGGAGCCCTTTAATATACCCTCATAAAAATCGGGTTCGCTCTGTTGGTTTCCTAGATATTTGAAAAAAGGAAGAATTTGCAATTTGGTTTTTTGTTAATAACTTCGTTATCTATAAGATTTTGATGATTTGTAAAAACAGGTTTCATACACTTGCAGTCATCATCAGGTTTATTTTTCCTTATGGACGCCACATTTTATTGTTGTGTCACTAAATAGCTTATTTTTTGCTGAGTATAGCTACCTACAACAAGTTAATATATTCTACCAAAAATAATAGCTTCAGAAAATAAAATTCATAATTTAGTTGAAAAAGCAACTTCATTAAGTAGTAATTTTGCAAGAATTATTACAGTTTTATTAAATTTAGTAGAAATCAATTAAACATCAATAATTTCTAGCAGCAGAAACTGCTAAAAAATAGTTTAGTTCAAAATTTTATTTGCCGCCCTAGGGAATTATAATTTCAAAATTGAAAAACAAAAAGATCGATAAAATAATAAAAACCAGTTATATAACAAACGAGAGCAACTTATTTTAATGTCGCAAATGTTCAAAATGTGCGCCTTCCTTCTCGATGCAAATTTGCGCTCGTCGTGCAATTGCCCTGGTAGCGTTCAGCGTTTTTGTACGGCTTCTTTTTAGGCCTTCATTAACTTCATTGAATTGGAATCGTAAATCGTGCAAGTTATTGTAGCAATACAAAATTTTACAAGTAGACATACTGTTTTGTAAATAAATAAAGTGTGCATTGGGAAGACGCCATCTTTAAAACTAAAAAAATTAAACTTTTTTCTAATTTCGTCGTTAAGATTTTCTTTCACACCTTCCTATTGTTTAGAAAGTTCATATTTTGTAAAATTACATCTTCCTAAATCTATTTTTCCAAGGCCAACTAAATTGTTGTCCAAAATAATAGATTTTTATTTTCTAAAACTATTTGTGCTGGAATAATATTCATTTGTTATAGGTTGCTATTCTCAGCAAGAAATAAGCTACTTAATGACATAATCCAATATGGCGCCCATAAGAAAAAATAAACCTGATGATGTCTGTAAGTGTATGAAACGTAGGAGACAATTTTAGAGTACTGTGAAATATGCCGGTTTTTGTGAGGGCATATTGAAGAGCTCCAAATTGTAAAACTTTTCCCCATTTAAACTTGTTTCTAGCTTTAAAGATAAGTGAGATAGCAATGTTGTGAAGCTTATCTGGGACACCTGTATACTGTATACCCATACCCAATGGCACGGGTCATAGACGTCAACATGACTCACAATAGAATAGAAAATACCTATCTATATTTAAGTTATACCCTCATTTTTACTCTAATCTGCTACTATTTTCAACATAAATGATATACAAAAGGTTAGTATCTTTAATGCAGTTTCGGGATAAAACATCATATCTTCAGAATAATTGGCTTGGAATGGAAATCTTGAAATAATAAACAAATCGAACGGAAACGACTCCAACTGACCAAATAATCTCGTAGGAATAACAAATAACAAATAAACTGCAATAAAGAAGACCTTGACACCTACATATTTACAATTTTAATGATTAAATTATATTCAATGCCCAGAGTCAAGCCTAAAAATCAACATCTAACACTACGGAATCAGAAATTGGACCCAAATCTAAGCTCATTCCTGTTTTAAACCTGGCCGAGTGAACTTCGATATTTTCGAAGAGGAGTGAGTTAGGTATATTTTTTAGTACTACTGGGGATGGCAACTTAAGAAGTTAGGATATGAGATCAGTCCATCCAGTTCTCCAGGTGCCATCCACTTCTTCGGCAATGACTTTGAAAGACACCAGGGGCCTGCTGAAGGAGTCCTTGAGTCAGCCGTGAAAGTCTTCAACAACGACTTCTTCTGCAGCCTAAAAACTACATTTCTTTGCCTTATATAAAAGACATATCACACAATATTAATAACTTATTAATAAAACGTAATTTTGTAATTGCTCACAAAAAGCATAACAATCTTCAATTTTTATATTCTCGTCTATAACCCCAATTCCAAAATTAATGAAAACTCACCCTGTATACAAAATTAAATTATTTACGACTGTAACAAAACATACATTGGACAAACCAAAAATCATCTTGAAACTAGGTTAAAACAACATAATATATATACCAAAATAGTTATTCAGCTATCAGTAAACATATGAAAGGCTCCAAACATAATTTCGACTTTAATAATACCACTATTCTGGAACAATAAAAAAAATCAAAAGCTAGACCTATCTTAGAAATGATACACATCCAAAAAGACAAAAATTCGTTAAATGACAGATTTGACATTCAAAATTTAAGTCAAATTTACAGTAACATCTAAGATTATTTTTTTCATCGTCAAATTGACTAATAGGAACATTTCATTTGGGTCTAGAAGAGTGTATTATTTCGGTTAATACACGCCTATTCTAAGAGCCAATGAGATTTCTTCAATTTCTTAAAATCGACCAATCAACTGCCATTGTAAATGATAAAACCCTATCTAGCTTTCCCAATAACTGATAAATATGCGCCTTGCTTTTAATCAACTAAGCTATGAATGATAGTTTTGAAATTCCTACCTTGGCAACTGTCACTGTCATATTATTTTCGAGTTTTCTTGCAACGTCGTTTTAAATTGTCCGTATAATGTAGTTGTGTATTAACCTCCCTAAAATACATTCGAGATCATTTTTTTATACGATAAATACATTTCAAATTGTATTCAAATTTTATTGCCATTCGGCAAAAAATCTCGAATCAAGGGAAGTAGAAAAAATCGCTCGAGTAAGCTCTCGCGATTTTTTCACTACCTTGATTCTCGATTATTTGCCATGACAATAAAACTTTCATATAATTAAACATGTATTTATCGATAAAAAATGATCGCTTATGTATTTACCTACGGTAATTTTTTCCATAATTTTGCTTGTTGACAAGTTGCCATAGTTTCGAATTTGTATGTGAATTTATAATGTATAATCTAGTTACTTTAGTACCTGCTAAACGTCAAATATTCCCAACACATTTCTTTGTAAGTGAATTAATTGAAATAAAATTTCGTTTTGAACTACCTTGCTTCGATTCAAAAAATAATCTTGTCAAATACAATTCGTGGTCTGGAATTTTTAGGTAATTTTACTCAAGCTGTTGCTTTTACTAGCCACTCGTGTAAATTTGACAGAAGATCACTTGCGCAAGCGCTCGTGGTCTTTTAACTGTCAAATTTACACTCGTGGCTACCAAGCAACGCAACAGCTTTCGTAAAATTTCCGTCAATTCCAGACCACTTATTGTATTATTACAGATAATAACGTAAATCTGCTCTCTGCCACTTAATATTAATTTAATATGTGTACGTTTATTTCCTATTTCATATAGAACGCCGGATACGTAGCGACAATTTTTATAACTCATTTCAGCGCCCTTCGTATTCATATAAAATTGTAAATTGTCTGTTAGAAATCCGGAATATCCATGTGCAAGACCCCAGCGTAGGACATTATACAATTGGCAGATCTTCAAAAATGCGAAAGAGAAAAGTTAATCTTTTCAGTACCTCTGTCTTTGGTTAAATTCATTAATTAAATCATAAAGAACGAGAAAATGCCCTAGGCAGAGATCCTGAACAGCCTCAGATCAGCTCGTTTGAATCTAAGTAGGCCTACTTTCCAAACTCTGCCTCTGCTCAGAGACTACTCAAAACGTCTACCTCGGGTATTTCTCGTTTTTTATGATTCAATTAATAAGTTGAATCATAAGGCACAGGCGCTGAAAAGATTTAGGTTAACTTATTCTTCCTTTTAAGTTTTTGAAGACATATCAGTTGTAAAATGTCCGACGCGGGGTGGGAAGAGGTCAATTTTCCTGTTTACCATCATACAAACTACCAAATTTATAACCTCTGCCACAGGCTAAAATCATTTTAAAATTGATGTCACTTTCCGGCGTACTAATATTGTTATCAAAATCAAATGTGTTAAATTGTTAAATATAATTTTTAATTTTAGACACATAGTTACCTTATTATTTACAAATTTTATTGTGTGTAACGGGCCCATAAACTTATCGCCCTAGGGCCGCATACATAAACTAGACACTATATAGACGTTTAACGCAAATGCAATGACGTTTAAACGAAAAGTAATTCAACTTACAAACTAGAGATGCCAGTGTATACTCTTTGCATTTAATCGAGTCGCCGCTGGGTGACACATAAAACACAAAAATGTCAAATCATTATCAAATTGTCCACTAGCTGCTCACTCGATCTGAAAATTGAACACACTGTTCTAAAATAAAAAAGCATGCGGGGTATGTATTTGTGCCGTAGCATGGCAACAGACCAAACACAAAATTAATGTCAAACTTCTTTAAATTTAAATTATTGTAGTTTGATCAGGCGTTATTAGTAGTTTACGTAACGAGCATGGAAAGTGACAAATTTCATACGAGCGTGAAATTTTATTTAGAAAATCACGCGAGTTTATAGGAAATACACTTTCCATCGAGTTATGTACACTATTTTTCCTACGACCCCTTAAGAAGATAAATTTATTCATAAAAGAGTAACTTTATTTAAGGATTTGTTATCGATATTAACCGATGTCAAAATTTCCAAGTAGCCTACTAACTTACTATGAGCATAATATTATAATAATTCCGACCAGCTCATGAATGACACGTTGAATTGTTCTCTTGTCCGCCAATTCATAATATGACCAGTTCGTACCTATATAAAATATTTAGGTCTTCCACGGAGTAGCCATTAAAATGTTCAACTGCCGCACCTTTCAAGACATTTGTCTGATAAAAAATTATTAGATTTAAAAAGAGAAGCGACATGATATTTATTCAGTAAACGTCAAAGTCTCAAAGCTGACTACAAAATATGAATGAACTGTGCGATTTTCAAAAATTACAGCACAGTTTTGAGTTTAGCGTACGAGTTTACGCAATTGTCAAGTTTCCGGCCTACTATTCTGTATGCAACGTGCTGCTTTCGTAGGGGATCGTAGGAAAAAGTTATTTTCTTACATTCTTCTTGGACAAGTTGTTTAACACGGACATAACAGATAAGGTGACAGATTTGGATACTATCCTTTGCGTTTTGTGTATGTTTCATAAAATTATCTTCGGACTTATTTTTAACATTCATTGTGCTCTGGATTCTTCACAGTGGCGAATTAATTGATCAAGGAAGGGTCTTTGAATTTGTTAGTAAGTGTGTTGTGGATAGTAAATACTACCCTATTTTTCCAATATTATGTGAATAATTTTTTATTTAATAATATAATGATCATCATCATAAGGTTCTCAGTCCGAAGACTGGTTGGACGCGTACCTCCATTCTTTTCTATCCTGAGCTAACCTACGCATTTCCCTAAAAGTAGAACATCCTACATCCCTAACTATTTGAGAGCAGTAGTCTAATCTAGGCCTACCCCTACCTCTTTTTATTCCTATCTCTGACTCTAGTATGTCACGAACTATTCCTTCGTGTCTTAGAAGGTGTCCTACCATCCTATCTCTCCTACTCTTTATTGTTTTCCATACCTTTCGCTTTTCCCCAACTCTTTCTAATACTTCCCTATTGCTCACCTTATCTATCCACGGTATCTTCATCATGCGCCTGTAGCACCACATTTCAAACGCTTCTACTCTTTTTCTATCCGCTTCTCCTATTGTCCAAGTTTCGCACCCGTATAATGCCGTACTCCATACATACGACGTCAAGAGTCTCTTCCTAGTCTCTATATTAACCGTTCTCGAGCATAACAGTTGTTTCTTTTTGTTAAACGCAACTCGGCCCTGCGCCATTCTTTGTTTTATATCTTTAGTGCTCCTACCGTCTTGAGTTATTTTACTTCCTAAGTAGCAGAAATCCGCGACCTCCTCTATCTTCTCATTTCCAATTTGTATTTCCATTTTAGTTCTATTTTCACACCCCCTACATACCAAAATTTTTGTTTTCTTTTTATTGATTTTCATGCCGAAGCCCTTTGTCAAAACTGCTTCCATTTCATTCAAAGCCGCTCCTAATTCTTCTTTGCTAGATGCTAACACTGCTATATCATCCGCAAATCTGAGCATGTTAATAGTTTGGCCCTGTACATTGATCCCTGAGGCTGTTCTTTCCTTAACAATATTAATCGCATCTTCGATATATAAGTTGAAAACTAGAGGTGACAATGCACATCCCTGTCTCACTCCCTTCCGGATATCTACTTCCCTTCGTTCCTACTCACATTCTATAACTGCCTTTTGCTCTTTGTAGAGATTATGTATTATTCTTCTGTCCCTGTATTTCATCCCTACCTTTCTCAGCACTTCGAACATCTTCCCCCATTTTACGTTGTCGAAGGCTTTTTCTAAATCTACAAATCCTATATAGACACTCTTTCTCTTTTCTATCGTTTTTTCTATAATTACTCGTAAAGCTAGAATGGCCTCGCGCGTTCCTCTATTTCGTCTAAATCCGAACTGATCTTCTCCTAATATTTCTTCCGCCTTTTTCTCCATCCTTCTTTGCACAATTCTAGTTAAAATTTTTGACGCATGGGAAGTTAAACTGATAGTTCTAAAATTTTCGCATCTATCCGCGCCTTTTCTTTTTGGCAAAGCTACGATGATGTTCCGTTTGTAATCTTCTGGAATCTCGCCTGTCAGGTATATGCGACTAACTAATTTAAATAAACGATCTATTACCTCTTGACCTGCGCACTTTAAGATTTCTGCCTGCAAGCCATCTATACCTGGTGCTTTATTATTCCTTAAACTTTTTAGTGCTATCTCAAACTCTTCTCTCATTATAGGACTCCCTAGGTTATCCCCCTCTACACTGCTTTCGCTTTCTAATATATCTTGCACTTCCTGTCCCGCATATAAGTTTCCTAAAGATTCTTTCCACCTATCTGCCTTCTCCCCGCTTCCGATTAGGATATTTCCTGCCTCATTTCTAATGTTTTTGGTACTAGATCCAATTTCTCTAAAATTTCTCCTAATTATTTTATAATGATATAATGATATAAGTTTTAAAATTCTTGTATATCCATTATTGATGTACCTGATTCTGTTTAAACATCGCCTCCTTCACACAATAAAATATGTCGCACATCATTTGTTACATTTTTTAAAACGATTTTAAACGTCAAAATTAAGTCAACTTCAAAAGAGAAATATTCAAAATTCCCACTTTCCGCCCCTAATTCTACTTCCAAACATCAGTGGCGCTGTTAGCAGTTCAAAAATAATATATGTGCGTTGTCTATCTGTACTGTTTAATTTGTGGCCGCATAAGTATTCTATGTAAAACCCAAACCATGTCAATAAATTGACAATTCCGGTTATGCACGCTTGATAAATAGCTATTTGTATATAATCCTGCATCTAAAATAACAAAGAATGACAGAAATTGCATTCCAATTTGTGAGGAAGATGTTTTTTAGTCTATAGATTATGAAGAAGGGCATAGCAATTTTATAACACAATATCTAAAAGTAACTAATACTTCCCGAACTTTTGTAGAACTACCTGTTGCAATAACTATACTTGGGCCGCCCAACAGACGGAGTGATCACCCTGCAAGAACGTGCTCTAGCGGGGCCAATATCAATTTATGACGACCGAATTGGAGTGATGCGACTTCGTTGGGTCTAAAGAAAGCGCATCACTGCGGTTCTGTCGTCCTAAAATGATAGTGGTCCCGTCTAGAGCTCATGATTGCAGGGTGATCACTCCGTCTGTTGGGCGGCCCAAGTATAGGCTTGTAGATTCCGATACCTTTCAGTGTTGTAATAAGTATTCATAGCAAGGAAAATATGATATATGATATTGTATATTGTGCTTGAAATATTTTCTAGAAATACTCGTATATCTTGCGAAACTGTGGATATCTGAACATAGTTTGAATTTTAACGCTAGACACCAGGGCTATTAATTGTCTTGAATCGACATTCCAAAGCATAACGTATTTATTTTATTTTTGCGCTTAAGCGCTCGTTATTATACATTTTCTACGCAAATTTAGATGCAAAGTATGATTAATGCATCATTATTATACCAGGGGATAATAGTTGTTCAGAATATTATTGCAATTTCTTTGCAGTATTGGACAGTACTCTCGAATGCTTATCCACGGTATCTTCATGCGTCTGCAGCACCACATTTCAAACCCTTTTATTTTTCGCCGACCCGGTTCTCTTATCGTTCAAGTTTTGCGCCCGTACAATGCCGTACTCCATACATACATTTTAGCGCTTCTTCCAAGTTTCCCTATTTACCGTTCGCAATCTAAAAGTATTAATCTCGATATTAATCAAGCGAAGACTTAAATAATGTTCGTTAACACATTCAATGACTTAGTGAACAATGCGTCGTTCAATAAATACGCAAGACAAGGGATTTGCAGCTCGCCGCGAATAATAGTCCGGCAGCGGAACCGTGTTTTTTCCCTGAAGTGAAAACTTTCGTATATTAAGTTTTTTTTTAACGGATTCTCGTAGATTTATATGTCTATTTACCATATCCGACTGATGACAAGCTGGCATCTTTGAGCAACTTAAGATATACAGGGTGTTTCAAAACAATAAGATGATTGTATATGTTTTTGGCTTTAAACTTGAATACTTAGTTCTTAATTTTTTCTCGTTATTGTATGGTTAATTGTTCGTTAACTTATTGAATTTATTGATTTTACAAGTTTCAGCCATATACTGGGTGTTTAAGAAATCTATGTTATAAAATTTTAATAATATTAATGAATTTCTGATATGAGTATATTTTGTGTTCCAGTTCAAAATTCAGCTAAATGTAACAACGTACGTGTTTAAAAACGAAGCTACATGACAGGTACAGAGTGTCCCAAAAAAATTTGGCTGAAACAAGAAACAGGCACACAAAAGTTGGAGAAGGTTTCTTAAATATTCCTGTATCATGGTAATACGATCTCTAATGGCGATTTCTTTTTCAGATTCGAGTATAGTGTAACGTCTAGTTAAATATGAGTGACAACAAGTGTTTTTTTAACTTTAAATTTGCTTGTGAAAAAAAGTGGAAAAACTTTCCGTTGCTGGTGCCCAGTGCATAGAAACTATTATAAAGTGCAGTAAAGTGTATGAAGATCAAAAGTGTGAAGAACTTGAAGAGAAGACCAGTAGTGATAAGGATTTTTATATTCTATGTCACAGAAGCTGTATGTCTATATACACATCAAAAAGTCATTTAACAAGTAACAAAATTCAAAATTTTAAGTAACCCCCGACACAACGCCTGAACAGATCTTCATAAATTATAGACCGCATCAAAATCGGTCCATTCGTTTAGGAGCTACTATGCCACAGACAGACACACAGACACACAAACACACAGATACACGTCAAACTTATAACACCCCTCTTTTTGTGTCGTGGGTTAAAAAGATGTTTATCGCCAGGAAATGTTGTTACCGAAGCGAGGACTTCAACTACGAAAATGTAGAGGTGATCAGAAGTGCCAAATTTCAATTTTAAAAATGACTGCCTTTATTGTGGAAAAAAGTGCGAAGTGGAAAAGAATAAAAAGAACCCTCATCGATGGCGACCGTCCTTTCAATTCCGAGCTTTAGAACACAAGGTAAAGAAAATTTCAAACAAGGGAGCCATTTTGCAAACGTGCATGGAAAGAAAAGATACCTGGGGCTGCTGAAATTAGATTAAGATTAGCTGGCTGTGTGGGACCTACCTGCCGTAGATGCCAGATTCCATATGGACTGTCGTTTTGCTGAAAGCACAGCGTTTTGTGCTTCCAGAAAAACGACAGTCTAGTCAGGATCCTGAGGATACCGAGGAAGAAGTTATTCCTTACGAGGAAACAGTAAAAGAAACGTGCCCACTTACAGACCTGCATTTGAAAAAATGCGTTGCAATCAGAACTTCCAAGTCTACAGCCAACCAATTACGGTTTTTATAAAGATGTGAATGCCAAGTGTTTGTTTCCGATCAACAAACAACAAACAACAAACAAACCAAGCAGTACAAACAGATGTAGCTGTAAAAGTTCTACGTTACCCTGTACAATGTTCTGCGTTTGCAGAGCACATGAACACTGTTGCAATGAACCCCTACTGCCACTGTGAACGACAATGAAGACAAAGAAGACGAATGTTCACTTTCCAATGATGAAATCGATTCAGAAAATGAGTGGTACTGGACCGTTCGAACAACTACTCCTCGGGCAAATACCCCGCCAGGCATTGAATTATAGAACTAAATCCAGATTGTAAGATTCGGAAAATGATGAAGTCTAATAAGTATATATATATATTGCTAAACGGTATGTTGTTGATCCCGATATATCTTCGGGTCGCTGATGATCCCGGCCTTTGTATGCAAGATAGACGAGTATATTTTATCGCACTCTCTTTCTCCCTTTAACATAAACCAAGGCATTTATTGAGGGGTAGCTATATCTCATAAATAAAATTTTTAGATATAATAGGTCTTTATTAGTCCCAGATATATAAACGCTACACTATGGAGCCGTGTTGTATATTAATATACATTTAACGTACTCTATGGATCCCGGCAACGTTGCCAATATTAATGTGCGCGCATGCGAAGACACTACGAATGGGTGATCGGCGCATCCACGGATCCACGGTCCATTCATTCATCAGCATGGCAAGTGCTTTAGTTGTAAGTTATGTTTGTTGAATATCTGCAGAAGGTTGTCAGTGAAATAATAAATTGTACAATGACAGAAATGCGAAGTTTTGTACTGTTTTGAACTTTCGATAAAGATCAGAAAATTTTCTATTTGATGTTTTCCATTGGTTCCTCTACAAGTATTTTTTTAACAAATTTTTCAGCGAATTTCATTCTTAAAAGTGGTGCGTGGAAAAAAAAAACTTTTAGCAACTTCAAATTAGGGCTTCGCAAAATAAATATTTTTGAAGTCAATATTTTTAATAATAATAATAACGATAAATGTATTGCCTTCTATAATGATAATAACAAATACAGCAAGTATAATGTTCAACTCACGACGGCGAAGTTCAGCACGAGCCCCCAAAGAGTGCTCAGCTGCTTTTCAACTTAACCGTTTAAGAGGATAAACATACATTTAAAATGCAAAACAAACAGCAACGAAAGAAGGACGAGAAGGGCAAGAAGTCGAACGGTACATATTATTATCGCCACACATTATGTGATTCACAGAGTCAAAGGGTTCCGTTGATTGTCCAATAGGTTAAGAAAAATGTGATACTTAAAGGGAGGTACACATATTACATTCTTGAACGCTCTAAGTAGTGAATTGTACTTGCAAATGCAGTAGGAAAGTGACCTGTCAAAAGCAGCCGTTTTATGAATCGGTGGGACAATAAGGTTTTTTCTTCTAAAGTGGATATTATGGACATCAGAAATAAATTTAATTTTGTTATATAGTTAACGAGGCAGTCTTTTGCACAACAACCTTATGAAACGCACAGATCGTGTGACGAAGGCGCCTGCTTGTCATGATCAACCACTTTAGTGAGTTTAACTTCTGCGAGTCGTACAGACACTTTCGCAATCCGAAAATAACGCGCACACATGCATTTTGCACTCGTTGGCCCGGTTTTTCAAAGAATCCAACACCGGATTAAGTCTGACACCGGCTTCGTTGCTATGATACAACCAATCAGAAAGCCGGTATCATAGCAACGAAGCCGGTGTCAGACTTAATCCGTTGTTAGATTCTTTGCAAAACCGGGCATTTGTACTCGTAACAACTGATCCATGCATTTTAAGCAAGGCACGTATACAGCATCACAATAATTAAACACTGACCCAACAATTGAATCACTCTGACGTTGGTATTAATAACGCTTTATTCATATAATCATCATCATAAGGTTCTCAGTCCGAAGACTGGTTGGACGCGTACCTCCATACTTTTCTATCCTGAGCTAACCTACGCATTTCCCTAAAAGTAGAACATCCTACATCCCTAACTATTTGAGAGCAGTAGTCTCAATTTTCAAATTTTCTAACTTTCCTACTTGTTTCATGCTTCTAACATTCTGACTAGTGAGATGTTACACTTATCATTGCTGATGATTCCCTCCGACGCAATCCCCGCCCGGAGATCCGAATGTGGGACTATTTTACCTCGAGAATACTTTATTCCAGAAGGTGCCTTCATCATAAATTAAAAGTACGCTGTACTAGGGATATAATAATGTGGTGGTTTCCTGTTGCCTTCCACATCGCAGTAGTGTGTATCACAGTGCCATACCGACCCTCACTATCTCTGCCACTATGATTACTGAAAGAGCTACTGCCCCCTTTCATATAAACTATTCTTAGATTACAATATTCGGACCTAACGCATTTTGATATATGCTGGCTGATCCATATACAGTCCAAGATTACGCACACAATCAGAAGGTAATATTTCCATAATACTCACGTCAACAGCAAACACATCCTTTATAGAAGTCCGAGCCTCTTCCCGTTCAAAGAAGATCAATGAAGACTTGCTTGCATTTAAAATAAGACTGTGCTTCAATGCGAGTGAAAGCAAGGACTTTATGTCCGAGTTAATTATATTAATTGAGTTATTGACATCTTCTTTATGAAAGGAATTCTAGAGCTGGGTATCATCAGCATAAAAGTGAGCAGTGCAATTATTTATAGCAGTGGAAAGTTTGGCTGTATATAACGTGTACAAGGGAGGACCCAGCAAAGAACCCCGTGGGACGCCAGAAGGCATATAACGAGGAGCAGACAGCGCATTATCAATTCTGACTCTCTGATCTCCCAGACAAGTAATCACCCATCAACTTTAAAGACAGTCCATCGAACCCGTAATGGCTAAGAATACTGATTAGCAAGCTATGGTTGATTGTGTCAAAAGCTCTATTGAAATTCATAACCTGTCTCTACGTATGTTGTTTGAACGGGCCAGTACCACTCATTACTTCCAAACAATTAATAAAGTAATTTGTGCTTGCTCATATCTGATCGATGCAGGTCACCATATAAGTAAGTTGGTTGTGTATAGAATGAATACAGTAGCACTGCACTAACGAGTTCCATAAGGACGAAACTAGTGGCCTGCAATTTTCTATAATTATTTTGAACACAACATATTTATTCGAATTTTGTCATTATTTATCATAATTTATCATAATTGTTATTTATCTCCTATCAAAACTTAATATCAATTTTTGCGACATTCATTTGAATGTTATAATGACATAATTTAGCACACTTATGCCACAAAGATACCAAATTGGCATATTTAGAACACGCATATTGTAAAGTGAATTACTCAGCAACCAACACTAAAATCAAATCAAATTAAACTTATTTATTATAAACATTAATTACAAAATTTATACAATTTGACATATTAACTCAACTCCGGGAGATGTTAAAGGAAGACATTTAATAATATAATAATAATAATAACCACATTACTGATGGCTCGATATCCGAGGAAAAACTTCGCACGAAAAATTCTCGCAGAGATGCCAAAAGAGCACTCGTCGAAATAAATAGATATATCCGGCCTACTACTTTTTTGCGTTTCATTACTATTTCTGGTTTACTAATGATTTCTTAAGCTAATACCATAGTCGTGGTCATGCTGATAGTAAGCAGATAAAACGTTGTACGATACTCTTATCGTAATATAAGCGATTACGATACTTGTATCGTAAATAATAATTATGTATCAAGGTCGTAAAGAAGCTTTTTAAGCTCGAGGTGTGATTAGAGCACTGAGGGATACAATACGTCGAGTGCCGTAGAAGCGACCGTGGTACATTTTATGAGCAAACCAATAATTTTCATATTATAGTATTCAAAAAAATTAAAGTTAAATTTAGCTGTCAAATTTAAAAATTATTGCTGTCAAAAGACGACAAAATGAAAACAATAATTTTGGAAACAATAATGATTATTTTTTTAATTAATTAATTATATCTTGAAACCGGTCAATATTATAATAAACCTTTTCCATTGATAGTACCTACGCAAAGTATTTTATTAATTCAACAGGAATTACTACCAAATAGTAACAGAAGATAATATAAACTACGTGAACAAAAAAATTTTAGGACCAGAAAGTATTTACGTGTGCTTTTCAAGGCGCTAAACCTTGCATTACACAGATTGTACATAAAAATGTAAAAACATCAATAGTAACCGCTTGTATTTTATGCTCGGCATTCCTGCTTCAAAAATGTTGATTTCTAATATTTTTCATTTTACACGACTTTTTTATTTTTATTCATCATAATGTTTTCAGTCCGAAGACTGGTTGGACGCGTACCTCCATCTTTTTCTATCCTGGGCTAACCTACGCATTTCCCTAAAAGTAGAACATCCTACATCCCTAACTATTTGAGAGCAGAAATCTAATCTAGGCCCACCCCTACCTCCTTTTATTCTTATCTCTGACTAGTACGTCGCGAACTATTCCTTCGTGTCTTAGAAGGTGTCCTACCATCCTATCTCTCCTATTCTTTATTGTCTTCCATACCTTTCGCTTTTCCAAAACTCTTTCTAATACTTCCCTATTGCTAACCCTATCTATCCACAGTATCTTCATCATGCGTCTGTAGCACCACATTCCAAACGCTTCTACTCTTTTTCGATCCGCTTCTCCTATTGTCCCAGTTTCGCACCCGTATAATTCCGTACTCCATACATACGACTTTAAGAGTCTCTTCCGAGTTTCCACATTAACCATTCCCGAAAATAACAGTTGTTTCTTTTTGTTAAACGTAACTCGACCCTGCGCTATTCTTTGCTTTATATCTTTAGTGCTCCTACCATCTCGAGTTATTTTACTTCCTAAATAGCAGAAATGAGCGACCTCCTCTATTTTCTCATTTCCTATTTGTATTTCAATTTTAGTTCTATTTTCACTCCCTCTACATACCAAAATTTTAGTTTTCTTTTTATTGATTTTGATGACGTAGCCCTCTGTCAAAACTGCTTCCATTTCATTCAAAGCCGCTCCTAATTTATTCCTCTTTGCTAGATGCTAACACTGCTATATCATCCGCAAATCTAAGCATGTTAATAGTTTGACCCTGTACATTAATCCCTGAGGCTGTTGTGTTCCTATATTATCAAACACATCCCTTATTTTACGATTTACATACACCCTTATGAAGCGAAATAGAAAATGGTCATAATACTTGTAGCAAACTTTTTAGTGCTCATCTTGTATACTAATTCTAAATATTCAAGTCGTTGAGAAGCCACGCGCTGTTGCCAAATATGGGGCTCAATAAAGGTCTGTTCACAGATTTTTATATACTGTATATAAAATATGCGGAAAGCGCCCCCTACATACACTTTCAAAGAACTACTCCACGTATATTGGTTATACAATCGGACAATCATGAGCCCAACTTGAAAATTTGTTGACACACCCCCAAGGCCTTTGGCAACCAATCAGTGATGAGATACACTGGGGTACGTTGTTGAGCCAATATGCGGGCTCAACAACGTATTTTATGGCTCCACAACGACCTGTTGGTATATTCATTGGGCTCATTAATGACCATCTATACGTCTATATATATATATATATATATATATATATAAAGTAAGGAGTATTAAGTGGGCATAGCAGTCAAGAACAACTACATAGGAGGCCCCTCTCACGAAAAATGTGAAACAGGCGCCTGTTTCACATTTTTCGTGAGAGGGGCCTCCTATGTAGTTGTTCTTGACTGCTATGCCCACTTAATACTCCTTACTTTATATTCGTCTTTGCAGTCGCAATCAAATTTAATAATTATATATATATATATATATATACATATAATTATATTGATCAGCAATTTAACTGCAAATAGAAAATTGGAAGAAAAATTACATCACACTTAAATCTACCCTAACCAAAAATAAAATAAATAATATTAACTCCAATATTTTAAACTCTGGATTTCTCCCATTCCAAATTTCAGTTACTCATAACTTGATCCAAGTTGGCAGCGAACGGCATAAGCAGCCGAAGTTCACTTCGGTCCAATTGTTGCAGAATATCCGCCAAGGCGAAAGGCCAGGCAGGAAGCGCCCGGCGGAGCTCCATCCTGGGAATCTCAAATCTCTCGCACAACAGTATTCGATGCGTGGGAGTGTCCAAGACTCCACACGCAGGGCAGTCACCGGACTCCGTTTTTCCAATGCGAAAGGAATGGCACAGGAACCCGCCATGCCCCGTAAGGACTTGGAGGACCTCGGATTGAAAGTGGATGACCTCTCCCGAGACCACCGGTAAAAACTCGAACGTCTGACGACCCTTTGTGGAACCAGTCCACTCAGACTGCCAGGCCGTCATCGTGATCTCCCTCAGAGATCGTCTGATGTCATTCTTAGAACGACAGTCGGCACGAAATAGCGTCTGCCCGAGATGCTGACAAGACTGCTTCTTCTTCAGTTCTTCGTATGCCCTAACCTCAGATATCACCATAACCAACGGAGGCTCCCCAGCAAGAACCCCCGCAGCCTCAGCGGAAACGGAGGCATACGTACCGGCAATGGCACGGTAGCAGAATCCATAGATGCTTCTGAGACGTCTAGCATTGTGGCTGTGAACTACAGATGACCCCCAAGTTGAAGCGGCATAAGAGACCATCGGAATGATGGCCCCTCGGTATACGGTCCGTATGGCATCCGGAAACTTTCCCCAGTTGGATCTAACATAGCGACATAGAGCCTGGAAAATGCTCCTGGTCCTGGAGGTGACGTCGGCAACATGCTGAATGAATGACATCCGCTCAGCAAGCACGACACCCAAGTACTTGGCAGATTCAGCCCTCTTTATGGAAATACCGTTCATCTTAAGTACAGGCGATCTTCTCAGCTTCCCCCTCAACAGGACAAACTTCGTCTTAGGTGCAGAAATCTTCAACTTCTGTCCAGCAGCCCACTCTGACACCACATCCAGAGCCCGGCTGGAACGGCTCTCAAGATCACGTCTAGAATCCGCGTGAACGGACAGGGCCACATCATCGGCGTAGGCTGTTAGGGAGCAGCCCACTGGAAACTGTAACTCAAGTAATTCGTCAATACATAAGTTCCAGAGAAGGGGGCCCAACACCGATCCCTGAGGACAGCCCTTGGAAAGGCACTTTCGGGAAGATTCATAAGAAGACCTTAATGTAAGGATTCTGTCACTAAGATAACTCCTGATTAAACCAACTATCTGATGGGGGAACTTCAAGTGTTCCAACCTGACGAATATTTTTGGCCACCATAGGTTGTCGAAAGCGCCAGCTATGTCAATGAATATTACTACGGAGTATTATAAAGACGAGTTTCGGACTTCATCAATGACAGTCTGTATGGCGTCAGACGTTGATCTTCCGCATCGAAACCCAAATTGTCTGTCAATGTGCAATTGTGCTTCCGGAATGCATTGAAAAATTTTTATCTTGATAACTCTTTCCAGAATTTTACCCAAGACTGGCAACAGTGTAATGGGGCGATAGGACTTGGGGTCTGCCGGATCGGCATCAAGTTTTTTCGGAATAGTGATCAGAGTACCCAGCTTCCAAACTTTGGGAAAGTAAGCTTGTTTAAGACAATCGTTGAAAATGCGCAGGAGATATTCCCCAAGTACACCAAACGTTAGTTGAACGACGACTCCAGGAATACAGTCAGGACCAGGGGCCTTCCTTCCATTCTGAGAAAACACTGCCTGCTCAAGTTCAGCCAGGGTGATGTCATCCACCAAAATCGGATCACCACTGAGGGTGTCACTAATCGCTCTAATATTAAGTAGAAAATTATTCTCATTGTCAAGGCTATCGTCAGGAGCTAACACGTTCAGTATAGCAGACACAGTCTGCTTCATTGTAAAAGTATGCTGAGCATTGGATAAGCTCAACGTGGTCATTACAGAATTGACCTTAAGTTTCTTTGCGGCAAGTTTGTAAGTAAAGCCCCAAGGGTTTGCCTTCAGATCTTTCTCCACAAAGTTTTTCCATGATAGGTTTTTAGCTTTAGTTACAGCCTTATCGTACTTTGTTTTAGCCTGATAGTATCTCGCGGCAAGAATTTGTCTCTCGTCTGCGTATCTGGAGCGCTGAAAAACACGCCGTGCATACCTAACTTCTCTACGCAGCCTCTGAAGTTCGGCATTCCACCATGGATTTCGTTCAAGATGGGGAATCTTTATTTTGAGCACTTCATCACACATTAGGCCGACTCCCCTATTAAAGAGAGAGGCTCTTTTTTCAAGATTTTCAATTCCAGGCTCCCACACAGTAAACCTTTCCATTGCCGATACCAGGCAGACCGCCTCTCGTTCAAGCTCGTTCTCGTTAATGGATTTCAGATGGTATCTTTTCTGCAAGAATGGTTCTTTGATCCTATCAAAATTTATTTTAAAAGTAATCAACCTGTGGTCACTCTGCACCACGTTTTCGGATACGTTCCAATCAGTGACTCTGCTAGCAAGATATTCACTTGCAGCTGTAATGTCGATGTTAGACTCTCCGTGACAGCTGGAATATGTTGTGAAGTGGTGTGGGGAGTTACACGAGAATAAGTCATGTTGCATCAGGAAGTCTTCAAAAGCGGATCCCCTGCCATCCAAAACACGAGAAAACCAAACAGGCGATTTAGCATTAGCATCGGTGGCCACGAGAATCGGCCTACCCACAAAGGCTCGCATAACCTTCTCTAAATGTCCGAGTGGGACTTCAATTCCTATGCTAGGAGGCATATATATGGAAACAGCATACACAGAGCGACCAAACATGGTAACTTCGGCTACGGCACAGTATTCAGTACAAAACTGAGCGACGGTCAGAATATCATAGTTGGTATTGAGTACTGCGACTGCGGCAAAGAATCTTTTACCAGAAGACAAATGTGCCAGCCTGGCTGCAGTGCGAAAACCAGGAATAATAAACATCCAGGAACTAGGGTTCCGGCAAACATAAGGTTCTTGGATTAGTGCAAGATCGAAATGAAGATCATTGGCAACAACTCTAAATTCAGATGTGCTGAGACGTGAATACTGAAGATTGATTTGTGCCACCAGAACTTGAAATCTGGGTTCGTTATAGTTCATAATCAATTTTGTCTACCAGTTCTCTCAGTCTTCTACAATAAGATGGACAGGAATTACTATCGGTTGCATGCGAGCAATCTGCGGCAGACAGTTTTGCTCTTATGCAGTTGGTACACTTAGCGGACCTATTTTTGTTTTTGCAATCTCTGGTTATGTGCTCTTCAGAACAGTGTCCACAGCTAGTGGCTGTGGACACTGTTCTGAAGAGCAATCTGCGGCAGACAGTTTTGCTCTTATGCAGTTGGTACACTTAGCGGACCTATTTTTGTTTTTGCAATCTCTGGTTATGTCTGTCTGCCGCAGATTGCTCGCATGCAACCGATAGTAATTCCTGTCCATCTTATTGTAGAAGACTGAGAGAACTGGTAGACAAAATTGATTATGAACTATAACGAACCCAGATTTCAAGTTCTGGTGGCACAAATCAATCTTCAGTATTCACGTCTCAGCACATCTGAATTTAGAGTTGTTGCCAATGATCTTCATTTCGATCTTGCACTAATCCAAGAACCTTATGTTTGCCGGAACCCTAGTTCCTCGATGTTTATTATTCCTGGTTTTCCTGAATTTGAATTTGAATTTGTCAAACGGTCTGTACGGTGCGAGTTAATAATTAAATGAGTTGTTCGCCGGGCGAACCTCTCATTGAATTCTGATGTCCTGATACACGTCGAACGTCCGGCGTGCGATCTGCACAATATAGGTCGGATTTTCTGGACGTTACGTAGCAGTATTGAAATACACTCCAGTCGGGGGTTTAGGTACGGGATCTTCGGCGTCGCACTCCAGAGTGCAATCCCTTCGGGGATGCCGCTAACCAGTATATAATGGATACGTCCTACCATACACCGGCTGCCTCCAGGTTTGGGTGGAAACCGGTCACCACAAAGAAATCCCAGGTGGCTATAAATAACCAGCGGAGAAAACGTAATTAAGTGGTTCCTACCCCTGCCAGAGAGCTCCGATTTCGGTAGACCCGTTGCCGTACAACTAGTCAGCTCCAACCACGTTGGTTGGATAATGTTTCAATATTGCTAGACCAGCTAGCAATAAATAACCATATAGGCACTTACATGAAAACGGTAGCAGAGGATATATTTGCAGATCGAACGGCGAAACGAGAACGTTACTCAGTACGTTGCGGTTAAATAAAGTCAGTATTGAGAATCGGCGGCGGTGAATGAATTCTGAATCTGAAGGATTCTTAATTCGAAGTCGGATTGAAAGTCGGCGGCCAGCATCATCTCGGATGCTGGGAGCCCTGGTCCCAGCTGATGGCCGGACGACCAAGTACAACTGCCTTCTGCCTTCTGGGTTCTGGAGCATCCACTTTTATGAGACTCAGGGGGGGTGGATTATGCGGTCTTCTTCCGAGATTTTCCAGCGGGGGCATTGGTGCCGTCTGCACCAATTGTGACGTTGATCCTTCGCGTCATACATGGGACGTGTGCAAACCTTCGCTATCGCATGTTTTCCATCTCAAGCGGTGCGCGCTTGCTTCTCCCATCCATTTTCCTTCTGGATCACGGCGTGACGTCAGAACGTCCAAAGTAAACACTAATCAATTTTGATTAATCAAGGTGTTTACTTTTGCAACGTTACACACCACCTCCACCTGGGTGAGACGAGTGCTTGGTACTCTTCTGTCTTCTAGCTTTTCTACAGGCTGAAAGAATAAAACCACATGTCGGTTACAAGTAACTTACTTACGGCGGAACGGATTTCCTCCTTCTTGCGGTAGCCTGAATCGGGTTTCTAAGGCCTGATACGGTTTCTCTGGAACGTACAGTTCCCTTAGAACTGGTATGCAGACGGTGCCAGCTGATTAAGCCGGTACCGGATTCTGAGTAGGTGGCGAAATTCATACAGAAACGCCCTGGTATCTTCTTTCTAGCTGGTAACGGTTTCTGAGTCGGCGGCGAAATTCATACAGAAACGCCCTGGTATCTTCTTTCTAGCTGGTACGGTTTCTGAGTCGGCGGCGAAATTCATACAGAAACGCCCTGGTATCTTCTTTCGGTTCGGTTGCTTTGAGCGCGGTATGCGCTACATAAGCCGGTTTCGGATTAGGAGTTGACGGCGAATTCCATTCTAAAATGCTCTCATATCATCCTACGGTTCGGTTGCTTTACGCGCGGCATGCGCTACGTAAGCCGATTTCGGGTTAGGAGCTGACGGAGAATTTCATTCCAACATTCCTTCGTATCATCCTTCGGTCGGTTGCTTTATGCGCGGCATGCGCTACATAAGCCGGTGTCGGATCAGGAGATGATGGAGAATTTCATTCCAACATTCCTTCGTATCATCCTTCGGTCGGTTGCTTTATGCGCGGCATGCGCTACATAAGCCGGTTTCGGATCAGGAGATGATGGCGAATTTCATTCCAAAATTCCCTCGTATCATCCTTCGGTCGGGTAGCTCCATTGTTACCATTTTGTTTGCTTGCGATGTCAGCTTTTTAGCTTGCTTCAGATACGGAGACGGCGACATTTCTACTAAAACGCCCTGGTATTCTCCTAAAATCTGAACAACCACGGGAGGCTATTGAACTTAATATTTCTTTTAGGTACCTACATTCTGTACTTCGGTTTTTAAATTCAAATGCGCTCGGTTTTGCTAGCTTTTTGCGAAAATAATTCATATGTTCGCTAAATAAAATCGAGTTTATTTCTCGTTTCAAAATACATATATCGCAACGGGCAGTAATAAAATATACAATCTTTGCCAGAAACTTTAATATTTCTCAGAGTTTTTTGTATCACGGTACCTTAATAAACATTTGATCTGGTCGGAGCTCCGGTCAGGATTCCAATAAATCCTTGAGGTCGGTATTATAGCATCGCTGTAGCTCTTCAAGCTTCTCCAGCGAGTACTATCGGATCAGAGTTTTTGTCGAACTTCACGTTCCACTCTCTGACGGTATCACACGGAGATTTTTTCTCTAACTGTGAACATAGAAATAAAACACGCACAACTTACTCGGGTTTCAAATTTTCCGACGGAGTTTGAAAATTAAATTTTCACGGTGCTTCACGGGACTGGTCCTAGTTCTGGATTTCCGGGTGCAATAGTGACGAAAACTTGTCCCTGCTCGGGCGCCATTTTGTCTAACCATACTTATGTCTTTTGTTGTGCAACGGTAGTTTTCATCTTACTTTCGGTACCAACTAAACCTGGATACGGTCGGTTGGACATGTAATCGTCGACAATACCCTTGAGCTCTTTGTCGAAGAAAGGGTAGGGTTCTATATTGCTAAACGATGATAAATAGAACACAGGAACAACTTAAAATCAACTCTATTACTTTAACTATTTACACTACAGTTGACTAAATCAGATATACCGGCTGACCACGAAATCAGGCTCACCCCTATAACAGTTTTGTTTTTCAAGATATTAATTTGAAGTTTGGGACAGTTAAATGGCATGTAAATCTGTATTATTTGGAACAGTTAAAATTTTTCTGGCACTTCCGGTTTCACCGGAAATGAACAAACATTCGAATTTTTAAATGGAACAGCCTGAATATTTTCACATTTTTGAAACCATCGTGTCATTCTAGATACGGTAGTATCACTTTTGGGTAAAAATATGACCATAAAAAATTTTTGGACGCAAATTAAATCTTGCATCTAGACATCCATGACTGAAAGAAAACCATTAAGTCTGGGACCTAAACTAGTGTAAAAACAAAATCATCAAATTAGGTCAAGTAGTTTTTCTACTACAGCCATCTAAAAATCTAAGACACAGTTTTTCGGGCATAAGTCAATTTTTTTAAATGGAACCATGATGGCTCATCGAGATATTTCGATAGAGCTATTTTTTACGAACCATTTGATATCAAACACGATATCTTTAATTCAAAAATACTCTGAGATATCTTTTTCTTTGTAGCTGCTAAATAGTAAAACAAGTGAAAACTTTTTTTCTCTAACATTTATTATCAACAGTAAACGTAGCATTCTTCCCTGCTTCATGTAAAATCTAAGCACACAACCTCTTTTCATTAAAATTTATTATTAATACAACAGATTATAATAAATTTTAGATGAAGCATGGGAAGAATGCTACGTTTACTGTTAATAATAAATGTTCGAGTAAATATATGTAAGTTTTCACTTGTTTTACTATTTAGTAACAGCAAAGAAAAATATATCTCCTAGTATTTTTGAATGAAAGATATCGTGTTTGGTATCAAATGGTTCGTAAAAAATAGCTCTATCGAAATATCGCGATGAGTCATCATGGTTCCATGAAAATTGACTTATACCCGAAAAACTGTGTCTTAGATTTTCAGATAGCTGTAACAGAAAAACTACTTGACCTAATTTTATGATTTTGTTTTTACACTAGTTTAGGACTCCAACTTAATGGTTTTTTTCAGCCATGGATGTCTAGATCCAAGATTTAATTTGCGTCTAAAAATTTTTTATTGTAATGTTTTTATCCAAAAATGGCACTACCGTATCTAGAATGACACTATGGTTCAGAAAATGTGAAAATATACAGGTTGTTCCATTTAAAAATTCGAACGTGGGTTCATTTCCGGTGAGACCGGAAGTGTCAGGAAAATTTTTACTGTTGCAAATAATACAGATTTACATGCCATTTAACTGTTTCAAGTTTCAAACTAATATCTTGAAAAACAAAAATGTTATAGGGGTGAGCCTGATTTCGTGGTCACACGGTATACAAAATATTTACAGTGACAATTAATACAGGACTTCGCGGTAATTCAGATTCTCAAGTCGGTCTGTCAAACGGTCTGTACGGTGCGAGTTAATAATTAAATGAGTTGTTCGTCGGGCGAACCTCTCATTGAATTCTGGTGTCCTGATACACGTCGAACGTCCGGCGTGCGATCTGCACAATATAGGTCGGATTTTCTGGACGTTACGAAGCAGTATTGAAATACACTCCAGTCGGAGGTTTGGGTACGGGATCTTCGGTGTCGCACTCCAGAGTGCAATCTCTTCGGGGAGGCCGCTAACCAGTATATAATGGATACGTCCTACCATACACCGGCTGCCTCCAGGTTTGGGTGGAAACCGGTCACCACAAAGAAATCCCAGGTGGCTATAAATAACCAGCGGAGAAAACGTAAGTAAGTGGTTCCTACCCCTGCCAGAGAGCTCCGATTTCGGTAGACCCGTTGCCGTACAACTAGTCAGCTCCAACCACGTTGGTTGGATAATGTTTCAATATTGCTAGACTAGCTAGCAATAAATAACCATATAGGCACTTACATGAAAACGGTAGCGGAGGATATATTTGCAGATCGAACGGCGAAACGAGAACGTTACTCAGTACGTTGCGGTTAAATAAAGTCAGTATTGAGAATCGGCGGCGGATTGAAAGTCGGCGGCCAGCATCATCTCGGATGCTGGGAGCCCGGGTCCCAGCTGATGGCCGGACGACCAAGTACTGCCTTCTGCCTTCTGGAGCATCCACTTTTATGAGACTCAGGGGGGGGGTGGGTGGGTGGATTATGCGGTCTTCTTCTGAGATTTTCCAGCGGGGGCATTGGTGCCGTCTGCACCATTTGTGACGTTGATCCTTCGCGTCATACATGGGACGTGTGCAAACCTTCACTATCGCATGTTTTCCATCTCAAGCGGTGCGCGCTTGCTTCTCCCATCCATTTTCCTTCTGGATCACGGCGTGACGTCAGAACGTCCAAAGTAAACACTAATCAATTTTGATTAATCAAGGTGTTTACTTTTGCAACGTTACATGTTTAGCACGATTGGTCGAATGTATGTATTTAGGGAGTATTTTTATAAGTAAGGGTATGCCTGCAGTTTTCCTAGATTTAAGAAATTGTAAATAAGTTTGGTTACCTTGCAGCATCCGCGAAGCAAATTGTGAAGCAAATAGACAACAAAGCTCCCCTTGCTTTGGTGTTCCTGACAAAACGCATATATCAGCAGTTATTATCGCACAGAGATAAAATAATATGTATTATAATTGGTAGTGCTCATAGTAGTGAAAAACTCAATTATGTACATAGACTGCTAGAGAGTAAACTATACTTGGGCCGCCCAACAGACGGAGTGATCACGGTGCAAAAAAGTGCTCTAGCGGGGCCAATAGTAATATATGACGACCGAATTGAAGTGATGCAACTTCGTTGGGTCTAAAGAGAGCGCATCACTGCGGTTCGGTTGTCCTAAATTGATAGTGGTCCCGCCTAGAGCACGTTCTTGCAGGGTGATCACTCCGTCTGTTCGGCGGCCCAAGTATAGTTGTCAATGCATTGACAGAACAGCTTCCTAGCCACAGCCACAACCTATTACGATTTTCGCACATCGTGTAGAGAAATATACCCTCTATCCGATGCAATACAAAAATATATACGTTCTCATTGAAAAAAATGTTCGATGACGCCATATCTCGGCTCAAAAGTGCTTTAAAAAAACCGCCCCATCAGTTTCCTATGGACCATCTCTGATATACGTATGCAAAATTTCAGCAAAATCTGTCGAGCCGCTTTCCCGCAAAAGTGCCAACAGACATACACACGCACGCACGCACGCACGCACACACGCACGCACACACACACACACACACATACATACGGACGGAAATGTGTCACCTTGCCAAAAAGTCTTAGAATGACCTGAAACGTCCACATTTGATGAAAAAACACCATAGTCAAAAAACGACTATCACAATAGCTACCTAGCTAGGAAGCTAAAAATAGTGATTGTGTTAACGCTTTTCGGTTCTTATTTAAAATAACTCAACTTTTATACACGCACTATATGAAACTTCATCGCAAAATAGAAATGTTCTTCTCAAAATAAACACAAAATAAATGGGTGCATCACGAAATTAGTTCAAAAAGAAAGAGAAACCGTGCACAAACTCGAATATAATAGAAATTCGCACGAAACACTTTTAAGCCCTCTTTTTTAAGAACGTTTGCTGTATTTTAAGTCTGTCCCTGTTTGGTGTAACTTAGCAACAAACAAATATGCAGGTTTAATTACACCGAAGTCTGTCAGCGCAGTGCGTCGACGGAGTCCGTCGCGTCGGTGCAATTGTATTGCGTCGTCAGAAAGTCCTTAAAAACCAGGGCTTAACCAAAACAATGCATTGGCATGGATGCCCACCAAACTCTTAATTGTCAAAATCTATCCCTTTAAACGCAGATGTCTAATATAACGTAAACATTCAAAATTGAAATTCTTTCCTAGTTTCACAAGAAAAATTCACAGATAAACAGATATACCTATCCGCAAAGTGCAATGATTTGGGCAACTTAATCAAAAACTAGAAATTATTGGTTGTGCAATGAATACACCACACGGCATATGTGTTCAACTACCAGCATACCTAATGTACGAGTGTACAATGGTATTTATCAGAGAGTTAAAGTGATAAAAAGGCAAGAAATGTTAAATAATAATTTCTGAAAGACAACATTCAGTCATTTATAATTTTGCGGCTACAGTGGAAAGTGTCAAATGTATAGGGTACTGATTCACAGGCGATATACATCGAATAAAAAATAAATGATACTGGTTTGTACCATAAAAGCAAAAAGAATTTACTAGGCCAGTGCAATAACAAAAATGATAGCGATATTTGTAATTGATAATTGATGTGCTGTCACATATTGTTTAAACCGGTTAATAAAGGTGGACGCAAAATACTTCATACCCTTGACCTTATTTCCTTCATGTAAGCTATGCGGAAAGAGATCTTTAAATTCGTTTTATATCATACTTAATTATTATAAATGCATTGTAAGCATTAAAATTTTAATATTAATGTTTCTGCTTATAGTATACGTGCGAAGAAAGTTTCTATGTTGTGTTACCGCTTTTCGTTTAATATTGAGAAACACCGCAAGGTTTTAGACTGCAATGGAAATATTATAAGGCTACACACATGATTATTCAGGAGGAAAGAGAAATACCTATTTAGGAAGTTAATATAATACAGGTCAGTATGAGAAACTGAATGAATGCTGTTGTATGAATATTGTATATGAATATGAATATACTAGACGATGGTATTGATGAAAATGAGATGGTCGTCAGGATGATCTTCAAACAACAAACACAACTTCTGAATTACTGGAATTTAATTAAGAAATCTTGAACTACAATTTGAAGCACCTATGCACACAATTATTCAACATGCACTTATAATATATTCTATAATTTAGTTACTTTCTATTAACTAACTTGTCTTGTCTAACACACTTACTGACTTTTACACTTATTAACTATCGAATACTGAAGTACGTAAGGTTAGCTTCGGCTTCGGATTCAGCTTTACGGAAATTACAGTGGTCTAAACAAGTAGTCGGCACATTTATAAAAAGGCACATATTAAAGCAATTCCTAAAGAAAAAAACGTGAAGCTCGTGCAGATCGCTTTCAAGCATGAAAATAAATGCATGGGGTCAAGATGCCCACCATTTTTTTCAAATTTCCCTGGAAATACCTACCCTTGTAAAACTAAGGGCATTCCTACCTTGGAAATAACTTAAACATCATACAATGGAGCCGACATGCCAAACTATTTCCTCCAGTGCTCTTAACAACGTGCAGTAAAATGCCAACTCCAGAATCACCTAGGGGGAGGATATATGTTACCCCTAAGACATAGTATTTTTTAGAAACGGTATCGTTCTTTGCACCAACGAAGCTGGTGGTCTATGTTACTTATGTTATTGCTCAAAATCCACGTTAAAATTATCAACTCCTGAATCACCTCGGGGGAGGAAATATAAGCTACCCCTAAGATATAGTATTTTTTAGAAACGTTATCGTTCTTTGTAACAGCAAAGCTGGTGATCTAAATTACTCATGTTTATTTTCATATCTCACAGTAAAACTACCAGCTTACCAGTTGGTAATTTTACTGTGGTTCATAAGCACCAAGATAAGTAATTTTGACCACCAGCTTCGCTGTTACAAGGAGCGCTACGGTTTTTAAAAATTAATGTCTTAGGGGTAGCTTATATCTCCACCCCGAGGTGATTCTGAAGCTGGTAGTTTTACTGTGGGTTATAAGCACCAACATGAGTAACTTAGACCACCAGCTTCGCTGTTACAAAGAACGACAACGTTTTTAAAAATTTTATGTCTTAGGGGTAGCTTATATCTCCTCCCCCAAGGTGATTCTGAAGCCGGTAGTTTTACTGTGGGTTATAAGCACCAACATGAGCAATTTAGACCACCAGCTTCGCTGTTACAAAGAACGATAACGTTTTTAAAAAATGTTATGGCTTAGGGGTTGCTTCTCCTCCCCCGAGGTGATTCTGAAGTTGGTAGTTTTACTGTGGGTTATAAGAACAAACATGAGTAATTTAGACCACCAACTTCGCTGTTACAAAGAACGATAACGTTTTTAAAAAAATGTTATGGCTTAGGGGTTGCTTCTCCTCCCCCGAGATGATTCTGGAGTCGGTAATTTCACTGTGGTTTATAAGCACCAAGATAAGTAATTTTGACCACCAGCTTCGCTGTTACAAGGAGCGTTACGGTTTTTAAATATTAATGTGTCTTAGGGGTAGCTTTTATCTCCACCCCCGAGGTGATTCTGAAGCTGTTAGTTTTACTCTGGGTTATAAGCACCAACATGAGTAATTTAGACCACCAGCTTCGCTGTTACAAAGAACGACAACGTTTTTAAAAATTTGATGTCTTAGGGGTAGCTTATATCTCCTCCCCCAAGGTGATTCTGAAGCCGGTAGTGTTACTGTGGGTTATAAGCACCAACATGAGCAATTTAGACCACCAGCTTCGCTGTTACAAAGAACGATACCGTTTTTCAAAATGCTGTCTTAGGGGTAGCTTCTCCTCTCCCGAGGTGATTCTGGAGTTGGTATTTTTCCTGTGGATTATGAGCACCAAGATAAGTAATTTTGACCACCAGCTTCGCTTTTACAAAGAGCGCTACCGTTTTCAAAAAATAATGTTTCTTAGGGGTAGCTTATATCTCCGCCCCCGAGGTGATTCTGGAGTTGATAATTTTAATGTGGATTTTAAGCAATAACATAAGTAATTTGACCACTAGCTTCGATGTTACAAAGAGCGGTACCATTTTTTAAAAAATATTATGTCTTAGGGGTAGCTGATATCTCCTCCCCCGAGGTGGTTCTAGAGTTGGCAATTTTATTCTGGATTATAAGCATCAATTTAAGTAATTGTGACTACCAGAGCTTAGCTGTTACAAAGAATGTTACTGTTTTTGAAAATTATAACATCTTAGGGGTAACTTATATATCCTCCCCTGAGGTTATTCTGGAGTTGGCATTTTACTGCACGTTATTAAGAGCACTGGAGGAAGTAATTTGGCCTGTCGGCTCCATTGTATGATGTTTAAGTTATCTCCAAGGTAGGAATGCCCTTACTATTACTATTCAAAAGTATCGGTAATTGGGGATTGATTGAGAGGAAATTTAAGCAAAAATTCGGGGACCATGGAAATGTCCGTGAGCGATTTGCGGTAATGACGGCCAGATGAGTCTGTTGAAGATTATTTTTAACATAAAATGATGTTTTGCCGGGTCTTCAGTTTGAGTTTTGAAGAAAAGGAGTTGTTTTTAAAAGGAAAGCGATGGAGAGAAATGGTGATAGAATATTACTTAATATTATGACTGATGATATGATGATAGAAATAATGATGACGATGATGCTGATGATAGAGGATGATCAATGATTGTCAGGATGCTGATCTTCTGCAACTCAACTTCTGATTTAGCCATACTTGACTTTAATTATGGATAACAATAAATTACAAATTAAATACACTGATGCACAACTTCAACACTACAACACTTATTATTACTTATCTTACTAACTTAACTTATTATCCGTCTAACACAATAACCAACTACTACTCACTTTGCTAACTTCCAGTTAACCAAGTATGTACGACTACATCTTACTGAGTAAGACTTCTGAAGTATGAATTACTCACTACCCTACTACTTGCACTTCCTTATATAAACTTTATAATATCCACACCCCAATCATGCCTTATCTAATCTCTTTCAAAAGCCACAGCAACTGCTAAAATACACCCGCCAAACATATTCGAATATACGTACGGGTAAGACAAATTTCTTTCAGAAAAGGACGTAGGTATCTATAAATCCAGTAATTCATTAATGGGTCACGTTCAACCGCTGGAGAAATTCGTTATTTCGTTATACATTAAACTGAACCCGTACGTGCCTGTGACATATGATTCGACTGACCGTTGCAAATATTATAACAATAGTGTCCTTAATAATTATAGGTATTGCATTGCAACATTGCAAGTAAATCATCAGCGTTACATAAATTACTGTTAGGATACTTGAAGCAAGCTTAACACTTTTCTCAATATCCGATCTGGAAACGTTGTAGAATCGTATAACCACTGTTTGTAGCAAGTGGGAGTTTCTTTATCCATGTTTGGTAATACCGGAGAATTTTATTTATTTTATGATTAATAGTGAGTATAGGAAGAAGCCATAAGGAACAAACGGTCATAAACAGTAAAAATGGGTAGCAGTTTTGAATGCGGCCGACAGGCATCGCGTAGGAGTACGTTATGTATGTGAAGAATACGTGAATACCACACATTGACATTTACAGTTATTTTCAAAGTTGAAATTACAACTTGGCGTCACTTTACTTTTTTATAAAATGGAATTTCGAACAAAATAGACCTACATCTACAAACGTTTTAAAACACTGCCTTAAAATATATTTACCTGCAACCATCAAATTATACGTTTATTACTTTGTACGTATTCGAACGCCATTATTCAATGGGCTGTATCCAACCTCCAGTCCAAAAATCGGCATGGAGAATCATGACTTCCATGTTCATTGTATATGTTACGGTTAAAGTACTTACTTAGCTAGTGTATAGACTAGCTGGATGGTATATAAAGTAACCAAGCGGCTGGTTATTTTACTAGAAATTCATCTTTCCACTAGAATAACTGCGAATCTTGGATAGTTCATATACTATCCAGCCAGTTTATAAATTAACCAAAAATGATGGCTAAAGTATAAACCACAAAGAAAGTAAATAAAACAACCATTGTTCTTAGATAGTTTGTAAAGTATCCATAACTATTTGAATAAAGCACGAACTTCATTTCTAGTAGTGCAAATTTATTTATTAAATTTACAAAAGAAAATTTTGCTTAGTTTATATACTAACCAACGAATTAGCTATTTTGTATTACTAGAACTGAATTTCACACTTTATCCAAATAGTTATGGATATAGTTTACAAACTGTCTAAGAACAATAGTTGTTTTATTTACTTGTGGTTTGTACTTTAGCCATCATTCTCGGCTAGTTTATAAACTGGCTGGATAGTATATGAACTAACCAAAATTCGCAGTTATTTTATTGGAAATGTGAATTTCTAGTAATATAACCAGCCGCTTGGTTACTTTATATACCATCCAGCTAGTTTATACACTAGCCACGTAAGTACTTTAACCGTAACATATATAACAAAAGAACACTTAAAACAATTATCTGTTTATTATTGGCAGTTTTACGAAAGGTTGAATAATCACGAGTATCTACCAAATTGACAACTGTCTATATTAAGTATGAAATAAACCCTAGAGTACCCTATAAACTATATTGACATGATCTAAAACGAGAAACATTTTTGCAAAATTTCTTAAAATACGAACAAGGTAAAATATATCAGCGCGCTGACGGATAATACTACGTTAGTCATGACTATGTTTATGTGCACCCTTCGGGCGCAACACAGGGGTCTTCGTATCACATAATTTTCGGTTCAATAATTAACTTATTTAAGAACGCCACTGATTTCACGGGAAAATTATTTATTTTGTTGTATCTGTATAAATACTTACGCAGGTATATATTTTCTCTCAACGTTTAAGGCCCAATGAACCATCGGGGCCATGCATTTTTGCAAGTTTATTGAGAAATTTGCAGTTTTCTATATCTTTGTTTCTCTGTCATTGTTTCCATTTGATTTGACAATCAACTATCAGTTTTTTTGAGTGGAGGTTATGTTTTTGGACAGTTATTTAATTAATTGGAATTTTCACGTAACATGGAAGGAAGGTCAGGCTTTCAGTTAGTTTTTGAATTTAAAAGAAATACTGTTGTAAACAATTAAAATGTTTACTTATAACAAAAAAAACTCCAAACTTATTACCACCAAAATCAATAGGCCAGAATCTCCACCGAGGCACATTTAAAAAATCATTAAAATTAAAATCGGCTAATTTTGACTGGAGTTATCCTAAAATAAAAAATCTGAGGTCACATAATACACACAAACGCATGCGGGCGTGTCTGATTACACACCATACATACGCCAGGTTAGTTTAATACGAATCTAGTCTTATCTCGAACACTTTTCCTTACGGAACATGGGAGCAATAGTTATTTAGGATACAAGTATCATAACAGTTCATAAATAGGAAATGGAAAAATTTCGGTTCCATTTGATAACCCATCGAGTATCAACTATCATCGTGATGACGACCATCTTATTATATTAAGATAAAATTTTTAAACGAGGAAGAATATACAAATAAAGTATTTAGTAGGCGGCTGCATTTTTTACTTACACCGTTTGTACTCGGCTGTGCTTTGGACACGTTCAATACTATAAATTTTTGTAAAGTACACTTACCTTTCCTTCAGTGGAGTAGAACAAAAAACTGCTACATTTTTGCTATAAAACTAATCGTAGTAATTCAGCAAAAAGAAAACTCCAAATCTATTGCTCTGCAACAATGAATGTAATCAAATGTAAATCAGAAAATTTAACTCATAGCAACAAGATTGCTCTGATACAGACGTGTCAAATTTATATTTTTTACTTGCCCCAGAAATTCAAGAGAGTACCTGTGATGGGCACTTTCCCGGAAAAGACATATTGGGGAATTTCCCAGGGAACGTTCCCGGGAATGTTCTCGAAAGTGGGGAAAGTGAGGGAAAGTTAATTTTGCATTCGAAAATAGGAGAAAGAAGTAACAACAAATTTGTAGAAGAGTTTTTCTTATATATTAAGATTTCCATATAATTGAAACCTTCATAACACAGTTGTTCTCTGAATCTACAAGTAAATATGTTTGTTTATACTTAATATTTCGATGTTAAACTGCACTATTGCATTCTCACCACAAACTGTAGGTAATATTTAATTACTGGCTGAGTAACTACTTATGGGACTCCACTGATTCCTTTAGTACTTGTGTGTATTGTAAGTTTCCATGACAACGTTTATAACTCGCTCGTTGGATAACATACTATTAATGATTGGTAACTTAAAAATAAAGAACTGAGTTAGAATAAAATTTACAGTATGTTGGCAATATTGAAATTTTATAATTTTAGTTCAATTGTTTATGGTTGGTAGTAGGATGACATTTGTCAGAGAATTAGAGTTAAGAAAGGTGTAAAGTTGGTGCGCATTGTAGGATGAGGATGACAGATAAGTGTGATTCCTTAAATTTAAAATTGTTTATTAAAGTAAATAATAAACAACACGGCCATTTTCTTAAAGAAAATATAATCCTGACAAGTAACAAAATTTTTTGGCCTTAAGATATTTTTACTTAAACTTTTTCATATTTCTAATAGTTTAGACACAATACTTGCTTGCACCACGGCGCTGAAGTGCCCTGTTAAAAAATAAACCCAACGCAGCGGCTGACTTTTTAAACTCAGCTGCTGAGATTTCGAAAATCGAAAGTCAGCGGCCGACTTTTTAAACTCAGTGGTTAACTTTTGAAATCTCAGCCGCCGGCGCCGACTTCAAATTTCAGCCGTTAATTGTTAAAATATATAACGTACATGCGAAGTAGAATTCTTAGTAAATAGGAATATTCCTGATGAAACAATACCGTATTTAAGAGCACAAATCTCAGCGGCTGAGTTTAAAATGCAAGCAGCTGCGTTTTGATTTTTTTACATGGCGGTTCGAAGTAGGAAAGACTGATGAAGCATATAAAATAATTAGGAGAAATTTTAGAGAAATTGGATCTAGTATCAAAAACATTAGAAATGAGGCAGGAGATATCCTAATCGGAAGCGTGGAGAAGGCAGATAGGTGGAAAAAATATTTGGGAAACTTATATACGGGACAGGAAGTACGAGATATATTAGAAAGCGAAAGCAGTGTAGAGGGGGACAACCTAGGGTGACCTATAATGAGAGAAGAGTTTAAGCTAGCACTAAAAAGTTTGAAACAATAAAGCACCAGGTATAGATGGCTTGCAGGCAGAAATTTTAAAGGGCGCAGGTCAAGAGGTAATAGATCGTTTATTTAAACTAGTTAGTCGCATTTACCTGAGAGGCGAGATTCCAAAAGATTACAAACGGAACATTACAGTAGCTTTGCCAAAAGGAAAGGCGCGGATAGGTGTGAAAATTTTATAACAAACAGGTTAAATTTCCCAGGGGTCAAAAATTTTAACTAGAATTGTGCAAAGAAAGACGGAGAAAAGGACGGAAGAAATATTAGGAGAAGATCAGTTCGGATTTTGAAGAAATAGGGGAATACGCGAGGCCATTCTAGCTTTACGAGTAATAATAGAAAAAAATAGAAAAGGGAAACTCGCGATGGAAGGAGCTCTAGAGATATAAAACAAAGAAGAGAGCAGGGCCGAGTTGCATTTAATAAAAAGAAACAACTATTATGCTCGGGAATAATATTGTAGAGACTCGGAAGAGGCTCTTAAAAACGTATGTATAGAGTTCGACATTGTACGGGTGCGAAACTTGGACGATAGGGGAAGCGGATAGGAAAAAATTAGAAGCATGTGAAATGTGGTGCTACAGACGCATGATGAAGATACCGTGGATAGATAAGGTTAGCAACAGAGAGGTATTAGAAAGAGTTGGGGAAAAGCGAAATTTATAGAAGACGGTAAGGAATAGGAGAGATAGGATGTGTTAGCAACATTAAGAAAGCAAAGCCTTCCCAGTCGTTCGTATCAGTATTTACGTTATCGGCACGTATAATGATGTCATCGCATGAGGTGGACTAAGCCCGGCTGCGGGGAAGAAGGTGAATCGGTGCTTAGATGCAGACGCGACAGCTACTAACGATATCGATATTAAAACGTATTGTAACAGTCCGAATTGGAATAAAAAAATGTGGTAAACGGGTGTTTTATTTTAAGTATCTCTAACAGATGGTAGGACACCTTCTGAGGCATGAGAACTTAGTTCGCGACGTACTAGAGTCAGAGATAGGAATAAAAAGAGGTAGGGGTAAGCCGAAGCCACCGTAATATATTACGGTGGCTTCGAGTAAGCCCAGATTAGACTACTGCACTCAAATAGTTAGGGATGTAGAATGTTCGACTTTTGGGGAAATGTGTGAGGGTTCACAATTTTTTCCCATACATTCTTAGACGCCTTAAGTCATTTGGAAACAAACAGCTAGTATAATATTTCACACGCCAGATGTGACACTTTAACTTTAAGGGATAACACAGCAGTCGTGATAGAGAGGGAGTCGGGCGACGGCTTTAACGGAGAATAGTGGTGTATTGGACTATTATGCTTGATATAAGTATTTTAAATAATTACGGGTGCAATCGTAGTGACTTGTGTATGTGTAATGTAGGCCTGTGCGAGCGTATGTTTTGTCATTTTGGATACAGATATTTTGGATATAAAACTGTTGGTGAGACATGTATATGCATAATATGGGATTACACATTTGAACAGGTTGTTTATGATTTAAGACATGTATACACAATATGGGGTTGTTGTGAGTGTGTTATTAATTACACTCGAGATTGTACTGTACTGTTATTGGCCACATTGTATGACATAGTTGTGCGTGCTAAGTTGCCGCCTTATTATTTAGCCGAGTAAGGGCTTTTATTGAGCGTCATTCTAGACAAGACGCAGGAATAGAGACTACCTTCTCTGGACGATACGTATCGAATACCTGGTGGGGGCCTTACGTTGGTTAAGGGTTTCCCCCCTTGACACCACCGGTGACGAGCCGGTGGCCTGGACCTGGGGGCGTCCCCGCGGAGCTCCCCTGGGCGATCGGAGACGATTTAAAACATCTACGTGACCATAGGCAGTGGTAGAACCTGTGGCACACTAACCCCTTTTATGCCTATAGGAATTTCATCGTGCGCGCAACTCCATATTCATCGTCTACAAGGCCCCTAAATACGGGCCTTCCGAACAACCCTGGTAAATGGAGGTTAAACTCATGCTGGTTTAACAAAAGGTGGTTCGGGGGCGGAACCCCCGGTGAGTTTATATTATCTTAAATGTTTATCCGTAGCAGATCAGTAAAGTAGATATTATCTTTATTTGCATGTGGACGCATCGCCAAGCCAAATTGTCAAATACACCCGCAGGTTAATTACTAGAAGTAAAGCCGTTTAGCTCAGGTACTGTCTCTACACCACGGAACTGGTATGTTTATTTGTTCTACTTATTTTATAACTTGTTATTGCAAAATACGTATCCAATTGCCCCAAAATTGTATTATTTATGGCCATCCAGATTTATGTACCTAACAGAATTTCAGAAGTGGGATTCCGTATTTTGCATTAAAAATAAGTTATAATAATGAAGTAAGTAACAATAAACTAAAGAGGCTGCAACGTAAAAAAAATACAAGTTCTCGTTTATCGTAAATGGATACTGTTAACATCTGTCAACGCATTCACTTATAGGCCACATTTTGACGAGTTCCATAATCTCGAGAACTTTTGAGGGACCCATAAATCTAATTAACTTAAAACTTGTGTTATTTGGTGTGACCGTCAAGGGTTGCCTGGAGAGATTTATTACAAGGTCCTTTTTCGTGTATTCAATAATGTAATAACGACTAGTTCAGGGAATGTTCACTTATTTTAAAAGTGTGGCCGATATATTTTCGGTTTTGCATTTTGTCAGGTAATAAATTCAACCCACCTGAATTGATTAATCGCATTTAACATAAATTGTAATATTTTGAGTGGCTGTCGAAAGGCGGATCAAATGTAAGGATTCTTATTGCTTATTAATCTACCCTTTAACTTGATTATGATTACCGATTGAACATTGGGTGTTTCCGTATGCCATAATGGCAATTAGTACTGAAGGTCAAGTAACATTTTTCAATAAAATATGCTTACAGCATTTGCAACTTTGGTATACAATTGTGTACGTATTTACTGAAGAAAGTGACGCAGTGTTAGTCCACCATATGCCCTAATTCGCTCCAGCTTTGGGCGTAGCACTCAGATACAGAGGTGATTGAAATGGTCAAGTACCAAGACATAAAATTTGTTTACGAGGAAATTTGGTAAAAAGGTTTTTGGGGCAGTGACAGGTTAGTTTGATAGGTTAGTTTGCTAGTCTTCTGATAGTGACCCTTAATTAGCTTGCAATATTTTCTAGTCGTTTTGAGATTTTGACGATAGTAATGAGGTCCAGAAGTATTGACATCAATGTGCCTAGCGGAACGTGATTGGTGAAAGAGTTGTTGATTGTTGAGCGTTTATGGATTGTATACCAACATTTGCAGTGCAGCACTAAAAGAAATTATTTAGTTGCATTGGTACGAACTTCAGGTCAATTATATTGTTATTAATTACGACAATAAGACTCTTTGTATTTGGAGCTAGTACCAAATAATTCCTTAATTCATTGTTAACTCTTAAGCACATAACTCTAAGCTCTAACCACAGCCCATTTAAGTCGGCTGTGCTCTAACAGTAAACCCCGAGGTAAACCCCCAAGAAAACTGATAAACTATGTCGATCAATTTGTTCTTCTTCTGCAAAACTGTCGTACAATAATTATCTAAACGAAATATAATTACCAACACACCTAGTGAATTCAGTACTGTTGATACAATGCATATGTCTTTTGCTACGTGCTTAATCCAATGAAATATATTTTCTCTTTCACACCAGTGTCTTAATAGATAGGTACTTACAAAAGAATCTAATTTGTAAAGAGAAGTAGTAGTTCAGATGGCTAAATAAATTCTAGAATTAATTACCTATTCCCGTAAACGAAACACCATTGCATTTTCAACTATAAGTTATAAAGTTTACCCCCGAGTTTATCTGTCTGCGGCATAACACAACAGTAGTTTGAATTTCGCCTATCCAATGACGTATTTTGGTTTTGCGCGCTTCTGTTCGTCGTGCCGATGGTGTGGTGTTTGAGGTCGGTATTCGGTGCATTTTCGGGATTTGCACTTCGTCTTCGGCTGAGTTTTGTATCCGGTACAGGGTACAGGATTCTTCTGGGATGGTGGTGTGATATCCCGCGGGGTGCGTTGGAGGCTGACTTTGGATGTTGTATTGTTGGTGCGACGCGTGGAAGTGTGGGGAGCTGAGGTACCTATGTAAAGGTATAGGCTACCAAGTAAAGAGTGAAGGTATTACAGGTAAAATAAGATCAGTTCTTAATAAGAGGGTAGAGAATGCAAGATATTCTACATACAAGGTAGACGATAGAATTCTACCCAACAAAGTTGCGATTAAAAAGAAAACTAGAGCGTCATTCACAAGGAAATGATTGGCAAAAGGAATTTGCAGTTTCACTTTCAATTATGTCTTCCATAACCATTCCCCACAAAAATTAACTTAAATCATGAAGCTAGCATATAGCATCGTCTCTGACTAATTATTGATGTAGGGCTAGGTCCTACTTACTGCTTGTGGCTACTTTTATAAAAATACGTAATAGCATTTTCTTGACGTATTCTATATTCACTTGTGCGTTTGCGCCGTGCCAGAATAAATTATGATTAGTACGTAAAGGTAATTAAAATTTACCAAACTTTATTGATAATTAGTTTCACAAGTTTTGGTCATGAACGATTTTCCATGGCATGAAGGCATGTTGTAAACTCTACCAATTGGGTTTACCGATTTACTTTGTTAATATCCTTGTTGAGAAAGAAACTTAAAAATCACAACTCGCTAAATGATTTTAGATTTATTAGTTGTAATACTTTGAGTATAAGTATACTTTCCCACGGTCAGGGTTAATTGAAAATAAATAATATAGGTACCAAAGGGTCGAATTTTTATAAAAAGTACCTACCTGCTGGTAGCTGCATGTGTGATTGACTAATTCTAACTAAAGTAATAAATTGCTTTGCGTTTTGTAGCTGCAACATACATACCTCAAGGAATGTGTGTTTAAAAAAAAAAATATATATAATATAATTCTCTAAAACTAAGACTGAGTACACTCAGAACGTCATTGTTGAAATTTCATTATTATTTTACTAGTACCTACTCCTACATTTTAGAAATAAACTACATTCTACTGGACAACTAAAAACTCAATTCACACAATGGTTGGATGTACTCTGCTGTAATTTATACATAATAGGTTCAGTAAGGTGCGAAATGAACAGCATCCTATGTCAACTTCAAAATAAACTAAGGTCCGTTTGAAAATAATATTATTTGCTTATGCATAGCCAACAGAAGCTAAGTTTTAAATTACTGACAGTAGTAGATTGTAAACACAAAAGTATTCATTATTCAGTACTAAATTTTCAATTCCGGAAGCAAATATATTATTGTTGACAAGTCAGTTACAGCTAGCTGTATATACAAGTAAAATAAAATAGTAACCTAATAATGGATGGTAGTTGAGGTGATCTGGTGATACAAGTGGTAGTTCATTAAATACAGAAAAAGTTAGCCCTATACATTAGAACTTTAACTATGATGGCGATCGCTAAAGTCTCAAACAAAACACTTCACCTCATGGGCGCCATGAAACAGCAACACCTAACTTAGTTTAATATCCAGTATTCCGGATATTTTCAAAAAACAAACCTTCCATTAACAACGTAAACCCTCACAGAGACCGTTGATTGATCAACGCAGAGACACAAGCATACGTGTTATCCGATTATAAAAATTGCTTATACCAATGCTGCGTGGAATTAATGAAATTGAGACATACGTGTTTGTTAATATAAACTGAAAAAAAGAAACAAAAGCCTTATTTTGTTTATTTTTATAATTTCCAAGCATAATTTCCCCTTATTTACATGAGAACTACACTCAAAACTCGTTGCACATTGTAAATTGCACGAGTGTACCTACATTCCGAATGCACCCATCGAACTCAAGAGTTCAGATGAAACATAAACATGTTTTCTTTTGTTGTAATCGTTGTGATAATCAAATACGAACATATGAATCAAAGATTATGCAGTTTATTTTGTAAATCTTCTTCTAAAAGTTGTGCACATTGTGTTTGTTTGAAACACAAGCCTGATCTTTGATCTCCCTTTAAGCGCAGACTAGGTTTAACATTTTACACATCGTCTTGTGTGCCATTACAAAAGTTCCCTAAATTAAAAGCAAAGAAAAATTAGAACTGTTTTATTTCTGACACATAACTAAATTGAGCTGATTATTTGGTGGAATATGAGTTGCTGCTGTATTGCAAAGATTACACTAGATTCTTATTTACTTAGCCACTCGCAGAACAATAATTATTGTGTTAATATTAACAAAGACGAGATGTGTAAGAGACATGCGCTTATGTATTGACGCCACTGATTGAAAACAGATAAAAATTACGAAAAGTAATCATAGGACTTTGTGAAAGAGGAGCAAATGACGACCGCCTAGAAAAGATAAATGTGTAACAGTGTTACGCGTTCCAGATTTATACTGTTAAACCTATTAGTGTTACACTATTCCGGTAATGAATGGGTAATCGGACACTAACGAAATTTTTAGAAAATTTTACTCTTAAACCAAAGATTATACCCATTTAACACCCCACATAAACGTAAAAATGATTAAAATTTTAACACTTAATTTTAGGAAGCACTTAAACATTGCCATTTCGCTGCAGAATTTAATCGGCGGCAACTAACCAAAGTGACGTCACGACACTCGCACCTGCATGCTGCACGTGTGTTAAACAGAGATATATCCAGGCTTTTATTACGTCAGTCACATACAAGGGACAATTTTTATAATTTTTTTTTCTCGGTTAATGTGGGATCTGGGTGAAAAAAGAAAAAAACAAGGGTCAAATATTTTGACAAGTTCTTTCTAATTATAAAATAAAAAAAAAAGTTGTCCGATTGCCCATTACCTTTCCTCTCTTGTCAGACCCGGACACTAAAGTCAGTTGAGTAGTTCTCGAGGACGAGAACATGTCAGGATTGGCCGAATGTGAGGGTTCACAATTTTTTCCCATACATTCTTAGACGCCTTAAGTCATTTGGAAACAAACAGCTAGTATAATATTTCACACGCCAGATGTGACACTTTAACTTTAAGGGATAACACAGCAGTCGTGATAGAGAGGGAGTCGGGCGACGGCTTTAACGGAGAATAGTGGTGTATTGGACTATTATGCTTGATATAAGTATTTTAAATAATTACGGGTGCAATCGTAGTGACTTGTGTATGTGTAATGTAGGCCTGTGCGAGCGTATGTTTTGTCATTTTGGATACAGATATTTTGGATATAAAACTGTTGGTGAGACATGTATATGCATAATATGGGATTACACATTTGAACAGGTTGTTTATGATTTAAGACATGTATACACAATATGGGGTTGTTGTGAGTGTGTTATTAATTACACTCGAGATTGTACTGTACTGTTATTGGCCACATTGTATGACATAGTTGTGCGTGCTAAGTTGCCGCCTTATTATTTAGCCGAGTAAGGGCTTTTATTGAGCGTCATTCTAGACAAGACGCAGGAATAGAGACTACCTTCTCTGGACGATACGTATCGAATACCTGGTGGGGGCCTTACGTTGGTTAAGGGTTTCCCCCCTTGACACCACCGGTGACGAGCCGGTGGCCTGGACCTGGGGGCGTCCCCGCGGAGCTCCCCTGGGCGATCGGAGACGATTTAAAACATCTACGTGACCATAGGCAGTGGTAGAACCTGTGGCACACTAACCCCTTTTATGCCTATAGGAATTTCATCGTGCGCGCAACTCCATATTCATCGTCTACAAGGCCCCTAAATACGGGCCTTCCGAACAACCCTGGTAAATGGAGGTTAAACTCATGCTGGTTTAACAAAAGGTGGTTCGGGGGCGGAACCCCCGGTGAGTTTATATTATCTTAAATGTTTATCCGTAGCAGATCAGTAAAGTAGATATTATCTTTATTTGCATGTGGACGCATCGCCAAGCCAAATTGTCAAATACACCCGCAGGTTAATTACTAGAAGTAAAGCCGTTTAGCTCAGGTACTGTCTCTACACCACGGAACTGGTATGTTTATTTGTTCTACTTATTTTATAACTTGTTATTGCAAAATACGTATCCAATTGCCCCAAAATTGTATTATTTATGGCCATCCAGATTTATGTACCTAACAAATGCGTAGGTTAGCGTAGGAAAGGATGGAGGTACGCGTCCAACCAGTCTTCGGACTGAAAACTTTATGATGGTGACTCGAGAAACACACACATTTTAAAACTTTTTTTTCTTGTCTAACATACCATTTTTAAGTGGTTTTAAAATTGTTTTAATAAAATCCTGGGAATTTGTTTTTTTCTTTATTCTCCAAGGCAAAATAACATTGAAAAAGTGCTACCACGTATTCACCGAAAAACCAGTAATAAGTCAGTTTTGATCATATACAGGATACACATCAAATCAAGAGCTTAATTAATCGGCTATTAAATAATCTGCAAATAATGCATAGGGTGTTCCATTTAAAATGAAGCTCAATTTTGCTTCAGTTGCCCACTCCTGTACAATAATGAAGTATTTCAGAAAAAGTGTTAATGGATTTTACAAATAGAGTAATTCGTAAACCTAGTCCAGTAAAGAAATCTTACATACCTTTGATCAGCAGACATCAGTACTCAGTAGCTCCACAAAGTTGGGTTCACACTGGCACTAAAATGGCAATATCTTAACATCGCTTACTCTGAACCCCACCGTGCAGTTGTATATCAACTTTCAACAAATTTTATGGTGAATCCAAATATGTAAACAAATGTGGGGCATTCCATTTAAAAACATAACTTTAGTTTGGTTAGCGAATTGAGAGCGCATCACGAGTGTCCCATGCAATAAAAGGTACTTTCATAAGTAAGAATAAGGAAGTATCGAGAAGTACAAAAATGAGCATCTTTAAAACTGTGTTTGTGCCTATTCTTACTTTCGGTTGTGAAAGCTGTACCTTAACAAACAGTATCAAAAGTAGAATGCAAAGTGTCGAAATGATGTACCTATCTGCGTAGGGCGGGGGGAATAACCCGAAGAGATAGAATAAGAAATAGTGATGTACGAGAGGAATAGAAGGTAGAATCAATACTAAAGAAAATATAAGATTGTCAACTGAGATGGTATGGACACTTAATACGCATGAAGAGTGAAAGACCAGTGAAGAGTATATGGGAGGCGAGGGTGCAGAGAAGAAAGACAAAAGGAAGACTTATGAAGACATGGGACTCGGTGCTGAAGGATATCTTGACGAGAAGAGGAGTTACTTCTGTTCAGGTAAAATCAATAGCCCAGGATAAGAAAAAATGGAGGCGGTTTATATATGAGGGAGAATGTTGAGATATTGAAATGTTACAGCCTTACAACCGTGAGGGTAATATAAGGCTTTAGATTATATATATTGAAAGGGATCGCAGTCTACTCAACTGGTGTATGTTTGGTTGCATAACCAAGCTTTAGGAGCATGTTGGGTTGCCTAGTTCCTTTCATTAAATAGATAGCCAAAAGCAAAGAAAGGGTTAAGTTCTTAGACACTGATGACTTCACTTGAAGGTTTTCTCCTAATAAAGACAAATGGGTTTTGCCCAAGAGGTTTTCCCTTCGAGCGATGAGATCTCAGAGAGTACTTGTTCTAGTTTTATAATTTAATTATTCTTTGCTATCTCGTTGGTAAATACTGAAGACATTCAAGTATTAAGTTAGCCCCCCCTTGGCGACGCCCATGCTGATTAAATTCAACCATATATCTCCAATTAGTTATAAAGGTGATAACCGTTAAGGAAAACGCCAATAAACGTAAAAGAAACAAAACTTTAACGACAGCTGTTTGATTGTTGTCAGTAATAAATTATAATAAATATATTCTGCATCTCCATAGAGAATAATAAACACTTTTTATTTATGATGACTGCAGATGGTAATTAATCAATCTGATTTTGTACCAAAATGATAACGATAATTGAATAATACTTCCAAAGATATGAATAAATCTTGATGTCTTAATTTTATTTGTGTCTATTATTAACATCCTCGCTTGTGATTCTTTCTTATTAAAGTAATGGGGTCTGTAATGGCATAGGTAATACACAACGTAGGTAATAGACATGTGGCCACTTTGGCAGGCATTTAGGTAAATTTTAATTAGGTTAATTAATCAGCGCTGAGCAGGTAGATAGACAGGTGAGCTGGTGAGCAGAAACTTGTAAGGGTGGGGTAGGGTCCGTTACAATATATAACTTTAGTTTGTTACTTGGCTCGTGAACATCCTGTACCTACACATCAAAAATAATTTTATCAGAAGCTTCATGGGGTTCATGTCTGTCGATTTTTAGGGGAGTTAACGTAAACGTAAAATCCGGTTGGACATACACGCGCGTGCGGATAGACTTTAAGCAAAAAACATCCTTTCTCGACGTTTTGTGGTAAGTGCAATACGAATTTGCGCTTATCTCGAACACGATCTTTTGTCGGTAATACAATACCTATGTATATCCACTTCCTCAAGGAATATGGGAGTAAAAAGGGAGAAACATTTCGAAGATATTATGTAACCAAAATGTGAATTATGTGTCTCAGTTAAATAACGCATTTCTAGTAAATTGCCTTGGTAATTTGTTTACTTAATTACATCCAAATTTGTAGTATATGGTATATTTGGCGTTTAAACAAAATTAAGAAAACTTCCCCTACCCGTGAATTAATGAGAAAGGAAGGAGACGCAATCAATGACTCGTTATTGATTATATTGCATAATAAGTAAGCTCTGAAAGCAACGAAGTAATTGACAAAAATATTGATGGTATGTACCTAGTACATGAAAATTCAAGTGGCGAAAATGTTACAATTCTGGACAAATTTAATGAATTATTTGCAAAAATTCCACTCATTCCGCAACAACCAAGAGCAAATATCTAGCGTGTTCACTTATATAATACCAATATAATGCTAATATATGTTAATTGAACGCCTGCATAGTATTGAGATAACTGGACATAAAAAACTGTTGGCGCCAGTTTTTGCCTAGTTGCTAATTTTTACTTTTGTATTGTCGTCCGAATCAGCAACGGGTGACGATAGCGGCGATAAGTGAAGGCGCTGCCTGAGGGAACATAAACTTACTACCTTAACCTTTGCTGTATTGAACGTGTTTTCTTGAGCAGCTTTCAAATTTAAATACATACCTCTTCCTATTTTAAATTCAACTTAATGGAAAACAATTTTGAGTCAGTTTTATCAAAGTATTTTAATGTAAAATAGTATATCGTTTTAAGAGGAATAATAGCGTCAATTTTTGTGGCTTGTTTATAGTTTGACGGACTCGCTTTGCTTGGTCGGTAATAAAAAGTGGAGAGCTATAAGAGGCACATTTACTCCGAATGAAACATGTCATTTTTTCTTCAAACGTCGAAAATAAAGTAAAAAATCTGTCATTTCTTATTTCTTATTTGGTAGGTATAAGTATGTATAAATCAAAGCAGCAATCTGACTAGTTGCCAAGATAGCGCACAGCCGGTAGCGGACAGGACTTCAAAACTTTTGGTTCGCGGCATGGTTCGAGGTTCGGCCCTCGTTCATAGCGGGCTGATTTCTTGTGTTAATCAATTATTTTTTTGTACAAATAATTTGCCTTTGTCCGGTTCTATATTTGTTGTTATCAGTTATCGTCAAACGTGTATTGGTATTCTGTGAATAAAATACGTCAAAATAATTACATTCCACGTGCCACCAGGTTGGCCACCAGTGTATTCAAAATTATTAATAAAAATAACAACAGTTCCTGGAGTTCTAATAAAGTAGACGAAATTGAATAAAAATATCCCAATTGGTGAACTTACCAGTGTTGGCAATTGGCGTTAATTATTTTGTTCTGCTGCGTCAAATAAAAAATCGCTACATCTGAAAAATGAAACATATTTATGTAACAACGTCATACGCGTCAATGAACCGAAGAAAACTGAGAAAGGGCACAATGATGCGCCATGCATTGTCTGAGTCGATTGATGGGAGGAGCCGAGTATACGAACGGCAGTTCCCGACGACTGACGGAAAAAGTAATAAAACCGCTTGTCGACCGGATGACCGAGAGCTTCTCTACCAGACACGATCCGAATAACTTTCTGAACTATTGAAAGTACCAGAGTACCAGTCTTTCGTTGCGTGGTGTGATTTACTGCTGTAAATTACGGTTTAATTATTGTTGCTGTGATACTACCAATAATTAAACATACGTTAATTGATCCGTTTTAAAGGTATAACAGGATATCGCCACTGGAAGAATTGCGAAACCTGGTTCAAGACCCAGTGCTCGTGTTCTATTCGCTCACGTGAATAACTACCGGCTAGATTTTACAGCAAGAAGTTCAATTTTAATTTCCTGTAAATATTTGTATAATTCCGTGTTAACCGTTGAATGTACATAGTTATAGTATTTTTCAGATATGTTGGCGTTTGCGCCGCCATATCCGATTATCCAAGCAACCGCCAGCAGTTCAGTAGTTTCCAAAATTTTGCTGTTGCTAGGAACCGTGACAAGCGTGAGCGCCGAGACTCTGGACACGGCACACGGCAATGAGCATTTTGACGTTTTCCCTCAAGAAATGTATTCTTTTACCCACAACATTAGCCCGTTCACACAAAAGACACCGGTTATTTTCTAGTTTGTAGTTAAATTTGCTATTGGTTATAAATGCCACAAACCTGTGTCAGAAATATCCACTATTTGTTTTGTTTCTAATTTGTTATTTAAAATTTTTTCATGGAATAAATAGCATTCCTTACTTCGGTTTTAATGCTGTCAGTTACATCTTCACTTTTTCATTTTGATTTGCTGCGCCTTTTTCCGGGCGTTGTAGCAGAGGAACCTCATTTTTCCTCTCCAACTATGCGCGACACGCTGCGTAGACTTACTTTTGATGCATCGGCCAATCGCTCCTGGTCACAAGTTAAAGGCAATAGGGGACCATTATTTTCCTTCTTTCGAGTAAAGTATTCAAAAATATTTCGTAAAACTTCTCGACGCTGTTTGGTAAAAACATTTCCAGGCATCTTTACACCTGACAATCAAACTGACAGTTATACTTAAAAGGCAATAATTTTTAATAAATTGCTTGGTGACCACTGGATATTGCAAAATAAGCATATTAATACTGAAACCATTTTGTTTCACACAACCATAGTAAGAAAGAGTGAGATCAAATACGGAAACGTGAGAATATTCTCAAGTCATCTTACGGCAGCAATTAAAATTCAACAAATCCATTTTACAAAAGGGAGAAAGACATATGAACGTAATGCGCAGATTACTGCACACACACGCCAAGATATCTGAAAAGAACTATAAATTAATAGAATCATATTTATTTGTTTCCGTTTTATAATTTTCTCCGGATAGTAAAGTAAAGGGTTTTCCAATAGGGACGGGTAGATGTTAAATTTGAATGAAACAAGTTGCTTATAAGATATCAACGTATGTTTTGTTTTATTTCAAAGACCTATCTACGACATTATTTGTGGAATATGGACGTCTTTCAAATGGCCGCCGCGGCTTGGCTGAGTGGCGTGCATGCGAGAGGTCCAATTTTCGATGACTCTGGCCCATAGGTCAGGCTGAATTTGAGCGATGGCACGCGTTATGTTGACTTTGAGATCAGCGGTCGCTCGCGGCCTATTGGCATAGACCTGCGACTTAAGGAAACCCCACAAGAAAAAGTTTAATGGGGTCAAATCGCACGATCGCGGTGGTCAGTTCACGTCGCCTCTGCTTGAGATAACCATGTCCTCAAATCGCTCATGCAGAATGTCCATTGTGGCTTGAGCTGTATGGCACGTGGCACATGTTGTCCATATCCATGTCATCCAATCTGGGCCAGAAGAAATTGGTTAACATCGATCGGTAGCGCTCTTCGTTGACGGTGATGGCAATGCCATCGTCGTTTTCGAAGAAGTACGGACCGATGATGCCGCCGGCCTACAATACACACCAAGCAGTGACTTTCTGCGGATGCATTATCACTTGGTGGAACTCGTGTGGATTGGCTTCGTCCCAGATCCGGCAATTTTGTTTGTTGACGTATCCGTTCATCCAAAAATGGACCTCGTCGCTAAACATGATTTCTTTGCTGAAATGGGGGTCCGCTTCCAACTGTTCCAGAGCCCATTGAGCAAACTCACGGCGTTGTCTATGGTCGTTTACATTCAGCTCTTGGGCCAGTTGGATTTTGTACGGGTGCAGGCCCAAGTCCCGACGCAAAATTTTGACGTTTGCGAAAGGCCGAGTGCTTGTGCGCGGCGCGGAATTGACTGCCTCGGGTTCTCCTGCACACTCTCACGGACAGAGGCGATGTTTTCGGCAGATCTTGCGTTTCGTTGACGTACGGGTGTTGGCTGATTGTTCACTGAACCAGTCTACTAGAATTTGGCCACCAAACGTTGAATAGTCGACTTGGAAGGACGACTATGTAAACCGTAAAATGGGCGCAACGCACGCATCGTTGCCACAAGAGAACACCCATTTTGGTAATAAAGTTTTATCATTTGCAGGTGTTGCTCGACGCTATAACTTGCCATGGTGACTTGTCATTAGTGACTAAATAATAAACAATAGATTTGACAGATGCATCCTCGACAACAAGGCAGCTATGACCTTTCAAAATCTACCCGTCCCTATTGGAAAACCCTTTAATACAGAACCCAGCCCTTCTTCGACTTGACGCGTACGGCATATATCGACGTATAAGTTTCCGATCCGACCGACCTAGATGCAGCAATTCAATCGTTAATAAGCTAACGACCTGAATTACATAGGTATACAGTGTGTCCCAGGACGCACGGGGAAAAGTTCGTTGCAACGTTTTCGGATACATCGCACATAATTAAATGTCCAGCATTAACCCAGGCTTTTCCTGAATAACTAAGTAAAGGTTAGGTTTATACTTATATTTTCTTATCAATAAATTTACTTTTCGAACATTTCTGGAACCAGGACATGTCTCCTGAAACTTAACCTCATTAACACTTAAGGCACATCTTCGATTATTTTGAAAAATGGAAATTTATTGCACACGAAAGTTTAAAATTTAAAAAAAAACAATGGACATCAATTAAATTCAGGTAAACCAGGTAAATTCAAAAGAATTCTTAAAAAAAACTGATTGAATTTAAAAGGAATTCATATGAATCATACAATATGATTTTACAGGGAATTAATTCAAAGCAATTCTTAAAGAACTCATTTAACTTTGAAGGAATTTATAGAAACTAGCGGGAAACTAACAAAGATCACAAAATTTGGTATTTTACGATGAATTCATATAGACTGCAAGTAATTTAATCGGAATTCACTTAAATACAAACAAGACTTCATGAGCATTGCGCAGCGTACAAATTTAATGATTTTAAGATTAATTCACATAGAATTTATAGAATAATGCAAGAAAGTTGTCGAGACTTCAAAAAGCATCAATTCATGTATTGTACTGGACTTCAAAGAAGACAGGGCGGAGTTTGCCGTCGCTTAAGGTACACCTGCTAGTTTCTTTAAATAATGAACGTCGTGCGACGGTTTTATTTAAGGGTAGAGGGAAATTTCAAAATTTGAATTAAAAATGCACAATTTCTAGACGCTTTTATTGAATATTAAAATTAAAATATTCAACTAAACTGATGCATCCACCTTCCACAGAACCCTTTCATAGATTATTATCAAATTTCATGCAAAAACCAGAAACGAACTTACCAATAAAAAAATAACTGGGGCGTTCATGAAGTGGAGGCATCCACTGGCAGCCGTAAATCATGCGTTTGACATTTACTATCACAGGCCAAGCTGCACGTGGAAGGTTTTTTCCGCTCGGTGAATATTAGCTGCTTTCCTTTCTAATGTGTGAAGCTCCAAGGGTTCAAAGCCTGAGGAGCTAGGTGTTACTCCAGAATGAAACGTGAAATAGCAGAGCTAGTTAGCTATTTTGAGTTTGATATTAACATTTCACATAACCTAGAAATTTGCTAATAGGAAATTCAGTGTTTCTCAAAATTGCACAAATGGAGAATGATTATACTACTGCCGCTTCTTGCAAAATTCATTTTCGTGCACAAAACGGAGAACTCTCCGTGTTCGTACAGTTAGTATTAAACATAACCTAACATTATAACATAACCTCTAACACAAAAAAGTACTTCAAGTCCCACATCCCGAGGTCGTGCTCAAGGGGAAAGGGGAAAGTGACTCGGTGTAGCTCAAGTACGTGGAGCACTTATTGAATGGAACACGTGTTCTACGCACCAGAGTAACTCGGAGTCGCTCTTTTATATGAAAGGAAAGCGACTATTTACTACACAAGTGGCGAACTCCTTGCCACTCCATATCGTTCTAATACCTGCTATTTTAGATAAAATGAAGTGGAGAACAGTAATATTTGCATGCATTAGAAGTTGCCCGTCTCTCAGTTTCTGTGATCAGTGTAAGAAGCTCCGCCCTGTCATCTTACCTGTCCAGGACAATATAAACTGAACGTAAACTTCTGGCACAACGTAGGTACGCCTGAATTCACGAATGACTAGGTAACCCTCAGGAAATTAATGATATCTCTACTCAAAACAATGAATTAATGATGTTGTTCCTGTACCGATCGATAATCAGCTGTTTGATAATTCAGCACTAATATTATTAGTGGTACAATTAACTTGAAAATTTTGTGATTATTACTATGTCCACGGATTGGGTTACAAAGAGGACAAAAATATTTCTGACTTGTCAAAGAATCAATCATTATAAAAAACCCCGCTTGTTCTCAAACTCCTGTAGCACATATTATATTTTATTCAACTGTTATAGAAAATATGTTATTAATTTTTAGGCATTTTTCGACTTGGAAACTTGTATTATTGTTAAACATGTTCGTTTAAGTATTTAAATAGTGCGCCTTCTGTATGTGTTTTAAAAGGGAATATTTTATATGAGCACCAAAATAATTACTGAGCACCAATTTTTTCTAACAATTTTTGTACTTTGCCACCTAAGTAATATTTGTGAACCAAAATTAATAAAGGAGCACCAAAATATTGCTACCGGAAATTAAGACTTTGAGTACTAAAATATGTTATGAAAATCACTAGAAATAGTAAACGAGTGCCTAAACTAACTTCATATTAAGTGTCTACTTACAGTATAGTATACCTAATATTATTCTTTCGTTCGAGTAATTTGTCACTGGTTTCCGTGGTTAATCGCATAGAGTTAGTAGTTCGATATTCTTAGGCGGGTGGAGAGTCGACTCCCGTAGAAGTTAGTTTTCTTCTTACGTTTTAAATTATTTTTTTTTATAAAAAACGTGTGTCAGGTCTCCGTCAGTTAGGTGGGCTGTTTCAGAAATGCATCTTGTCAGAATTCCATCAGTAAAAAAGTCTATTCCGTTTGATAAATGTCTGTTACAAAGTTTCAACACAATATTTAATGCCCATTAAGGTCATATATCCCGGCGGCGTATTTACTAAATATACTAAACGCTCACACAAGACACGCCTCCATCCATATTATCAATAAAGCGACTGCTTAAATACGGTTTAATTAAATGCAATCGGTAACACCTTCATGGCTCATGTGGTTATGTGCGTCCTTAACAAAAGTGTAAGTCTAGGGGTTCGCGGTGGATTTGTTTTGTTGTAGTGATTCATCTTTCTTCTTATGAACAAAAAATCGGTCAGGTCCAAAAGGACAGAAAGGTCATCGCCATCAACGCCAGAGACATTTTCACTCATTTGACTTTTTTTGTTGATATATTCGCGCGAGGCAGGGCTTGTGCTCAGACAGGGTACATTTTGTAAAGACGTATCACGGCGGGCTATAACCTTCTTTCCTTATTTAACCTTATTGACCGTAACATACCTTATAAAAATACATATACATACGTACTACCAAATTTTGTTTTATTTGACAGGATAGCTCATATATTTTAGCACTCAAATGTTGGTGCTCAAGTAAGATTTTTGGTGCCAAAAACAAATATTTCATGCTGAAAATGATAAAGAGGCTACAAAACTTTCCATTTTAGAGATCAAATATGAATAATTTGGTGCTCAAATTTTATTGCTCGAATATAATTTTTGGTGGCAAAAGACAAGTATTTAGAGATCAAATCAATATTATTTTGGTGTTCGGTTAAATACAACCCGTTTTAAAAGGGTCTGTCGAATAACGTGTTGCAATTCAATATACAGTGTCCGTCAAAAATACCAGTCATATCTTTTGAATAGTGAGACAAAGAGCAACCAAGTTTGGGAAATCTTCATGGCAGCTACGATATCTTTTCCAAGATATTCGGCAGGTGGTTCCCAACGTTGGCGGCCGTTCGCCATATTGCAATAAAAAACTAAATGGGAGTAGATTCAATATTTCAGAAAAGGCTCACATTTTAATGGTAACGGCGCTAACATGCAAGACATTTATTGCTATTCGTGTTGTTTACGTGTTCAGAATGAAGGAGTGCTTTCGAATGAGCTCTCACCTGACTTGCATTGTCTTTAAATTTTTTATACAAAAAAGGTGGCCATTTTAGTATAAAAAATTAAATGATAATACAAGTAAGTATTCATCAACTTATGATGGAACTGTAAGTTATTTCGGAGATTTTTTATGTTAAATTTGTAACAATTTCTGATGTTTTTTGCGGCGTAGGTACGTATAGAAACGAGTAACGCCCCTAAGATAGAGTATTTACATCGCAACTGTACAAATGAGCATGGATGGATTTATAGGCCATGGGATTTCCCTAACACCTCAACAAATTACGTAATTGCTATCTGAAGCTTATCGTATGGATTTTTTATTTCAATACGTAGTTTAGAATTATGTCTGGCATAAATCAGCGATATCTCCATCTAATCTTCACAATCTACGATACCTAGCTAATGTTATACGTACCCTGCCTATGTTTAATTACTTCTAGCTTTAAAATGTATTTAACTGACAAGTGGGCGTCCTACACATTTTCAGTCACATAATCACTTTTACCGAGACGTTTGCGTTACAAAATGCAAAATTGCTTTCACACAAACAAACGAGCAAACAAACGCATAGATCTTGTTTCTAAGTCATTATTATTTTCTTCTTTACTTAACAGGAGGTTTCATGTCGAGCAAAAAATTTCTCGTGTTTTTCTGTTGGATACGTCTATGCACAAACCACCTACTCTTTAGAGTTTAGACGGATAACGCAAATGACCGCTTCTCGGATTGGTCAAGTGGGTTCGCGAAACTTTTGCTTCCAAGCACCGCGGCGCCAATATCAGTAGAAGTTACATCTTAAGTTGTACTGCAGATGACACTAGTGCAGGAATGATGCATCTTGACATCAAGAGCGCTTGCGTCGATAACCTTGTCAGTTGTCATTCCTTAATTTTTGAATTTTGAATTTGTTTTGTTACGAGTTTTAAATAACTACTTACTACTGCGCGACTGTTCAGTGAAAAGTGATTGGGCGTATTTTCTATTAAAGTTGTGTGTTAATAAATTAAGTGCTACTCTTTTATTGTTAATTGCGGATTATAATGGATTACATGAAATGTAGTGTTCCTGGGGGTGAAGACAGGGTTTCTGCAAGATATCGATAACCTTGTCATTCCTTCATGTGTGTATTGTAATAAATAATTTTTTTGTCTAATACAAAAACGGTTTATTTCATGACTTTGCCGTTCAAGATATTTGTTTATAATTTTTTAAAATTAAAATGAAAACCGCGCGTTAGGTATTGTCAAGGAACTTCCGCTCCTGAACACCGCGGCGCCACTAACTGTTGTGAAGTATGCGCAGTTCAATTATTTTGCAGAGCCGTTGGCGGTCTAAAGAGTAGGTGGTTTGTGCGTCTATGAACTAAAGCTACTACTGTCAAAAAGAAATTTTAGAATAATAACCCACTTGATGTCTCATGCATGATGCATACTGAAAACCACACGTATACGTGGTCTGACAATAAAATTCTCGGAATGAACTCATTAAAAATGTTATTTACGCATTTATATTTATTGAGAACTCTTATCCACTTCAAAGTACTGCTCTTGAGCTGCGATACCCTCGTTAGACGATGCTGCCACTGATCAAAACATTTCTGGAACTCGTCTTCCGAAATGCTCTTCAGTATTTCCGAGAGTATTTCGGTCACATGAATTTGAATATCAGAAACATCAGGAAATCGACGTCCTTTTATTAGTTTTTATTTTTAGGAAAAGCCAAAAGTCACAAGGTGCCAAATCTGGCGAAAAAGGCGGACATCCAATTTGGCGGTTTGCTTTTTAGACGCTGCTTTTGCTCATCAGTCAAAATTCTCGAAACCATCTTTGCAGAAATTTTTCTCATTTCTAAATATTCGGTCAAGATCTTTCTTACTCTTTTCATATTTAAATTCGATTCTTCTGCAAAAACCCGTGTACTCAGCCGTCTATCATATCTCACTATTTGCCTTACTTTTTCCACATTCTCGCACGTTCGATAGGTTTTCGGACGCCCACATCTTCAATCACCTTTCACGTCTTCTCGTCCTTTTATGCCTTTCAAACACAGCAAGCTTTTTCATAGCAGACTCGCCATACGCTGCTCTTAGCATTTCTAAAGCTAGACATAAAATAGCCTATCGATTGCATCTTGTGGCAAAACGGCCCACTGCTCTCTCAATGCATTTTCAAATGCAAAAAGGCCTTGAATATTTGCCATAACTGGAAGAAGTTGTCCCTGCAGCATGTCCCACACATGCTCAATGGGGTTGAGGTCGGGAGACTGGGGAGGCCATGGCAAAAGGGCAATGTTCTCTTCTTCAAACCAATTTTGTACATGATGTACAATGTGAGGACGAGTATTGTCCTGCATATAAACAAAATCTGGACCAGCAGCATATGAATCTGGTTGCACAACAGGTACAAGAATTTGTTCAATATAACGCCGTTAGTTCATGGCTCCATTCAGACAAACGAGGTCCGTTATATGGTACAAGTCGATTCCAGCCCATACCATCACAGACCCTCCTCGGTAATTGTGAACTTCCTCGAAGCGCCTGGTCCTCTCCAAGGCTCCGCTTCTTCGCCACACTCTCGTTCTTCTGCTATCAGGTTGAAATCCGAACGGAGAATCGTCAGTGAACAGAACATTGGACCATTCTGCTTCACCCTATTGAGCATGCTCTTCAGCTCATTCAAGACGAGCTTCGCGATTGCCGATGGCAAAGTGCAGGTACTGTTATTATTATTATTTATTATTCCTACCGATTTTTTATTAAATTTATAAATTTCGTGAATTTATTGGCAAAAACTGATATACTTTTTGCAAAAAATCGACGTTTCGCCCCCGCTCGGGGGCTTTATCAAGATTTTATTTAAAAATGTATAAGATATAAAAAATGTGATAATTTTTTTCTTAATAAAATGTGTAAATAACAGTAACTATGAATCTAAAATTAACAATAGAAATTATATTTAGCACATTTGATTTTGATAAGCATGAAAAAGGAAATAACTACTATACATGTGTTAAATTAGAATCAAGTGGTAGACAGATTTACTTTATTATGATTGTCACTGTCATAAATTAAACACTACAGATAGACAACGCACATATATTATTTTAGAACTGCTAACAGCGCCTCTGATGTTTGGAAGTAGAATTAGGGGCGGAAAGCGAGAATTTTGAATATTTCTCTTTTGAAGTTTACTTACTTTTGACGTTTAAAATCGTTTTAATAAATGTAACAAATGATGTGTGACATATTTTATTGTGTGAACGAGGCGATGTTTAAACAGAATCCAGATACATCAATAATGGATATACAAGAAGTTTTTAAAACTTATATCATTATATTATTATTAAATAAAAAAGTACTCGCATAATATTGGTAAAATAGGGTAGTATTTATTATCCACAACACACTTACTAACAAATTCAAAGACCCTTACTTGATAAATTAATTCACTACTGTGAAGAATCCAATGCACAATGAATGTTAAAAATAGGTCCCAAGATAATTTTATGAAACATACACAAAATGCAAAGGGCAGTATCCAAATTCCAAATTTGTCACCTTATCTGTTATGTCCATGTTAAACAATTTGTCCAAGAAGAATGTAAGAAAATAACTTATAACGCCTGATCAAACTACAATTCAAAGACGTTTGACATTAAATTTTGTGTTTGTTGTTTGTTATGTTGCCATGCTACAGCACAAATACATACCCCGCATGCTTTTTTATTTTAGAACAGTGTGCTCAATTTTCAGATCGAGTGAGCAGCTAGTGGACAATTTGATAATGATTTGACATTTTTGTGTTTTATATGCCACCCTGCGGCGACTCGATTAAATGCAAAGAGTATAGGGTACACTGGCATCTCTAATTTGTAAGTGTAAACTAACTAATAACCAGTAACAACTTTATTAATTAGATAAGGTGTCTCAATAAAAATATATATTATATAAAATTAATAACTACACAGTGTACAGTATGAGTGTTCAAGCAAGAATACCCTTTTTCCACATCTCAATGCCCGATACCCTTCTCTCTAAGCTACAGTATAAATAATAACACAAGTCCCTCTAGACTAAACAATAACACAAGCCACTTCTATGATGAAGACGTATTCGTAAGGCGGTCCCACACAATGCGGATATTCGGTGAACGTTTGCCATTCGTGATTCTTCGCGTAGTGTGTGGGAGATTAATTTCGCCGAATGTTCGTTATTCGTCTGTTTCCCGCGCCTTGTCGGTAAAATGACACGAAGCAAAGGACCGCGAAGTAGCTTCGCGTACCTTCGCCTCCAGCTCCTACACGATTCGTGATGAACTCCCGCATACTTGTCAGGTGTTTGTTAATATCAAGGCGGCCTCTACGAACATTCGCCGCACATAGAAAAGCCAAATGTTTTCTGAACCAACAGATAATGTGGGAGCTTAGGCGAATGACGAAATTAGTACACGAACCTTCGCTCATTCGCCAAATGCCCGCATTGTGTGGGACCGCCTGTAGATGCACTGCTCAAGGAAATCACACTGCCCATGTCACGTTAAAGCTTCATTTACATTGAATTTCACATCGGCTTGAATTTGTGATGGAAGTACAAAAGCATTTACATTGCCAGATTGCTATGTCAAATTTGTAGGTTATGTTCGAATTTTTGACAGGATGTTTTATGGAAAATCCTAATTTGTATTGACAAATAGAATTCAAATATATTGAAAAGAAACGTAAACGCACTCAAGTCTTGCAGCAACTACCAAGAATTTAAGAAAATTTTGACAGGTTTTTTATTGGGTTGTGCGCATTGCGTGAAATGTCGAATGCACATGGCAATTTCAGAGCGAATTGGCGTATTTGCTTGCCGTTTCCAAGCAGGAGCTTTCGCTTGCACGACTTCAAGGTCAAATTGGGAAAATTTCAAGTTGAATTTTGAATGTAAATGGTTAGGTATAAATGCATATGACAAGCAATGAAATTTTGAATTCAATTTGAGATGAAAGTCAATGTAAATGCTACTTAACATAAGTCGAATTACTTTTCGTTTAAACGTCATTGCATTTGCGCTCTTGGTTTAGTATAGATATTGGTTCGACACCCCGAGAACCGATTTTCGTCGCCTTCTGCGCATGTGGACAAACTTGTTGAAAGCCTCTGTATTCAGGAGTGTCGCTTTGTGACACTGCCGGTATGTCAATTTAGCAACGTCAGTTAATTGCCATTAAATAAATTTCAGGATTTAATTCCCAAATTTTTCGTTAATGTAAAGTGTTTGAACACGAAAGTGTTCTTGCATGAACTATTTTGGTTTTTACGTAATGGCCAAATAGGTGTCAACTGCAAAACGGCTAATTTCCAGATCAGATTTCCAGATTTCTTGAAGTTTCAATTTCAAAGTTCATGATCTGGTCACAAATTTTCAATTTTTATTCCAAATACTATTTAAATTGTAATTTACGCTTTCAGGTATGTTATTCTTTTGATTTTCCCATAATTTATTCTCACATTGGAGCAAAACAACATTCAAATTCAACCAAAAATTTTGATCTTCTACAAAGTTTGACAGCAAATTCCTACTATGCCGTTGCTACGAACAGATAATGCTCGTAGTGTCGTTGACGGCTGACGGTAACCGGCGATTTTAGAAAAATGCAGTAGTTCGCGACAAAACACCCCAGAGTTCCACATACTGACGTCAGTATGTCCCATACCAGTGGCCCACAAAAGCTGCGTAATGGCCAACCACCATTTATACTAAACCAAGTTTGCGCTAAACGTCACTGTAAATTTGACTTAAATTTTGAATGTCACATAATGTCATTTAAAGAATTTTTGTCTTTTTTGATGTGTATCATTTCTAAGATAAGTCTAGCTTTTAAATTTTTTTCTTGCTCCAGAAAAGTAATATTATTAAAGTCGAAATTATGTTTGGTATTTTTCATGTGTTTACTGATAGCTGAATTACTATTTTGGTATGTATGTTGTTTTAACATGATGATTTTTGGTTTGCCCAATGTATGTTTTTAACCCCCGACAAAAAAGAGGGGTGTTATAAGTCTGACGTGTCTGTGTGTCTGTCTGTGGCATTGTAGCTCCTAAACGAATGGACCGATTTTGATGCGGTTTTATTTGTTTGAAAGCTGACGTGATCGAGTTGGTTCTTAGCTATAATTTATATGCTTATTTTGCAATATCCAGTGGTCAGCAAGCAATTTATTAAAAATTATTGCCTTTCAAGTATAACTGTCAGTGATTTTGCACAGTTACGGTGGAGAAACCTAGCAACACCGTCATCTAATAGAATGATATAAAGATACCTATGTCAAGGAGTATTTGATGTCGTAATTAATTGTGATGTTAAGTTTTCAAATTATTATCGTATGCACGTTTTTAATTAACCCGTAGCTTCTAAATGAATGACCTATTTTGATGCGGTTTTTTTTGTTTGAAAGCTGGCGTGATCGAGATGGTTCTTAGCTATAATTGATGAAGATCTGTTCAGGCGTTTGATGATGTGTCGGGGGTTACTTAAAATTTTTAATTTTGATTATATTTTGTATTACAGTTATTCTATTTTGTATAGGTTTTCATTAATTTTGGAATTGTGGTTTTCAGATGAGAATATAAAAATTGTGGATTGTTATGCTACCCAAAGGACTTGTACCTTGACGCAGTTCTAGTAATACTGGGACGGGTGGGATGGCTTGCGCGCTTCAATGATCTAAAGAGCCGAACCATAGGTTTAACCATATTGGAGGGGTTTTTATTTGAGAAGCCAGACTAAATCAAGTCCCTGAAAGGGGGCAGCAGCTCTTTCAGTAATCATAGTGGCAGAGATCGTGAGGGTCGGTATGGCACTGTGATACACACTACTGCGATGTGGAAGGCAACGGGAAACCACCACATTATTATATCCCTGGTACAGCGTACTTCGAATTTATGATGATGGCACTTTCTGGAGTAAAATATTCCGGAGGTAAAATAGTCCCACATTCGGATCTCCGGGCGGGGACTGCTTCGGGGGGAGTCATCAGAAATGATAAGTGTAACATCTCACGAGTCGGAGCGTGGAATGTTAGAAGCATGAAACAAGTAGGAAAGTTAGAGAATTTGAAAATTGAGATGGATAGGTTAGCATTAGACGTAGTAGGTATTAGTGAAGTGCGATGGCCAGAAGCCGGAGACTTCTGGAGCGGAGATTTTAGAGTAATACACACAGGATCTGTAGGAGGAAATTCGGGAGTAGGAATTGTTATGCGGAAAAAAGTAGGGCAGAGTGTAGAAAATTTCTTACAGCAAAGTGACAGGGTAGTTATGGTTAGGTTAGATTCGAAACCTGTAAAAACAGTAATAATACAGGTATATATGCCCACTTCTAACTACAGTGATGAGGTCGTAGAGGCAGTTTATAGTGATATTGAACATGTGCTAGATTTTGTGAGAGGACACGAAAATTTAATAATTATAGGAGATTTCAATGCAGTCGTAGGCACAGGGCGAGAGGGCGGAATAGTTGGTCCCTTTGGATTAGGCAATAGGAACGATAGGGGAGTGAGACTGATAGAGTTCTGCGATAAACATAACTTAACGGTCGCGAACACTCTATTTCACCATCATGTTAGGAGACGCTACACGTGGAAGATGCCAGGAGACCTAGGGAGATATCAAATAGATTACATTCTTGTTAGGCAAAGATTTAGAAATCAAGTTAGGGATTGTAGAAGTTATCCAGGAGCAGATATAGATAGTGATCACAATATAGTCGTTATGAAGGCCAATCTTAAATTTAAGATTTTGAAAAAACGAAGCGGAAGAAGGTATCTTGACCAAGAGAAACTAAAAGATGATGATACGCGCGATAAGTTCGAGAAAAAGACAAACTAAGTACTAAAGGGCGCGGGCGAAAATATTGTTAGGGACATAGAGGAAGAATGGAATTGCATTAAAAATAGTTTAGTTTCCTCAGCTAGGGATATTTTGGGTCATAAACAGAATGAAAGTAGGAAACCCTGGATAACAAAACATATTGTGAGTCTAATAGAGGAAAGGCGCAAATATAAAAATAGGTTAGATGAAATAGGGAAACAAAGATATAAGGCGATCAAGTGGGAAATTATTCGGAAATGTAGGAAAGCGAAAGAGCAATGGATCGATGATAAGTGCAAAGAAGTGGAAAATAAGTTCGAAATAGGAAAGACTGATGAAGCATATAAAATAATTAGGAGAAATTTTAGAGAAATTGGATCTAGTACCAAAAGCATTAGGAATGAGGCAGGAGATATCCTAATCGAAAGCGGGGAGAAGGCAGATAGGTGGAAAGAATATTTAGGAAACTTATATGCGGGACAGGAAGTGCAAGATATATTAGAAAGTGAAAGCAGTGTAGAAGGGGATAACCTAGGGAGTCCTATAATGAGAGAAGAGTTTGAGCTAGCACTAAAAAGTTTAAGGAATAATAAAGCACCAGGTATAGATGGCTTGCAGGCAGAAATCTTAAAGTGCGCAGGTCAAGAGGTAATAGATCGTTTATTTAAATTGGCTAGTCGCATATACCTGACAGGCGAGATTCCAGAGGATTACAAACTGAACATCATGGTAGCTTTGCCAAAAAGGAAAGGCGCGGATAGATGCGAAAATTTTAGAACTATCAGTTTAACTTCCCATGCGTCAAAAATTTTAACTAGAATTGTGCAAAGAAGGATGGAGAAAAAGGCGGAAGAAATATTAGGAGAAGATCAGTTCGGATTTAGACGAAATAGAGGAACGCGCGAGGCCATTCTAGCTTTACGAGTAATTATAGAAAAAACGATAGAAAGAGAAAGAGCGTATATATAGGATTTGTAGATTTAGAAAAAGCCTTCGACAACGTAAAATGGGGGAAGATGTTCGAAGTGCTGAGAAAGGTAGGGATGAAATACAGGGACAGAAGAATAATACATAATCTCTACAAAGAGCAAAAGGCAGTTATAGAATGTGAGCAGGAACGAAGGGAAGTAGATATCCGGAAGGGAGTGAGACAGGGATGTGCATTGTCACCTCTAGTTTTCAACTTATATATCGAAGATGCGATTAATATTGTTAAGGAAAGAACAGCCTCAGGGATCAATGTACAGGGCCAAACTATTAACATGCTCAGATTTGCGGATGATATAGCAGTGTTAGCATCTAGCAAAGAAGAATTAGGAGCGGCTTTGAATGAAATGGAAGCAGTTTTGACACAGGGCTACGGCATGAAAATCAATAAAAAGAAAACTAAAGCTGGGAACACATTTCTCCGATGTGTTGTGTTGTGTCGTGTTGTGTTGTGTTGTGACTCGCCGTGTGCACATGTTTCTGTCGTGTTGTGACGCAATGTTTGATAAACTGGTGCTACCCCGTTTCTCAAAAGCTCCAGTATGTACACACCGAGCGTTTTCGTCCCCGATTAACCGGGAACTTTTTATAGAACTGTTTCTATACTTTTTTCCACACTGTATGTAAGTACAAGTGAAGTAAAAATTCTGTTGTTTTACCTGTAGAATTCATTTCCCTGCCTATCTCCTCCCACGTCTCTTGCCGCATACACTCATTGCGGTAATTCTTCGAATTCACGTTGAATAAACATTCGTAATTTGTAACTTTTTCAATTAAGACAGCTTCATCCATATTTTTTAAGCGAAATGACCCGTGCACACTTCTCTGACGCTCTGATGTGTTGTGTCGCGATGCAACGAAAATCTGGAAAGAAGGGATCGCGTCGCGTCACAACACAACACAACACAGCGCGTAGCGTCAGAGTAATGTGCACGCGCCCCGTTTAATTACATGCGATTTATGCTGTATGATCCATACAACGTTGCGTCACAACACAACACAACACAACACGTCAGAGAAATGTGTCCCTAGCTTTAAATTTTGGTATGTAGATGGAGTGAAAATAGAACTAAAATTGAAATACGAATAGGAAATGAGAAGATAGAGGAGGTCGCGGATTTCTGCTACTTAGGAAGTAAAATAACCCAAGACGGTAGGAGCACTAAAGATATAAAACAAAGAATGGCGCAGGGACGAGTTGCGTTTAACAAAAAGAAACAACTGTTATGTTCGAGAACGGCTAATATAGAGACTAGGAAGAGACTCTTAAAGTCGTATGTATGGAGTACGGCATTATACGGGTGCGAAACTTGGACAATAGGAGAAGCGGATAGAAAAAGAGTAGAAGCGTTTGAACTGTGGTGTTACAGACGCATGATGAAGATACCGTGGATAGATAAGGTTAGCAATAGGGAAGTATTAGAAAGAGTTGGGGAAAGGCGAAAGGTATGGAAAACAATAAAGAGTAGGAGAGATAGGATGGTAGGACACCTTCTAAGACACGAAGGAATAGTTCGCGACATACTAGAGTCAGAGATAGGAATAAAAAGAGGTAGGGGTAGGCCTAGATTAGACTACTGCTCTCAAATAGTTAGGGATGTAGGATGTTCTACTTTTAGGGAAATGCGTAGGTTAGCTCAGGATAGAAAAGAATGGAGGTACGCGTCCAACCAGTCTTCGGACTGAGAACCTTATGATGATGAGGATTGTTATGCTTTTTGTTTCATTAATAAGTTATTAATATTGTGCGATATGTGTTTTATATACGCTAAAGAAATGTAGTTTTTTGGTTCTCTTTGGTTTTCATTAATATTGCTGTTATTATAAAATTGATGTAGTCTGTTTTTTATAATTTTAATAACAACATTTCTTGGGTAGTTATTTTTTACTAAACTTTCTAGTCCACAATTCACAAATTTGCGTTAGACAAAGCCATAAATAAATTGTTTAGTAAAAAATAGCTACCCAAGAAATTTTATTATAAAATTATAAAAAACAGACTACATCAATTTTATAATAACAACAATATTACTCAAAACCAGAAAGAATCAAAAAACTATATTTCTTTACCGAAGACGTATCACACAATATTATAACTTATTAATTAAACATAATTTTGTAATTGCTCAAAAAAAAGCATAAGAATCTACAATTTTTATATTATCATCTGAAAACCCCAATTCCAAAATGAATGAAAACTCACACCGTTTACAAAATTATTTGTAATAAATGTAATAAAACATACATTGGGCAAACCGAAAATCATCTTGAAACTAGGTTAAAACAACATACCTACATACCAAAAATAGTAATTCAGCTATCAGTAAACACATGAAGATTATGTAGTTAATATTTTCTGTCTTGACTATTTGGTAGAAATCCATGATGAAATAGAAAATTACTATGCGTACTACCAATAAGTATAAAAAATTATTTTATTGACCGGTTTCAAGATTCACAAACGATCTCATCATCAGAAATGGTAAATAAAATTGTAAACAAATTATTATGACAGTTGACAAGGAAACTAAAATTGATAAAACAATACAAAAAATAATGATATCCATGAAACATGTTAACTAGATAACTGAATTTCAGTATTTACCTACGGGGCATAAGAAAACACAAAGGAAATTCGAATACCTCGTACCTTGAAGGGAAAAAACAATGAATTTAAAGAAAACCAATTCGGAAAAAAATGCCAGCACGGCAGTTCAAGAAAGACTATACAAGAAGCTTAAACTTAAACAGAGAAAAATAAGTCAAAACATTTGGTTTAATCAAGAATGTTTAAGAATGAAGATAGTTCCCAAATATGTACATGTCACAACGAGAAGTAACACGATTGCAGCAGAGAAGGCAATTAAAGCTGCCCAGAGAGTTTGGTTGAAAGAAGAATGTAGAACCCAATATAAACAAAGATACGTATTAAATCACTACATTAAAGTTTTACACTCTGAACTTTCATACAAATTACACGCTATAGAGTTTGACAGTTTAGATGACATAATTAGAGACAATATTAGTAAAGTCATACATAAAAAATACCTCACACAACGAAAGAAATTAGATAATTTGAACTATATTCAAAATTTTAAGAAAACTGACATCTATAACAACAATTCTAGGAAAGCAATATTTAGTTCCAAATTTATCAATTACAGTAATACAGTTTTTGACAATAATGAAACAGAATTACTATCAAAAGGTCCAAAATTTGCCCCCAATATGAACAATATAAATAGAACCGAAATTTTAATTTCAGAAATTGAAGTAATTTTGAAAAAGGATGATGATTCTCAGAATATTAGAAATAAAATTCATAATACCTTTCAGTACAAAAACTTAATCATTAATAAAATTAATAAACTTGATAAAATTACAATTAATTCTATTAAAGAAAAAATTAATAAAGATAATTTGATAGTTTCGAAAGCAGACAAATCTAATGCTATAGTAATTTTACCTACAGATGAATATATAACAAAGATGCAAAATTTTATTAATAATGAAAAATTAACTGAACTAAAAAAAGATCCAACAAAACATTTTCAAACAAAATTAAAAGATTGGTTAAAAAATTGCAACAGTATTTTTAATAACAATTTTGAAAAATTAAGATTAATTAATATGAATGCATGTGCCCCTAAATTATATGGACTTATCAAGAATCATAAAATTAATACACCTATAAGACCAGTAGTATCATATATTAATGCTCCTACAAGAAATTTAGCTAAAAACATTAATAATATATTCAGAAATACAACAAATTTTAAATCCAAATTTAGTTTAAAAAATTCTTTAGAATTAATTACCAATATCAAAAATAAAAATATTCCAGCAGGGTCCTTTTTGGTTTCTTTTGATGTTACAAATATGTTCCCTAATATTCCTCCTAATGAATGCTTAAAATTAATTAAAAATATTTTAGATAAAACTCACACTAATATTGTTATAAAGAATGATATTATTACTGCTTTCCAACTTTGTATTGAACAAAATTATCTCCAGTTCAATAATAAATATTATACTCAAAATTTAGGTCTTGCTATGGGTTCATCAATTAGTCCTTTATTAGCAGATATTTTCATGTCAGATATTGAAGATAAAATTATGAATTCAGAATTAGGCAAACAACATATTCTATTTTGGTATAGATATGTAGATGATATTATTGCTTGTTTTAAAGGAACAACAAGACAATTAGACAATTTTCAAAATTTTTTGAACAGTATTCATCCAAAAATTAAGTTTACAAAAGAAATAGAAACTGAACATAAAATTAATTTCTTAGATTTAACTTTAATAAATGAATATAATAAAATTAATTTCGATATTTTTAGGAAACCAACATATACAGATATTACTCTTTCATCAAATTCATTTCACCCCTTTTGTCAAAAAATTTCTGCTTATAATTCTATGATACACAGGGCCTTTACAGTACCGCTATCTTTGGATAAATTTAATAAAGAACTAAACATAATTAGAACAATTGCAATAAATAACGGATTTAAGATTGAAATCATCAATAGAATCATTAACAATAAAAAATTTAAAATTGCTTGTAACAACATATATCCTAAATTATCTAATGATAAAGTTACCAAATTTTGCAGGATTACTTATTTTGGAAATATTTCTGAAAAGATTGCCAGTATTTTAAGAAAAAATAACATACAAGTCACATTTAAACCATCAAATATATTATCACATATTTTGTTTAACAGTAAAGACAAAACACATAAACTTGACCACACAGGTGTTTATCAACTAAATTGTTTAGACTGTAACAGTATATATATCGGACAAACTGGCAGATCTATACGTATTAGGTACAATGAACATTTAAGGTCATTTCGTTTAAAAAATGATCGTTCAAGTTTTGCTAATCATTTCTTTGATAACAATCATCAATTCCCTCCTCTAGAAAATACTAAATTATTGTTTAATTTTGTAAAGAGTTATCAATTAGATATATTAGAGTCTATAGAAATTTATAAACATAAAAATGATACAAATTATAACTTACTTAATGACCAGGTCGATTTAATACAATCTAGTTTATTTAAACTTTTGTAATTATCTTTTGATCAAAATTATAATTCTCAGGTGTCGGTATTACAGTTTCTCTCATTATGACATTTATTGACTTATTTCTCTTTTTTTAGTTTATTACAAGATTTACAGTTGGCTGTTGTCAAGACAGAACGACATAGACTTGACCTCGCAGTTTTTTCAAGTTTAGCAGTTGGCAGTTGTCAAGAATTCTTGGATATTGTTTGATTTATTTTTTCTGTTCTGATATTTCACTTGAAGGTTTTTTCAATTGAATTTATTGTTTTTTCCGAATTGGTTTTCTTTAAATTCATTGTTTTTTCCCTTCAAGGTACGAGGTATTCGAATTTCCTTTGTGTTTTCTTATGCCCCGTAGGTAAATACTGAAATTCAGTTATCTAGTTAACATGTTTCATGGATATCATTATTTTTTGTATTGTTTTATCAATTTTAGTTTCCTTGTCAACTGTCATAATAATTTGTTTACAATTTTATTTACCATTTCTGATGATGAGATCGTTTGTGAATCTTGAAACCGGTCAATAAAATAATTTTTTATACTTATTGGTAGTACGCATAGTAATTTTCTATTTCACATGAAGATTACCGAACATGTACCTAGTTAATATTTTCTGATTTTACTATTTGGTAGAAATTCATGATGAATTGAAAAATTACTATGCGTACTACCAATATAACGATTTATTATTATAACTTGACCGGTTTCAGAATTCAGAATGATTCCATCATCAGAAATGTATAAATAAAATTATTGTAAACAAATTATTATGACAGTTGACAAGGAAACTAAAATTGACAGAACAATACAAATAATAATGATATCCATGAAATAAGACAACTAGATAACTGAATAAAGAACTAAACATAATTAGAACAATTGCAATAAATAACGGATTTAAGATTGAAATCATCAATAGAATCATTAACAATAAAAAATTTAAAATTGCTTGTAACAACATATATCCTAAATTATCTAATGATAAAGTTACCAAATTTAGCACAATTACTTATTTTGGAAATCTTTCTGAAAAGATTGCCAGTATTTTAAGAAAAAACAAAATACAAGTCACATTTAAACCATCAAATATATTATCACATATTTTATTTAACAATAAAGACAAAACACATAAACTTGACCACACAGGTGTTTATCAACTAAATTGCTTAGACTGTAACAGCATATATATCGGACAAACTGGCAGATCTATACGTATTAGGTATAATGAACATTTAAGATCATTTCGTTTAAAAAATGATCATTCAAGTTTTGCTAATCATTTCTTTGATAACAATCATCAATTCCCTCCTCCGGAGAATACTAAATTATTGTTTAATTTTGTAAAGAGTTATCAATTAGATATATTAGAGTCTATAGAAATTTATAAACATAAAAATGATCAAAATTGTAACTTACTTAATGACCAAGTCGATTTAATACAATCTAGTTTATTTAAACTTTTGTAAATGATTCTCATGTGTCTATGGGACAGGTTCTATTATTGCCATTATGACATTAATTCAAGAATCAATTGCAGTTTATTTGCTGCCCATATAAACCATGGACCTTCGAGGTTATTTGGCAATATGGGATTTGCTTTCTTCCTTTTTTGTTTTATTTTTAATTTTGACATTATCATCGTTTTCATCATCATCATCAATATTACTATTATCATTGTTATTATTATGATTGATTCTTGAATTAATTATTCAGCCACAGTCTCTTACATCTTAATGCTTGACTTATTTCCTTTTTTGCCATTATGACATTTATTGACTTATTTCTCTTTTTTAGTTTATTACAATTAATAATAGCAGTTGGCAGTTGTCAAGACAGAACACATAGACTTGACCACACAGTTCTTTACAAGATTAGCAGTTGGCAGTTGTCAAGATTCCACGGATATTTTGTTTATTTAGTTCTGATATTTCACTTGAAGGTTTTTTCAATTGAATTTATTGTTTTTTGCCTATTATGGTTTTCTTTAAATTCAATGTTTTTTCCCTTCAAGCTACGAGGTATTCGATTTTCCTTTGTGTTTTTCTTATACCCCGTAGGTAAATACTGAAATTCAGTTATCTAGTTGTCTTATTTCATGGATATCATTATTATTTGTATTGTTCTGTCAATTTTAGTTTCCTTGTCAACTGTCATAATAATTTGTTTACAATAATTTTATTTATACATTTCTGATGATGGAATCATTCTGAATTCTGAAACCGGTCAAGTTATAATAATAAATCGTTATATTGGTAGTACGCATAGTAATTTTTCAGTTCATTGCCAAACATCATTTCGACTTCGATAATATTACTATTCTGGAGCAGGAAAAAAATTTAAAAGCTAGACTTATCTTAGAAATGACACACATCCAAAAAGACAAAAATTCTTTAAATGACAGATCACCCATTCAGAATTTAAGTCAAATTTACAGTGACATAAATAACGTAAATCTGCTCACTACTACTTGATTCTAATTTAACACATGTATATTTATTTCCTTTTTCATAGTTATCAAAATCAAATGTTCTAAATATGTATAATTTCTATTGTTAATTTTAGATTCACATTTACTGTTATTTACAGATTTTATGAAGAAAAAAATTCACGAAATTTATAAATTTCACTGTCAAGTTTCTATACCGATCATTATTTTACTTCACATGCATTAGTGATGCAATCCGCCACAGAAATATCTTTATAACTCCGAATACCGCCCTTAAAGGTAATTAATTTAGCAAACCGTTAGAACAGGCGTTACACATGCTCGTGCGGCAAGAATATTGGAAAACAAAAAGCATGAAAGCACGTCTGGGATGTAAGATAATAATTAATTTCTTATTTCACTTTTTACCGTACTTGTGCTGCGTGCACGTGGGACTAAATTTTATTCTAACGGGGATCCGATAAATCAAAGCGTGTGTAATGATGAACTTTGTTGAGCAGCTAATTGTGTTAACAATGTATAGATAGAATGTACACTAGCGGTGGTCCCTACAATTAAGGGACCACCTAAACATATTTTCTGTGCTGTCACCATCGTACGTTGCATGTAATGAAACCAGGCTTTGTTCCGTAATTGGGTACTTTTTTTGTTGTGTTGCCTTGAAAGAAAGGACGTGTAATCAGTAGGGTCTAAACTCGTGCCAATAATAAGGTAATACCATGCTGTTAGCAGTCCTGGATTAAGCTTAAGCTGTTTGTTTGTCTTACTTACTGGGAAACGTCCTAGGATACATGTAATATGTATTAGATGTATTATCCCCCTATAGACACCGCACTACCCGAAGCTCCCTGATCGACTTGAACTGAGGAGAGAGGTTACAAAAGAAAGAGAATGTAGGTAGACCAGTGATGCGATAACAGCGGATGGGACTCATGCCCACGAGGATTTTCCTCTAGAAGGCAGAGCCGCAAGCAGAGAAATATAGGGTCAAATTCGTTACTGGAAATGAAAGTAAATTGAGTTATGGAACTATCCACAACGGCGGGTCTGGTTTCGGAAAATTACGGAATCGTACAGATTACTGGATTCTAAAAGTTTTTAATTTATAAAGGGTGTTCTGGACACGGAAAGTAAGTTACAAGTGGCAGATATTTCTTTTGGAAATTCAACGTCTTCCGTTAATAAATTGTACTTAATGGTACTACAGTAAGATCATATTTTGTATCAGTTTGTCTAAGAATTCTGATTAAAAAGTTTGTTTTCAATAGTTTTGAAATAAGCTCAAAAACTCTGACAATGAAAATGAAGATTTTAGACTACGCATGCCAGTTGACATTCAAATTCCTTGTTCTACATTAATTGAAAAAAAGCTTTGGGGTTGATATTTAAGATTCAAATTTAAGTTTTTATAATAACTAGATTAGAGTCTTGAACGTAGCATAGCTGCGCCAGTATAGGTACTGGCAGACTTTCGGTGGTGTCGAAAATTAGACAGCGTTCGTCACGGTTGGGTGGCTGGTGTGCTGGTGTCAAGAATCGTGGGCCCATTCAATTTGATGTCGCGATGAGTTTAACTCCCCTTGCCAACCCATTTTGCCAGCTTGGCGTTGTAGGGCATTTCATCCCTATTACGGAAGGCGGAGAATCCAGCAGTGGATAAGTAATGGACGGTGAAAAAAATCGTGACTTAAGGTACCCCTTCACGTTCAGTTTTTCGTCAGTTTTGGACTGACAGTCCTTCAGGTCAGTCCAAAACTGAACGTGAAGGGATGCAACATTCCCGGCGCGGACTGAAGAAATCCAATCGGACAAAAGATTTGGCGCGGCCTGAGACGCGCCACAGGCAAGATCTAAGCACTAGCATCTACAGATAGGTGTGCAACTATGATTCCCAAACCCGCGTCGGCGCGCGTTGTGGCGGGAAGTGAAAGTTTGTGTTAAAATTGGGGGTGCATTCTTAAACAAATTTTAGTGTTCACTTCCACTGTTTAAGTCTTTTCAAAGAAGTCTGTTTCGTTTACGTTAATTTCAATTTCAATATAGGTATTGATATTTCAGTATAAATGTGAATATTGTGAAAAAAATTCTGTCATTTAAGAAACTTACGATGTCACAAAAAAACACATTCATTAAATTGTATAACTTCCGAAGCTCCTAAGCAAGGCAGCAAAAGAATGCCCGTTGTGTAATATAATGAATCCCATGCACAAAATTTATTGAGTCACTTTCATGATATTAAGTCAAAAACCAAGAAAATAAAAACAAACAAGCGAAAAATGCAGTTATACTTAATAGCCAAACGACGAAGAAATGAATACAGCTCTACACGCCATTTTGAACACAGTCAATACGTAGATATTATAGAATAACTATAGAATTATACAATATTACAAACAGAATTATTAAAATACGAACCTTATGTTATGTGTCCGGTAAACAACAGATTCATTGTTCCCACGCTGATGATGGAACCCGCTATCAGTGTAAAGTCAGCGTTTTTGTATATCTCTCTTCAAGAGAAATCCAAACTGTTATCACACACTTCTGCATAGAATGTCATAGCTATAAGTTGTATTTTTAGATTTAGTGAATAAATAATAATTTTAATTGTTTTTAAAAACGGATATTTCGGACGGGAAAACATAATTGGCGCAGTCGGTAGGATAGTCGTGGAAATTACATCGAGTACTTTTCCTTTGTTTCAACAATTTAACGGCTATCCTGAAAAGTGACCTACATCGCGTAGTGCCAGGCGGAACTTATAACTGTTTTGAACTCTTTGGTGCGCATTCTTCAAACTTCAAGAGTGCCCGTATAAAGCCATCAGTGTCTGTGGCATACCCAAAAGAAGTCAAACAGAAGAAGGCGACGCGAAATTAGACACTCAACATTGGTCTGATTTGAGAAGTACCCAGAAGGAAGAAAACAATCGCTGTTCAGAATCCTGATCGATACTTCATAATTAAGAAATTCCCAGCATGAAAGTCCTTTTTGTAATGTAAGTACAGATTTCATGTCAATTGAAAACTTAACAAATACTTTAGCGTCTTTAAAAATTAACACGCTTTATACTGATTTACCCGAACTTCCTGCCTCACCTACAGAAATGGCGCAAGCAGAGAATTCTTTTAAATCTGAATACTTAAACTGTGTTCCGAAATTCGACGGAAACCCGAACGAATTAAATAGATTTTTGTCCACAAGTGAAGGTATAATAAATGCTTTTTATGACGTGAACAACCCCGGTAATTTTACGAATCAATATATTTTAAACTCAATTATTAATAAGCTAGAAGGTAATGCTAAATTAGTTGTAAACATCCAGCACGTATCAAACTGGAATGAATTAAAATTAGTTTTATATAGGAACTTTGCAGATCAAAGAGATGAGTCCTGTTTAAATAGGGATCTAGTCTTATTAAAACAAAATGTAAATGAAAAACCGCAACAATTCTACGATAGATGTTTGCAATTGTTGAATTTACTTTGTTCATATGTAGATATTCACGCCAATAGCGAAGGCGAGAAACAATTGAAACGGGATCTATATTCCAATTTAACTTTAAAAACGTTCTTATCAGGTCTTAAGGAACCATTAGGAACAACAATTAGATGTATGCGGCCCGCAAACTTGAGCGACGCATTACATTTTGTAATTCAAGAAGAAAACGTTAATTACTACCAAAACCCACAAAAACAATTTCCTACCCGAAACATCCAAACTAATTATCAATCAAATAAAATCCCAAATAGAAATCCTTTCCAGCAACAACCATTCAATAATAATTATCAACCTCCAAGATTTCAACCGAATTTTTCACCGAATTTTCGACCAAGTTATCAACAAAATTCTCAGCAACAAAGACCCCAAAATTTTCCTAGCCAACCTATAAATATAAATCCAAGACAACCAATTACCCCGCAAAAGTTTCCTACTAACTCACAAGTATTTGGCACCCCCAGACCAAACGCTTTTAGACCAAATCAAAATACCCCGAAACCGATAAATCAAGGTCCAACTCCAATGTCTATTTCGACTAGACAGACCAACCAAAATTATTTCCGAAAACAACCATACCAACCTCAAAATAAATACCGAGTAGAAGAACTGTACAATTTAGAAACTGACGAACAAAAATACCAGCCGTCATATTCTCACGAAAATTCAGATCAAAATTATTACTACCCTGATCAAACTGAAGGTGACGAACACATTTCAGAAAACAATTTCCAAGACGAGGAAAATCCCCAGGATTTTATCCCGGAGACACCGCCAAACGAAGAAACATAACGGAGATTTCTTTCCACAACGTAAATTCGAATGACCTACCTTATATTAATTTTCCGGAATACAAAATTAAACTTTTAATTGATACCGGATCCACAAAATCCTTTATCCACCCAGAAATTGCAAATAAATTATTTTCTAATACAATTCAAGATGATCCTTTCACAGTATCCACAGTTTTTCAAACATCAACTCACAAATTCAGTTGTGAAATTCCCCCTTCCAATATTTTCAAAATTCCCAATAAAGATTTAAAACTAAAATTCTATCTTTTCAAATTTCATGACATATTTGACGGATTAATAGGTCTTGACAACTTAAAAATTCTTAAGGCACATTTAGATTTTAACAAAAACATTTTGATTACCCCTCATACGAAAATTAATTTGCTATACCAACCGGTAAGAATGAATTTAAATAATGTTACAGTACAATCACGCACTTTACAAGTAATAGAAATTAATTCATCCATTCCAAATGGCGAAATTGTAATCCCATACACAAAAATTGAAAATTGTGAAATTCCAGAATCCTTAACAGTAGCGAAAAATGGTAAAGCTATAACAACTATTCTAAACAGCGAAATGCACCCTGTAACGATAAACCTTTCAGAACCAATTCAAGTAGACGAATATGTAGACCCTAAAACTATCGAAATTAATAATTTAAATTGTGACAGTATTTGATACTGATCAGAAAAAACCTTTACTCGACGTGACTAAATTACGAACTGGACACCTTAATTCGGAAGAAAAGGCAGCCATTTACAAAATTTGTAAGGAATATTCAGACATTTTTTATCATGAAGGAACTCCCCTAACCTTTACTAACCAAATTAAACACCGCATAAAGACTTCAGACGAAATTCCTGTTTACACGAAAAATTACAGGTATCCATTTGCACATAAAAAGGAAATCCAAAACCAAATTCGATCCATGCTTGACCAAAAAATTATCCAACCTAGTAATTCCCCCTGGTCATCCCCAATTTGGGTGGTACCAAAAAAACTAGATGCAACCGGCAAACAAAAACGGCGTGTTGTAGTAGACTATCGAAAATTAAATGACAAGACTATAAGCGACAGATACCCTCTACCTAACATTCATGACCTTTTAGACAAATTGGGCAAGTGTCATTATTTTACTACCCTCGATCTGACTTCCGGCTTTCATCAGATCGAAATGTGTGAACAAGACGTAGAAAAAACGGCGTTTAACGTCGAGAATGGTCATTATGAGTATCTCAGAATGCCATTCGGGCTAAAAAACGCTCCAGCCACCTTTCAAAGGGTGATGGACAATGTTTTGCGTGGAATCCAAAACGAACAGTGTCTTGTGTATATGGACGACATAATAATTTTTTCAACTTCTCTTCAAGAACACATGTGTCGACTAAAAAACGTTTTTCAAAAATTGCGAGATACAAATTTTAAAATTGAATTAAACAAATCAGAATTTCTAAGGAAGGAAGTAAGCTACCTTGGACATATTGTAACAGCAGATGGTATAAAACCAAACCCTGAAAAAATACGAGTAATAAAAAATTATCCAATTCCGAACACCACAAAACAACTTAAGGGATTCTTAGGCTTAATGGGTTACTATAGAAAATTTATTAAAAATTACGCGGACATTACTAAACCTCTAACCAAATACCTCAAAAAGGGAGCAAAGATTATACATAATCAAGAATTTAAAGATACTTTCGAATTTTGCAAAAAATTACTGACTAATTCACCTATCTTACAATATCCTGACTTCGACAAACCTTTTAATTTAACGACAGACGCAAGTAACGTAGCAATTGGCGCTATTTTATCACAAGGACCTATCGGACAAGATCTTCCAATAGCATATGGATCACGAACACTGAGCGATTGTGAACAAAATTATTCAACGATCGAAAAGGAACTCTTAGCCATAGTTTGGGCAATAAAATATTTTAGACCGTATCTTTTTGACACTGAATTTACCATTATCACGGACCATAAACCATTACAGTGGTTATTCTCTTTGAAGGACCCGACCTCAAAATTAACACGTTGGAGATTAAAATTAGAAGAGTTCAATTACAAAATTCAATATAAAAAGGGAAAATTAAACGCGAACGCTGACGCACTTTCGCGTATAAAAATCGAAACTCATACGAAGCAATTTCTAGACTACATGGAGGAACTTAATGAAAATTTCCCTAGTACCTCACGAGATCTTCGGAACCAAAATTTAGACCAAATATCCACTTTTGCAAATCCAGACACAGATTCAGAAGAAACCCTATCATCACCAGAAACATTAAAAGAAATCAAAAAATCAGCTAATGATGATCAAACGGTACATACTAACAATTCCGAAAATCCAATAGTCGAAATTCCCATTTCCGAACAACCTCTAAACCACGGAAAAAATCAAATCGTTGTAAGTACTGTATATCATAGTCCTGCAGAACCAATTGTTCAAAAATTATTTGACAAACAAAGAATTCACGTTCAACTTTCCGAAAACAATTTCGAAAAGGACATCATTACATTTATTAAAGAGTATATAGTACCAAAGGTTTATTATCATTTTTATTTTGAACAACCAGAAATTTATGAACGTTTTAGTGAAGTAATTAGAAGAAATTTTAAGTGGCCATCTTATAAATTCAAAAAATGTAATACTATGCTAGAAGATATTTTTGACAAAACTGAAATGTTAGAAATTCTAAAATTATATCACGAAGGAAAGACGAATCATCGAGTAATCGAGGAAACAGATCAAAAGATTAGAAAGAAATATTACTGGCCAAAAATGCGTAAAAGTATCCAATCGTATATTAACGAATGTGAAATTTGTCAAATTAGTAAGTACGAACGAAATCCAGTAAAACTAAAATTCAATATCACTCAAACCCCGTCGAAACCATTCGAAATCTTACATATTGATACATTCAAAATTGAAACAGGCAAATTTTTGACCATCATAGATACATTTTCCAAGTATGCTCAAGCGTACCCACTAACATCTTTAAATGGTATCGAAATAGTAGATAAATTACTGATGTACTTTAATCATCACGGAATTCCAGATCAAATAATTAGCGATAAAGGCACCGAATTCAAAAATACAGTAATCGAAGATTTATTAAAATTACATAAGGTCAAAATTCATTTCACAAATACAGAACACCCACAATCAAACAGTCCTATAGAAAGATTTCACTCGACAATCGCAGAACATATCCGATTATTAAATAATCGAGGATTTAAGGACGATTCAATTTCAACCAAAATGTTGTATGCCGTTTTAGCGTACAATAACTCAATACATTCAGTCACGAGCCAGAAACCGATGGACATAATTAATGGACATCTTAATAATAATAATCCTTTAGCTTTAGATGTAGATAAGCAGTTATTTAATGATTATATGCAGAAACATAGGGAAAGAACCAAAATTGTATATTCAAAATTAAACGACGAACTTTTAGGTAAAAAGGGTAACTTAATTCAAAAATTAAATTTAAATAGAGAAGAACCAGATATGTTCGAACCAACTCAAAAGGTTTACCCGAAGGAGAATAAAACGAAAAAACATGAATCGAAGGCGAAACATGTCGTAGAAATTAGTAAAGCTGATGAACGAAGAAAATCAATATTTCATAAAAATTCAAAAGGCAAATTAGTAAAAATTAGTATGGACAATGTTAAACGGCCTCTTAAACAAACATATAAATTCAATCAATAACTCTTTACAGATTACACGTCGCCCTCGCAGTGCAAGAAAATGTTATTTTTACTGACCTGTCCAGCAACCCTGGTATATTACCAACAAAATTAGGAACAGCTAAAATTCGAGAGTATTTTAGAACATTTATTCATTACTACGATCTCAATCCAATAATCGAAGAAACTAATAAATTACATATTCAGGCGAGCAACTTAAAATCAAATATTTCAAGAAGAGCAGCATTAACACTGGATACACTAAATTATGTAAGAATTTTAGATCTAATTGAAGGAAAAGTAGAGAGCAAAATTAAGGAAATATTACCACATCCTAGTCGATTCAAAAGAGGAATTATAGATGGTTTAGGCTCGATATTTAAGGCAATAACTGGCAACTTAGATGCTAGTGATGGAGAAAGATATGACAGAATAATTCAACAATTACAGAATAATCAGAAAAATTTAAAAGACTCCATCTTAAAGCAAAATTCACTATCAATCAAACTAATTGAAAATTTTAATAAAACCGTATTAAGCATATCACGTCACGAAAAGCTTATACGAGGACAAATATCTAGAATCGAACAAGCATTTAAGGAGGAAACAGCTTTTAATCAATTCCAAATTACGAAGAACATTTTGGATCAATTAATAAATGTTTACGAAATTATAAACTCAGTGCTCCAAGATATCGAAACTTCAATAACCTTTGCCAAATTAAATACACTTCATTCCAGTATTATTAGTAAAAGTGATTTGTACCGCGAACTATCAAAACTTTCACAGGAATTAAATCCAGAGCAACTACCATTAAAAATCACAATTGAAAATACCCTTCTTTTAGAAAATTTAATAGATGTCGAATGTTATATTTTAAATAACAAAATCAATTTCCTATTACATCTTCCAATTTTATATCCATCAAATTTTAATTATTACCATTTGCATCCGATTCCTGTTTTCCGAGGGAATCAATATAAAGTGATTATTCCAAATCAAAATTTTGTTCTTGTAAATGAACTGTACTTTGCATTCACAAATGAAGCATGCGAGAAGATACAACCTATGTACTACGTATGCCCGCCGAAGAGAATTCAAGAAATACAAGTTAACAACCCTTGTGAAGTTCAACTTCTGCAAATGAAAAATAGTTCAAGCTGTCATTCAATTAATGTCAAAATTTCTAAGCCTCTGTTACAATCAATTACACAAACAAACCGATGGATAGCAGTTTTTCCAAAACAAACAACGATTAGTTCAAAATGCCCTCATGGAGAAGAAATCAGAAACCTATTTGGAACGTTTTTGATACAAATCCCACAAAATTGTGAAATTTCAACAAATTCGGAAACCATAAAAAATAAACAATACGTCCTAGTAGAAGCTCAACCGCTATTACTTCCAGACATCGAGGCTAGCCCTAATAATGAAGAAAATTTAAATTTAACTTTACATTTGGACAACCTTAATCTCGACGAATTACAGCAAATTAAAAATCAAATTAAAGAAAACATTCCTCAAGTGGACACGTCAAATATTGTGTCTTCGTACCCAAGTGTTTGGACAATATTATTATATTCTATTATAGTTATTGCTATAGTTATCCTGTGCTGCAAGAAAAAAATATGGGCAAGGAGGTCATCAAGAAAAACTGAAGAAGGAGTCGAAATGCCCGCGTTGGATTTGACCAAAGTTCAACTTTAGTGACCTTAAGTTGAATCTGCGAAGGGAGGTGTTATGTGTCCGGTAAACAACAGATTCATTGTTCCCACGCTGATGATGGAACCCGCTATCAGTGTAAAGTCAGCGTTTTTGTATATCTCTCTTCAAGAGAAATCCAAACTGTTATCACACACTTCTGCATAGAATGTCATAGCTATAAGTTGTATTTTTAGATTTAGTGAATAAATAATAATTTTAATTGTTTTTAAAAACGGATATTTCGGACGGGAAAACATAATTCTTATTATCTTTTTATGATAACCAATTGTGTGGTCAATAAAATAAAAATAAATATGTAGGTATATTTATTCAGGAAGATTTAAATAAGTACATTTATATATAGATATGCACAGATATGCACATATCTACCTACACCTACACTTACCTACATTTATTATTAATTCTCTACTAAATTAATGAGTAGGTATACGGGCATAGCAGTCAAGGAAAACTTACACACAGGCCTCCCTCAAGAAAAATGTGAAAAGGCGCTGACCGGGATCCGAACCCAGATCTTTCGCTTTCATGGCGACTGCTCTAACCAATAGAGCTATCTGCACCCCAAAACATTAAACGTGAGAAAGGCCATATAAGGTAACGTAGTAAGAACAATAGCGAATCTCAACAAACCAACAACAACAACCAAACTTTAGATCCAAGGCAGTAGTCGCACTATTTAAGTGCTTCGTAAAGACAAATGACCAGTGAAGGAAAATTGTCAGTTGATGAGACACGGGCCCAGCGCAGCGCCTTTTCACATTTTTCGTGGGGGGGGCCTGTGTGTAAGTTTTCATTGACTGGTATGCCCGTATACCTACTCATTAATTTATCTACGTACAGTCGTTTAACATTTAATATTTGTATTAATTCTCTACTAAATGTCAAAATTGTCACGGAAATTTCCTGCTCTTCACATGAAAATAACCACTAAGCATTACCTTTATACAAATAACTGCTATTCAAATCGCAGGTCTGCTTGCTTTTCAAATTACAAGTGTTTGCGTTTTCTTTGAGCTGCAACCGTGCGTCGACGCGGGATTGGGAATATGGGAATCACAGTTGCACACCTATCTGTAGATGCTAGTGATCTGAGCGTGTAGCTGCGCTTCAGTTCCCAGTTGGCGATTAGCAAGAGAACGGCGACAGTGGTTTGCGTGGATGAAAAAGAGAGGTGTGCTACGTTCTCAGTTTCGTACACAATCAGCCGTGCATTTTGCTTGCTTAATTTGGTAGTGGGCATTATTAATTATTAGTTAAGTTGATACACTGCCGGACAAAAAAAATGGGACACTCTCAGAATTATTATTTTAGTGAATAAAAAAACAGCGGAGGGTTTGAAATTATATTTAACTATATTCTTTTCATCTTAACAATAAATAAAAAACAAGAAACAAAATGATTCGTCAACAAAAACCTAACAAAAGTATTTTTTAGAGATCAACTGTTACTTAAGAACTTAAAAAGACAAACAAAAAAAAATTATTAACAGGAAAAGCACACTAGTAGAACCAAATTAGTAATGGGTGATACCACCAAGAACTCTTATTACCCCCCTTAAATGTTGTGGCATACTCTGAATGAGGTTATCAATAGATTCTTGGGGTATTTATTCCAATTCTTCTTGAAGCGCCATTTAAGGTTTCTGGTAGGGGTTGGCGAGATAACATGGCACCTCCTCTGTCTGTGGAGTTTTTAACAGAATTTATCGAAATATACAGAGGTTGTACATGCTTATGGGAAGTAAAAAGCGCGGAATTCGCTAATAAGCATTTGAGGAAAAAGGCTTTTGAAAAATTAACTGAATTTTGCAAAACGGTTGTACCCGATGCAAATAAAGAATATGTAACTAAAAATGAAAAGTGCAGAACAGCCTACAGTTTCGGACTGAACGTGTAGGGTTGAACACTTAAAGGTACCCCTTCACGTGCAGTTATTGCCTGCGCGCCTGAACTGAAAACCCGGCTCGCGCTCCGGGACTGACGCTAAGTGTTCAACCCTACACGTTCAGTCCGAAACTGCAGGCCGTTCTGCACTTTTCAGTTTTAGTGACATTCTTTATTTGCATCGGGTACAACCGTTGTGCAAAATTCAGTTAATTTTTCAAAAGCCTTTTCCCTCAAATGCTTATATTAGCGTATTTCGTGCTTTTTACTTTCCATAAGCATTTCGATAAATTCTGTTAAAAACTCCATAGACAGAGGAGGTGCCATGTTCTCTCTACAATTATTATATAATATAATATATCAACATAACTAATAATTAATAATGCCCACTACCAAATTAAGCAAGCAAAATGCACGGCTGATTGTGTACGAAACTGAGAACGTACCACACGTCTCTCTTTCATCCACGCAAACCACTGTCGCCGTTCTCTTGCTAATCGCCAACTGGGAACTGAAGCGCAGCTACACACTCAGGTCTTGCCTGTGACGCGTCTCAGGCCGCGCCAAATCTTTTGTCCGATTGGATTTCTTCAGTCCGCGCCGGGACTGAGACGCGCCGGGAATGTTGCATCCCTTCACGTTCAGTTTTGGACTGACCTGAAGGACTGTCAGTCCAAAACTGACGAAAAACTGAACGTGAAGGGGTACCTTTAAAGGTACCCCTTCACGTTCAGTTTTTCGTCAGTTTTGGACTGACAGTCCTTCAGGTCAGTCCAAAACTGAACGTGAAGGGATGCAACATTCCCGGCGCGGACTGAAGAAATCCAATCGGACAAAAGATTTGGCGCGGCCTGAGACGCGCCACAGGCAAGATCTAAGCACTAGCATCTACAGATAGGTGTGCAACTATGATTCCCAAACCCGCGTCGGCGCGCGTTGTGGCGGGAAGTGAAAGTTTGTGTTAAAATTGGGGGTGCATTCTTAAACAAATTTTAGTGTTCACTTCCACTGTTTAAGTCTTTTCAAAGAAGTCTGTTTCGTTTACGTTAATTTCAATTTCAATATAGGTATTGATATTTCAGTATAAATGTGAATATTGTGAAAAAAATTCTGTCATTTAAGAAACTTACGATGTCACAAAAAAACACATTCATTAAATTGTATAACTTCCGAAGCTCCTAAGCAAGGCAGCAAAAGAATGCCCGTTGTGTAATATAATGAATCCCATGCACAAAATTTATTGAGTCACTTTCATGATATTAAGTCAAAAACCAAGAAAATAAAAACAAACAAGCGAAAAATGCAGTTATACTTAATAGCCAAACGACGAAGAAATGAATACAGCTCTACACGCCATTTTGAACACAGTCAATACGTAGATATTATAGAATAACTATAGAATTATACAATATTACAAACAGAATTATTAAAATACGAACCTTATGTTATGTGTCCGGTAAACAACAGATTCATTGTTCCCACGCTGATGATGGAACCCGCTATCAGTGTAAAGTCAGCGTTTTTGTATATCTCTCTTCAAGAGAAATCCAAACTGTTATCACACACTTCTGCATAGAATGTCATAGCTATAAGTTGTATTTTTAGATTTAGTGAATAAATAATAATTTTAATTGTTTTTAAAAACGGATATTTCGGACGGGAAAACATAATTATAGGTATTTTTTTATATATAGTACTTATATAGTAAATAAATAAATAAATGTGTTAGGCTGGTGTTTACTACGATATTAAAAGAAAAAAATCCACAAATTCAATTAGTGCCAGTTGCCTATTTGCAGGGAACCTGAAAGAACTCATATTTTGTCAACAAAGGATAACGTAAAACACAACAAAAACAATCCCCACGAGCACCCCACCTGTTACTAAATGAACATTTCCGGCAGCCCTGGTGGAACTCCGAGACGTCACTTCGTTAAAGTTCGGAAAATTGTGTCAAATTAACATTGTATTATTTGGGGTGCTCCCATTTCGTACCTGTAAGACTCATCAGTACATCAGTGCTTTCCCTATACATAAATCTAGAATTAGTTCTACGGATGTCTCTAAAAGGTCTGTACAAAACGATACCACATACTCTTGAGACCAAAAAAGGGCAATTTAATCAAACTTTCTTCCATCCAAAAGTGTTTCGTTAAGGCGCTATCGACCATTAAAGATATTCAAGAAATTTGTTATTTTAAATAACTAGAGATTGAATTTAAAGATGGGAAATTCTTCTTTGATCTGTGCCAGTTCAAAAGTGCTAAAATTTTATATTTATATCATAGTTACCATATAAGTTTTGAGTGTTTAAAAAAATTTTTGTCAAATATTTATCTTTTATATCTTTATACATTTTAATAAATTATTCTTGACAAAACTCCCAAACGGGGGCGAAACGTCGAATGTTATACTAATATACAATTATTTATTAACAAATTAATGCTAGAAAATTCACAAAATTTAAAGATGGGATTAAATTTGGAATGTGAACCTGTACTGGAAAAAGGTGTTTTTGACATTATCTTTTTGCTCGTGGTCAAAAGTTGATCATACTACTTGCAGAGAAGCTCATATTTTTTTAAGGGTTTGGTCCAATACCTTATAATTTCTTGAACAAAACAGTGGGCAATCGGGTAACTTTTTTATTTCATAATTAGAAAAATATTTGTCAAAATATTTGACCCGTGTTTTTTTTCTTTTTTCGCCTGGGGTCCACATTGAGAAAAATATATAAAAATTATCCTTTTATGTGATTGGCGTAATAAATATCGGTAAGTATACATATATCTGTTTAAAATACGTGCGACATACACCTGCGATAGGCGTGATGTCACTTTTGCTACTTGGTGCAGTATAACTTCTGGTAAAAATGGGAATGTTCAAGTGACACTTAAAATTAAGTGTTCGAGTTTTAATCATTTTTACGTTTATGTGGGGTGTTAAAGGAATAATCTTTGATTTAACAGCAAAATTTTCTAAAATTTTCGTTATTGTTCGATTTTGAATTGTTGATTATCATGCCTACATTTTTACCTCTGAGACTACATGAAGCAATTGATTATACCAAGACGAAATTAATACAGGGGGGGCATTTAATAAAAGGGATTAAAACAACAACAATTACTGCAAGAGAAAATCTGCAACAAAGATGTCACATTAATAATCCAATCATTCATGAATTCAGTGTAATGGGGACAATTCTGAGAACTTACTATAATAATTAAATATTGTTTTTTTTAACACTGCGTTCAGCTGTTTTCACATTAATTACATATGATCTGTTATAATTTTGGCCTTCATTTTCTAAACAAAAACAAATAGGACACTAGTTCATTAAACATTTTTTACTCAGCACAAAATTTTCTATTTTTGGTTGACGTATGGAGGTTTCCTTTCCGGACACCTGTACGGCAAGTAATATTGCATGGTTCGAGTGCGTAGGAAAAGCACCGCACCAAAGAGTCTCACAAGGAAGAAACCCGTGGTCTACGGTTTTCCATGCACATTTGAATCATGCAATATTGAAACTTTCGAGATATTACCTATTCTAGTAGGAAAGCACGCTGTACGTGAAAACACAAAATTATAAGCTAGGTACCGTTAAACGGTTTCAGAGTCTGCAAAGCTAGTAATTCGGCCCGCCACTTGGAACCAGCTGCACGAAAAGTATAACTAATTATTACATTACATTTAAAAGTTTAAAAAGCACCTCAAGCAATAAACAATGGATGCTAATATTTCATGATTCGAGCTGATGTCACAAGCTTGCATGCGAGGCCCTCCACCCGGAAACAAAAACATTGCGTCAATTTCTTGTGGGGTCCTAATTACTAACTTTACAGACTATAAGGTGCTGCACTTTTCTTTTCTCCTTCTCCATTGTTAGGAATTTTGACTATAATACTTATGTTCATCCATGAAGACAATTACGTAATTAATGACATAAGCTAACATGCAGGAATCATCCTGTATTAAGTTCTATTTGTTCGTGACCAAAACTTACCTTATAACGGATCGAAGAAATCCGAGAAGAAATCATTACCTATGTAACTCTAAGATTCTAACGTCTTTAAAATATTGCAAAAAAATTATAAGATAGGTAGTTTCGGAAATGTAACGTTTTGGAAATGGGACCGTGAGTGATATGCTCATTTTAAAAAACCATCAAAATCAGAAAAGAGCCTCTTACATGTCCAACTTTGTCATGCTCAAAGCGAGGCTCAAAGTGCTTTATAACACGGAAATGGCAAAGGTGTCTATCGACCAGTAAATATTTGTTCAATTCGTAAAGTGAAATTTGTAAAATTTACAATATGCTACCAATGTAACATGATATTTGGCTACACTTACTAACGTGTCGCTTATTCAAATTACTTCCATCTGTTTATTGTACACTTCAAATTATAAATTTTATTTTTAACTAATACGAAAGTAAAAGTAAACATATTGGAATTCCAGAAATATTTGATGCTTTCTTGTTTTACCAGCTTAAATACATCCTGTAACTGTCTTTTCAGAAGAGACTAATAAATTGGCGAACGAATATGAGGTTTACATTTGAATTTTGAGCATATTAAAGCAACAGATTACATTGGGAAAATGTGCGCAATATATTTACTCTATATTCAAAATTGTGCTAGTATTCGGCATTCTAAATCAAAATTGGCCGTTTTCGGTTTGTAATAGTATTAGTATTGCCGTTAATACTCGTATTATTTCAAAATACATGACCTATATAAATTATTGATGTGAGCTGTCATTCTGAGTCACTATTGGCACAAGTCTTGCCTATATTTTAATTAGAATATCTAGCTCATAATTATGGTACCATTATAGATACTTCCCAACGGACTTGTACCTTGACGTAGTTCCAGTGTCTAAATACTGAAACGGATGGGATAGCTTGTGTGCTTCAATGATCTAAAGAGCCCAACCAAAGATTTTTTATGGAGAAGACAGGCTAAATCAAGTTCCTGAAAGAGGGCAGCAGCTTTTCAGTAATAAGAGTGGCAGAGACTATGGAGGTCAGTATGGCACTGTGATACTAGCTCTGCAATGTAGAATGCAACGGGAAACCACCACATTATTTTTTCTCTAGAACATCGTACTAAAATTTCATAATGGCACCTTTTGGAGTAAAATATTCCGGATGTAAAATAGTCAAACATTCGGATCTACAGGCGGAGACTGCTTCGGGGGGATTCATCAGCAATAATAAGTGTAACATTTCACGAGTCGGAGCGTAGAATGTTAGGAGCATGAAACAAGCAGGAAAGTTAGAACATTTGAAAATAGAGATGGATAGGTCAGCATTAGACATAGTAGGTATCAGTGAGGAGTGATGACCAGAAGCTGGAGATTTTTGGAGAGTAGATTTTAGAGTAATACACACAGTGTCGATAGGTGGAAATTCGGGAGTCGGAATTGTTATGAAGGAGAAAATAGGGCAGAGTGTAGAAAATTTCTTACAGAAAAGTGACAGGGTAGTTATGGTTAGGTTAAATTCGAAACCTGTAAGGACGGTAATAATACAGGTATATGTATATGTCCACATCTAATTATAGTGATGAGACTGTAGAGGCAGTTTATAAAGATATTTGTTATATTTTGTGAAGGGGCATGAAAATTTAATAATCGTAGATTTTAATGCAGTTGTGTACAGGGAGGGAAGATGGAATAATCGGTCCCTTTGGATTAAGTAATAGGAACGACAGGGGAGTAGTTAGACTGTTACATTTTTGCGATAAACATAACCTAACCATCACGAACAATATATTTCAACATCACGTTAGGAGACGCTATACATGGAAGATACCAACGAAGGTACCTAGGGAGGTATCAAATAGATTACATTCTTGTTAGGCAAAGATTTACAAATCAAGTTAGGGACTATCCAGGAGTAGATATAGATAGTGATCACAACATAGTGGTTATGGAGTTATGAAGACTAATCTTAAATTTAAGAGTTTGAAAAAACGAAACGGTAGAAGACCCCTTGATCTCGAGAAACTAAAACATTGTGATTCGCGCGATAAGTTCGAGAAAAAGGCCAACGAAGTACTAAAGGGTGCGGATGAAAATACTGTTAGGGACGTAGAGGTAGAATGGAATTGCATTAAAAATAGTTTAGATTTTGCAGCTAGAGATATTTTGGGTCACAAACAGAACGGAAGTAGAAAACCCTGGATAACAAAGGATATTGTGACTCTAATAACGAGAGGCGAAAATATAAAAAGAGGCTAGGTGAAGGAGGGAAACAAAGGTTTAAGACGGTCAAGGGGGAAATTATTCGGAAATGTAGGAAAGCGAAAGAACAGCGGATTGATAATAAACGAAAAGAAGTGGAAGATTAGTTTGAAGTAGGAAAAACTGACGAAACATGCAATATTGAAAAACTTCTAACATACATACTCCTCTGCTAATGAGAGCACGAAAGAACGTAGAGATCCAAGGATGTTCCAAGCCCAACGATATGTTTGGGGCAGCATCACGTACGAGCAGATTTCGTAGTACATAAAATCTGAATTTAGTTCTATAATCAATGCCTGGCGGGGTACTTGCCAGTTGTTCGAACGGTCCAGTACTACTCATGTCATCTACATCGGTCACAGTAAAATCGGTTCAGGAGTCCAAAAGTGCAATCAAATATAGGGTGTTCCATTTAAAAAAACAACAAGTTAGGTCCTGAACAAAAGAAATGAGACATGTATAGGTGAAATTAATTTTTTCTACAAACACTATTAAAAATACAATTTTTAATGTTCAATGTCAGTGTCAAAAATGTAAATTTATCTACGCCCGTCAGTTAAGAACTTCTTAACGCACTCATTTTGGGTGCGTTAAGGAGTTTATTACTGCACTCGGTTTTTCTTACCGCACTGCTTTTCAACGAATAAATAAGTAAATCTGCGTTTCACGAAGCATATCAGCAATTGTTGCAAGAAATCTTTCGGTGCTTTAAAACTAATTTTTTCTCCCAAGGATATTTTGGGTAAGCAGGAAAAACGTATTCTCTGTGACTCGTTAGTTCTTTCACAGTTTTCTTATGGAGACGTTATTTACGGAGCATGCATAGACCTGTGACGTAACCTAAAAGACTAACGCCACAATGGAGGATCCTGCCGCAGCTATGCTCGAAGCCGAAGATGGGGTGGGCTAAAAACAGGAAAAGGGCGCCAAGGAGTTGTTGGTTGATCCTCTGTAGCCAACACACAACGACTACAACTCCTAAAAGCCGCTGGTACACAATAGGGCACAATAAAATAACAAAAGAAAAAAAACGTAGTCAAATAGTATATCATATAATACCCAAATATCCAAAAAACAAATGTATATCAACAAATTAATTATCAATGAATAAATGTATATATAAATATAAAAAAACCACAATGAACATAAACCTGGGTGAAATTTAGACACCTGGTACTAACGCTGCGCTAAAAAAGGGAAATCCAAATAGGCGCAGATGGCGCGGTAAATACACTACACGAATGGAGCTCCGCACGCGCAGCGCACCGACGGGTCAATCGCACGCACGCTAACTACAACAATGTAATTAGTCGCAAACGGGAGTATCGACTGTCGCTAAATCTCGACACAAAAAATAGATATTACTATAAAGTCAAAATGGAATTTACAAACAGCAAAATTATTGAAGTGACTATAAACAAATTGAACCAAAATTATTATTGACTAAATGAATTTTAAACAAGATAAACCACTTAACTACGGAAATTATACTATGGCAAACAAATTAAATTTTTAAAAAAAGTACTTAACAGATTTTGTTCAAAAATAAACAAACAGATGACCACAACACGCCGTGGCCAGGCAACTACATTATTAACAATAGCCGAACAAGGCGAAAGTTCGAACGGACAGGCGACGCGAAGTCACAAAAAACGAACACAAAATTGACACAAAAAGCTGTGACGGGCGCTACATAAAAACCAGCCGTTGGACGCGATGTTCCAGACGGACAGGCGACGTAATAATCAACCTTTATATCTGACCTTCCAGATGATAAGCAGGTCAGCTGCTGCAACAAATCAGACTTGCAGCTCAGCACCAGGTGATCGGCGCTTGAAACATGGGGAGAGTCGGAGAGTGCAACAGGACCAAAGTTTGCACGAAAAATCGCTCCCTCGAAAAAAAAATCGTTCCCCTGGAAAAATCGTTCCCCTGGAAAATCGTACCCCTGGAAAAATCGTTCCCCTGGAAAAATCGTTCCCCTGGAAAAATCGTTCCCCTGGAAAAACCCTAAAATGCCGAAAAGACAAATTAGACGAGAAAATAAGAAAAAGGAAAGGAAACAACACTGATGACTGAAGATTTAAATAAAAGATGAAAAATAAGACACTCACCACGTGGGGTTTCTCCTTGACAAATCCTGCTGAACCTCAAACGTGAATCTAAATCCCAAAAAAAATGGAGCAGATGACGATTTCTACAACTACAATAAACCGACATCTTCAAGAGGTGCACCAAGAAAATCCCATAACTGGCTAGAAAACTTAATTCCACAAAACTTGGAAACACCGCCCGCTCACGAGAAGATCAACAGGAAGAGGGGAAAATGCCGAAGCGAATCGGAAAACGGAAATTCAAAAAAACCGCCGACTAATAAAATACAAGGTAGCCACATTTAAAACTACACAAGTAACCAGAAATACCCTAGATCACCAAATCTTCCAGAGGCGTCACCGGTAATGGAATAGGTAACTAAAGAAAAGAAAGCTTAAAATGACTTGCAAACCCAAAGGAAAAGAAGATAGCAATAAGAAGTCATAAAGAGGTCTCAAGAGACAGAAGAATAGATAAGACAATGCATAAAGAACCGAAAGATGAGACAGGGAAAATGAAAATGAGAGGGCGCGCCACTGAGCATCTAAGTGGGAAAATGTCCTGCACAAGTTGGCAGAACCGAAAGTAACTATCACGACTAAATTTAACCTCAAAAATTTGACAACAGAAGAACAACAAATTGGAGGCTATTAAATGAATAATTATACGATCAAATAGTGAAAAGGGAACGACATTCCTCCTAAGGTAGGCTCAGCAAATGATAAATATGAAAGATGAACAATTTCAAGACTCAACGTATGCAGCGACATCCAGCAAACTAAACTACCAAATACAGAGACAATAAGAGGACAACGATAGCAGGTAAGTGAGACAAACCCTATTAGAATAGAAAAGCTAACTAGAATTAATAATTTTAAGACAGTTCTACCCTCAACCAAATCGATAGAAACTCAAACAGACTATAGACGGAGGCATAATCGGAGAGCGAGGCAAGAAATAGGAACAGTGACAATTAAAGCAAATAAGAAACTAAATATAAGTGAAAGACCTAAAATAGGAATACAAGTATGTTAATATGAGCATGATGTAAGTACTAGTCTATAATAAAACGTTAAAAATAGAATTTTATATAATTATTCGTGCCAATTTTTTTCTTTAAGTTTATAACTTTTGTGAATTTTTTGGCAAAATTGAAACTTCTTTTTGTAAAACACCAACGTTTCGCCTCCGTTAGGGGGCTTTATCAAGGTTTTATTCAAAATTGTATAAAGTATAAAAAAGTGACATTTTTTTTCTTAATAAAATTTGTAAATAACAGTAACTATGTTAAACTTAATAATAGAAATTATATCTAGCACATTTGATTTTGATAATTATGAATAAGGAAATAAATAATGTACATGAGTTAATTTAGAATCAAGTGGTAGAGAACAAATTACGTTATTATGTCACGGTATATTTGACTTAAATTTTGAATGTCAGATCTGTCATTTAAAGAATTTTTGTCTTTTTGGATGTGTATCATTTCTAAAATAAGTCTAGCTTTTAAATTTCTCTCTTGTTCAAGAATAGTAGTGTTATTAAAATCGAAATTATGTTTAGTATTTTTTATGTGTTTACTGATAGCTGAATTGCTATTTTGGTATGTATGTTGTTTTAACCTAGTCTCGAGATGATTTTTGGTTTGTCCAATGTATGTTTTATTACAGTTATTACAATTAATTTTGTATACGGTGTGAGTTTTCATCAATTTTGGAATGGGGGTTTTCAGATGAGAATATAAAAATTGTAAATTATTATGCTTTTTGTGAGCAATTACAAAATTATGTTTTCTTAATAAGTTACTAATATTGTGTGATATTTCTTTTATATAGGGTAAGGAAATGTAGTTTTTAGATTCTTTTTGGTTCTGATTAATATTGTTGTTATTATAAAATTGATGTAGTCTGTTTTTTATAATTTTGTCAATAAAATATCTTGGGTAGTTATTTTTTATTAAACAATTTATGGCTTTGTCAACTGCAGATTTTCTGAATTGTGGACTAGAAAGTTTGATTGCTCGATCGGCTAAACACATAACAATACTTCTTTTGTGACAAATTGGTTGTTTAGAATTAAAGTAAATGTAACGGCCAGACCAAGTGGGTTTAGTGTGCCATTCTGTTTCTATAGAATTATTAATTTTGTAAAGAGTTACATTTACTTTAATTCTAAACAACCAATTTGTCACAAAAGAAGTATTGTTATGTGTTTAGCCGATCGAGCAATCAAACTTTCTAGTCCACAATTCAGAAAATCTGCAGTTGACAAAGCCATAAATTGTTTAATAAAAAATAACTACCCAAGATATTTTATTGACAAAATTATAAAAAACAGACTACATCAATTTTATAATAACAACAATATTAATCAGAACCAAAAAGAATCTAAAAACTACATTTCCTTACCCTATATAAAAGAAATATCACACAATATTAGTAACTTATTAAGAAAACATAATTTTGTAATTGCTCACAAAAAGCATAATAATTTACAATTTTTATATTCTCATCTGAAAACCCCCATTCCAAAATTGATGAAAACTCACACCGTATACAAAATTAATTGTAATAACTGTAATAAAACATACATTGGACAAACCAAAAATCATCTCGAGACTAGGTTAAAACAACATACATACCAAAATAGCAATTCAGCTATCAGTAAACACATAAAAAATACTAAACATAATTTCGATTTTAATAACACTACTATTCTTGAACAAGAGAGAAATTTAAAAGCTAGACTTATTTTAGAAATGATACACATCCAAAAAGACAAAAATTCTTTAAATGACAGATCTGACATTCAAAATTTAAGTCAAATATACCGTGACATAATAACGTAATTTGTTCTCTACCACTTGATTCTAAATTAACTCATGTACATTATTTATTTCCTTATTCATAATTATCAAAATCAAATGTGCTAGATATAATTTCTATTATTAAGTTTAACATAGTTACTGTTATTTACAAATTTTATTAAGAAAAAAAATGTCACTTTTTTATACTTTATACAATTTTGAATAAAACCTTGATAAAGCCCCCTAACGGAGGCGAAACGTTGGTGTTTTACAAAAAGAAGTTTCAATTTTGCCAAAAAATTCACAAAAGTTATAAACTTAAAGTTAAAAATAGAGAGAATGTTCTAATAGCAAAAATTAACGTTACAGACCATCGAACGGCCCTAGAATTCAGTTGATTCAGAATGCATGCACAAGACTGATATTATGTGGAGTACGTAGGCATGAACACATATCGCACAGAATAAAAGAAATCAAATGGTTAAACATGTCCAATCGACGTCTGCTGCATACCAGTGTTTTTTATCATAAGATTATAACTACACAGTCTCCGCCATACCTGTTCGATAAAATCCGATATAGAACTGATATTAATTATTAAATAAAAAATTACTTCGCGTACTACCAATAAGTATAACAAAATTATTTTATTTAACCGGTTTCAAGATCTACAAACCATCCCATCATCAGAAATGTTTAAGAAAAATTGTAAACAAATTATTGTGTCCCTAGCTTCAGACTTCATTTGAAATGGATTCAGAATGGGAATCCGCTATGATAATTGGAAGAGACGTCGAACTGGTGGTGGTCATATAAATACACTCAACAGAAAACATACAGCCAGTTTTTCCAATACTTTGGTTCAACTAACACCAGCAAGTCGAGCTTTTCTCACATCGCTAGGATTAAAGATAAAACAAGCGAAAAATAGGAAAATTCAAAAAGCTGTGGATTAGAGTAAAAGTGGCTTGCAAATCAAATTTTTGCAAATTTATAATTTGTTTACAATTTTTCTTAAACATTTCTGATGATGGGATCGTTTGTAGATCTTGAAACCGGTTAAATAAAATAATTTTGTTATACTTATTGGTAGTACGCGAAGTAATTTTTTATTTAATCATGGATTTCTACCAAATAGTGAAGAGTGAAAATATTAACTACAGAACTGATATTCACAATTTAAATACCTATAAGACGAAAATCGTTAATTACACCACCTTTTCACAGAATAGCAATATTTGAACGATCGTTTACTTGTAATATAGCCAGAGTTTATACATTATTCCCAGTGAATACAAGAAACTCAGTGTCCAGAAATTTAAACAATATTTGACAATGAGCCTTTTTAATAAACAGTGATAAATGAGCATTACTTTTAAATCATATTAGGTATATTTGCTGATTTTGATTTTGTTTATATTTGTACCTCATGTCATTTGTGTTATTTTTGTTATTTTTGTTGTTTTTTTTTCTGGTGTTGCAGGTTGAGTGGAAGAGCAGATGCTCATGTTCATACATGCGCAATCTGAACTCCGACTTTTGATGTCTTATATTTTACTTATATTTGTATTCTCATTTGGACATCAATAATAGTTATTTATGCACCGAGGGCACAAACAGGCGTTTATGGCCCGACTCGTGTTAGAGCCTGAGGCGTAGCCGAAGGCTCTAACACGCGTCTGGCCATAATCGCTAGTTGTGCCCGAGGTGCATACAAAATTTTATGCACAACCGGTCATCTTACTTCTTGCAAATACTACATAAGAATTATTTTTGATAAATTTTTGCGTTGCGTAAAAATAAAGTCACACTGACAGATAGCTACTTGACTTTATTCCCAACTAAGAATTCATTCAAATAACCATAGAGACGCCGTAAACAACGACAGCCATATTGTAAATTTATGCATTCGTTTACCTACGCTAACCTAAGTACCTACTGTTACATAAAAAATAACTTTACGGCCCGGCACGGCGGGCCGTAAAGTACAAAAAAGACTGCAATATAGCTGTCAATAATAAAATGACACTTTAAGCCCTAAAACAAAGCATTTAAAGTGGCCTGCTGCGCCCGGTTGTGCATAAAGTCTATTATTATTACTATTAAGTTAATGACAGTAGCATTAAATATAATATTAATATGTCAATTTTTACAACCGCCATCTCGATGTGTTGCCATGATTATACACTGAGAAAAATGGGTAGTTCACAACAAATAAATATGACTGTAGAATAACACTGACTTGTTAAAAACCAAAAATTACTTCTTCTAGATAAACCTTATTTACCGCAACTTTTTTGGTATATCTCCCATTATGAAATGCTTGATTTGGTACTTTTATTTGTGGAAAATATATATTATTTCTCAGGATTATAAATATGTCAGCTGACGCTCTACTTAACCAGCCGCCCCAGCGCGTCAAGTAGTGAGCGCTACCCGACGCTAGATGGCGCGGTCCAAGTTCTTGCTGATATCTGTTAAGCCACTCCGTACAAAAGGACACTGGATTTCAGGGGAAACCAAGAACAAACAATATACTTTTCTATTGTATTGTTTTAGCTATTATTGTACTTTTGAACTTTTGTTAATGGTTTATTAATAAAAGTTTAAACAACTGTACACAATTCAATTAAGGAAGTGTATCCCTTACTTGGAGATTTTATTTCACTTCATTTCATAACTCATTTGAGAGAAAAAATGGTGGAGTTTTGTTAAAATACATTATTTATTTCCGACAAATAAATAATTTGGTAGCTACAGATATATAATTCACTTGTCACAAGTAGGTAACTAATATATTTTAACAACCTCTGTGATTTATTTCTGTCAAATAAATTACAAAATTAGTTGAAATATAATCTCCAAGTAGATGATTTAGTGAATTGAACTGACATACTTATTTCGCTGTTTGCAGGTCTACCATTTGTTTCACAGAAATAAAATTCACATTGAAATAAATAAACCTTTCTCTAGCAGTGTAGTTTCAATGTTCTAATTTTCTCTATAAGTCATGACAAATGTCAAATTATAATTACCGTTTATTATCACTTTTTAGGGGCGTAGATAAAAATTTGTATATACGTTGGATAACGTTTTATTAACGTACTTTTTCGAATGCCCAACACTTGCTACGCACTCGTTGGGCAAATTTCGCATGCGTACGTCAATAAATATCATATCCCACTTATATCGTAAATAACTAAAGGCACCCGTTTTCAAAGTCGTTTGCTTTTAACATTCTTTTAACATTGGTTGCTATGTAACTAACAACAAAGAAATGAGCACAAATCACTAGATTTTGAATTTAATAAAATATTCGATCTCGTCAGAAAGAAAATTGTATGATGTACGTTTTAAAAGTGTTTTCATTTTGTTGGAAGGGTTAGATCAAAATAAAATTACACTTTTAACACTAACATCATAAATAACTATTAAGGTATGGAGAACTAAAAATAAGGAGTATAGGTATAGTCTCTCATATAAATTTTTCTCTAAAATGCAAAACTCGGCCGCGGCACTATTAGGACATCTTGTATAGGTAGGTAACTAATGTGCAACAAACACTTGCTTTTATTCACAATCGGTTAGTAATAAGTCAATTGCCAACTTTTAAAAAGTTTGCAAGTAGGTTATTCCTAACTTCTACTTCCCGACCGGGCTGGAAAATTTTCCACCCGGGTGGATAATTGATTTTATACTTAAGTATTTATTATATAATAAACTTGAAATAAAATTTTCAACTGTATTTTCTGCGGTCTCGGGGAGTTCCGAGTTCTGCTTGAGTGTATTGTTTACTCCAACTGACTACCAGATATATTTTACCACCAGAAATACTCTTTCATATTCACTTATGGAAAATGTTTCATTACAGCCTCACGCTATAGATAATCTATCTGGCCCTCGGGTGTAATGAAACATTTTCCACCTCGGTACGTAATATACTATTACAAAACTTTTCATTTTCCACAGAAACGAAGAATACTTTCTTACGAACTTGACAGCTGTTGTCAAACCAGTGCCAATCTGTTAAATGTGAAACGTTAATTGAATGGTTAGAATAGTTATTTATGATGTTAGTGTTAAAAGTGTCATTTTATTTTGTGAGAAAGGAAGTTAGATCACGAGCCTAGCGAGTTATCTAACCCTTCGAACAAAATAAAAACACTTTTAACGCGTACATCATACATTTCTTGTTCTACAAACACTGTTAAACTAAGCACTAAAGAGATCAAATAATATTTTATTAAATTCAAAAATTAAACCAAAACAATTAGAAATCTAATGATTTGTGCTCAATTCATTGTTGTTAGTTACATAGCAACCAATGTTAAAAGTACTTACTTTTTGCACTAGTGCTAAAAGTAATTACTTTTAACCCTGGTGCCTTAAATTTACATTTTTGACACTGACAATAAACGTCAAAAATTGCATTTTTAATGTGTTTGTAGAAAAAATGTTATTTTCGCGTGTTGTAATATTAATGACGTCACGATTGAAAGCGCTCTAACATCAAGGATAAATACAAAGATAAATACGTTTTAACGCCAAAAAACGCCTCGAGTTTCTTCCACAAAAATTGCTACATGCGGTTTATTTACAAAATACCGGTAGGATAAGACGATAAAACATAATTATTTTACGTAAAAGAACCTTTTACTAACGCACCCAATATACCTACCACAAAATATGCGTTTCAACCTGTGAAACTCGATGCATATTCAGATCCACTAATCTAGTTTCGAAGTAGTCATAAAATGTCAGCTACATGCATATGTTTTGCAATGTACATTTGAATTTAGTAGTGAATAATGTAGAGTGAGACCATACATAATTCGTTCGAATATGAAACCGCCAGAAAGGGCTATGAACTCTTACAAACAAGCATATTCCAGGCGATTACATAAGAACCTACCTACAACCACAATATAAGCACTATTCTGGCCTTGTCGTTTTTTTTCTTTGTCACCTGTCACTTCTGGAAATCTCAACGAAATGTGGCGCCTTGCAGATCATTTGCGATTACTGCTAACCGATGTCAACTTAATAAGAAGGACGTTAGTTGCAATTACAGTATAATACCTACTGATATTTTACACTGAGTGTAGGTATACTATGCAGCTCTGAAATTCAAATTGTTCGACATAAATCATATAACAGGTTTATATTATTACAATATGTAATCATATTTTAATTAACTATAATTAAGTGCAACGTTAAACTGACATTCACAACTGTTTAGGGTATTCCATGATATATGTACTTACATCCTACCTACATATAAAAAGCGTTGCTACCTATTAAGCAACTTCAAAGAAAAAAGAATCAAGCATTTACAAATATTCGCAAGGTTTAATTCTAGGTACTTTATTATTCAGTAGCTGGTCTAACATTATTATTACCTTCATCAGTTTAAGAAGTGAATCAATGCTCCTCAACAAGCAGTTGACATAATGATTAAGGGTAGTGCAGACAAAACCAACTGAACTTCTAAAATGTGATAAAAATAAAATAAATGAAGTTATCCTATTGAGGTAAAGTGACATTTCACACACAATGAAAATAGAAATACGCGTGTTTGAATTTTATTTTAGGGAAAGAAGCAATTAATAAACACAGACGAATAGAAATTATATCATACATACATCATATCGCTACCTAGAATACGAATTAATCCTGAATAGTACTTAAATTTTTCATTCGTATGGAACTAAACTAAATGAGAGTTAAATTCTAGAAGCTTCCATTAATTTTAAGACGACAAAAAAAATTTTGCTATGAAGAATTGCGATAAATTACATAAACCAAAATGATTTTAAAACGTGCAAAATGGATATTCATGGTCTTGGGGAAACCGCATTTTTATATCTTGTGTGTGTAAGACTAGGTTTATCTTCCACTCTCCTTACTTTTGGTAAATCATGCATAAAATAATTAGGGTAAATCAGAAATATGCTTAGGTATGGGAGGGAGACTAAGTGAAATTCGAAATTTGTGGGCTGATTCATACCTATTCATATTTATAAATTTCAACTTATAAATGAACTTAGATTGAATAAACTTTTTTTGTCTGACAATCGCAATATATCATAAATAATAAAATTTCCTGCCACACTTGCGGAAACATAGGAATTAACAATTGGAGTTTGTCAAATTTTTGAATGCAAGCATTATTTATTCCAGAACATGTAATTTACTTTTGTGATGGTGCATTTTTGCTCACAATGTTTGAGGTGAACTAATTTTTATCGTGGGCTTTAAAATAAGAGAGTTTCCTTTGAGTTTATGTAATATTTACATATTCAAATACATTACATCGTATGTTCATAATATCAAACAGAATTCCTGCCATGTATTTAATATTAATAGCGTAGACATTAATAATTCACATTTGTTTCTTGAGAACCATTCATAACAATGTGACTGCATGCTGTACCAAATATATGACTATAATATGCATATCTTTTCATTCCAGCTGATCTAAAAATTTAAAAGCGAGCGGTATGAAAACGAAACTTAGAACAGATATTTAGAGCTCTTTGAGACGTGGGTACTGTGTGCCAGATACGGTATTCGGGATACAGAATCGTAGTAGAAATTAGAAAATAAGTGGCTACTGTATCGGATAACAAGACTCTAGTCGCAGCGGCACATAATGGCGTATGGCGGAGGACGCACCGGCCGACGCGACGGGTGCATCGAATGCAAGGCGTGAGCGCAAAGCGCGGAGAAGTTCGTCTACTCGTGATCCCGCTGAATGGCTGAATAATAATTGTAGTTAATATTTTCTTTCTTCTCTATTTGGTATAAATCCATGATGAAATAGAAAATTACTTTGCATACTACCAATATGTATAACCAATTATTTTATTGGTAGTACGCAAAGTAATTTTCTATTTCATCATGAATAATAATAATTATTATTCCCAACCTTTCTTTTGATATTTTATGGAGTTTCTTTAGTTAGTTTGTTTCTCTGTTGCTGTTTGTGTTGTGGTTAAAATAAATTTGTAGTTTTATTACCAAAATGAATGTGTAGTAACTGCAAAAAAGCTTACTCAAGATACAAAGACTTGAGATGATATGTGAAACATGTTAAATTCAATTTATTTATTACGTATTATATATGCGTGCCATATTATCACCGATGTTTGTCGTTATCGAAACAAACAGTCACTGGTTATACAAGGCGCTTTTCTTGTTCTTTTCGGACGTCAGCTTTAGTTTTCAATTCACCTGATGATAATATGTATTTATTTTTTAGCGGTGCAATTATTGATTCCAACTTTTCTCGATGAAACTGTTTTACATGGAATCTCAAGTCTTTATTATCTTTGGTAAGATTTTTTGCACTCACTACATTCGTGTATCCCTAAAACGGTGGACAAATTATTTTTATTTTTTATAGCAGTGCAATCGTGCAATTAACTTTGACTTTTCTTGATGAAATTGTTTTACATGTCTTCTCAAGTACTTATATCTTGTGTAAGTTTTCTTGTACTCACTACATTCATGCGCTGCTAAAACGGTACATGTATACCTATTTCATTGGTGCAATTAGCTCCAACTTTTCTTTATGCAACTGTTTTACATGGAATCTCAAGTCTTTATATCTTATGTAAGATTTTTTGCATTCACTACATTCGTGTGTCCCTAAAACGGTGGGCAAGTTATTTTTCTTTTTTAGCGGCGCAGTTAACTCTAAATTTTCTTGGTGAAAATGTTTCACATGTCTTCTCAAGCCTTGATATATTGTGTAAGTTTTTTTGCAGTCACTACACTCATTCATTTTGATAATAAAACTATAAACTTCCTTCAACCACAACACAAACAGAGAAACAAAGTAACTAAAAACTCCATAAAATGCCGAGGGAAAGCGCGGAATAATTCAGCGTGATCACGAGCAGACCTACTTCTCCGCGCTTTGCGCTCCCGCTTTGCATTCGATGCACCCGTCGGCCGGTGCGTCGTCCGCCATCCGCCAATATGTGCCGCTGCGGCTAGAGTCTTGTTATCGGATACATGTTGCCCTGAGTCAGGTGAGAGTACATTATGGACGTGGAACGTGGAATAGTGCATTATGCTCTTAAAGGAAAAAAAGGTACAAATTAATGAGAAGAACTAAGAGTAGCTAAGATCGTACGTTCCATGGTCACTGTTCATTGTCGCTTGAAATGTTCTACTCCGCCTATGATATAATAGCTTTTCACTTGAAAAAGTATCCCTGTCTGAACGGCTTCACAAGACCTAATGGCAATTTGTCGCTGGCGGCTGTCGGGGAAGGATACCGAAATTTAGTATCGCGATACTGTTCCGTCGCCCGCAACAGCGTGAATAGCTCGGTTTGTACGTATGTTAATAACCGTTCAAACTTTCAAACAGCGAGAGACTAGCTGTATCTGAAACACGCGTATCTCGCATGCAGTATCCACGTCTGAAAGAGCTCTTAAGTTTAAGCAGATTCATTTGGGTGTAAAACGTCTTTAGTTCTATTGGAAATCGGTGTTTCTTTATAATACTATAATAGAGCCCTGTTGGACGTTCTTGGTTTTTCTGGGGGAACAAAACAACGGCGATCCTGCCCTATATAACTTGTCTTATTTTTGTTCGAGTTTTCTGGAGAATTTCATCGCTGTTTCCGTCACACCAACCTTCGACTCGTACTTACACACCACTACTGGAAAGAGAAGTTTTATATTCAGTATTATTTTTTAATATTCCTTGTTCACATAATATATCGATAGAAATAGGAACAGTCAAATTTTTTAATAATAGCCAATAATTTTATGTAATAAAGTTTAGTTTAATACCCACTGCAAAATACATCTTATAAAGTTAATAATAGTATATTATACACGAGTTTATAATGAATGCTATTATTACCGAGGATGAAGTTTACAAAACTCGCTCGTTTCACTCGCTCGTGTTGTAAACTTCATCCTCGGTAATAATAGCATCATTAAAACGAGTTGTATACTATACTTTGTCCACGACTATCAAAACAGATTCCCAGAAAGAATTTACCTTCATTTCCCTTCTACAGTGTAAGAAAGATTTATACATACGCTCTCAGGTATAATTTTCTTGGTTTTTTGGACAATGGATCTAAAGAGGCAAGTTCTGCAGCTTCTTTTATTGCTGGACCTGTTAAAGAAACCTCGTTTTCACTCTCACTACTCATTATATCTTCTTTTTTAGAATATGCATTTCAAATTAAAAGCAAACCATGCTGATTTGACGTTTCAATTTGAACTGACACATCGCGATCGCGGCCTACTAAATAAATGTAAAAAAGGGTCAAAGCGATGTTCCTATTGGTGTACTGAATAATATTCATTAATCACTGCAGTGATTAATGTATAATTATGATTGAAGAAACACAAGTAGTATAAAGAGTATATTATAAGATAGTCGTGGACAAAGGTAATTATACGTAATACCTAGTAGGTACTTTACAGGTTTATACTACGACTAAAATGAATATGTTACTGGGTAAAACACGTTTAATAATACTTATTAAATAATTGGTATTTAGGAACAAATCATTTCGTTATCAAGAAGAAACCTTTTTATTGCAAGTATTATACAGGATGTTCATGGAATCATTCTACAATGGCTAACTTTTTCATTTGAAATCGGAGAAAGTTCTTTAAATGGACAAAGTTTAATAATTACTCGATAAGAATTTGATAGTGCGGGCAAAAAAATAATCGAGCTTCGCATTTTTAAGATATCGCTAGGTATCGACTTCCTTAACTTAAATGGAACGACCAACTTTCAATTACACCATCGCATTTAAAATCAAAAAATACGCAAAAAATTATAAGGTGACCCACCACCTACAGTCAACTGTTTTGGAGTTTCCGACAACTGTTCACGGAATCGTTCTACAATGGCTAACTTTTTTACTTGAAATCGAAGAAAGTTCGTTAAATGGACAAAATTTCATAACTAACTTTTCGAGAAGAATTTGATGGTGCTGGCAGACAAACAATCGAGCATCGCATTTTCAAGATATCGCTATCAACGTCCTCAACTTAAATAGAACGACCAACTTTCATTTACACCATCGCATTTAAAATCAAAAAATACGCAAAAAATTATAAGGTGACCCACCGCCTACAGTCAACTGTTTTGGAGTTGCCGGGGAAGAACCGTGTGATGAGGCGTATAGACGGTGTAGCTCAGGACATAGTATAGGTATGTCGTTTATTTTACTATATCAATGAGACTACCGCTTCGTAATTTATGCGTCAATTTGCCCGCGTCAAGTGCCAAGTCATCAGTGAGTTATTTTATTTGTAACAGGCAACAGAAATGGAAAAGTATAGGGTGTGCTATGCTATCATTGGAAGCCACCGTTTCTATAAAAACCTTAACATTGAAGGTTAAGGAGATGCTAACCACGCTCTCTGATATCATATATCTCCGATAAAAATGTTTTACATACATATCGTGAAAGGACATCGCATTAAAACAATAGATAATTTGTAATGCATAAGAAGCTGAATAATGAGAACAACTAGATTCCTTCTTTGAATTCCATGTGAAAGAATATTGGTTTTCTGGAATTATTTTTCTGAAAGTGGTACGTTTTATACCCGGTTTTATACGGGATTTATGCCTATTCCGCAAACATTTCATGGTAAACGTAAAATTAGTAGAATAAAACAATTTACTCCTAATAACACGTTTTCCTAAAGAATCTGAAATTATTGCTGACTAAAATCTCTAAATCAACTAGGATTTTGATTGTAAGCAAACAGTATTGAAATTAATTAGCATGTCCACGTTTTTATGAAGCGACCGAAAAAGTAGAGCTATATACCGAAAGTGCGTGCCCACAAGTGGGTACCAAAAACATTTTTTCCCGAGAAGCATATACGCAGACTAGGAAAACTTGTCATATGGATGGACACATATAACTATTGGAAACCTAGGACTAATGAGAAAACGGAATATGATATCTATACTCCTTTTGACAATTATTTGTAAGTACCTAGGTATGTGATGTATACGAAGAACAATAAAATGTTAGGTTAGTTATTATGCGTGGTTCCTATATTGTAATTAAAGAGGCACTCAAAATTGACCAAAATTTGGCCAAGATTCTACCTACCGTATATTCTCGATATAGGAAACGCCAAGAAGTCCCTTTGGCCCTCTAGTAAACCTTTATACAACGTGTCCAAGATAAAGATGTCTATCATGGCGATTTCGACAATGGTAATAAATACAGATTTGATTACATGGGGAAAAAGTTGAGCAAGTAAAAGGACATTATTTTGCAAGCGAAAAAATTTTCATAATTTTTTTTGGTTTTCAAGAACACTCGAAAAAACTGAATATTTCGATTTTCTATTACATTTTTTTCTGATGTTATTGTCATAAGCGGAACAAAAAAAGAGCACTTCCTCACAGCAACTTTTTACAGAGTATCTCAAGGAAATATCAGTTTTGCCGCCCGACGTTTCGTTCTTAAAAATCATCATCAACTTCATTGTCGAAATCGCCATGATAGACATTTTATCTCGGACACGTTGTATATGTTGTGGGAAATTTTCAAATTCATAGATACCTATACTAGAACATCAAAATTTACCACAGTGTAGACACCATCTTAAACCTGCATATTATAATAAAACCTGAAAGAAATCAAAAAATGGTTATTAAGAATTTATTTCCTTCTTAAACATTCTACATCGAAAACAATATCATAGGAAGAAATTTTCTCAAATTATTGAACTCGCGGAAACCGTTTCCAGTACACGCCACTGCTCAGAACCAGGCATTACCTTGAACTTATTATCACGCGAACGCAAAGAACCAGTTGACAGACTGACTGTATGTTGACAAGAATTAATTTGTTTTTATATCATACACCCTGTATATTTTTGCATTTTTTGAAAGGGGAAGAAGAGTATTGTATGCAAAAATCCTCAACATTAGCATCCTAATAAGTTAAAATTACCTAACGGTTTTCTTTCACCATCTACGAAAGTTAAATTAGGCTTCAGCCCTTTAGTGATGCCATCAAATTTTTTTCTAAAGAACGGCGAGTACCTTTTATATCGAATTTTATTTTATTTTTCTGTACTATCCTTCCTACAATAGATCATTGGCAGTGCTTTTACACAAAAAAATAATGAAGAAAACCCCAAATGGTATCTGGTTTTTATTTTGTTTTCAAGTTATAGCGTCATAACCAAATCCCCTTCATTGCTTTAATCGTAGCATTCTTGAAATAAATTTTCAAAAATACCTCCATTGACCTCTATACGTTTCCTGATTCGTCTGGGAAGAGCGCCTATTGCTCTCCTGAGTTGTTCATGACTGCAGCATTTCTAATTATCCTTAGTGTCACTTTTTAACCAGCCCCATAAACAAAAGTTCAATGGTGTGAGGTCTGGAGACCTTGGAGGCCAACCCAATCAATCCATCAATTTATTACGAGAACACTACTATTAAAACAATGTGGATGATGTATTTTGTTGACGCTATTACTTGAAAACAAATAAAAATCGGATAACGATATTTGAGTTTCTTTCATTATTTTTTACGTATAGAATACACTCCTGCGGTTTGGTGCGTTCCTCCTGACCCACTCTGTATACGCCGTTTATGCTACCCACCTTTTTCTTCACTTTTTTAATTACGAAGCAAATAAATATCGGATAACAATATTTGGGAATTTTTCATTATTTTTACTTGTAGAATACACTCCTGCGGTTTGGTGCGTTCCTCCCGACTCACTCTGTATATGCCATTCATTTATGCTACCCATCATTTTACTTCACTTTACCTATTCCTTATGAAAATGTGAATATTTTTAGGTAATATTATTTGTATAAGTAGGTACCGACGCCTAAAATTATTAAATTATTCCTTATTTCACCAGAAACGCATCGCGTACGTGAACCAACATCGAAAATTAACTGCAAAAGATTATCTGAACTAAGGAGTGTTGAATTGCAAATTTTCGCATTATACACTATGAAAGTGCGAGGAGCACGATTTACTTATCCACATAGATCTGGTATATTCAGAGCTGGTGTACATGGTAGTTGTATGCTGCAGAGAACCTACGGTAATAATAGTACATAATATATTGTTTATTGCGAGTAAAAGCTTAACTTTCTGCGAGGTTTGGCGAAGATCCTGAAAAGTACCTAAGTTTTTAAGTTTGTGTAGAGTCAGGAATTGTAATGTTTTTCCGAGTCCTGACTTTTTGAAGAAAATAACATTTGCATACTTATACTTATACATAATAATATTCATGTGCCCGCTGTATAAGCATGCCATTGTGAATTGTAAGCTGTTCCTAATTATATGCTTAAAGCTCTTGCTTTTCTGGTAAAGAACCGCTAATCCACTTACCAGCGAAGATGATGATTCTGGCCGTCTGGGGCCAAGGTCAACAGGAAATAATACTGCAAAACCTAAATGTGAGTAAATTTATTCGTATTCTCTTACTGTGAATTAAGGAGATATTTCCAATTTTTTTCGAACTTGAGACCCTATGATAAATAGATTGACAGGGCTAGATTTCTTATTTTTATTTTAGATTTCGGCAATAAGAAATGCAAAAATTGAAATTGAGAAATTCAAAATTCAGTTTCTGTCTGTGTGGCTAATTTTTCTATTAATTTCTATTTCCATTAGTTTTTTAATATTTAGAAATATGAGAAAGCAGGTACCTACTAAACTTTGTAAATTCAAGGACATCCGCGGCACTCGTCATGACTCTGTTACTTTCTTTTATTCACAATCGATTAGTAATAAGTCAATGGACAATCGGACAAGTTTTTTTTTATTTTATAATTAGAAAGAACTTGTCAAAATATTTGACCCGTGTTTTTTCTTTTTTCATCTAGAGCCCACATTAACCGAGAAAAAAATTTATAAAAATTGTCCCTTGTATGTGACTGACGTAATAAAAGCCAGGATATATCTCTGTTTAACACACGTGCAGCATGCAGGTGCGAGGGTCGTGACGTCACTTTGTTTAGGTGCCGCCGAATAAATTCTGCAGCGAAATGGCAATGTTTAAGTGCTTCTTAAAATTAAGTGTTAAAATTTTAATCATTTTTACGATTATGTGGGGTGTTAAATGGGTATAATCTTTGGTTTAAGACTAAAATTTTCTGAAAATTTCGTTAGTGTCCGATTGCCCATTGCCAACTTTTAAAAAATTGGCAAGTAGGTTACTCCCTCAGTTATTCCTGACTTCTACTTCCCGACCGGGTTGAAAAATTTTCTTCCCGGGTGGAAAACTCAGCGCCTATTTGATTTTATACTTAAGTATGTATTATGTAATAAACTTGGAATAAAATTTCCTACCGTTTTTTCTGCGGATTCGGGGAGTTCTGCTCGAGTGTACTCCAACTGACTACCAGTACTATTTTACCACCAGAAATACTCTTTCATATTAAGTTATTTAGATGTAAAAAAAGATTCTGGTCAGTTTAATAATTAATAAAAATATAAATGTAAATTTCACAGACTATCAAGAATTATCGAAAATACAGTATTTGAAAAATAAAATGAATTATTTATTCCTTTATTGTTCATTAAAACTAATGATTGTGAATAAAATAGTATACGTACTTCGCTGGAAAATTTCATTACAGCCTCGCGCTATAGCTGACGGCGGCGCCTCGCGCCTTGGTCATATACCTATCTAGCCCTCGGCCGTAATGAAACATTTTCCACCTCGGTACGTAATATACTATTACACATACCTAATTAAATAAAAGTAACGTTCTTTCAGGATTCAGTCATAACAGATATCTGATTTTAAAGAGCGTGGTTTGCAGCTCCTTAACCTTCAGTTTTTATAGAAACGGTGGCTTCCAATGATAGCATAGCACACCCTATACTTTTCCATTTCTGTTGCTTGTTACAAATAAAATAACTCATTGATGACTTGGCACTTGAAGCGGGCAAGTTGACGCATAAATTACGAAGCGGTAGTCTCATTGATATAGTAAAATAAACGACATCTATTATGTCCTGAGCCACACCATACGCCTCATTCCAGTATTACGAGAATTAACCATTATTATTAACCATTCTCTTGACTTTTTAGTCATCGGCATACCTAAGTAACTTTAGCAAATATTAATACGTTATTTTTAATAATCTCCTCTCCATCGGAGTAAGGTACGTTTCTGTGCCAATAATAACCGAAAATTCTATAATCTAAAATGCGACCTGCATTACCAAGTATGCCAATGTATTTATTAGAATAAGGAGAATGACGTAAATCCAATATTTTGTATACCTATGCTTTGAATGATTTACGACTTTACACCAATAAAAAAATGCAGCTAATGTAAAGCAATCTGAAGTACAGAGTCGCATTCAGTTGCGATTTGTGATTGCCGTTGTGAAAATGTCCACTGCTGGTAATTTATACAGTTATTTCAATTGCCGTAAAAGTAAATATAAAAAACCGGGTTTGAAACTGTTCAATTTCCTAAGGAAAGATGCAGAAAGATGTAAACAATAGGCATTATACTCAGGTAAAATCAATTTTTGGAATATGAAAATACTTTGTTTTGGAATCCGGAGTAAAAGGATTTTTTCAAACATGGCCATTAATGTGTAACTTCCTCAATAAAGTGTGGCACGTCCTTGAATGAGAGCAGCGTTGCGGTTGCACTCCCCGTAAATTAGAATCATTTCAAAGTAATCATTGTTGGAATTCTTATGGACAGGCTGTAGGTATTTAAGAGGAAGATCAAGTTCTAAATATATTTTCTTATATTATAAAATTTAAGTCAAGTTGTCTTTATATTAAACTGTTCCAACCACTACACGATTTTTTCATTTATTTAATCGTCTTTTACAGGCAGCAATATGATTTTGACGTATGACAACTTTTAAGGTTTCATCTTTAGTACAAAGTTGTACCTCCAAATCAGGGTTGCCAACTTTCAAATTTTCAATAATAAAATGTAGGTAGATACCTATGTGGGTGTTCCGCTTTCAACGGTACCTAGGTACATAATGAAAATTCAATTTGCGATTCATAAATTTATTATATTCGACAACAAATAAAAATGTTAAAAATGTTGGGCTTAGTTTGCAATAATTACTGGCAAGTTCTTATACTCAGATGTACTGAGGCCGATCCTGAGCGATTGCTGTTTGAGTTGCCACGTGCAAATATATCCAGAGGGTACATGCCGGCCGGAGAAATAAAACCGCTCTCCGTTTATATAAGGAGTCTTGAGTTATTCACTCTACGGTTGAAGTCGGAGAGAAATTGTGTGAAATGCCACCCCATGTGATTTTTTTGGTACCGGTTCACAAGTTCCACAAATCAAATAAACTGGCTCGACAGTATTCTGTTTCGTGAACAAAAACGGTTCTTCCCCAAGGAACGTTGAAGTCACGAATCTTCTTTATACTTCCTCTTCGATGTGCCTGGTTTTTACTAAACGACATTTTTTAAATTACTGATGTACGGGACAACACGAAAGAAAATTACAAATTGTATTTCGTAAGTCAGCTACTGCCTTGGGAAGAACCGTTTTTTTCGCTAAACAGAATACTGTCAAGCTAATTTGTTTGATTTGTGGAGCTTGTCAACTAGCACCAAAAAATTTCCCATGGGTGGCATTTCACACAAATTCACTCCCACTTCAACTTTAAATTTCCTGTTGGCTTGAAGTTGGTAGCATCGTAAATCTCATCTTTAAATATGATTCCATAGGACGTGGCCATGACCACTACACGCTCCCGGTTATGTAAAATCTAACAGTTTAAGTTCTTTCAACTGATTTTAAAATTTCTGGAATCCAAATAAAAATTAACGCTAATTATTGTTGGAAAGACATCAGTGACGATAAAATTAAACCATTGCTAAATTACTGAGTCCCAAAATTGTGTATAAATAAAAAGTGGGATTTGCTAAATGCTCCTTATCTGTTTTTATTCATTATATTCTTAAGTCAAATATTACTAGAGTTGTGATATGATTAATAATCGAGGGTAACACTCCTGGATATCACTCATGTTCCAACATAGTACGTAGTTTCGAGATAGAATGAATTTACTTGAAATGACTATGATAACCTAAATGCATTTTTGTTCTTTAAAAACATTTTTGTTTTACATTCCTGTATTGTTGTTTTGTTTCACTGGGAATTTCAGGCCATGTTGTTGGAATTGTGCAATTTAAATAATTTCGGGTTCCAAATTTAGGAAATAAATAAATATCACCCAGCTTAGCATACAATAATTTTTTGTGTATTTCTTACTTACAGCCGTCTGATTTCAGTAGTAAACTAGAGATTTAACTCTGGCTAGAGCAGTCGAGGTCTAGATTGCTACGAGAATGGAGATGTCCGAACGCGACACAAATCAGTTTAGAAAACATTCGGTAGATGTTTTAGTATTGAAAATACTTCTGGGTGCGTGTTTATGGGACTCATCTTACGAAAAATGCATCGACAGGCGACAGATTCTGTCGGCGACGCGCGCAGTCGAGGCTGCTAATAATAATATTGTATCGTTGATTGAAGGAATTCGTTCAATCAACGATTGTATGGAGAGCGCTAGCCAGTAGCCAGATGCAGAGAACAATTCAATTACTAACTAACTAAGGCACGGCGAGCGCGTTGCAAAGTTGCAATAAAAGTCCAAACACTACAAAACGGATGCGTTAATATTTTGTTACGTATTGCGTCAGTTTGACTATGTGCCTTGTGCTTGTCACAAATCATTTCTTTTATTTTATTATATCAATAATATACCAAATTGAAACGGCACAGATCACTTTTGTTGGACATCTTAGAAACCAAGCAGTTGTGTCGGTATTTTTAATACGCCTATGATAATTTGCGTAAGATGCGAGGTCTGTGACTCTTTCTTTTAAAACCAAAAAAGGTTCTACAGCAACCTCGAATTCCCAAATGAAAAACAACTCGCATGTTCAAAACAAAATTTCGAATTCATTTATGAAAAATAACTTTCATTTCAATAATACAATAAATTAATGAAAATGCTAACAAACAGAAAGCGAACAACACTTAGCAGATAGGTACAATAAAGTCACTATGGTATGCAATTTTTGTAAGCGGAAGGGACATCCGCCCAAAGTTTGCAGTAAAGCTAAGCGAGCATTAGACGAGTTATAGATTACAGACACAGACATTCAAGAAATTTTAATACCTATTGTAGAAGAATGTGACGAACACGATCTTGCCAAATTTCGAGCCAAGTATTTTACAGGTATACATTATACAAGTAAACAATAAAATGATCTTGTATAACAGGAGTCAGGAGAATAATAATAATAATGATAATAAAATTGTTGAAACGTTCCATTTTCGAGGTGATTTAAACTATAAAGGTGAAATTGAAAGTCCTGTTATCCTCGACACTCATGTATTTGAA